>CM060393.1:97727566-98927566 GCA_030545235.1 Helianthus tuberosus | reverse complement strand
ATCATTTTAAAACAAAGAATATCGACTGAAACAAAGAACATAAATTCGGGATTTTATATATCCCTGAAACAGAAAATATCTACTGAAACAGAGAATGTCTGTTGAACCAAACAACCTCTGCTGATAAACACAAAGACTGCTCAGCCAAACGTCTGCCAAAAACAACCTCTGCTGATGAATACAAAACTATGATGAAGCTAACATCTGCTGTGGATGAACAGATGATGCAGTTCAACAGAGGATGTTTAATAGAAGAGCTTTAACAGATCATGATCAACAGATGATAGGTCTGTTGAAACAAAGTCTGTTCAACATATCCTAATGTATTCGTAAGACAAATTAAACATGAATTTAAAGCATAAACATTAAATCAGTACCAAGAATTCCTTGTAAGTATTACTCAGTAAATCTTGAAAACAAATAACATAAAATCAGGATTTTATATATCCCTGAAACAGAGAATATCTACTGAAACAGAATATATTACTCGTACAAAAAGAAAACCTCTAAAACTGCATTAAATAAACCCTAACGGTACTATATAACTGAGAATCTCGATTTGATGATAAACACTAACATCGGCTAATATCTATGCCTGAAACAGAGATTATCTACTGAATTTTATTTCCAAATAATGATCCTTTGACATGTGCTCCATAAATAATACAACTACTTAACTAAATCCTTTTTCAATTTGTATTCGTAACTGTCTATAATGGTATATCTACAATGATTCGATTCATTTAAGACTGAAAAAAGACTACAAACTTCATCATAAGTTGAATGTGCATACGTGTTCTTAGTAAATCAACAATGAAATCGGTCGATTGAAGTCTGTCTTAGAAGAACAAGGCGATGAATGTTGAACCCTAGATGAACACGGTGATGAAGAAGTATTTTGGATGAAGATTTGAAAGATGATAGTTGTTGATGTGTAATGATGGTCTGTATGCACAGAACTGTTAGTTCCCCCAAATTTCAACTGATTTAACATATAGTTACACAAACACCCCTCATTGATTTATGATATTTACATAAGGGTAACATAATGTGCAGTTAATTAAAATTAAATATATTAAAATTAAGGGGTAAAATTGTAATATTTATACTATATATAAATATATTAAAATTAAACATGTTTAAAATAATTATATAACAAACACTTTTGTAACTAACTGAATGCTGACGTGGTAGTAGTTACAAATATCTGATGGCTAACATTTGTCCACTTCAGAACCTCTCTTGTGATAATGGATGACATTTGTTTGGAAACCTCTGTTGGCCAAAAACAGAAGTCAGGAACAGCATAAGTCAACAGTCATTAGCACAAACAGAAGTAATGATTGTTGTGACAGTTAAGATGATCACAATGGAAGAAGATAAAATGGAAATGGAAATATATGCAGCAGAATAACAAACTTTTTTTCTCATAAGAATGAGAGGAATGCTTTTATGATCATGCTTTTAACCTAAGCACTTCTAATAATGGATGACAAATTGTTTTGAAACCTCTGTTGGGCAACAACAGAGGTTGGAAACAATAGTAAATCAACAATCGTTAGGATAAACAAAAGTTATGCCAACAGACGATACCTTTCAGCAGTTGTTTTCAGCAGTGGTAAATGAACAGTCATTAGGATAAACAGTTGTTTCATAAGAATAAAAAGAATGATGAACAGTTATTAGGATAAACAGTCGTTAGGATAAACAGTTGTCCGTTAACATCTGTTGACCCATAGCAGACCTTTGTGGCTTATTTCAGACATTCTTCATCAGCAGATGCTCTCTTTTGCCAGACTTTAGCTACAACAAACCTTTTACAACAGCAAGTATTGACTCTTTGTAATTTGGAGGATCAAATTCTTCAAAAACTCTTATTGATGATCAAATTTTATACATTATTTTGTCTTTACACTCATCTGTTCACCCTTAAACCAACCTTTAATCCTATTAAACCTCTGTTGACTTACCAAACATCTGTTCACACACAATTCAACATCAACATAATCTAAATCAAACTCAGACACAATTATACATATACATCAATATCAATCTGCAATCCTCAGATGATATTCAAAACTATATAATAATACTTATGCTTGCTAAAATAAGTAAAAGTAAAATGCGACAACAAAGATTAATAGGATTAAAATTTATTCATTTATTCAGCAGTGGTAAATCAACAGTCATTAGGATAAACAGTTGTTTAGTAAGAATGAGAAGAATGATGTCAGCAGCATGATTATACAAAGATTACAATTACAATGTTCACCTAGTGAGCAACATCTAATAGCCTAACAAACTCCCAACATCTGCTATTAGCCTAACCACTGCTACTATGAAAACCTCTGTTGAGCAGCATATTTTGAATATCATATGTTGTTCGTTAACATCTATTGGCCCATAGCAGACCTTTACGACTTCAGACATTCTTCATCAGCAGATGCTCTCTTTTGTCAGTCTTTAGCTACAACAGAACTTTTACAACAGCAATTATTAACTCTTTGTAATTTGGAGGATCAAATTCTTCAAAAAACTCTTATTGATGATCAAATTTTATACATTATTTTGTCTTTATAATCATTTGTTCACCCTTAAACCAACCTTTAATCCTATTAAACCTCTGTTGACTTACCAAACATCTGTTCATACATAATTCAACATCAACATAATCTAACAAACTCTCAACATCTGTTATTATCCTAACCACTATTACTATAAAGACCTCTGTTGAGCAGCATAATTTGAATATCACCAGCAGATGCTCTCTTTTGTCAGACTTTAGTTACAACAGACCTTTTACAACAACAAGTATTAACTCTTTGTAATTTGGAGGCTCAAATTCTTCAAAAAACTTTTATTGATGATCAAATTTTATACATTATTTTGTCTTTACAATCATCTGTTCACCCTTAAACCAACCTTTAATCCTATTAAACCTCTGTTGACTTACCAAACATCTGTTCACACATAATTCAACATCAACTTAATCTAACAACCTCCCAACATCTGCTATTATCCAAACCACTGCTACTATAAAGACCTCTGTTGAGCAACATAATTTGAATATCATTTGTTGTTCTTTAACATATGTTGGCCCATAGCAAACCTTTTCTTCTTCATACTTTCTTCATCAGCAAATGTTCTCTTTTACCTTCTATAGCTACAACAGACCTTTTCCAATAGCAAATACTGATGTGTTTGTAATTTTGAGGAGCAAATTCTTCAAAAAACTCTTATTGATGATCAAATTTTATACAATATTTTGTCTTTGCACTCATCTGTTCACTTTAAACCAACCTTTAATGCTATTAAACCTCTGTTGACTTACCAAACATCTGTTCACACAAAATTCAACATCAACATAATCTAAATCAAACTCAAACACTAAATAAGTAAAAGTAAAAAAGCAACAACAAATATTAATAGGAAAACAATTGCATTCATTTATTCATGACATTAAGATATCAACAATTACATAACATACTAAACAACGAAACTTTCAAATCTAACAATAACAGAAAGAATTAAGAAATTTTAGCTTCAACTCTATCGATTGCTGAACCTCTCGATGTATATCCTTGAGCATCGCCATGAACTCCATGTCTCTATCACCGCAGTTTGAGCATCAATTGCGACAACACAAAGGTCACGAACTGAAGTTGAAGGCATCCGCATCAGGTTTCTGGAAACCTGCTCTCTCGTAAACAGACCAACATGCAGTCCATCAAAGCATCTCTTCAACTCTTGAAGAGTAGCCCTATCCTCATACACATGTTCCTCAATTTGCCTGATAAAGCGCTGCTTTAAATCATCAGACCCTGCAGAAGTGTATGACGCCATTTTAACTTATATATTACTCAAGTAATGTGAAAGAATGTTATATTCGTAGCAAAACGTAATGAAAAACATGTGAAGTGGCAATGTGTTTATATAGTGAAATATCTAACAACCCAAGATATCAGATTTAAACTCATTGTACATTTAAGAATCCAACCAAGCAAAACATGTAATTTTAATATAAACATATAAATTTATAATTCAAAACACCAGCCTTTTAATGCAAAAACCTTTTCAAGCCCCAGCTTTTACAGGAAAACTATAAAATTAAATATCAAGAAATCCAAGGGACAAATTTTAAAGCTTCAAAGAAAAAAACAGGCTATCATAATTACAATTAACCTCTTCATTTACCACATAGACGCGTTTTAAACACTATAAAACACCGATGATTTGTTTGATTTAAAACATCAACAAATTGTCTTACAAATCAATGTCTGTCAAAAACAAATCAAAATCAGTAAATCCAACAAAAATTCTGATGGCAAACAGATGCTTCTACCACTGGTCAGACACCAGCGATGTTAAAACACAATTCTCGATCTGGTCACTCAAAGAAAAAAGATCAGATGCAGAACTAAACAGAAAAGTCGGCATAATTTGTGACAATAATTGCAACAAAACCTGGGACAGCATAGCATTACTTGATGAAATCCTCCACTCTCCTCCCTCAGTTCGCAAGAACACGCAAAAAATCGGAATTGATACCTTTGGGTACATATCAATTCCTCGCCTCATCAAAATGCCCTTTTCCTCAAGGACGAAATTGGAATGAGGTTTGGTGGTGCGCCACAGATGCCACCATTTAGTTCTTACGGGAAGTCGTAACGGAGCGCCATGGTGGTCGTCATTCACATCTTCCCGTGGCATTTCATTCTTCAATGTCGTAACATATATCTATACTATTTGGGCGTTTATCTAATCCGTGATATGAAGTCGTAACGTATATCAATATTAATTTGGACAGTTAAGTGATTTAGGATAAAGTAAATTACTTTTTGAGTCCCTATGTTTTAGTAGTTATAACCACTTGAATCCAAAATCAAAAAGTTTAACGCTCTGAGTTCCTAACCGCTCATTTTATAACGTTTTGAGTCTCGGAAACTTTTTTGATTTTGGACTCAAGTGGTTAAAACCACTAAAACACAGAGACTCAAAAAGATTTACTCTTTAGGATATGAAGTAAACAAGGAACACCGATTCGATTTTTTTTTTTTTGGAACGACCAATAGAGATTTATGGAGAAGTCGAGAGTAATGGGGAAGATCAAAATTCTTTGATTACATTCGCATTCTAATCCAACTTGTGACAAAAAAAAAAAAAAAAAAAAAAAAAAGTTTCATAATACACATATAAGTGATCCTCCTTTCGATTTTCCAATGCGCATTTATAATTTCTTGGTTGAATTTGTTAGGTGATTACGAAATTTAATAGAATGTTTATTACTAATCTACAGATCTGCAGTCTTGATTTCCAATCTCATGTTTCTTTATTTGTTTCAGTCAATTTCTAGTTTAAAATATTCTATATTTCTTCTTAAGATTTGAGTTATGCAAATTACCAATTAGTCTGACCAACTCAGCGCGGGCCCGGTTAAAACAACGTAGTCTGGGTAGATTTTGGCTAGGGCCGTCATTTAGGCGGTGTGACATTGGGTCACTCAAAAAGAAAGTCACCGTTCAAAAAAAAAATATATTATTAGAAATATATTCTTGAGTAAAGTGCAATTTTACCCCATGTGGTTTAGGCCAATTGACACTCTTACCCCCCCTAACGAAATAATTGCAATTTTACCCCCAACGTTCGCTGTTATGTCGCAAGTTTACCCCCTGCCGTTAACTTCTGTTAAAAGTCAACATAATTAAGTAACGGTCAAAGGGTATATAGGTCATTTCCACTATACTTTTGTATCTTACACATTACAACCCCTATACATTTAGACTCCTGGCGCTCTTAGCCCCCACCTTCCCACACCGCTCCTCACATCTCCGGCGATCTTCATCTCCGACGATCTTCATCTCCGGCGATCTTCTTCTCCGGCAAAATCAAGTCTTGTTTTCAAGTGACCGGAAAATGAGTGTGGCGCCGATGGTGGTGTATCGCCGGAAGTTGCAGGTTCATCGGAATCTGATTAAAGTCGTCGGAAGCATGAAAACGTACAACTGATTATGCATAGTGTACACCTGGTCATGCATATCTGAATAATCGGAATATGAAAAAATGAATTATGTTGACTAGTTTTAATTTGTTACTGGGTTTTCTTTGAATGTATGAAGATGATTTTGTTAATGATGATAATGATGAGTCACATAAATGCTTCCATATCACATGGATATTCATGATTTGAATAAGTAAATATGTGTTTTTAATGTCTTGATGCTGGGTTTTCATTTAAGTGTACAACTGCTTATGCAATAAGTACAACCTGGTCATGCACACTTATGATAATGTTGGATGGTTTGTAGAATGAAATATTATGAGAGATAAATAAAATGTGTGCCATGGTGATTTCATAACCGACAGTATCCACCAATTCAAAACATCACATATTAGGGATTTCAAAAACCAACGAAATTCAATTTAAAAAGAAAACAAATACAATTAGTGGGTATGAAGAAGAAAGTGACCTCAGCCTGAGTAAAACGGAAAGATGGGCCTCCGTTATTGGTTAAACTTGACTGATTTGCGTTCCTAGTGATTTTGTCGGCCTTGGTTAAACTTGACTGATTTGCGTTGTTTGATCATAGGCAAAATCTTGGTTTTTTCTTTTGTTGTGGAACTTGAAATTTCATTTTTTTGAAAGCTTGATACCGGTTTCCATGGTGATTTGAATGTTGCAGAGGGTAATATTGCTTCTAAACTCAAAGTATAGGGGTAATAAGAAAGGGCATTTTAGTAATTTACCTGTGAGGGGGTAATTATGCAACATAACAGGAATGTTGGGGGGTAAAATAGTCATTTCACGGCCAAGTCAACAGATCAGTTAACAAATTTGATGTCAGGGGGTAAACTTGCGACATAACAGCGAACGTTGGGGGGTAAAATTGCAATTATTTCGTTAGGGGGGGGGGGGGGGGTAAGAGTGCCAATTGGCCTAAACCACAGAGGGTAAAATTGCAGTTTACTCTATAGGATTATGATCAAATACAAAGGATCCTAATTGTAAGAAATGGAAGAAGGATTTACAGAGGGACAAGTGTCCAATCACCCACCAAAAAAAAAAAAATTTGTTTTGTTTTGTTTTTTTTTTTTTTGCCGAGGGGGTGGGGGTGGGTGTTTAGTTTTTTTTAGATTTTTTTTAGGTTTTTGGGGGGTGGGGGGTTAGGTTTTTTTTTAGTGAGATATAGTTTTTTTTTTTGTTTTTTATTGCCAGGGGGGGGGGGGGGGGGGGGAGGGGGAGAGAGGGGTTTAGGTTTTTGGGTGGTGGTGGGGTGGGGTGGGGGTGGGTGTTTAGGTTTTTGGTGGTGATATAGTGGGTTTAGTTTTAGGTTATTGCACACTTGTCAATCCCTTCTTACAATTAGAAGCCTTTGTAGAATAACTTAACCCTTACTCTATATTCTTTAAATTTCATATTTGTGGCTACACGCCTACACATCATCCAATTGTACAATTCAATTAGTACTACCCCATCAATTTAGTTTCTATTGTGAGATTTATACAAACTATTTTTTTAATGCATTGTAATGTAATGAGTGGAGTAATGTGTAGGCGAGTGTTCTGTCAGTAGGCATTGTAACAACCAGACATGCTTTCTCTGATATCATCATCCAGCCCCAGCTAGCCTTGGCTCGGCTCGATTCCATTTTTTCACGTAGTAACAATCAATAGTTTTTTTGCCATTTCTTACCTACAATGTGAACGTGATTTGTGTTCTGACATTTCAACTATAATCCTGCTCTAAGCTTTTATGAGTGGCACTATAAAGAATGTGAAAACAAGGTAGTGAGGATTCTGTTACATATTTTCAAACTTCAAGAAATTACCAACAATAAGAAAATAAACTCAAACCGACCCCATTTCGCTAGAACATGCTTTGACCCAAACCGAACTGTGTAGTAAGTACCTTTTACAACAACCTGACCGTGTTATTATATGTTACCTCAACCCGATCGTTCATCCAGGATTAGTCAATAGTAGATGTGACAATTTAATTATGGGAGATCTTTTGTATAATGGGCACAATAAAGATGTAAACCTTTTTAAAAGATCAATTTACTGAAGAAATTAGTAATCAGATTCTCTTATGAACATCCAGATTCTCTTTGTTGTTAAAAAGGTTAGAACTTTGTTACTTTTTTCATATCATATATATAGGCCACCTAAATTGCATCATTACTGTACTAAAAATGAATGCATTCATATCTAAGGACAAAAAATACGTACGTTTTGACACTGAAAAGAAAACTTACGACAAGCAAGCAACGAGAAGATCGACTATCAACAGTCAACACACATTATAATCTTGCAAAAGAGCGTAAACTTAATTAGTCAAAACTGGAAAGGAGTCGAAAAATCTTACTAAAGAGTGTGAAATCAGTTATGTAAAGCTGATGCATGCCGCTCAGCTCTGATTAACTTTAATAGCTCCTCCTTGTAGTCTTCAAAACTGCCATCAAACTCCTCCACACTAGCATTATCCACAACCCAAATTTGTCTTGTTTCTTCATCGTCACAAACACGTGAAAGAAGTCTGGCATCATGACTAACAAGAACAACACCACCCGTAAACTTATTAAGCGCATCAGCAAGTGCTTCAATGCTCTGCATATCCAAATGATTCGTGGGTTCATCCAGTAGCAAAATATGTGGTTTTGACATGGAAATTGAAGTTAAAACTACACGCGCTTTTTGTCCACCGGATAATTTATCAATCGGGGTCAAATGACTATGGCTTGGAAGCCCGAATTTACCAAGTTTAGCCCGAACCGCTTCTTGTTTACTGCAACCCTCTTGATCTGGATGTAAGCGGAGAAGATACGCAACGGGTGTTTCACTCATGGTCAAAAGGTCAACAAAATGTTGTGAATATCTCCCAATTCTCAACTTTTGGCTCCTTCTTACTTCACCCTCTGTCGGTTTTAAGTCACCAGCAAGAAGATTTAATAGCGTCGACTTTCCAGCTCCATTGGGTCCCACAATAGCGACACGCGTACCCATATCAATCCCGACATCTACATCAGATAGCCTGAAGTCATCTCTTTCTGGATAACTAAAACCCACATCAATAAGCTGTAACAATGGCGGCGTTAACTCAGTAGGCTCGGGAAAATGAAATTCCACTGTATAATCTCTCCATCTCTGTGGGGCCTCCGGAATCTCTTCCTCTTCATCGCCTTTCCCCTTTGACTTTTTCTTCGCTTCTTTGACTGCAAAATTTGCTTTTTCTTTGACTTTCGCTTGTTGTTTCTGGTTCCCAGCCCGTTTTGCAGCCTTTACTTGTTTGTCATAAGTTTCAAACTTTTTATTCACTTCTTTGCGACGTTGCTCATACCCGCTTTCAAAATCATCAAAGTTTCCACGATACATGTGAAGTTTTAAGTCATGCAGATGAATTATGTCGGTGCAGACAGTATTTAGAAAATCTCGATCATGTGAAACAACCACAAGAGTTTTCTTCCATCCGCATAAGTATTCCTCTAACCAAAGAACAGCTCTAAGGTCAAGATGATTGGTCGGTTCGTCTAGTAACAACAGTGTCGGTTGCACAAAAAGGGCCCGGGCCAATGAAATCCTCATCCTCCACCCACCTGATAGTGATCGGGTAGCACGGGTTTGCATAGCTTTTGTAAAGCCCAAACCAGCAAGAATCTTAGAAGCCTGGGCTTCAGCTGCATCTGAGCCCATAACCTGCAACTTTTCATATAATTCAGCAACTTCTTCAACTCTATTTCCATTTTCGCCCTCGGGGGACTTTAGTATTGTTGCAACCTGTTGTCTTAGGTTGACCAGCTCTACATTTGCTGAAACAACAGCTTCAAGCGCAGTTGTGTCATCATCGGCTATTTCCTGTTCCACTAACAGAACATCTATGTTTTTGGGCACCGGAATCTTCCTCTCAGCAAGAAGCTTTAACAGCGTTGACTTTCCCGTCCCGTTGGGTCCCACCAGACCATACCTCTTTCCATGTGAGATCTTAACCGATACATTCTTTAACAGCTCTTTACCACTTGCTGAAACTGAAAAATTTTCCACCGTTATGTCTTTTACACTTGCCAGCGCATCATCTTGACCTTGAGCAGCCCGACTACCAATCAGAATCGTAAACGGGTCTTCTAAATCCTTACGCTTGGCCTTTTCCTCTGCTTGAGCAGTATCATCCATGACTCTTTTTTCTCGTTTTTTTAACTCCCTATCGGTTACAGTTATTTCAAGATTTCTTCTATCATTAGCCCTCTCTTTTCTACTGATGCCCGCTTTCTGATCTTCAAAGAAATATTCCACATCATCATCATCCGAAGGCGGAAGATCAATGTCTGCATAGGATTGGGAATTCGTAGGTGGCATCGTTACTTTCTTATAGGGCTTTTGATCCATGTTGGCAAGCATTACTGATACTGGTAACTTTTCTTTCTTTCCTTCTTTACCGTGGCGTTTACTCTTTTCTCCACCCTCGTCTGTTCTTTTCTTTCCCATTCGACGTCACAACGACACAACCTATAAACAAGATTAGTATTACCTTAATCACAATATTACTCAAGTAGCAACATTTATTACAATCATTACTTAAAAATTTAACACATAGGCACATAAAACTAAGAAATTCAATAAACTCTAAAAATACCCATATTACGGCAAAACACATAGAAAGCTAACACACATAGAAACATACATGGTAAAATTGAAAGAATCAAACATTCACTAATAATAAGGAAATCAATATCTATAACCTAATTATTATTATTATTATTATTATTAATCACCTAATAAAGTAAAACTTGGAGAAAAAGTAAGAAAATATACCTGTATTTTGAGAATGGATTCGTGAACCAGACGACGGCACTGTGGTGGTGGCCGGAAATACTATTGCCGCTACTTGTTTTTTCTTTATTTTATTAGGTTTGAAATTTTAATATATTAACTTTTATAGAATGGGCTTAAATACTTAATTGTAACATTTTATGTAGGATGAGTCGGGTTCGTCTTTAAAATCGGGAAAAATAATTTATGAATCAAAGTATATAATCCTTATCTAGCTTTCAGTTTCAAATAACCTACAACCAAAATCATATCCAATCGATCTCTAATGTGATAATATCTATTTACATCTATATATACTTACTACTATTTCACCCGCGGATATTTTGTGTATTCATATTGAAACGGACACCATAGTTCATGTTTTTTTAAGCATTCACATGAGTTTTTCTATCATTATTCATATAATTACAATGAAAATCACTACATTTTCTCTCTACTTTTCAATTAAATAATACCAGTTTAAGTCATGGTGTGTTACACGGGTGACGCAAAGTAATCAAATAATATTTAATCGGGTTGACATAAATTTGAAATGAAAAAGATGTTCCTATTTTTTAACTGAAAAAATGCATACGAAAATGAATTAATGTTGTCTTGCATGTTGGGTTTCACATACTACATACATAGAACAATCAATGTTTATGTTTTATTATTATAACAACATGCTTATTTGATTATGTTAACGATATAATTCATAAATCTCAAAATACTCCATATGATTATGACTGAGAATACGTATTATAAATTAGGGTTATTGGATTTTAATAATCCTAAGTTTCATCAGTTGGCCGATAATAATCCCAACTTTAAAAATTCCCTCCAATAATCACAACTTGTAAAAGTTTGGCCGCCATTGATCATTTTTCTAACATAGGTGCACTTAAATCAATTAAGGAGTCTCTAGGTGTAATTGAATCTATTGAGGAGACCAAATTTTTATATGTTTGAAAAGGATCAATGGCGGCCAAACTTTTATAAGTTGAGATTATTGGAGGGCAGTGGCGGACCCAGGATTTTTTCCATGGGGGTGCGGAAGATTTTTAAAAATTTTAGGCCCCTAGGTACATAAGTAAAAAAATCGGTTGTATCGGGTCGGGTCGGGTCATGTAAGTCAAAAGAACATCAAACTAAATTTATATATATGGCAAACACGTCAAACTTTGTACAAACATAATTAAAACGTCGTCCTACGGGTTTTCATTTTTTGAAATCTATCCAAAACATCATCTAAAGCTACTTTCTTAAGCAAGTCTTTCACCCCTAAAAATCATATAACTTTCAACCATTCAATCAATCAAACCCTAGTCCCCTAGAATTGTGAGTGTAATCACCCCTAAAAATCATATAAATAACATAATAATCATCTAAAGCAGTAAAGAAACGACTAAACAGTAAACACAAGATTTTTCAAACCTATTTAAAAATTTTACAACCCCTTTCTACCTTAATATCAAGTAAATTCATAAAAAAAAAACAATAAAACTTACCTTTGAAGATCGCCGGTCAGTTTTGGGGCGGATTCCGGTCACTTTCCGGCTGTGATCGAGGCTGTGTTGTTGCTGCTGATGATGTCGGTTCGCTGGAATCGCTGGCCAGGAGGGAAAGAACGCTGGGCGGGATGATGATGGGAATTGAAGGGACATGGGCTTTAGTTTATTATTTGTATTTAAGTTATTTGGGTTTGGGTAATGAACATGGGCTACAAGTTATGTTAGTGGGCTGCTAGGGTAATGGGCAGAATTTGATTTGGGTAATAATTGACCAAGTGTATATAATCATGTATTAAAATAGGCAGTATTTTTATAAAAAAAATCAAACTTTACTAAAAAAAAATGTATAATATAAATCCATAATATTTTTTACCTATGGTGTGCGGACGAAAAATCCAAGGGGTGCGCCCGAAAAAATCCAAGGGGTGCGGACGAAAAAATCCAAGGGGTGCGGACGGGATTTTCGTCGGAAATTTACACTAAATTTTTTTTTTCTCGGGGGTGCGCCCGCCCACCTTGGCTTGGTGGTGGGTCCGCCCCTGTTGGAGGGAATTTTTAAAGTTTGGATTATTATCGGCCAACTGGTGAAACTTAGGATTATTAAAATCCAATAACCCTATAAATTATAATGAAAATATTTTGAGAATGGTTTCATATGATTTAAACACAATACAAGACAGTGTATGTGGCTCATCTCAAATGGCCCATTTTAACCCATACTTTTTTGACGCATTGCTCGACCCTGTTTTACACAATTGATTATTTTTGCACATACCCGTCTTCCGGAATTGTGGACAAAACCATAACCATAATGAACTTTGTTTTGAAGTTGTTGAGGTTGTAGAACCGAAGGAAACTCAAACCGTATAAACCTACACAAACATGAAACAACATAACCACCATTGAATTTCACTAAATAAAATGAAGAAAAGGCTCATAGATTGAGATTGTGAGTAATCATGTGAATTTACCAACAATGGGTGCATGGATTGAACCAAACACTGCCCAAATCTACCTGCATCATTATTTGGAATTAGAAATTATAGATTTGAATCGTTTTTTTTTAAACGGGTTGATACAGGCGTAAAAGGGTTGAACGGGTCAAAGTGTACCATTGAAATTGTTGTAATAAATTAACATTAAAACTTTATAATCATACTTACAACACCAGTTATTCCACGCTCACTTTATAAGTTATTCCACGCTCACTTTATAATCATACTTAAAACAACTGATTTCGTATTTCTTCGAGTTCTTTGATGGTTGCTTTAATTACATCAGATTTGAAATAAATATTTCCTTTGCTCAAAGGAGGGTACTAAACCCTAGGCGATTTACTCGACTCAGGAAGCTGATAGTTCAAATAATAAGTCGAGGAGCAAGATTACCTGCAGGGTTCCTTCTATAAGGACTGGCTGTGAAGCGTGTATCCGGGTTAAGTTAAACAATGATAAACTTTATGAGGTTTATCACTTTGAGGAGTCTCACAATCACCTGTTTGTTGCTGAAGATGACAGACACCTACTTCCTTGCAACAAAGGAAACAATTATGTTCAGGAAGAAGCCATAAATGTTGGTCCAGAGCGATTAATATTATGAGGACTCTATGGAGGGTTTAACAAGGTAGGTGTCACGAAAGTTGATTTTAAAAATTTCAAAAAAGACTTAAATAGGTATATAGCTGAATATAATATTGATATGGTGATTAAACGGCTAAAAGGAAGAAAGAATTCATGCCCAATATGGTAACACTCACATGTACTCACCCCAATGGTAAGATGGCCAACATGATTTTTCTGTTAACTTTCTACCTTCGTTTTTTTTTTTTTTTTTTTTTTTTTTTTTTTTTTTTTTTTTTTTGCAATTTGTCCTTTTGTTTTTAAAACTACCAAACTTCTACTCACTCCTATGGTAACTTTCTACCTTCGTATTTTCCTTTTTTTACTAATATTGTTTTTTTTATTTGTTTTTTTTTTTGGTTTTTGATTAACATAAAACACGTGTTCATATCTTTTTGGGTTTATGACAACTTTTTACCGTTGTGTTGTCTATATCAAGTGTTATTACCGTATCAATAAAATAATGAACAAAACCAATATCAACCAAATTCCCACCACCAGGGGCGGACCTACCTCTTTGGTAGGGGTAACCCTCGCTACCCCTTGGTCGGAAAAAATTTGGAAAAATTAGTGTAAATTTTGGAAAAATTTGACGTTTTTTCGATTTCGTTACGGCTTATTTATACCACGTTACCCCTTGGTTGGAATCCTAGATCCGCTACTGCCCACCACTAATGTATTCCGTCTACATTCTTCTTTACAATTTGTAAAAAATGGACTCGCCCCTGCTGTGGAGAATGGGTGTAATCCACTAGCTTTCATTTAAAACAGAATAACTTACAAAAAACCAAAGACGTATATGGCTCTCATGCTACGTTAAGACCGGCCGGCGTGGGGCAACGCCCCCAACCACCTCAGTTGGGTGGCGCCCCTAAAACCGCTCCGCCTCAGCCATTAGGGGCGTTATCCTTGTCCTCCGCCAAAGCCCTTGCGGGAGTGAGAGGAAGAAGGGGGATGAGCCCACTTGCTTAAATAAATCAGATTTGAATTTATTTAATTTTTTATATAGTTAACAGGGGCTTCATAGGGGCGTAATTCCACATCGTGCAAGTTAACGATAAACTCTCTACTTATGTGTTGCTTTCGTGACACTGATGTGACGTGATAAAAGGGGTTTATCTCACACCATTCAACCTAATAATCAAAATATTGCATTCAGTAAACTTCTTAATAATTTTACAAATACTATACAAACTATAAAGTCGGGACCCTATTAAATTGCTATAAAGAAAAATCAACAATTGAGATTGGAATTGAGACACTGAATACCCATAGCGATTTTTCCTAATGTCGGCCCTAATTTCGTCCAATCCGCAATCAGTTTCACATTGATTACTCAAAAGACGCCGCAAATAACGAGGGTTGATGTGTTGCGGCACTGCTTTTGGATTCTGGAATGAAGCGTGTGCGGACAGTGTGGACTCCTGGAGTAAAATCATAAATCTTGTGCCTAGAAGGGTTGTTTCAATGGGCCAAAAACAAGTCTATATATGAAAAAGAAAACTAAATTGGATGCCCTTTTTTGGGTGGCCCTATGCTTTGGCACAGATTAATAAGCCTAAAGGGCCGACCCTGCTAGTTTGTTGGCACCCTATTGTTATCCACCGACCACTGTAACATAATATCTGAGGACTAATCTATACATCTCCTAGCATATATGGAGACCATGGTAGTCTAATCGTAACACCACATATGGTGTCACACCATTTAGTGTCATAATGTGATGTGCTTGTGAAACCCCAACATTAGGGGGGCGTAATCGATATTAATAACACATGCATAGACAAATACCGGATACACAATCCAAATAGATAAGCAAATCTTTATGTGATCACGAATACAAGGTAGCCACTCCACTACATGCCTATCAAAAATAAAATTCAAATATAGTGTATGCAATAGTAATGCAACAAAATAGAATGATCAAATACGTGTATCATCAAGACTTTCAAGAAACTATTGATTAAACACAATTCAATCTAGTTAAATGGATAGACTTATAAGGAAAGTCAACATTACAAAGTTTAATCTTATTTCTATATTATTTGACTTGGTGTGTTGGTATGTTGTTTGTTTTGGAGTTTGGGGTCTCTCTGGAAGCAGCCTCTCTATCCCTAGGGATGGAGGCAATGTCTGTCTACATCCCACGTTCCCCAGACCCTATAAGTAGCTTGCTATTTATGGAATATACTAGGTATGGTTGTTGGTTGTTGGTAGCATTACAAAGTTTGCAAAAACATAGGTCCCATTTGTTTACAATAAGAAATACCAAGACACTTGTATTTAAAACATGATTCAAAAGTTTACAATGTGGCATAATAATCAGCAGTCGTTGTATAGAATCATCCAATCATGTGAATTGTTGCCTATTGGGTCTCTGGAGACACTACTCACCTAAATACACCACCACAACTAATTTAAGTACACATCTCTATGATCTGATCAATTGGCAAACTTAAGAATACGAAAAAAAAAAAAATTAAATGGAATACTCAATAACCTTGGTAAGGTTATGGTGAAGTATGGTAGCCTTGTAGTGGCTTGAACAGTGGCGGACCCAAGACTTATTTACTGGGGGCACGGATGAGTGGTTCAAACATATTTTCAGAGGGTGCTATTGGGTGTTTTGCCTAAAAATACACTATTTTTTTTTTCAAAGGGGTGCGCCCGCCCACCCTGAGCTTCACCTAGGTCCGTCCCTGGCCTTGAAAGCACTTTCTTTTCATTCATGAAACCATATAAACCAACATAAACTAGGCATGAAACAAACAAGAATTCTCTTTCCACTTTGGAAGTACTCCTAACTAGTAATTAAGCACCCAAAGCTTATGGTGTCATGTACGATTTATGCACAACTCAAACACCGGACCCAAAGCTTATGGTGTCATGTACGATTTATGAACATACTGAATTTTCCACCACAAACATTTTCGTGTGTGTGTATTGTAGTAATGTACACAACTTCACATGATACAAATACGTTACACAACTAGATTTTCACACCAAACTCGTTTATGAAGTACTCCATTGGTTGAATAACTAAAGTTAAAAGATCATCGTGACGAGAATCACCGGTCCCAAAAGTAACCATAGAGTTAAAACTGATGATCAATGTTTGGAGACAAAAGTAATCTTATGGTTAAAATTCCAGATATAGTATAGAAGCATAAATGTTATTTTTGACTCTTGTGTTGAATAAGTGCACTGCTTATCTTTTTACATCAAGTTGTTAAATTTTATTTCATTTTCTTATTTTCAATCAAACATTACACAAACACAGTTACAACTCACACACGTGTATATTAATTTTCTAATATATATGGTTTAGATTTTCTGAACGACCGATTTTGACCCGAAGCCCATTTTGAACCGGACCCGTTTCGACCCAAACCCGTTCTGACCCGCCACCCAACCCGACCTGCCCCGCCCGTTTTGCCAGGTGTATTATTAACTAATTCAAACTAGTAATTGTACCCGCCGCGCATTGCGGCGGCGTCAAAACATACAATAACTCGATTTTATTTTGTCGAATAAAAACATATTATATTTGACCTGACTTGTTCCCGAACAAAATTTACATCAAAACGTAGATCAACAGAAAACATACATAAAAATAGGCATGAAAACGTATTATATTTGACCCTAGTCGTTTCCAAAAAAATGATATTGAAACATAAACCAACTTGAATTTATACCTACACGTACATAAAGATAAGAACATAAGAACATAGTTTTTTTTTTTTTTTTTTTTAAGTTAAAGAATGAAAGTATAGGGAATAAATTTTAAACTTTAAAAACTCAAGATAGTTAAATGACATTTTGTAAAAATTTTAAAAATTAAAAGAGATGTAAATATCAATATTGAAAGTTGAAAGAAAATTAAAAAGTGTGAATACTAATTCACACCTTTAATATATATTTCTAAACTATAAATTTCCAACAAAGTTGTGCTATATGTTGTTGTAATATAGGCATTGGGAGTTTTTCAAAAAACTTTTACATTTTTTCACTTTTAACCCTAAGATTTTAATCTCTTGCATTTTACCCCTTTGACTTTTTTACTTTTACCAAAAAGCTTTTCATCTTTTACAATTCAACCCCCAACACTTTTTTGTTTTCAACTTTGGTCCCCCATACTTTTCATCTTTCATAAGTTTTTCGTTTTAAGTTTCGTTATAAATTTTTCGAGTCAACACGCCACATGTGTCTAGGATTCAACGTTTTTTTGTCTGTCTTTTACCATTTGACAGGCAGTTGCAACACGTCTATTTTTCTTCATTTGACAATTTCGTCGCAACACGCATGTCCTGGATCGACTTAGTTATTTTTTTCTACGTTTTACATTTATGTCTAATTTTTTTGAATTAACACGCTGCAACGGGCGTACGTGATTCAACGATTTTACGGCTGTTTTTCGTTCGGTATTATTTTTTACTTTTTTATTTATTTTATTTTTACAAGCTCCTCTGATGTTGGTGGTTGTTGGCAGTGCTGTGGCATTAGTGCTACTTGGCACGATTTTACGAACATATTTAACCTATGAAGTTTTTTACTAATAATTTGTTTTGAGTTTACAACTATATCTCTTTTACTTAAGAAAAACTAATTTTTATGTGCATATTTTTATGTGTGTGTCGATATAAATTCGATTTGATCTACGTTTCGACGTAAACTTTTTATGGCAACAATTAAGCAGTATGAGGTCTGAACTATTAAGAGACAGTATAATGATTAACAGGTCAGTGACAAATGTCTGAACAATTCAGATTAGAGGTCATAACCATTGAGACTCGGTATAATAATTAATCATTCAGATGCAAATGTCGGAACCATTCAGATGCAAATGTCTGAACCATTCAGATGCAAATGTCTGAAACATTTAGACATTTACTCACGAAACAAAGAGTATGAATCATTAAGTGTTGAACTATTAAGAGGTCTGAAGCATTCAGACCCTCATTAAGAGGTAAACAAACAGCCCCTTAATTATTAACTAACCCATGCCAGCTGAATTTGTAAGCCCCGGCCGCAACGCGGCGGGGTCTTACATCTAGTTAGTTTTATTAATAATGACATAACCATTTTTAGTTGAGTATATGAGACTTACAAATTGCTAATAGCAAAAATAAAAAGAACAGATCAGGGATCGAACACCTGATGTCTAGTTTATTATTAATACGCTCAACCAATATAGCAGACTCCCATTTTGTTTGCTTTTCGCCAAAGTTTAATATATAAGAAATAAGAGGTGGGTGTGAGTAGAAAGCCACCGACTATTAGTTTTAATATATGTATAAACATGTGTGGTGGCATCGTACGCGGCATGAGAAAGTATAGACTAAAATCGACCCAACTCTTTTCTGAACTAAATTTACGTCGAAACATAGTAACTCAAATTTATCTCGTCGAATGAAACATATTATATTTGACCTGATTTGTTCCCGAACAAACTCTATGTCACACCCCCAAAATACCACATGCGGAAGCCTCGCGGGACGTGTGACGTACCAGGATCCAGCCACCAATCACATTGAACTATAGCAATATATTAAACAAAAGATTCCATTTATTTCAAAATATAGTTTCAAACCATAACATAATCCAAAATGTCAGCGGAAGCATAATGTAAACAGTTATTCTAGTTTTTCAAACAATTGTGCGAAACCAATAAACATGTATCCAAGAGCTACGACCCATGACCACTCCAGCACTCCCAGATAGCAAGTCCCATCCATGAATCTAACGACCTGCAAGCATGCGGACAAGTGTATCAGACGACGCTGGTGAGTTCAAAGTTTGTTAACGCGTTTTAGTTACCAGATATAAGTATAAAACAATTCAGAGATTTGATGTTGTTAATAACTCGATTACCACCGATGGCTCCAGATTATTTGCCCTATTCCCTAATGCCTCTATCAAAGCAATGGTCCAGACTAGGGTCATTAGTTCACGCTCGTCCTCCCCGGTACGGTGTGAGGGTGCCAAACCTAACTAGCGCTATTAACTAATACCCCATTGCCTCCCCGGCAACAAATCGGTAGAAGGGACTTAAATGATAGATATGAGTGTATTAACCAACATCCCGAGTTTAACATTCCAGTCAAACCCAACAACCCGACATTCCTCCCCGGAACGTTTACCAGATGTCCCTCCCCGGGACACATGCTTGGAAAAAGAGCAGTGAACTCACCTTAGGTTTGCTCGATATTTATCAAGTTACCCGTTCCAGTTAATCAACCAACCCTACCGTGGTTAACAATACTTATCAGTCTCATAATCACCCAAGTCATATGTTTTACATAGATTACATTCATCACGTATCATGCATATCATCATTAACATGTATCAGATAGAGTTTTTGAAATCATCACAGATAGTTTCAGCACTCTCCACGAAGAACCGGTCTTTCGTGGAAGGCCTCTTTGGCGAAAAACCCCATGACGAAGGATGGTCCTTCGTCGAGAGGGTGGGTGGCGAAAGACCCTAGTGTTTCGCCGAGAACCAAGTCAACGAAGAACCTAGTTCTTCGTCACAACCCTAGTCAGACAGTTACACTTTCTTTCATTCAGCCGTATACTATCAAGTTCATCAATACCCAAACAGATCTAACAACAGATTAAACGATAATCATGTATTCTAGTTATGAATCACCATTCATACAAAACGTAACAGTAAATCATCACACATCAACTTGCACCCTATGCATAACAGTTTACAAGTGATTACTATGTACTCTAGTCATTAACTTAACATGCGATCATCGTGGTAAAGCAAACAATTCATCAGTTGGGTACAACACCGGAATTACGCATAAGAAATCGTCCACCGTAGAGTTTTCTAACCTCTAGTAACAACATGAACTAACACCCAAATTCATTCATCCATTCTAACTGTACAAAGTCATAGGCGAAACCCTAATTTCACATAAAGATCTCATGCAGCACAAACAATCATCCACAAAACAAACATTAATCAACATAAAGTGTGGTGAAGTGCTAACCGATCGACGAGATAGTCACGAGAATACAAGAAGGCTTCGAAAGGGATGAATAGCGCTACCGACGTTTACAATTGAGAAGAAAGGTATAGGGTTAAGCAGGTTTATGTTTAAATAGTGAGAGCAGCGTGTCTGGTTGGGCCAAAGCCCATCTCGGCGAATAACACTCTCGATGAAAAACCAATTTTCGTCGGTTGGCCGATGATGACGAAAGACCAATGTTTCGTCGTGAACACTAAGTGACGAAACATTTGTAAGTCTTAAGCTTTCATTCATAAATAATATAACAATTCATTAATCACATTCATTAATCATCAAAACTCTAATCTTTCAAACAATATCACATCACATAACATGAAACAAATTATCAAAACAGAATTGCCACACAAGAGATACGTAAATGAAAGAACTTGAAATCTCGGGTTGTCACATCATCCCCAACTTGAAAGAAATTTCGTCCTGAAATTTGATAAACAATCCAAAATGGCACGGCGTTAGATCAGGATGACTGTATATTTTCCGTGGGTGCCACGTCATCCCCAACTTGAATGGGAATTTTGTCCTGAAATTCGCTAGTTACATCAGATTTAGATTTGTCAGCTGGGAATAAGTGAAGGTACTTGAGCTTCATCTGATCCTCGCATTCCCATGTGAACTTCGGTCCACGTCTTGAGTTCCAACGAACCCTCACGATTGGAATTCGACTATGTTTATGGACCTTGACTTCCCGATCCATAATCTCTATTGGTTCTTCAACGAACTGCAACCTGTCGTCGATTTTCAGCTCTTGAAACGGTACCACAAGTGTTTCATCGGACAAATACTTCTTTAGCTGGGAGACATGAAACACATCATGGACATTACCCAACTCAGCAGGTAACTCTAACTTGTAGGCCACTTTACCAATTCGATCCAGAATTTTGAATGGCCCTACATAACGCGGATTAAACTTACCGTGTTTCCCAAACCGCACCACACCCTTCCAGGGTGAAACTTTCAACATGACGCGATCGCCTACGGCGAACTCCAAGGGTTTCCTACGCTTGTCAGCGTAGCTCTTCTGACGGCCGCGCGCTGCTGCCATATGATTCCTAATCTGAACAATCTTTTCTGAAGTTTCAAGCACAAGTTCCGGGCCTGTGATCTGGCTGTCACCCACCTCAACCCAACATAGAGGTGAACGACATTTTCGTCCATACAATGCTTCGAATGGAGCTGCCTGAATACTGGTATGGTAGCTATTTTTATAAGAAAATTCTATCAAAGGCAAGTGCTTCTCCCAATCCTTGCCAAAATCAATCAGGCACGCTCGCATCATGTCTTCTAGTGTCTGGATGGTTCGTTCACTTTGGCCATCTGTCTGCGGGTGATAAGCAGTACTCATGTTGAGACGTAAGCCAAACAATTTGTGCATCGATTGCCACAAATCCGAAATGAAACGCGGGTCACGATCGGAGATAATAGAGGTCGGCACCCCGTGCCTAGAAACCACTTCTTTCAGGTAAACAGCTGCAAGTTGTGAGAACTTATCCGTTTCCTTGATTGCTAGAAAATGTGCTGACTTCGTGAGACGATCAACGATCACCCAGATGGTATCGTTTCCGTTTTGGGTTCTTGGCAAACCTGTGACGAAATCCATTGCAATTTGCTCCCATTTCCACATGGGTATTTCAGGTTGCTGAAGCAGGCCGGAGGGTTTTTGATATTCCACTTTAACTTTGGCACAAGTCAGACACTTACTCACATAAGTTGCGATGTGAGCCTTCATCCTCAGCCACCAATACAAAACTTTGAGATCCTGATACATCTTATCTGGACCTGGATGAACAGAGTATCGAGACTTGTACGCTTCGTCCATCACAAGTTCCCTAAGATTTCCAAACAAAGGAATCCATATTCGTTCCATGAAATAGAGAATACCATCAGATCTCTCTACAAGTCGTTTTTCTATGCCCCTTAAGTACTCTGCTTCAATGTTTTCCTCTTTCAACGCTTCAGTTTGTGCAGAACGGATCTGGTCTGGTAGGTTAGAATGGATGGTGAGCTGTAGGGAGCGGACATGTTTGGGTTTCGTTTCCTTTCGGCTCAGGGCATCAGCTACAACGTTAGCCTTACCTGGATGATACTTGATTGCACAGTCGTAGTCGTTTAAGAGTTCTACCCAGCGACACTGTCGCATATTTAATTATTTCTGGTCAAAGATATGCTGAAGGCTTTTGTGGTCGGTATAAATGGTGCATTTAGTACCGTATAAGTAGTGCCTCCAGATTTTGAGTGCAACTACCACGGCTCCCAACTCCAAGTCGCGAGTCGTGTAATTCTTCTCATGAACCTTCAACTGCCGAGAAGCGTCGGCTATCACCTTTTCACGTTGCATTAGCACACAACCGAACCCTGAATGGAAGCATCATAATACACCACAAAATCCTCGGTACCTTCTGGTAGAGACAAGATCGGTGCACTGCAGAGTTTTTGTTTCAACAACTGGAAAGCATCTTCTTGCTTCGTTCCCCACGAGTATACACCGCCTTTCTGTGTTAACGAAGTAAGAGGTTGAGCAATATTCGAGAAGTCTTTAATAAATCTTCGATAGTACCCAGCGAGACCGAGAAATTGCCGCACTTCTGAAGGATTCTGATAGAGACTGAATTGAATGAAGATGATTAAAACAAAAAACTGTAACTATATGATTTGATTGAAGAAGAAGACAATACAGAATAATAACCACCGAAGTGGCCCGGGCTATGCCCTTCTCGATGCCATAAGCATGAGCCTAACAACTTACTAATTTCTTCCTATCCTTCACTAATGACTAATGCCTTATTTATAGAAAATTAATTACACTAATACCCCTTACACTATTACAATATACTAATACGTATGTGATTTCCATCAATACTCTCCATAAGTCAAGACTAGTCCTCAAGTCTTGTGAAAAGAACCCACAACTGTTTGAACACCCTTATCCGAATGCATAGTCAACTCGTCCCTTTCATCCCATTCATCATCCCCAAGTAATAAGACACGAAGACTACCCGCCGGACACTTGTGGCTAGGACTATAAACCTGTCCACATTTAAAACAAAAGCCCTTCTTCTTCTGATCCTCCCACTCGACACGAGATAAGGAGCGACTGCCTCGATCATTGACTCCTGCTTGCACCTTGGCAGCCCCATCATTGCCAACACTTGTAAATCCCGTGGTACCCCATACACGATGGTTGATCCCCGAATCCATAGAAGGCAGCCCGGTATGTGACAAATACCGAAAACGAGATATCAACGAACCAGATTTGGAAGGCCGAAGCATCAACTCCACATCTTTGGCCAAATACATAGCATCCATACAAGTAATAGGGCGATGTAAACGGACTTGTTGCTTGACATCCTCTTTCAAACCCGCAAGGAAATAGCCAATAGTTTGCGACTCCGGCAAACGAGGGACCAAGGATAACACATACTCAAAATCATCAATATAATCAAAGATGGAATCCGATTTCTTAATAGTAGCTAACTGTTCATACGGATTCTGAATTGAAAGACCAGTGAAACGTTGCAACAATTCAGACTGAAATTGAAGCCAAGTCAAAGACGGATGAACCTGATTGATGATTGTGAACCAATGTTGAGCAGCACCAATCATACTCAGTTGACCAAGCTATAAACGAGAAGCCTCAGGAGTCTGATTGAGATCGAAGAACAGGTTCGCCTTCCGGATCCAGCCTTGTGGATCAAAACCAAAGAATTCAGGCATGTGCACCATCTTCACAGCCCATGGTAAGCCCGATGGTGGATCTGAAGAGTCAGATTTAGAATCGAGCGTCGAGAACACTATACCAGAAGATCCAGGACCTGATGAATCATCCACATGCTTCTTCTCCTGCGATTTCATCCATGTTAACACAGCCTTACGAAACTCGGTGGATTCCAAACGATCCTTTTCCAAAACCTGCAAGGAGGCCTTAATTGCAGTAACATCGGCTTGTAACTGCTGAATCTGTTGATCATGAGCATCCAATCGAGCATTATGATTCACCATAATTGAATTGGAAAGTGAAGAGAACCTGAGAGATCTGAGAATCGGAACTTTGAACAGGAACAGGTCTGAATCTAAATTAAAATCCGAGACTGAATCGGATAATAGATCAGAAGGTTAATTAAAATCGAACAGGAACAGATGTGAAATCAGCGATTGCAAGGAAATCGGAAATTAAATCCGAAAATTCAGAAATTGGATTCAGAGATGACGATGTTGCAGCGGAAATTTAAGAACTGAAACGAAATGGATCTGATGGAAGGCAGAAGATTCTGAAATGAATTAGATCTGAGATGAATTGGATCTGAGATCCGAAGGTGATACAGAGCCGCAAATTTGAAAATAGATCTGATTGAATTTGGAATTGAGCAGAGTAGAGTAAGCAGGTCGGACCGATGATAGAGACTGAATTGAACGAAGATGATGAAAACAAAAACTGTAACTATATAATTTGATTGAAGAAGAAGACAATACAGAATAATAACCACCGAAGTGGCCCGGGCTATGCCCTTCTCGATGCCATAAGCATGAGCCTAACAACTTACTAATTTCTCCCTATCCTTCACTAATGACTAATGCCTTATTTATAGAAAAGTAATTACACTAATACCCCTTACACTATTACAATATACTAATACGTATGTGATTTCCATCAGATTCTTTGATGCCGCCCAATTTCTGATAGCATCTATCTTGGCAGGATCTACATGTATCCCCGATTCATTCACAATGTGGCCAAGAAAGTGTACCTCTCGAATCCAGAAGTCACACTTAGAGAATTTCGCTTAGAGTTGCTCCTTCCTCAGGAGCTCCAAGATAAGTCGTAAGTGTCGCTCGTGATCCTCCTTGCTCTT
Source organism: Helianthus tuberosus (assembly GCA_030545235.1). NCBI lineage: Eukaryota > Viridiplantae > Streptophyta > Magnoliopsida > Asterales > Asteraceae > Helianthus > Helianthus tuberosus. Next base: position 98,901,750 of record CM060393.1, on the reverse strand, counting down.
AGAGTAGATCAGAATGTCTTCGTTGAACACGATAACGAAATCATCAAGATACGGCTTGCACATACGGTTCATGAGATCCATGAAGACCGCTGGTGCGTTCGTCAACCCAAACGGCATAACCAGAAACTCATAATGGCCATACCACATTCGAAAAGCTATTTTAGGGACATCCTCCTCTCGGACCCTCATCTGATGATAGCTCGATCTTAAATCAATCTTCGAGTAAAAACTTGATCCTTGCAACTGGTCAAACAGATCGTCGATGCGTGGCAAAGGGTAACGGTTCTTGACTGTCACTTTGTTGAGCTCCCGATAATCTATACACATACGAAAGGACCCGTCTTTCTTCTTTACAAACAGAACTGGGGCTCCCCAAGGCGAAGAACTGGGTCGGATAAAACCTCTATCCAACAGTTCTTGAAGTTGATTTGATAACTCTTGCAACTCTCCAGGTACAAGTCGATAAGGAGCACGAGTAATTGGGGCCGCTCCTGGTGTGAGATCAATCTGAAATTCCACTTGACGGTGAGGAGGTAAACCAGGAAGTTCCTCAGGAAACACATCAGAAAATTCACGAACAACTAGCAGGTCTTCGATCCTCCTCTCTTCAGGCTGAGGATCAGAAACAAGTGCTTAAATAGCAGGATACCCCTTTCGTAGACACTTCTGAGCTTTCATAGCTGAAATGATACCAACCATCGCACTACCGCGATGCCCTTGAACCGATAGAAACTCTCCACTTGGGAGTGGAATGCGTACGATTTTCTCCTTACAAAGGATGTCAGCACGGTGCTTGGATAACCAGTCCATACCAACCACTATGTCAAAACTACCGAGGGTAACAGGAAGGAGGTCAATGTCAAACACTTGACCCACAAGATCAAGTTTACATCCCACAATAATGTGCAAGGCTTCAATCGTCTTACCATCAGCTAATTCTACTACATGCTTAGCTTCTAAAGGTGTTGGGGTTAGCCCTAATCGCTGACTGAACTCTATGGACACATAACTCCAATCGGCACCGGAATCAAATAACACAGAAGCAAAGAGGTAGTTCACAGAAAACGTACCAGTCACGACATTGCCATCGTTCCTAGCATCACCAGCACCAATCGTAAATACCCTTCCACGAGCTCCATTGCCCCCATTGTTGCCGTTATTGTTGTTCCCAGCATTGTTATTGTTATTCTGACGGTTGTTGTTGTCATTGGCGTTTTGATTCAGCTGAGGGCAATCCTGTTTAATGTGGACCTCGTCCCCACACTGGAAACACCCCTTCATATTGCCTTGGTTTTGATGGGGCTGCTGCCTCTGTTGTTGCTGATGCTGCTGATTCTGCTGCTGCTGTTGCTTTGGGAACGGGGCTCTACAGTCTCTTGCCATATGGCCCATCTTATCACACCTATGGCAAGCTCAGACACACGGTCCATGATGATGATAACCACACTTGTTGCATTTTGGCTTCCTACCAACATAGGAGCCTTGACTCTGATTGCTGTTCTGGCCTTGGTTAACTGAGGACGACTGGCTGAAACTACGATTATTGCTGTTAAAAAACAACTTAATTTAAAGTGTAGAATAAATTATTGGTTGTGTATGATAAATTACGAGTTGTGTAGGATATATTTCAAGGTGTGTAGGATAAATTTCGACTGTTTAGGATAAAATTCTATAATGTGTAGGGTATAGGTAGGAAAATTTTGATATGTGTAGGTTTTGTAGATTATACGTAGAATAATTAATGATTAGTTGATTAATTAATTAAAGAGAGAAAAATTAATGAGATGGTTATAAATGAAATAGTATTTTACCAATATGTCCTTTTTTCTTTTTGTTCTTTTCATATTTTTCTTCTCATTTGATCCTCCTCTATGTATGTATATGTATATGTATGTATTTTAGTTGATTAACACATTAACTTGTAATAAATATACAACATATAAACCCATTATATTTCACTAATTAAATGCACTCATTGATTAATTATAGTCAATGTATACTACACTTTTATGTGTAATTACATTCACACGAAACCACAAATGTCATACACACAGATATATACTTGTATATATATGTATATGTATGTAGAAACGTTGTCAAACATCTCACACATTAGTCACAAAATGAGGCAAATGAGTTTGAATTTTACCTAATGTCTTGTAATATTTCTCTATGATACAACTATACTGGCATCTCCTACACTACAGACCATTGAATCAGGTGTTGTTTAATTTCTTAAATTTGGATTTTAACATATGGTTCTATGTATTATTTAAAGCTATGGTTTGCTAACCATCATTCTCAATACTTCTTTATAAAACAGTAGTCATATCTAGAAGGGAAAAAAAAACCCAAAAACCATATGTATTTGAAAGGCATAATTTTGTTTGTCCAAAATTGTTGCATATACAACCTTTTTTTTAATTAAAATCAAATACAAGAACTATGAATATTCATGTTTGTATGTATGCATGACTAGTTCTACTATAAATTCAACATCATCCCTACATGTTCTTACAACTTAAAGTATGTCTAAACAGTATCTCATATTTTGTATCATCACGACCATATATATCATATGATTGTGTAAACTAATAATGTTTTCAATCTTACACATTACATGTTTCTGGTTATTGAATTTACACAGACAAAGAACGTCGTATCGATGTGATGTGCAACACGGGAATGGCATGCAGAGAGGATGACTACACATTTCAGTTGTGTGAAGAATACTGCAACGATGGGAAAGGGCCGGATGGATGGCATGCTGTGTGTCAAGATGGTATGTGTTGTTGTAAAGCGCATGAATAATGTGTTCCATAAAGGCTTGATATGCACTTGTTTTGTATGCCATAAACACTTAGACACCAAAAAATAAATATTCAAAAAATGGCTACAATTTAAGGAATGTGCTTAGTGACAGCATCAGATTCCTAACTGATGGAGAAAGTCCTGGTGGCAAGAAAAGCTGCTTCCAAGAGGTTGTCAAGTGTTTTCGCTCGACGATTCCATTCTTGGGTGGTTGGTTTGGCCCTTGTTCCTGTAACTTGAATCCTAACCCGGTATATCCCATTTTAGTTTTACACCATTGTGAACCTTACGCCTTTTTTACTCTCTGATCGAGATTCTCGGCATTGAAAAATCTTCGTAAACAAAATCACACGTGTAAATGTTGACATTTAAGAGATATACAGTCAAGAAAATCAAGAGCAATGGTGATATATATGCGGATTAGACACCAAATAATAAACACTCAAAAAATGGCTACAATTTAAGGAATGTGTTTAGTGGCGGCATCAGATTCCTAATTGATGGAGAAAGGTCTGGTGGCAAGAAAAGCCGCTTCTAGGAAGATGTCAAGTGTTTTCGCTAGACGGTTCCATTCTTGGGTGGTTGGTTTGGCCCTTGTTCCTATAACTCGAATCCTAACCCAGTATATCTCATTTTATTTTTAAACCATTGTGAACCTTACACATTTTTTACTCTCTGATTAAGGTTCTCGGCAGTGAAAAATCTTCGTAAACTAAATCACACGTGTATATGTTGACATTTAAGAGATATACAGTCAAGAAAATCAAGAGCAATGGTGATATATATGCGGATTAGACACCAAAAAATAAACAATCAAAAAAAGGCTACAATTTAAGGAATGTGTTCAGTGACGGCATCTGATTCCTAATCGATGGAGAAAGGTCTGGTGGCAAGAAAAGCTGCTTCCAATTGGTTGTCAAGTGTTTTAGCTCGACGATTCCATTCTTGGGTGGTTGGTTTGGCCTTTGTTCCTGTAACTCGAAACCTAGCCCGGTACATTCCATTTTAGTTTTACACCATTGTGAACCTTACGCCTTTTTTACTCTCTAATCGAGATTCTCGGCATTGAAAAATCTTCGTAAACTAAATCACACGAGTATATGTTGACATTTAAGAGATATACAGTCAAGAAAATCAAGAGCAATGGTGATATATATGCGGATTAGACACCAAAAAATAAACACTCAAAAAATGGATACAATTTAAGGAATTTGTTTAGTGACGGCATCAGATTCCTTATTGATGGAGAAAGGTCTGGTGGCAAGAAAAGCTGCTTCCAGGAGGTTGTCAAGTGTTTTTGCTCGACGATTCCATTCTTGGGTGGTTGGTTTGGCCCTTGTTCCTGTAACTCGAATCCTAGCCCGGTATATCCCATTTTAGTTTTACACCATTGTGAACCTCACGCCTATTTTTACTCTATGTCGAGGTTCTAGGCATTGAAAAAACTTCGTAAACTAAATCACACGTGTATATGTTGACATTTAAGAGATATACATTCAAGAAAATCAAGAGCAATGGTGAAATATATGCGGATTAGACACCAAAAATTAAACACTCAAAAAATGGCTACAATTTAAGGAATGTGTTTAGTGACGGCATCAGATTCCTAATTGATGGAGAAAGGTATGGTGGCAAGAAAAGCTGCTTCCAGGAGGTTGTCAAGTGTTTTCGCTCGACAATTCCATTATTGGGTGGTTGGTTTGGCCATTGTTCCTGTAACTCGAATACTACCCCGACATATCCCATTTTAGTTTTACACCATTGTGAACCTTACGCCTTTTTTACTCTCTGATCGAGATTCTCGGCATTGAAAAATATTTGTAAACTAAATCACACGTGTATATGTTGACATTTAAGAGATATACAGTCAAGAAAATCAAGAGCAATGGTGATATATATGGGGATTAGACACTAAAAATATACACTCAATAAATGGCTACAATTTAAGGAATGTGTTTAGTGACGGCATCGGATTCCTAATTGATGGAGAAAGGTCTGGTAGCAAGAAAAGCTGCTTCCAGGAGGCTGTCAAGTGTTTTCGCTCGACGATTCCATTCATGGGGGGTTGGTTTGGACCTTCTTCCTGTAACTCGAATCCTAGCCCGGTATATCCCATTTTAGTTTTACACCGTTATGAACCTTACGCCTTTTCTACTATCTGATCGAGGTTCTCGGCATTGAAAAATCTTCGTAAACTAAATCACACGTGTATATGTTGACATTTAAGAGATATACAGTCAAGAAAATCAAGAGCAATGGTGATATATATGCGGATTAGACACCAAACATTAAACACTCAAAAAATGGCTACAATTTAAGGAATGTGTTTAGTGGCGGCATCAGATTCCTAATTGATGGAGAAATGTCTGGTGGCAAGAAAAGCTGCTTCCAGGAGGTTGTGAAGTGTTTTCGCTCGACAATTCCATTCTTGGGTGGTTGGTTTGGCCATTGTTCCTGTAACTCGAATACTACCCCGGCATATCCCATTTTAGTTTTACACCATTGTGAACCTTACGCCTTTTTTACTCTCTGATCGAGATTCTCGGCATTGAAAAATATTCGTAAACTAAATCACACGTGTATATGTTGACATTTAAGAGATATACAGTCAAGAAAATCAAGAGCAATGGTGATATATATGCGGATTAGACACCAAAAATAAACACTCAATAAATGGCTACAATTTAAGTAATGTGTTTAGTGACGGCATCAGATTCCTAATTGATGGAGAAAGGTTTGGTGGCAAGAAAAGTTGCTTCCAGGAGGCTGTCAAGTGTTTTCGCTCGACGATTCCATTCTTGGGGGGTTGGTTTGGCCCTTCTTCCTGTAACTCGAATCCTAGCCCGGTATATCCCATTTTAGTTTTACACCATTGTGAACCTTACGCCTTTTCTACTATCTGATCTAGGTTCTCGGCATTGAAAAATCTTCGTAAACTAAATCACACGTGTATATGTTGACATTTAAGAGATATACAGTCAAGAAAATCAAGAGCAATGGTGATATATATGTGGATTAGACACCAAACATTAAACACTCAAAAAATGGCTACAAATTAAGGAATGTGTTTAGTGACGGCATCAGATTCCTAATTGATGGAGAAAGGTCTGGTGGCAAGAAAAGCTGCTTCCAAGAGGTTGTGAAGTGTTTTTGCACGACAATTCCATTCTTGGGTGGTTGGTTTGGCCATTGTTCCTGTAACTCGAATACTACCCTGGTATATCCCATTTTAGTTTTACACCATTGTGAACCTTATGCCTTTTTTACTCTCTGACCGAGGTTCTCGGCATTGAAAAATCTTCTTAAACTAAATCACACGTGTATAAGTTGACATTTAAGAGATATACAGTCAAGAAAATCAAGAGCAATTGTGATATATATGCGGATTTGACACCAAAAAATAAACACTCAATAAATGGCTACAATTTAAGGAATGTGTTTAATGACGGCATCAGATTCCTAATTGATGGAGAAAGGTCTGGTGGCAAGAAAAGCTTTTTCCAGGAGGTTGTCAAGTGTTTTCGCTCGACGATTCCATTCTTGGGTGGTTGGCTTGGCCCTTGTTCCGGTAACTCGAATCCAAGCCCGGTATATCCCATTTAAGTTTTACACCATTGTGAACCTTTCGCCTTTTTTACTCTCTGATCGAGGTTCTCGACATTGAAAAATCTTCGTAAACTAAATCACACGTGTATATGTTGACATTTAAGAGATATACAGTCAAGAAAATATAGAGCAATGGTGATATATATGCGGATTAGACACCAAAAAATAAACACTCAAAAAATGGCTACAATTTTAGGAATGTGTTTAGTGACGGCATCAGATTTGTAATTGATGGAGAAAGGTCTGGTGGCAAGAAAAGCTGCTTCCAGGAGGTTGTCAAGTGTTTTCGCTCGACGATTCCATTTTTGGGTGGTTGGTTTGGCCCTTGTTCCTGTAACTCGAATCCTAGCACTGTATATCCCATTTTAGTTTTAGACCGTTGTGACCTTACGCCTTTTCTACTCTCTGATCGAGGTTCTCCGCATTGAAAAATCTTCGTAAACTAAATCACACCTGTATATGTTGACATTTAAGAGATATACAGTCAAGAAAATCAAGAGCAATGGTGATATATATGCGGATTAGACATCAAACATTAAACACTCAAAAAATGGCTACAATTTAAGGAATGTGTTTAGTGACGGCATCAGATTCCTAATTGATGGAGAAAGGTCTGGTGGCAAGAAAAACTGCTTCCAGGAGGTTGTGAAGTGTTTTCGCACGACAATTCCATTCTTGGGTGGTTGGTTTGGCCATTGTTCCTGTAACTCGAATACTAACCTGGTATATCCCATTTTAGTTTTACACCACTGTGAACCTTATGGCTTTTTTACTCTCTGACCGAGGTTCTCGGCATTGAAAAATCTTCTTAAACTAAATCACACGTGTATAAGTTGACATTTAAGAGATATACAGTCAAGAAAATCAAGAGCAATGGTGATATATATGCGGATTAGACACCAAAAAATAAACACTCAATAAATGGCTACAATTTAAGGAATGTGTTTTGCGACGGCATCAGATTCTTAATTGATGGATAAAGGTCTGGTGGCAAGAAAAGCTGCTTCCAGGAGGCGGTCAAGTGTTTTCGCTCGACGATTCCATTCCTGGGTGGTTGGTTTGGCGCTTGTTCCTGTAACTCGAATCCTAACCCGGTATATCCCATTTTAGTTTTACACCATTGTGAACCTTACGCCTTTTCTACTCTCTGATCGAGGTTCTCGGCATTGAAAAATCTTCGTAAACTAAATCACACGTGTATATGTTGACATCTAAGAGATATATAGTCAAGAAAATGAAGAGCAATGGTGATATATATGCGGATTAAACACCAAAAAATAAACACTCAATAAATGGCTACAATTTAAGGAATGTGTTTAGTGACAGCATCATATTCCTAATAGATGAAGAAAGGTCTGGTGGCAAGAAAAGCTGCTTCCAGGAGGCTGTCTAGTGTTTTCGCTCGACGATTCCATTCTTGGTTGGTTGGTTTGGCCCTTGTTCCTGTAGCTCGAATCCTAGCCCGGTATATTCCATTTTAGTTTTACACCGTTGTGAACCTTACGCCCTTTTTACTCTCTGATCGAGGTTCTCGGCATTGAAAAATCTTCGTAAACTAAATCACACGTGTATATGTTGACATTTAAGAGATATACAGTCAAGAAAATCATGAGCAATGGTGATATATATGCGGATTAGTCACCACAAAATAAACACTCAAAAAATGGCTACAAATTAAGGAATGTGTTTAGTGACGGCATCAGATTGCTAATTGATAGAGAAACTTCTGGTGGCAAAAAAAGTTGCTTCGTGGAGGTCGTCAACTGTTTTCGCTCGACGATTCCATTCTTGGGTGGTTGGTTTGGCCCTTGTTCATGTAACACGAATCCTAGCCCGGTATATCCCATTTTAGTTTTACACCATTGAGAACCTTACGCCTTTTTTACTCTCTGATCGAGGTTCTCAGCATTAAAAAATCTTCGTAAACTAAATCACACGTGTATATGTTGACATTTAAGAGATATACAGTCAAGAAAATCAAGAGCAATGGTGATATATATGCGGATTACACGCCAAAAAATAAACACACAAAAAATGGCTACAATTTAAGGAATGTGTTTAGTGACGGCATCAGATTCCTAATTGATGGAGAAAGGTCTGGTGGCAAGAAAAGCTGCTTCCCGGAAGTTGTCAAGTGTTTTCGCTCGACGATTCCAATCTTTGGTGGTTGGTTTGGCCGTTGTTCCTATAACTCGAATCCTAACCCTGTATATCACATTTTAGTTTTACACCGTTGTGCACCTTAATCCTTTTTTACTCTCTTATCGAGGTTCTCGGCATTGAAAAATCTTCATAAACTAAATCACACGTGTATATGTTGACATTTAAGAGATATACAGTCAAGTAAATCAAAAGCAATGGTGATATATATATGCGGATTAATCACCAAAAAATAAACACTCAAAAATGGCTACAATTTAAGGAATGTGTTTAGTGACGGCATCAGATTCCTAATTGATAGAGAAAGGTCTGGTGGCAAGAAAATTTGCTTCCAGGAGGTCGTCAAGTGTTTTCGCTCGACGATTCCATTCTTGGGTGGTTGGTTTGGCCCTTGTTCCTGTAACTCGAATCCTAGCCCGGTATATCCCATTTTAGTTTTACACCATTGTGAACCTTACGCCTTTTTTACTCTCTGATCGAGGTTCTCGTCATTGAAAAATATTCGTAAACTAAATCACACGTGTATATATTGACATTTAAGAGATATACAGTCAAGAAAATCAAGAGCAATGGTGATATATATGCGGATTAGACACCAAAAAATAAACACTCAATAAATGGCTACAATTTAAGGAATGTGTTTAGTGACGGCATCAGATTCTTAATAGATGGAGAAAGGTCTGGTGGCAAGAAAAGCTGCTTCCAGGAGGCGGTCAAGTGTTTTCGCTCGACGATTCCATTCTTGGATGGTTGGTTTGGCCCTTGTTCCTGTAACTCGAATCCTAGCCCGGTATATCCCATTTTAGTTTTACACCATTGTGAACCTTACGCCTTTTCTACTCTTTGATCAAGGTTCTCGGCATTGAAAATTCATCATAAACTAAATCACACGTCTATATGTTGAAATTTAAGAGATATACAGTCAAGAAAATCAAGAGCAATGGTCATATATATGCAGATTAGTCACCAAAAAATAAACACTTAAAAAATGGCTACAATTTAAGGAATGTGTTTAGTGACGGCATCAAATTCCTAATTGATGGATAAAGGTCTGGTGGAAAGAAAGGCTGCTTCCAAGAGGTTGTCAAGTGTTTTCGATTGACGATTCCATTCTTGCGTTGTTGGTTTGGCCCTTGTTCCTGTAACTCGAATCCTAACCCGGTATATCCCATTTTAGTTTTACACCATTGTGAACCTTACGCCTTTGTTTCTCTCTGATCGTGGTTCTCGGCATAGAAAAATCTTTGTAAACTAAATCACACGTGTATATGTTGACATTTAAGAGATATACAGTCAAGAAAATCAAGAGCAATGGTGATATATATGCGGATTAGACAGCAAAAGATAAACACTCAAAATATGGCTATAATTTAAGAAATGTGTTTAGTGACGGCATCAGATTCCTAATTGATGGAGAAAGGTCTAGTGGCAAGAAAAGCTGCTTCCAGGAGGTTGTCAAGTGTTTTCGCTCGACGATTCCATTATTGGGTGGTTCGTTTGGCCCTTGTTCCTGTAACTCGAATCCTAGCCCGGTATATCCTAGTTAAGTTTTACACCATTGTGAACCTTACGCATTTTTAACTCTCTGATCGAGCATATCGGCGTTGAAAAAACTTCGTAAACTAAACCACACGTGTATATGTTGACATTTAAGAGATATATAGTCAAGAAAATCAAGAACAATGGTGATATATATGCGAATTAGACACCAAAAAATAAACACTTAAAAAATGGCTACAATTAAAGGAATGTGTTTAGTGACGGCATCAGATTCCTAATTGATGGAGAAAGGTCTGGTGGCAAGAAAAGCTGCTTCCAGGAGGTTGTCAAGTGTTTTCGCTCGACGATTCCAATCTTGGGTGGTTGGTTTGGCCATTGTTTCTGTAGCTCGAATCCTAGCCCGATATATCCCATTTTTGTTTTACACCATTGTGAACCTTACGCCTTTTTTACTCTCTAATAGAGGTTCTCGGCATTGAAAAATCTTCTTAAACTAAATCACACGTGTATATGTTGACATTTTAGAGATATACAGTCAAGAAAATCAAAAGCAATGGTGATATATATGCGGATTAGACTCCAAAAAATAAACCTTTAAAAATGGCTACAATATAAGGAATGTGTTTAGTGACGGCATCAGATTCCTAATTGATGGAGAAAGGTCTGGTGGCAAGAAAAACTGCTTCCAGGAGGTTGTGAAGTGTTTTCGCACGACAATTCCATTCTTGGGTGGTTGGTTTGGCCATTGTTCCTGTAACTCGAATACTAACCTGGTATATCCCATTTTAGTTTTACACCACTGTGAACCTTATGGCTTTTTTACTCTCTGACCGAGGTTCTCGGCATTGAAAAATCTTCTTAAACTAAATCACACGTGTATAAGTTGACATTTAAGAGATATACAGTCAAGAAAATCAAGAGCAATGGTGATATATATGCGGATTAGACACCAAAAAATAAACACTCAATAAATGGCTACAATTTAAGGAATGTGTTTTGCGACGGCATCAGATTCTTAATTGATGGAGAAAGGTCTGGTGGCAAGAAAAGCTGCTTCCAGGAGGCGGTCAAGTGTTTTCGCTCGACGATTCCATTCCTGGGTGGTTGGTTTGGCGCTTGTTCCTGTAACTCGAATCCTAACCCGGTATATCCCATTTTAGTTTTACACCATTGTGAACCTTACGCCTTTTCTACTCTCTGATCGAGGTTCTCGGCATTGAAAAATCTTCGTAAACTAAATCACACGTGTATATGTTGACATCTAAGAGATATATAGTCAAGAAAATGAAGAGCAATGTTGATATATATGCGGATTAAACACCAAAAAATAAACACTCAATAAATGGCTACAATTTAAGGAATGTGTTTAGTGACAGCATCATATTCCTAATAGATGAAGAAAGGTCTGGTGGCAAGAAAAGCTGCTTCCAGGAGGCTGTCTAGTGTTTTCGCTCGACGATTCCATTCTTGGGTGGTTGGTTTGGCCCTTGTTCCGGTAGCTCGAATCCTAGCCCGGTATATTCCATTTTAGTTTTACACCGTTGTGAACCTTACGCCTTTTTTACTCTCTGATCGAGGTTCTCGGCATTGAAAAATCTTCGTAAACTAAATCACACGTGTATATGTTGACATTTAAGAGATATACAGTCAAGAAAATCATGAGCAATGGTGATATATATGCGGATTAGTCACCACAAAATAAACACTCAAAAAATGGCTACAAATTAAGGAATGTGTTTAGTGACGGCATCAGATTGCTAATTGATAGAGAAACGTCTGGTGGCAAAAAAAGTTGCTTCGTGGAGGTCGTCAACTGTTTTCGCTCGACGATTCCATTCTTGGGTGGTTGGTTTGGCCCTTGTTCATGTAACACGAATCCTAGCCCGGTATATCCCATTTTAGTTTTACACCATTGAGAACCTTACGCCTTTTTTACTCTCTGATCGAGGTTCTCAGCATTAAAAAATCTTCGTAAACTAAATCACACGTGTATATGTTGACATTTAAGAGATATACAGTCAAGAAAATCAAGAGCAATGGTGATATATATGCGGATTACACGCCAAAAAATAAACACACAAAAAATGGCTACAATTTAAGGAATGTGTTTAGTGACGGCATCAGATTCCTAATTGATGGAGAAAGGTCTGGTGGCAAGAAAAGCTGCTTCCCGGAAGTTGTCAAGTGTTTTAGCTCGACGATTCCAATCTTTGGTGGTTGGTATGGCCCTTGTTCATATAACTCGAATCCTAACCCTGTATATCACATTTTAGTTTTACACCGTTGTGCACCTTAATCCTTTTTTACTCTCTGATCGAGGTTCTCGGCATTGAAAAATCTTCATAAACTAAATCACACGTGTATATGTTGACATTTAAGAGATATACAGTCAAGAAAATCAACAGCAATGGTGATATATATATGCGGATTAATCACCAAAAAATAAACACTCAAAAATGGCTACAATTTAAGGAATGTGTTTAGTGACGGCATCAGATTCCTAATTGAAAGAGAAAGGTCTGGTAGCAAGAAAATTTGCTTCCAGGAGGTCGTCAAGTGTTTTCGCTCGACGATTCCATTCTTGGGTGGTTGGTTTGGCCCTTGTTCCTGTAACTCGAATCCTAGCCCGGTATATCCCATTTTAGTTTTACACCATTGTGAACCTTACGCCTTTTTTACTCTCTGATCGAGGTTCTCGTCATTGAAAAATATTCGTAAACTAAATCACACGTGTATATATTGACATTTAAGAGATATACAGTCAAGAAAATCAAGAGCAATGGTGATATATATGCGGATTAGACACCAAAAAATAAACACTCAATAAATGGCTACAATTTAAGGAATGTGTTTAGTGACGACATCAGATTCTTAATTGATGGAGAAAGGTCTGGTGGCAAGAAAAGCTGCTTCCAGGAGGCGGTCAAGTGTTTTCGCTCGACGATTCCATTCTTGGATGGTTGGTTTGGCCCTTGTTCCTGTAACTCGAATCCTAGCCCGGTATATCCCATTTTAGTTTTACACCATTGTGAACCTTACGCCTTTTCTACTCTCTGATCAAGGTTCTCGGCATTGAAAATTCATCATAAACTAAATCACACGTCTATATGTTGAAATTTAAGAGATATACAGTCAAGAAAATCAAGAGCAATGGTCATATATATGCAGATTAGTCACCAAAAAATAAACACTTAAAAAATGGCTACAATTTAAGGAATGTGTTTAGTGACGGCATCAAATTCCTAATTGATGGATAAAGGTCTGGTGGAAAGAAAGGCTGCTTCCAAGAGGTTGTCAAGTGTTTTCGATTGACGATTCCATTCTTGCGTTGTTGGTTTGGCCCTTGTTCCTGTAACTCGAATCCTAACCCGGTATATCCCATTTTAGTTTTACACCATTGTGAACCTTACGCCTTTGTTACTCTCTGATCGTGGTTCTCGGCATAGAAAAATCTTCTTAAACTAAATCACACGTGTATATGTTGACATTTAAGAGATATACAGTCAAGAAAATCAAGAGCAATGGTGATATATATGCGGATTAGACAGCAAAAGATAAACACTCAAAATATGGCTATAATTTAAGAAATGTGTTTAGTGACGGCATCAGATTCCTAATTGATGGAGAAAGGTCTAGTGGCAAGAAAAGCTGCTTCCAGGAGGTTGTCAAGTGTTTTCGCTCGACGATTCCATTATTGGGTGGTTCATTTGGCCCATGTTCCTGTAACTCGAATCCTAGCCCGGTATATCCTAGTTTAGTTTTGCACCATTGTGAACCTTACGCATTTTTAACTCTCTGATCGAGCATATCGGCGTTGAAAAAACTTCGTAAACTAAACCACACGTGTATATGTTGACATTTAAGAGATATATAGTCAAGAAAATCAAGAACAATGGTGATATATATGCGAATTAGACACCAAAAAATAAACACTTAAAAAATGGATACAATTAAAGGAATGTGTTTAGTGACGGCATCAGATTCCTAATTGATGGAGAAAGGTCTGGTGGCAAGAAAAGCTGCTTCCAGGAGGTTGTCAAGTGTTTTCGCTCGACGATTCCATTCTTGGGTGGTTGGTTTGGCCATTGTTTCTGTAGCTCGAATCCTAGCCCGATATATCCCATTTTTGTTTTACACCATTGTGAACCATACGCCTTTTTTACTCTCTAATAGAGGTTCTCGGCATTGAAAAATCTTCTTAAACTAAATCACACGTGTATATGTTGACATTTAAGAGATATACAGTCAAGAAAATCAAAAGCAATGGTGATATATATGCGGATTAGACTCCAAAAAATAAACCTTTAAAAATGGCTACAATATAAGGAATGTGTTTAGTGACGGCATCAGATTCCTAATTGATGGAGAAAGGTCTGGTGGCAAGAAAAGCTGCTTCCAGAAGGTTGTCAAATGTTTTCGCTCGACGATTCCATTCTTGGGTGGTTGGTTTGGCCCTTGTTCCTGTAACTCGAATCCTAGCCCGGTATATCCCATTTTAGTTTTACACCATTGTGCACCTTATGCCTTTTTTACTGTCTGATTGAGGATCTCGGCATTGAAAAATATTCGTAAACTAAATCATACGTATATATGTTGACATTTAAGAGATATACAGTCAAGAAAATCAAGAGCAATGGTGATATATATGCGGATTAGACACCAAAAAATAAACCCTCAAAAATGGCTATAATGTAAGGAATGTGTTTAGTGACGGCTTCAGATTCCTAATTGATGGAGAAAGGTCTGGTGGCAAGAAAAGCTGCTTCCAGGAGGCTGTCAAGTGTTTTAGCTCGACGATTCCATTCTTGGGTGGTTGGTTTGGCCCTTGTTCCAGTAACTCGAATCCTAGCCCGGTAGATCCCATTTCAGTTTTACACCATTGTGAACCTTACGCCATTTTTACTCTCTGATCGAGGTTCTCGGCATTGAAAAATCTTCGTAAACTAAATCACACGTGTATATGTTGACATTTAAGAGATATACAGTCAAGAAAATCAAGAATAATGGTGATATATATGCGGATTAGACACCCAAAAATAAACACTCGAAAAATGGCTACAATTTAAGGAATGTGTTTAGTGACGCAACCAGATTTCTAATTGATGGAGAAAGGTCTTGTGGCAATAAAAGTTGCTTCCAGCAGGTGGTCAAGTGTTTTCGCTCGACGATTCCATTCTTGGGTGGTTGGTTTGGCCCTTGTTCATGTAACTCGAATCCTAGCCCGGTATATCCCATTTTAGTTTTACACCATTGTGAACCTTACGCCTTTTTTACTCTCTGATCGAGGTTTTCGGCATTGAAAAATCTTCGTAAAGTAAATCCCACGTGTAAATGTTGACATTTAAGAGATATACAGCCAAGAAAATCAAGAGCAATGGGGATGTATATGCGGATTAGACACCAAAAAATAAACACTCAAAAAATGGCTACAATTTAAGGAATGTGTTTATTGACGGCATCAGATTCCTAACTGATGGAGAAAGGTCCGGTGGCAAGAAAAGCTGCTTCCAGGAGGTTGTCAAGTGTTTTCGCTTGACGATTCCATTCTTGGGTGGTTGGTTTGGCCCTTATTCCTGTAACTCGAATCTTTGCCCGGTATATCCCATTTTAGTTTCACACCATTGTGAACCATACGCCTTTTTTACTCTCTGATCGATGTTCTCGGCATTGAAAAATCTTCGTAAACTAAATCACACGTGTATGTGTTGACATTTAAGAGATATACAGTCAAGAAAATCAAGAGCAATGGTGATATATATGCGGATTAGACACCAAACAATAAACACTCCAAAAATGGCTACAATTTAAGGAATGTGTTTAGTGACGGTATCGGGTTCCTAATTGATGGAGAAATGTTTGGTGGCAAGAAAAGCTGCTTCCAGGAAGTTGTCAAGTGTTTTCGCTCGATGATTCCAATCTTGGGTGGTTGGTTTGGCCCTTGTTCCTGTAACTCGATTCCTAGCCCGGTATATCCCATTTTAGTTTTACACCATTGTGAACCTTACGCCTTTTTTACTCTCTGAGCGAGGTTCTCGGCATTGAAAAATCTCCATAACTAAATCACACGTGTATATGTTGTCATTTAAGAGATATACAGTCAAGAAAAGCAAGATCAATGGTGATATATATATGCGGATTAGACACCAAAAAATAAACACTCAAAAAATGGCTACAATTTAAGGAATGTGTTTAGTGACGGCATTAGATTCCTAATTGATGGAGAAAGGTCTGGTGGCAAGAAAAGCTGCTTCAGGAGGTTGTCAAGTGTTTTCGCTAGATGATTCCATTCTTGTGTGGTTGGTTTGGCCCTTGTTCCTGTAACTCGAATCCTAGCCCGGTGTATCCCATTTTAGTTTTACACCATTGTGAACCTTACGCCTTTTTTACTCTCTGATCGAAGTTCTCGGCATTGAATATTCTTTGTAAACTAAATCACACGTGTATATGTTGACATTTAAGAGATATACAGTCAAGAAAATCAAGAGCAATGGTGATATATATGCGGATTAGACACCAAAAAATAAACATTCAAAAAATGGCTACAATTTAAGGATTGTGTATAGTGACGGCATCAGATTCCTAATTGATGGAGAAAGTTCTGGTGGCAAGAAAAGCTGCTTCCAGGAGGTTGTCAAGTGTTTTCGCTTGATGATTCCATTCTTGGGTGGTTGGTTTGGCCGTTGTTCCTGTAACTCGAATCCTAGCCCGGTATATCCCATTTTAGGTTTACACCATTGTGAACCTTACGCCTTTTTTACTCTCTGATCGAGGTTCTCGGCATTGAAAAATCTTCGTAAACTAAATCACACGTGTATATGTTGAAATTTAAGAGATATACAGTCAAGAAAATCAAGAGCAATGGTGATATATATGCGGATTAGACACCAAAAAACTAAACACACAAAAAATGGCTACAATTTAAGGAATGTGTTTTGTGACGGCATCAGATTCCTAATTGATGGAGAAAGGTCTGGTGGCAAGAAAAGCTTCTTCCAGGAGGCTGTCAAGTGTTTTCGCTCGACGATTCCATTCTTGGGTGGTTGGTTTGGCCCTTGTTACTGTAACTCGAATCCTAGCCCGGTATATCCCATTTTAGTTTTACACCATTGTGAACCTTACGTCTTTTTTACTTTTTGATCGAGGTTCTCGGCATTGAAAAATCCTCGTAAACTAAATCACACGTGTATATTTTGACAAGTAAGAGATATATAATCAAAAAAATCAAGAGCAATGGTGATATATATGCGGATTAGACACCAAAAAATAAACACTCAAAAAATGGCTACAATTTAAGGAATGTGTTTATTGACGGCATCAGATTCCTAATTGATGGAGAAAGGCCTGGTGGCAAGAAAAGCTGCTTACAAGAGGTTGTCAAGTGTTTTCGCTCGACGATTCCATTCTTGGGTGGTTGGTTTGGCCCTTGTTCCTGTAACTCGAATCCTAGTCCGGTATATCCCATTTTAGTTTTACACCATTGTGAACCTTACGCCTTTTACTCTCTGATCGAGGTTTTCGACATTGAAAAATCTTCGTAAACTAAATCACACGTGTATATGTTGGCATTTAAGAGATATATAGTCAAGAAAATCAAGAGCAATGGTGATATATATGCGGATTAGACACCTAGAAAAAACACTCAAAAATGGCTACAATTTAAGGAATGTGTTTAGTGACGGCATCAGATTCTTAATTGATGGAGAAATGTCAGGTGGCAAGAAAAGCTGCTTCCAGGAGGTTGTCAAGTGTTTTTGCTGAACGATCGCAAACTTTCTTAACCTTATCTGTAGTCTCTAGAATGAGGTCTGGTCCAGTAAGTTGAGCCTCACCGATCTCATTCCAGCAGACTGGTGAACGACATTTTCGACCATATAAAGCCTCGAAAGGAGCCATGTTGATGCTGGAGTGATATCTATTGTTGTAGGAGAATTCAATCAACGGAAGATACGAATCCCAACTACCACCAAAATCAATCACACAAGCTCTATGCATATCCTCCAATGTCTGGATTGTTCTTTCAGATTGACCATCTGATTGCGGATGATAAGCTATGCTCAAATTAAGTTGGGTTCCCATAGCAGATTGCATGGTTCTCCAAAAGCGAGATGAGAATCGAGCATCTCTGTCAGATATAATGTTCAAAGGAACGCCATGACGGGATACAATCTCATCCACATAGATTTTAGCCAGCTTGTCGGCAGATAGATTCTCACGGATTGGCAAGAAATGCTCTGATTTGGTAAGACGATCAACAACTACCCATATAACATCATGACCTTTCTTAGTGCGTGGAAGTTTGGTAATAAGATCCATAGCAATGTTTTCCTATTTCCAAACTGGTATCTCTGGTTGCTCCAATAATCCAGAGGGATGTTGATGTTCAGCCTTAACCTTAAGACAAGTAAGGCATTTGGATACGTATAAGGCAATGTCTTTCTTCATACCTGGCCACCAATACTGGGTACGAAGATCCTTATACATTTTATCTGCACTAGGATGAATAGAATAACGAGACTTATGAGCTTCATCCATTAGCAAGGTGCGGAGATTATCTTGACTTGGGACCCACAAACGATCCATGAAATAATATGATCCATTGTCCTTCAGTTCAAGATCAGGCTTAATGTGATAGGGTAATTCCTTACCCATTAAATCTTGTGAAACACAAGTATGTTGAGCCTGAGAAATGCGAGTTTGAATATCAGATCGAACTTTGACACAATGAAGCTTGACACGTTCCTTACGACTCAATGCGTCAGCCACGACATTCGCCTTACCAGGATGGTAGCGAATTTCGCAATCGTAGTCGTTTAGAAGTTCAACCCAACGTCGTTGCCTCATGTTGAGTTCTTTCTGATTGAAGATGTGCTGAAGACTTTTGTGGTTAGTGAAAACCACACATTTTGTACCATACAAATAGTGTCTCCAGATTTTGAGAGCGAATACAACTGCACCTAACTCAAGATCATGAGTCGTATAGTTCTTCCCGTGTATCTTCAACTGCCTTGATGCGTAAGCTATGACTTTGTTCCTTTGCATGAGAACACAGCCAAGACCCAATTTGGATGCATCACAATACACGACGAAATCATCGTTGCCCTCAGGTAAAGATAGAATAGGTGCATCACAAAGTTTTTGTTTCAAGGTCTGAAACGCTTCTTCCTGTTTAGATCCCCATTCAAAAGGTTTATTCTTCTGAGTTAGAGCAGTTAGAAGAACTGCAATCTTGGAGAAGTTTTCGATGAAGCGGCGGTAATAACCCGCGAGACCAAGAAATGAACGAACTTCAGTTGGAGTAGTAGGTGTATCCCAATCCTTAATCGCACTGATCTTGGCGGGATCTACATGAATACCTTGTTCGTTGACAGTATCCCAAAAATTGAACTTCTTTAAGCCAAAATTCGCACTTGGAGAATTTGGGAAAAAGTTGTTCTTTCTTCAGGAGTTCCATAGTAAGACGGAGATGTTGCTCACGATCGGCTCGAGTCTTAGAATAGATCAAGATGTCATCAATGAAAACAATGATGAACTTGTCTAAATAAGGCTTGCAGACCCTATTCATCAAGTCCATGAAAACAGCAGGAGCATTAGTCAAACTGAATGGCATAACAGTGAACTCATAATGCCCATATCTTGTGCGGAAAGCAGTGTTGGGAATATCTTCTTCTAACACACGAAGTTGATGATACCCAGAGTGTAGATCAATCTTTGAAAAACAAGTAGCACCCTGTAACTGATCAAAGAGATCATCAATGCGAGGTAGGGGATATCGATTCTTGATGGTAAGCTTGTTAAGCTCATGATAATCGATGCACATATCCATCCTTCTTCTTGACAAAAAAGAACGGGAGCACCCCAAGGTGAAAAGCTAGGACGAATAAAACCTTTGTCAGAAAGTTCCTGAAGCTGCTTAGATAATTCTTGCATCTCAGACGGTGCAAGATGATACGGAGATCTAGCGATAGGATTAGCACCAGGTACAAGATCAATACGAAACTCGACTTGGCGTGCTGGGGGTAAACCAAGTAATTCTTCAGGAAACACTTCAGGATAATCCCGAACAACAGGGATGTCTTGAATAGACTTACCTTTGCCTTTATCTGCTACAACATGTGCCAAGAAGGCCATATAGTTCTTTCGCAGATACTTTTGAGCTTGAGTACAAGACATGAGTTTGAGACTACTTGCAGGTTTCTCACCACGAACCTCTAAAATCTCACCAGTCGAAAGCAGCACACGAACAATCTTCTCAAAACAAACTACCTCTGCGTGATACTTGGCTAACCAATCCATTCCCACTATAATGTTGAAGCTTCCAAGTTGCATTGGTGTGAGGTCGATAGGAAAACAATGGTTATTAAGGTTCAACTGGCAATTTTGAAGAACAGAATCAAGAACAATGGGTTCACCACTAGCTACCTCTACTGTCAAGGGCTTTCCTAGTTTTGTTCTAGTCATGCAAAGCAAAGGCTCAAAAGATAATGACACAAAACTCTTATTGGCACCCGAATAAAAAAGAACAGAAGCAGACTGATTGTTGACAAAGAACGTACCATTCACCACCTCGTTGTCTGCTCGCGCCTCGTTAGCATTCATGTTAAAGACTTGAGCACGAGCCTAGGCCTGATTTGCATTCACCAACCTTGGACACTGATTTCTGTAGTGGGTTAGATCCCCACAATTGTAGCACGAACCAGGAGGATAGAGAGGTCGTGCAGCTTGAGCCTGTTGTTGAGCAGGCGGTTGAGCAGGTTGCTGAGCTGGGTTTTGTGCGGCTTGATTAGTAGCAAAACGACAGATATTGGCAAGATGACCCGATTTTCCACAGTTAGCACAAAAACGACACTGAACCTGTGGTTGATGGTGATTGTTGCATCTGTTGCACAACGGTGCTTTACCAGCATATTGTTTCTTTGCTGGTGGTTGTGCGGGCTGGTTGGGAGCTGCCTGGTTGGCTTGTGTAGTAACAGCGAAGTTTTGGGAAGCCTTGCGTTTCCTAAACCTCTTCGAAGATCCAATTTTCTTACCCTTCTTGTTTTCACTCTTATCAGACGACTGTTTCTTATCCGTGTCACCCTTCCTATGAAGCTTACCCTTTCTGATTTGCGACTCGGTCAAAGTCGTAGCCAACTCGATTGCCTGACGAACTGTGGTAGGGTTGCTACCAGTGACGATGTCTTGCACGGGGTCAGGTAAACCATCGACATACCTCTCGATAGCTTTCTCGAGTGGGGTAACCATTGTAGGGCATAACAAACTCAGCTCCTCGTACCTATCGGTATAAGCCCGGTGTTCACCACTATCCTGCTTCAGGTCATCAAACTCCCTTTCTAACGCCCTCTGTTCGTGACGGGGACAGAATTCCCTCATCATAAGAGCCCTAAGCTCTTCCCATGTTTGACCCAAAGCGACATTAGCACCACGATCCCTCATGACTCCATTCCACCAAGTAAGAGCCCTCTTTTGAAACACACTAGAAGCGAACTCGACTTTGCGATTATCAGGACACTGAACATGACGAAAAGTGCTCTCGATGCTTTCAAACCACTATAGGAGCCCAGTTGCTCCTTCAGAACCACTAAACTTGAGTGGTTTAGCCGAATTGAAACTTTTAAAGTTGCATGGAGCATTATTGTTATTGTTGGCTTGGTTAACTTGAGCAATAATGTTTGGGAGTGCAGCAGCCATTTGTTGCGCAATGATTGCTGCCATTTCGGCATTAGGTAACTGATTGTTGCGTCGAGGAGGCATTCTAAAAGAGGAAACAAGAGAGAAAACGAGTGAGATGATTAGATGAAAAATGCAATGATACAAATATCGACAAAAAGCAAGGATGGTGGTCGTTCATTTGTTACCACAAAGCAAACAAATGATACACAGTGACTAATCAAAGTAAATGGGTCATAATAATTTATCGCGAAGACATGTTTTAGCCTATAAGTGGACACTCACCCCAAGAGTTCCCAGGTAAGAGTGACTGGTCCGATTATGTGGATTTGTACGAACACTCTAGCCTAGACAGAAAACTCGAGGTACAGGCATCCACCCTTCCAGATTGCACGTGTTCACATTATTTAGACCCAAACTTTGACGAGATTTTGAAAACTTAGAGGGTTCAAAACCTTATAACAAATCATCTAAGAATAGATGATTGATTTTCAAAATCGTTTTGGAAAATTGAGTTCTTGTTTTGGTAATCACCTAAAGATAGGTGACGGTAATGTTTTAAGATCTAAACACAAGATAACTTATGTTGGGGTCCTAGAAAAGTTATAGTCTAGGTCAAAGCATTACTAATAACCTAATTCCATATAACCATTGGCTCTGGTACCAACTCTTCTGTCATACCCCGACCGCGTAAAACAACAAACCGCGGCGGAAACGTCGGGGAGTGGAGTGGCAGAATTATTGTTTCACAACCATGGTATTTAAAGCTTCATTTTATTTATTAACAAAGTGGTTACATTGTCTTAAAATAAAGAAAACAAAGAGTACATAACATAATTAAACTATTCTTGCTTCATTTTATGTCACTAAGGCCAAAGTCCGCCTAAGTGTATCTTGAACAACCCTATGCATCAGCTCCTGAAAACACATGTGAAAATATGTACGTCAGCATAAAAATGCCTGTGAGATACATAGGTTTATTGATTTAGGATTCATGACTTGTAGTTGAAAGAAATTTTTGACAAAAAGTTAGTCATGAATCTTATTAAAAGTGTTTTCTTTTATAAATCATACGAAACTTGATAAGGAAGTCAGATGTTATAAAAGAAAGGTGTGAGGTTAAATGAATAACCAAGTAAAAAGGATTTGCATAAATTATGTCATTTATGTGAGATGTATCATGTTTTTGTATAAATTGAAGTGGTTTAAATAACGCTACGATATGTAATATCATAAAAGCACTTATATATAGGAAGTACCAGCGGCGTATCCACCATGCTTTTATCATATTACACGTCGCCTTGTTATTTAAGTCACTTACCAAAATAAACCACCAAAATGTATTGTTTAAACCAATGTAAAAATGTTCATGTATAATCAAATGTTATGTATGCAAATAAAAAGTATCTACTCAAACCATATGTAAAATGTACAAAACAATGTATTTGAATAAATCATAGTTTAAATCAAAAGTTATGTTTTGTAAAATCAATGCTTTATTGATACAAACATCTATGCGGTAATGTTAAAACGCATACATTCAAGCCTTGCGACTGTGGAGACAAACCCTTAAACAAATTAAAGGTTTATCAAAATTATGTATATCGGATTCAGTCATTCCTTACTTCCAAACAAACCTAGAAAGCCGGGAATGGGAGTTGTCAATTCCTATGGTACCACTACATACTACCGAGCGGCGTGATCAATGTTAATGAACGTATTTTTGAGCCGTTAAACAAACCAAATGTCATACCAAATGTAAGCATGTTATGTGAAAACAATGTACTAAGTATGCTAAATGAACATACATAGCAAAAATGTGATGTAAATCAATGTGTACATATGCTGAATTAAACATATGAAACAAATGTGTTTATGAAATCAATGTACTAGCATGTTAATTAAACATACATAGCAAAAACATGGATGAAATCATGTACTATACGTGTACTATATGAACATAGCAAGTATATGTTATAAAAGCATGAAAAGCACAAAAGTAAACAAGTAGGCACATGTGTATCACCCCAAAATATTTGAAAACAGTAAAAGAGGGGACTATGTACTCACTTGAGAATGCTTAGAAGTCTTGTAATAACAACCAAACAAAGCTAGAAGGATCACGGAATCAATCAGCACCTAATATAGGTAACTATGTTAATAAATCGGAAGATCGGATAAAATGAGGTTTCGTAAACCAAATGAGTATAGGAACTCATGTAATATGGTTTAACAAAGCCTACATTCTAAATCGGAACCTATCCTAAGTGCTTATGACCCGTTATGACCCGTTTAGGTATCTTACGCTACTTTAACGCGTCGTTTGCGTAAAACGCGTTCGGACCGCCTAACTAGTCCTATGATAAGTATTATATGCCTTAACATGTCTAATAATGTTGCCTAATCAGTTTAGATGTCAAAATTTAGGTTACATATGCTTAAAATGAAATTACGCGTAAAAAGGGCATTTTGGTCATTTTCCTAAGGCATATAAACTACCTATCATACAACTAACTAAACGAAGTGACCATAAGGTATAACCTCGGAAGGTTATTCCCTATACAACTATGGTCACAAAATGTGTTTGGTCGGATCCTAATGATCGACCAAACGGGTCGGGTTCGAAAGTCTAAGCGGTTGTTTAGACCGCTTATCTTACGACCCTATATAATCACTAAACTAAAAGTGATGAGTTAAACATGTTAAAACATGTTTAACTAAGTTAGAAAACAAGTTTGATATCAAAACAAAGTGTTTTGATACCCAAAGATAGTTTCGTGGCAAAATACGCATAAACACGTATTTTGACTGAAACTATGACTCGTCACTACGCCTAATCAACGTGGTAATCAGTAGGTATAGTCACAAGAGACTATAACCATCGTGATTACGCTCACGTTACAAAGTTCAAACGAACTTTGTGTTGACCAAAGACTGGTCAAAGCAGAAAGTCAAACACTGTTTGACTTTCATGCTTAAAAATGCATAAAAGCATGAAAGAAGCTTACAAGAGGTCCAAGCCTTGAAGATAGAAGAAGAAATCATGCTTAAAAATGCATAAAAGCATGAAAGAAGCTTACAAGAGGTCCAAGCCTTGAAGATAGAAGAAGAAAACTTGAAGATTGGGACCTTCAACCAGAAGGGATACTCCCAATTGTCCAGAAAATGAGAGAAGACAGATTTGAGCAAGTTGTTGGAATGAAAATCATGGGGTATTTATAGATTTCGGACAACCGTTAGGATCGTTTCTTGGATTTCGAGCTTTGATCTAGACCTTACAAGTATTACCCACTGTTTTAGCATTCTATGGGTGCCCAAAACCAGCTCCAAGTTTGTTAAAACCATGCTCAAAAGCCAGAAACCAACTGCTGTTTGTAGAAACTGAGTTTTTGCTGATCTGGGGAGCTCTCGCGCCCCGCGTACGAGCTAGGTCTGGCCTACGCGGCCCGCGACCGATGGTAGTTCAGCAACAAGTTTTGAAATTTTCAGTTTCAGTCCCTGCACATGTTTAATGCCATTTTTGACACGTTTAAGGCCCGTTAAGCCGTTTTCAAGGCTCTACAATGATGCCAAAGTGTAGGGGACATGAAATATACTTGAAAATATGTCAGATGTCGGCTCGTTTGGTCGTACGATCACGTTATTCGGTTAATTACGACGAAACACGAACGGACGCGAAAAAACGATCCAAATTACGCAACGAATGGAATTTTAGCATTCAAAATTCGAAAGATAAACCATAAAGGAAAAAGTCCAATGCAGGTTGTTATGTCTCATTTACAAGAAAATGGTTATACTTATTATACTTCCATCAATAGTATTTCAAATGAGTTGGAATCATTATTTTTCACTCATAAGACATCGTTAGACTTATTGTGTGCTTTCCCACATGTGATGCTTATGGATGCCACGTATAAGACAAACAAGTATAATATTCCTTTTCTTGAAATTGTTGGTGTAACTTCTACTAGTAAGACGTTTTCTATAGCTTTTGCGTTTATGCATAAAGAACCAAAGGATATCTACATGTGGGTATTACATTGCTTATAGTCATTACTAGATAACTGTATTGTAACACCCCGTGTTTCGAAAGTCAAAGTCAAAGTCAAGATTGAAGTCAAAGGAAGAAAAGATTGCTAATTGCGACCTGTCACCCCTTGCTTAATTACTATTTTGACTTCTTTGACTTGTAATCGAATCTTTATTTTATTTGCTTTAGTTGTATTATGTGGAGTAACTAGGAATAATCGAGGTTTTATCGATGTTTTATCGCTTTATCGCATATCGCGTCGCAATCGCATTCGCGAATCATGCGTTCTGGATATTGTTTTACGTGTGTGTGCTATTTATGTGTTACTTGTGCATGATTAATTATGTTTATGTTTGTGGCGATTAATCGAAACGTAATCACAACTCTATCGCAATCGAATCGCAAACGCTAAACGCAAGTTATTTAAGATGATTGTATGTTAAATATAGTATTTCTGTGTTTATTATTTATCTATCGCATCGCTCAATCTACGCTCGCTTAAACGCATCGCAACGCTCAACACGCGAATCGAAACGACAAAACTCAACATGCCGAACACTTGGATCGAATGGCCAACCGATCGAGTGGCCATCCGATCGGATTGCCATCCGATCGATGGCCAATCCGACCCTTGTGCACTTTCCTCTTTTGGAAACCCTATAAATACCCTCCTGTCACATCATTTGTGATGTGACAGCTCCTCCACTCGACCAGCTCGCTCAAGCACTCATTTCTTCCGATTTCTCGCGATTCTTGTAAGTTTTCAACCTAAATCTTGTACTTGTATGATCTACACGCACTCCTTCATCTTTTTCATCTTTGAATCTTAACTTTTAACCGTGAAATCACTGGGTTCTTATGAACTTCAAGATTTGGCTTCATTCCACCAAGAACAACTCAGATCTGAAGGATTTCCACATGTTTGAACAATGTTTTCGCATAGATCTACACATATTCATGGTTAAAAGGATTGAAAGATAGTTTTCCAACTTTCTTTCAACTCTTTTACACTCAATGCACTCAAAACTGATAGAATCGGAGCTCGTTCTGATCTTCTACTCTTTCTTAGTGATGTGTTGGTCCAAGATCTGAATTCTATCCAAGAGACAACTGATTTCGGGTTAAACATGAACAACCATCTCGAACAGTTAACTGATCGGACTAGGGTGATTCCTGTTCGATCGGATCACTTGGGTTATGATGGGGTTCTGTTGTTTAGCACATTGTCATACCGTCTCGATCAAACCGCAAAACCTTCAAAACTTAAACAACTTCCAAGTTTGCAAATAAATCAGATCGCGGGATGGATCGTCGTCCGATCGGATTGCCATCCGATCGAACCGCAATCCGACTGAAGTGCACATGGTTTCACACTTAAACTTTTCTTCAAACTTCCAAAGATCTGAACGTCGAACGAATTACCGTCCGATCGGATAGCCATCCGATCGAACGACCATCCGATCATTTGACTTTTGGAACTTCGAAACTTAACCATTTTCAAATTTTCAAAGACCATCAGTAACTAACAGATTGCCACCCGATCGGATTGCTATCCGATCGAGTGACAATCCTGCTGTGAACTTGTTGTCACTAAGTGCCTGCCAATCGGATCGCTATCCTATCGAACTGCCGTTCGATCGATCGACCTGAAAGGTAGAGATACTTCTCTGTTTTCAAAATGCTACAATGAAAACTTCAAAGCCATCATACACAAACACATCCTTACCAAACAGATGTCAATCTAATCGAATGGCCATCCGATCGGATGACCATCCGAACGGATTGACATCCGATCGAATGGTCAACCGATCGGATTGCCATCCGATCGGATTACCATCCGACACTTGGTCACTTTGCACCGTTTTACGCGTCGTTCTTCGCTTATGCTATCGTTAACTGTTCAGGCTAATCTCTCTCAGCGCTCCCTTCAATCCAAGAGAGCGTTTACTTGTTAAACGCTATGTGTGAGTATACTCGATCCCTTTTTGCTTTACGCACTTTTGGGTGTTACATACGTTACTTATTCAAATCATAATCGACACACAACGCAAACACTATTTATACGCTGGCCGTTATTGCATGTTACGTGTTATTCGATGAATGCTTGTATGTTATGTTAACACAATGATTGTTGCCTGACACCTTAGCAATGATAGTACTATAGTTTGGACTCAGCACCTGTCATGGACAGGGGTTGTTAAGGGCTTTACTTCACGTGTCCCAGTGGGGATATGTGTTGCACATTCTATAACTCGTAGTCACGTCTGTGCATATTTCTCTGTCGATAACCTACTTTCCTTCACTTTGTACATGTTACATGCTGGTTATGCGTAAACGATTTCGAACTCTATTATACTATTAAACTTGTATGCTCACCTTTACACTATGTGTATGACCTTTATTTTAACGTATGTGACAGGTGCCTAGGATGATGTGCTTTAACTGCTTTTGTGGAATCAAGTAGGATGGAGTCTAGAAACAAACAAAGACAATTTATTTACTTATTTAAATCTGAGTTGTCGGAATATGTTTTGTTTTGAGAATATCGATGTCTGTAATAATTTGATTGCTTGGTAGGTTATGGTATGGGACATAATATTAACTATCCAGTAATTTAGTTGTTATGGAATTTCGCTTGACAATCTGTTTCGCTCAGTGCATTGCCCCGATGTTTCCGTCATCGATTGGGGTGTGACATGTATGCAACCACGCGTTATAGTTACAGACAGATAGTTCACCCTCATGAATGCATGTCAATAGATTTTTCCGGATGCCACATGATTACTTTGTAGATTTCACATTTCTCAAAGCATATTTAGGAATTGCAAGTCACATTTTAAGTCGCAGCGTATGTGGGAGTCTTTTATTAGTATGTGGAGTGCACTAATGGAGTCTCCGACTTTGACATCATTCAAGGAAAATTACAAACAACTTCAATCAATGTTGATTAAATATCCAGGTATTTATTATTATTATTTTTAATATTATCATTTGAAGAACCTACTGTTCGCAAAAATACTCGTGGAAGACCAAGCGTAAAGAAACAACAAAAAAAATCGAGCCGATCCTCAGTATTCCCGTAAACGTAGTCGTTCAACCACGTCAGATGTTGTTGAATACAACGTTATGGACTTGAAAGATTCTGACCCATTAATGAAGCAACCTGTTGTTAAGAAAAAACCGCGTGGACGACCAAGCTTAAAGAAACAACAACAAAAAGTTATTGCCGATCCACAATATCCTCATAAAAGTAGTTGTTCAACCACGACAAATGTAGTTGAATATAATTTTATGGACTTGAAACCATCGCCACCAAGACATAGTTCATACGCGAATGATTCAGAGCAATTAAAGGAAGAAATCCCAAAAATCTTTCACCCATACATTTCACGTATAAAAAATGTCGATCCCGATGGTAACTGTGGGTTTCGATCTGTAGCTGTGGGGTTGGAGTTGGATGAAAACTTTTGGGGTTTTATTCGAAGTGAACTTGTACTCGAGATGGACGCTCACCCAAAAATTTGGAGGCAAATTTTTGGCACGGTCGTCCTCGGAGAGTATAATCGTCTACGTCGCGACATAGATCATCAAGGAATAGGGTATGCAACCGGCGATCATTGGATGGAAATGCCCCACACTGGACTCCTCATTGCTAATAGATTTGGTATGATTGTTCACCTTTTAAGCATCGCTGGCAATCAAACTTTCTTCCCTCTATTGACTTTTCCCAACCAATTCTGTAGCCCTCATCAAGTGGTATTGCTTGTTCATGTTCATGGAAACCATTTCATCCATGTTAAATTAGAAGGTGACCATCTGATGTCTCTACCCAACAATCTTTGGAGTATGAACCGAAGTGACGTCGCAGCGGATTGGGAAGTTATGTACAGTTCTCGCATAAATATGTATAGGGAGCTAATGAACCCTAATCCAGACCGAAGTGTACAATATGTTGGTTAAATTTTAATTGCATTTTTTTTTGTTAAACTTCATTTGTTACTTATGGATATTATTAGTATTACAGGTGTATTATTTTTTTTACAGTGTACTACTTTTTAACTATTTTTCTTGATTATCTACATTAAAGCATTGATTCATAAATGAATGCATTTGAAATTCAACATGTTCCAACTTACCCTAGTAGCCTAGGTAAAAATAACTTTGTTTTTTAAATGGATATTTAATATTGATTTACGTGAACTACTTTACATGAACTATAATCACGTTAAGCATGTAATATTTAATATTGATTTTATTAAAAAGTTAACCAGATCAACTAATTTAATCTGCTGTACCTTAGTTTTCACTTTCGTAGAAATCTAGCATGTTCAACTTAAAAAACATCTACGAATGATGGTTGTGAATATTTATAATATATAAATGTGAGTATTGAATGTTTAAAGGGTGGAATTTGTAAAGATTTAAATGTTTTATATGGAAAGGGAGGTATGAAAAGTAAAAATGGGGGTGCATTTAGCCACCCCCTTATAAAAATTAAGGTAGTGTTTGGTATGAGGTAATGAAGGAAGGAATGGAATAACCCATTCTTGGAGAATGAAAATAGGATTGTTTGGTTGGTTACAAGAAAGGAATCAAGCATTTTTTTTTGAAAGGTAACTATCATTAACACAAACACCGACCCAAGCCGGGCCGGCAAAAAACAACAACAATTACATATTTACAAAAGACAACCACTCCCTCCACTTCAAACCTTTATGTTTCGATCTAAAAGAAAACCATAAAAAACCCAAGGCCTTAATCTCACTTAAAATACTATCTATTCTAATAGGCGTATTTGAAAATTTAGCATTGCATTACATACACCATTTCATTCCCTCTAAATGAGCCCTTAACTATTCCAGCGCCCCATCTAGTTTTTTTTCATTCCGTTCTTTTTCTCCTCCTTTCTCGATTTTGCCCTTGACTTTTTCACAAACTCCATTTCCCCTCATTTAATTATTAAACCATTAAAAAATAACATGCTCTTCTTCTCTTTCAGTTGCTCAGACGTCCTAATAGCAATCAGAATCTCATCCTGCACCGCATTCATTCTTCATCGCTCTATAAAGTTCATCTTCTCCATTGAAGAATTTTGATCAGATGTCTACGTAGTTGTGAGGCGGTTCTATAATCGAGAGGCTTCATCATTGACAAACTTCATCGGGAAATTCCATGTGGGATCGGAATACCCGTTTTTGTCCATACAAGCTTTTTGCTGTTGAACCTTCCCCGGTGATGCCGGAGATGTAGGTGACAGTGTAGACATAATTTGTGCTTGTGCATATGGATTTTCTAAATGCATAAATCAACGAAGTATAAATTCGGGTTCACTCAAGATCAATTTGTCCAACTGTACTCGGAGTTTCAATTGTATACGTACATTCGGCGTCGCTTTTGCCTCCGATACCAATCCGAACGAGTCTAATGAGGTAGATAAGCTCCAATTTCCCCATCTCAAAATGTTACGTTTTATGGCTTACATGTGTATTATGTGATTTTGTTGTTGTATATTCTGTTTTCTATGTATTAATTAGACGCAAAACTCAATGGCTCTGTTGCTTGAATTGAAATATCGTTGGGTTTTGTGTGATGATTCTGATTCCTGTTGGTTTGATGTAGGTTGTATCAGCTCAAATTAATGTTGTATCAGTCCTTTGTTTCACGGGAATGGGACAACCATTAGATTAGAAATATTATTTATGACTTGTTATTTTATTAACATCAAAAGTATATATATTTTGTTCTTATTTCTCACATATATATTATTTTACTTTTGAAATTTGTGTACTGTGATTTGTTTAGCATATTGTGTGTTGTGAATATTGGTGAACTTTCTTTATTTTGAGGCGGGGGTATTTTTGTCATATTTAATAATTTATTTCATTCACATACGTGTAACCAAACAGGACAATGGAATGGTAATGATCCATTTCATTCCATCGTCCATTCCATTCCCTTGTACATTCCATTACCTCGTCAATTCCATTACCTCATACCAAACAGACCCTAAAGGTTTACGTCAATTCCATTAACTCATACCAAACAGACCCTAAAGGTTTAAAATTTTTGAGGCGGGCAGGCAGGCAAAAGAGGAAAGTGTAAAGAAAGTAGCCGTTAGAGAAAATCTCAACGTTGGGAAAAATAAATTAGGTTTTCCGCGTCTACTTAAAACCCCCGCTCCTCCAACCATTCCTCCCTCATCTCTCTCTCTCTCTCTCTTTCAATATTAGAAGAAGAAGGCAGGCAGGCAGGCGATAATCATCAATCAAAAACTTCTTCTTCTTCTTCCTTTTCTAATTCTCTCATTCAAATTCCAATCCAATCGATCTTCTTCTTACGGCAACCATGAACAACAACTCTCAAGTGGCCACTAAACAGCCTGTTCCAACGCCTAACACCCTCGATGCCCAATCCCTCCTTAAAAGGTATGTATTTTCAATCCTACAAGAATTCTTCATGATTCATTTTCTTCAAATCACCCTGAATTTGTTTGTCTATCTTTCATAGGAGAGGAATCGAATCCAGTTAGTTCTAGAGAGAGAGATTATGTATCGGTATTGCTTAATGATTTGGTTGTTAAATTAGGGTTTCTTTCTCCGAATTCAATTGGAGAGTCTAGGGTTATTGAATTCAAATCATATATCTACTTTTTGATCTGAATTAGGAATTTTGTGTTTCATTGCAACAGATTGCAGTCAGAACTGATGGATCTAATGGTAAGTCAGTCAGTAAAAAATATTCTTCATTTGAAAGTTGAATTTATTATATATAGATATTCTTTGTTCATACTTACAGATGAGTGGTGAGACTGCGGTATCTGCGTTTCCTGAGGAAGACAACATCTTTTTCTGGAAAGGAACGATTTCCAGGAGCAAAGACACTGTCTTTGAAGGAACAGAATACAAGCTTTCCCTTTCCTTCCTACATGATTACCCCTTCAAGCCTCCAAAGGTGAAGTTCGAGACCGCTTGCTTTCATCCTAATGTCGATGTTTTCGGAAACATATGTTTGGATATTCTAATCTCTATCCAAAGTCTCCTTGGAGGTAAACAAACTGAGGGTGTTACTTTTATATATATATATATAGTGTGAGGTTCATTGGGGAACACTAAAAAAGTGGGGAACAGTGGGGAACCGACTCAAACGAACTCCGATTGGACTCATTCCAGCGGCGTTGGAACCGTGTCGTCGAACCCTAACTAGGATCTCTTAACCCTACACCCTAAATCATAACCCCTAAACCCTAAATATATTAGGGTTTGGCTTTTAGGGTTTAGCTTTAGGGTTTAGCCTTAGGGTTTAGCTTTAGGATTTAGAGTTTAGCTTTAGGGTTTAGGGTTTAGCTTTAGGGTTTAGCTATAGGGTTTAGCTTTAGGTTTAGCCTTTAGGGTTTAGCTTTTAGGGTTTATAGTTTAGATTTTACGGTTTAGCTTATGTTTTAGCCTTATTTTTTAGCTTTAGAGTTTAGGGGTTAGGATTTAGGGTTAAGAGATCTTAGTTAGGGTTCGACGAGCCGGTTCCAACGCCGCTGGAATGAGTCCAATCGGAGTTCGTTTGAGCCAGTTCCCCGTTGTTCCCCACTTTTTTAGTGTTCCCCAATGAACCTTCCCCTATATAGATATATATATATATATATATATATATATATATATAGGGTCAGGATCATTTCAGAACCATAAATATTTACAGAACTCGCAGAACTCCTAATAAACAATCTTTTTATTTATATATTTTTATGTTTAGGATAATTTCATCATTTATTATGTGTATTTTTACGATTACATACATGTTAAGAGTAATTTCATCATTTTTTATATGTAATTTTATAATTACACATATGTAAACTAGTTTTTTTACATATATGTAATTAGTTATGACACATATATAATTTTGGCAATTAAACATATGTAAATTACTTTTAACATGTATGTAATCAAAGAAATACATATATTAGATGATAAAAAGATCCTAAATACAAAAATTTATATATAAAATGATTGTTTGTTAAGAGTTCTGAAAGTTCTGTAGTTATTTAGAGTTCTGAAATGAACTCAACCCTATATATATATATATAGGGTAGGGATCCTAAGAGAAGTCCACCCTATTTGAGAAACTTGAGAAGCAATCTGGACCACACATTTTCCCTAAGCAAAAAATGCAAAAAAAATGCAAAAAAAAAAAATGCAAATTTTTTTTTTTTTGTAAAAATCGCAGCTTTTTCTTTAAGTATTAAATTTTTTATTTTTTATTTTTTAAAAAAAATTTTTTTTTGGATTTATACATATGTGTATATTGTTAATCTTTTAACTATACATATATGTATATTGTCTATTATACATATATGTATATACGTGTTTAAAATTGAAAAAATATGTGTTATAAATCCTAAACCTTAAACCATAGACACTAAAGCTAAACCTTAATGCTAAACCCTAAACCCTAATGCTAAACCCTAAATACTAATGCTAAACCCTAAACCCTAAAGCTAAACCCTAATGCTAAACCCTAATGCTAAACCCTAAAGCTAAACCCTAATTCTAAACCCTAAAGCTAAACCCTAATGCTAAACCCTAAAGCTAAAACTAAACCCTAAAGCTAAACCCTTAATGCTAAACCCTAATGCAAACCCTAAAGATAAAGCTAAACCCAAAAGTTAAAGCTAAACCCTAATGCTAAGCCCTAATGCTAAACCCTAAAGCTAAACCCTAAACCATAAAGCTAAACCCTAAACCCTAATGCTAAACCCTAAATACTAATGATAAAACCTAAATAACACTTATTTTTCAATTTTAAACATGTATATACATATATGTATAATTGACAATATACATATATGTATAGTTAAAAAGATTAACAATATACACATATGTATAAATCCAAAAAAAAAAATTTTTTTTAAAAATAAAAATTTTATTCTTAAAGAAAAAGCTGCGATTTTTACAAAAAAAAAAAAAAAAAAAAAATTGCATTTTTTTCACCTTTTTTTTGCATTTTTTTGCTTAGGGAAAATGTGTGGTCCAGAATGCTTCTCAAGTTTCTCATTTAGCCTACTACTTCTCACATGATCCTTATCCTATATATATATATATATATATATATATATATAGGGGACCGCTAAAATGAGAACCACCTCCAGTTGTAAGAACCGCGAGAACCACTTTCTGGCCATTAGATTAAGTAGATGGATGGATGAGATTGAAAGTATTAAAAAATAATATTAAGTATTTTTTGTTTTATTATGTTTTTAATATTTTATTCTTTAAGGGTATATAAGTAAATTTGTCTTTTTTGTCTTTTTATATATATTAATTTTAAATTACCTTTTTTGTCATATTCATTAATTATTTTTTTTACTTAATTGTTTTTTATTTATAAAACAGATTTTTTTGTAAAACAAGTTTTTTGAAATCAAATTTTTAGTATATTTTTTTTAAGATTTGTTTAAAAAAAACGTTTTGAAGATCCGTTTTTTTTTACGCCCCGGTTTTTTACGTTAACGTTTTTTTAACATTTTACGCGCCAATTTTTTCGTTAACGTTATTTTACGTTTTACACGTCGGTTTTTTACGTTTTACGCCCCGGTTTTTTACGTTAACGTTTTTTTCCGTTTTGCGTTTTACGTAAAACATTTTACGATTTACGTAAAACTTTTTACTTTTTACGTTAAAACTTTTTACGTTTTACGTTAAAACTTTTTACAAATTACGTTTTACGTAAAAACGTTTTACGTTTACGTTTTACGTAACACTTTTTACACTTCACGTTTTTACGATTTACGTTAAAAAGTTTACGGTTTATTTTTTTTTTTTACAAAAACTTTTTTATGCAAAAAACGAACGCACCCAGAAATCGCAAACTCGGTGAAGCGTCTCAGATATATTGTTATCATCATCGACGCCTAAATTTTAAAAAAAACCCAACAAACAAAAATCAAAAGAACGAGTGGTTTCTAGAAAAAAAAAACAAAGTTTTGGCTCAGATTTTCCGATAATCAGAGGCTGCAAAGTGGGGATGCAGGTTCAAAACCATACCCTCCGCCATCCTTGCCGCGCCATCGTCAGTTATTTTTTTTTTTTGGCATCATCACAGCCGATTCGATAAGGCACCATATTCAACCAATTTAAATCTACAAGACAAACCCACAAGATTCAAACCCAGATTCAACAAAATTAAAAACCCACCTTCACTGACCGATTTAAACATCCAAAAATGGCAGAAGATTCAAACCCACAAGACAAACCCACAATATTCAAACCAAGATTCAAACCCAGATTCAACAAAATTAAAAACCCACCTTCACTGACCGATTTAAACATCCAAAAATGGCAGAAGCAACATAAATGACAGTAACAAGAAACCCAAAAAGAAATAGCATTCACAACTTTACCAAAAATCATCAAAATCACCATTGAAGTAGATAAATCAACAAGTGGTGACAAAAAGGTCCAGTCATCCAGAAAACCACCACCGGTCTCCCCACAAAACCACCACCACCTTCCGCCGTCGACCAACCACCTCCTCTCCACCGTCTTCCGCCGTCGACCAATCACCACTCCACCGACCAAACATCTTTTGGGTTTCTTGTAGGAGATGAGAGATGGGTTGCAGGTCTGAGGGTTGCCGGAGAAACGAGCGGTCACAGTAACAACATCAGCCACCGCCGCTCACACGTGAGTGAAACCCCCCATGTGCGGCGGCGACATCCACCGGAGACGGAGAAGGAGGGGGTACAACGGGTAGTGGCGGTGGCGGTGGAGGCGTCGAGATGAAGATATGAAGGCTGAAGATGATGATCTTCATCAGAGATGAAGATATGAAAGAGAGAGAAATGTGTGTTTGTTACAGATATGAAGAGAGAGAGAAATGATCTTCGTGCTTTTAATAAAGAGACAAGACAAACATGATGGACAAGACATATATATAAAATGACCTAAATACCCTTTTAGTTGGCATGATCTTATTGGTGGAAAGTGGTTCTCGCGGTTCTTACAACTGAGGGTGGTTCTCATTTTAGCGGCTCCTTATATATATATATATATATATATATATATAAACTTACCAACTTCTTTTAATTTATTTATTAGTTTTTCTTTTATAATTAATTGCAGAACCAAACACAAGTTCGCCTCTGAACACGGAAGCAGCAGCACTTTGGAGTGATCAAGAAGGTATTGATTGAAAGTTTTCCTTTCCTTGCATGTGATGTGATGTGATGATAAAATTGATATGATGTATGCAGAATACAGGAAAATCATCGACGACATTAATATGATGATAAACGTAACATATTATTAGTGCTGTTTCATGATTTGGCCAAATCTTATTTAAAAGGAAATACAAAATCTGGCTGGGGAATAGTTTCAAATGGGAGTGATTTTAAAAAATTAAACACAAGTCAAAAGAGAATGGTTTGATCATCCAAAGTGTATGTAGCTTGGACAAGATTCAATTGGATCGAAAGAAGAAAACGAACACGGATTTTGTGATGATAACTTATCACAGACTCTTTCTGGGTATTTTTATTACTCTAAAACAGAAGACTCTTCTTACAAAAGAGTGTGGATAAACATAAACTAATCCCAATTGACTATGGAAAGGAAACCTACTGAAGGATAAACATTTAATAGTGAAACAAATTCTATATATATATGGATCGACAGTGTCAAGGATTACCCCAACCTCATTTTTTAACGTTTTGTTAACTTAGATTTTGCAATTTTGGATTACTACCTCCACTTAATACTGAATTAGTTTTCTTAATTGTATTGTTACTAAGAAACCATGTGACCCCGTCGCCGTAGAGTGCTTCAAATTGACTAACGATGGGATTTTTCTTACACTTTTTTTTTGTGATATACACTAATAATGCTTTTTTTAATTATCAATTTTTTATTTTTATACTTACGTTCACTTATTTAATTTTGTTCTTTTTAAAAGATGATGAAAAATTCTTTCGTTTGTTTTTAGACTATATTTATCAATGAAATTTCTTTTAAATTTCCTTTCCGATTCCGAACATACCCTTGCAACATGCTCTTTTTTCTTATTTTCCATGTATTTTTGTGGTGTAACGTGGCACAATCATACCGTTGATGGAAATTTATATGTGTTACTTTTGGTCGACGTAAAACACACTTCTTTTGGTTGTTATATCGATACCATAACAAACCGAACCGATATGGATCGAAACCCCGCAGCGTAGTGTGGTCTAGTTAAAAACAACTTTTAACTTTTGAATTTGATCCCTTCCGGTACCAAATAATTATAATGGGCCAACAGTTGCAACGGGTCATGGTCCGACTATGGATCGACCTAATGGAAAAAATCTTGTTCCTCAACATGCTAGCTCAAAAATCAAAATGCTAGGGAGAGTGAAATGGTACCTGTTCGTGAGATGTTGAATAGTACCATCACTGCTAGATTCGTGAGACGATTGTAAAGATGAAATATTATTGGTGAAGACCAAGAAATGGGTGTAGGATCATTAAAAAGCTTTTACAAAAAAATATTTCATAATCAATAATAGATCTATTCTATACTTATCTATACTATATTAGCATGAGAGAGGTATTTTAAGATACCCAAAAAATAAGAACTTTTTCCCCCATTTATTTATGAGTTAAATGCTTGGTTGGTCCCTGTGGTTTGCAAAAAATTCATACTTGGTCCTAATGGTTTACTAATTACACGCGTGGTCCCAAAAGTTGTCAAAAATGAACTCGGTTGGTCCCCTGACCTAACCTCTGTTAAATTTCTCAGTTAACTATGTGTGAAATGACTATATTACCCCTAAACATCTAAAAGAAATAATGAAAATATATAAAGAAGACTCATGGCAGCTGCATCCTCCTCCACCTTCACAACCCACCACAACCTGCAACTACCTCCACCACCACCGTATCCTTCTTCCTCCTCTTTTTCTCTATTCTTCACCAAAAAAAGCTTCAATGGCAGCTGCATCCATCCAATCCCCATCTCCATATCCCAAATTAAAGGTCAATCTCAATCAAATTTCATCATTTTTCTCGGCTAAAATTTGGAACAGCCGTAAGTTTGAAGCTTATAGTTGAAGGACATAATTTGTAATTCACACTGAAAACACCCTGCACACTAAT
Organism: Helianthus tuberosus; assembly: GCA_030545235.1. Lineage (NCBI taxonomy): Eukaryota > Viridiplantae > Streptophyta > Magnoliopsida > Asterales > Asteraceae > Helianthus > Helianthus tuberosus. The sequence continues at coordinate 98,862,861 of CM060393.1, read as the reverse complement.
ATGAACAAAGAGGCCCCAAATTAGGGTTTGTAAAAAGTGTAAACAAATTCCACTCGGACAATAATGAGAAGACGCCGGAGGAGATCTGGTTATTAGGGGTGGTTGCCCTCCTCTGAGTTATGACTTTGACTTTGTTTGGTCAAATTTCATCTTCATGGCCTATGATTCTATTCATATTTCAACAACCCCCGTGTTAGATCAGTTTGAAGCAGTTGCAGATATCAACATGAAATGAGGGTTTTTTTTTTTGAACGGCAAACTACTATACATGCTGGCACCCTGAATAATCGAGTTAATTACTCGATTGGTTCTTTTATGTTAAGAGGCTGTGATGATTGAAGAAGTTGAATAATAATCTGTCCGAGTGGGTCGGAACAAAGTTTGAGATTATCCGCATCATGGCTGGGCAATCAATCCGGATTGATTTGCAGCCATGGTGGATTTATCCTCCTTCGTTCCCTTGTTTACAGATCTGAGCCTTAGTTAATTTTGTTTTTAAATTACTTTATTTGAGGAAAATAAAAAAAATTGCAAACTGAAAACATTTGAAATATTTGAACTTCCTTTTGTTAAATTTGCACGAGTTAGGGGTTATTAGGCTGGGTTGGGGAACACTTTAATTCTTCATATATGATTCCGGATCTGGAGATGGGGATTGGATGGATGCAACTGCCATTGAAGCTTTTTTGGTGAAGAATAGAGAGAAAGAGGAGGAAGAAGGATACAGTGGTGGTGGTGAAGGTAGTTGCAGGTCGTGGTGGGTTGTGAAGGTGGAGGAGGCGGTGGTGTTCGACGTTGAAGAAGATGAGTTTTCTTCATATACTTTCTTTATTTCTTTTAGATGTTCAGGGGTAATATAGTCATTTCACACATAGTTAACTGAGAAATTTAACAGAGGTTAGGTCAGGGGACCAACCGAGTTCATTTTTAACAACTTTTGGGACCACGCGTGTAATTAGTAAACCACTAGGACCAGGTATGAAATTTTTGCAAACCACAGGGACCAACCAAGCATTTAACTCTTTATTTATAGAAAGACCCAAAAAATGAGGGTAGTTTGGTCTTTTAAACACTATTTATTTTTTAGCCTCTAAACTTATTACACTTAAATCCTTGAGGTTTTAACAAACACTTGACATATCTTATAATTAGTTACAATTCACCCCTCCACAACAAGCTTCTAATTTTTTTACGTATTCTTGACATATCTTATAAACTATACTCTTTAAAAAATCCAAAGATAGCATGACGACCTACACATTTTTGTCGACGTTTCGGTAGTTGTCTTGTTCAATATCGACACTCCGATTAAAAGGTACAAGTCGATAATGCTTTAAGTACAAGTAATTAACACTTGTGATCTAATGCGCCTAATCTACAAAGATGGGCTCCATCTGTGCAAACAAAAACAAAAAGAATTTAAAAGTATCGTAACATAAAATGAAGATATTATGTGTCACGTTTTATTTTATTAAAACTGCCTAATATCTATACGTAGATATATCTTATAAAAACTTAAAACCAACCACAACAAACTTCCTAAATAAAGGGGTGTCAAATCTAAAATTAAACCCTAATGCACTTCTATAGTTACTACTATAAATACATAGCAGGACAGTAGGACACCCCTATATCTATTGCTAAACAAAGTTAAAAAATGGACCCGGTTCTAAATTCAATTGTTGCGAAAAACCAAGCATGCGAGATTGAAATTCTACGGTCAGTTCTGTTATATCGCAGCAGTGAATAACTGTTTTCTTTTATTTTCTTTTATGTGAATGTTAACTTATTTGATTTTTCAGATTCAGTTGCATGATAAACATGCCAATTTAAACACAACCCAGTTGTCGAACAAGCTTCTAAGGTATTGATTTTGCTAGTTTTAAGTATTATTTTTGCGTATATCTTTCATATTAACATGTTCGTTATGTTATTATATGTGGGTTTTATTGCAGGATGATGGTGATAAAAGTGTTGAAATTATTTCTTATGGTGCAATGTTTAGTCCATACAAGTCTAATATTTAACGTGAATTTAGTGAAGAGGTATTTTTAAGGTTTATTTAATCTTTTTTTAACTTTTATATTCTATTTTTGTCCTTTTTAAGGATCGCAAGTTTGAGACTCAAAGGAAGATATCAAAGAGACTCTCTGAATGGAAATGGAATGAGGTTATTAGTTTAGACGATTCTGAGAACAATGACAAAGAAGAGGAATTAGAAGATACTGCCGATTCAAGCACAAACCAGAAAATCCGATTAAAAATACCTCGAGTGTCAATTCAGAAGCGGAACAGATTTCATATAGTCTAATATGAAATCAATCAAGTGTTTTTATGGTTTTTTTTTTCATTTTTAGTTGTTATATTTGATCTAAACGTATGAATAAAGTTTATTTTATATTTGAACTTTATTTTTGGTGCTAATATAATGTAGTTATTGAGCATATTAATAAAGTTCAAAATAAAGTTAATATCCTAAATTTACAAGTCAACTAAACTTATATAAAGTAATATCCTAAAGTTGCAATAAATAGATATTGTAGTAAGATAGTTAAGCTGAAATTATAAAATATTGCAGTTATTCTTGGATATTAATCTAATAATTTGTATTTCTTAATTAAAAATAATAAAGTAATAAACTTTAAAGCTAAACTAAAAAACTGAACTTACTATGATATAAAGTTAATAAAGATATAAACTCTTAACATCCTATTTTTTTATAAAAATTGTTTTTAAAATTTATAAAATATTATATATATATATATATATATATATATATAAACGAAATTTAACAATTAAAGTTAAAGGTGTAAAACGTACTTACGAGTCAATTATTATTTTTTATTTTTATAAAAACAAAAATTTTAAACTTAAAGTTTTTCGGATGAGTATCATGTGGATACTTAAAAAAAATTATGAACTTTAAAGAATAAATTATAAACTTTATCATTTAACCAACAAAATAAACTTACTATACAACTATAACAACTTATCTTTTATTTTTTGTCATTTTATTATTATTTTTTTATTAAAAAATGAAACTTTACATGTGTAAAACAGTTTTTTACTTTATTTAGAAACAAAACATTTTGTTTTTATAAAAAAATAATTCTTTTATAAACATTTTTGTAACAAGTAATATAAATAAAATACTCCAGAAATTTACAATCTTTACTAAATAAATACTAAATTGTGTTGCAAATTTTTAGGAATTATAAGTTCAACTATATTGTTATAGATAATATCAGTAAGTTTCAAAAAAATTCTTTAGCAACTTGACTAGATATAGATTGTATTGCTTATTTTTAGGATTATAAGTTAAAAATAAACTCATATAGATAAGATTAGTTAGGAACTAAAAATCTGAACTTAGTATGATATAAAGTAAATAAAGATATAAACTCTTAACATCCTATTTTTTTTTTTACAAAAACAGTTCTTGGAATTTTATAAAAATATAATTTTTTATATCTGTAAAAAATGAAATATAACAATTTAAGTTAAAGGTCTAAAACGTACTTACGAGTTAAATACTATTTTTTATTTTTATAAAAATGAAAATTTGAAACATAAAGTTTATTGGATGAGTACTGTGTGGATATTTAAAAAGAGTTATGAACTTTTAAAAATAAAATTATACTTTATAATTTAACCAATAAACTAAACATACTTTACAATTATAACAACTTATCTTTATTTTTTTGTCTTTTTTTTATTAATTTTTATAAAAAACAATATTTTTTTGTGTTTTGATTATTAATTTTTAGAGTAAACTGCCATTTTGGTCCCTGTGGTTTGGCCAGTTTTGCCACTTTAGTCCAAATCTCAAACTTATTACATCCAGGGCCCTGTGGTTTGCATTTTGTTGCCATTTTAGTCCAAAACTCAAATTTGACCAGATTTCCCACTTTTGACCCCTTGTTTTGTCCTTATCCTCAGGGGTATTTTGGGTATTTTGTAATATTATATCTCAAATTTAATAAATATAATCTGATTATCATCATCTTCAACATATCATCATCTTCAACATTCAACAGACATCTCTCTCTCTCTCTCTCCACTGTTCATCATCTTCAACACCATCATCTCATCTTCATCATCAACATCACCGTCCCCGCCATCTTCATCACCATCATCATCACCATCATCTCACCACCGTCGCCGCCAACACCATCGTCGCCAACACCACCGTCGCCAACACCACCGTCGCCTCCATCTTCATCACCATCATCTCATCTTCATCACCATGGCAGTTTCATATCTGAATCGAAATCAGGGGTTTGAGCTTTGAGTTTCAGCTTTGAGTTTTGAGTTTGAGTTTCAGATCTGAATCGAAATTAGATGTGTTTGATTGTTTGATTGTTTCTGATTGATTCGGTATTCTGATGTTGTTTGATTGTTTGATTTTCAGATCTGGTTGATTCGGTATTCTGATTGATTCGGTTTCTGATTGATTCGGTATTCTGATGTTGTTTCAGATCTGAATCGAAATTAGATGTGTTTGACTGTTTGATTGTTTGAGTTTCAGATCTGAATCGGTATTTTGATAGGAGAGAGAAGCAGATCTGGTTGATTCGGTATTCTGATGTTGTTTGATTGTTTGATTGTTTTTTATGTTTTCATTTCAAATTAGGCTTGTTCACCATGAGGCTGTGATGATTTCACCTAATCCGAGCTTGGCGTGGCAGAATCGGAGGAGGGCAAGTGCGCTTGCAACCTCTGTTTGCAGCCATGGCGGTTTTACAGATCTGAGCCTCGTTTTTTCTTGAAGATGTTCTTGATTTTCTGGGTTTTAATGATGAACTTTGAAGATGTTCTTGATTTTCTGGGTTTTGTTGTTGTTGAAGAAGATGTTCTTGATTTTCTGGGTTTTGTTGTTGTTGTTGTTGTTGTTTTGAAGATGTTCTTGATTTTCTGGGTTTTGTTGTTGTTGAAGAAGATGAACTTTGAAGATGTTCTTGATTTTCTGGGTTTTGTTGTTGTTGAAGAAGATGTTCTTGATTTTCTGGGTTTTGTTGTTGTTGTTGTTGGATTGCTTTAAATAAAACATAAATGACCAAAATACCCCTGCACTAAAGGACAAAATAGGCAGCTCTCAACAGTCAAAAAGGGGGTTTTTTGGATTTTGGACTAAAATGGCAACAAAATGCAAACCACAGGGCCCTGGATGTAATAAGTTTGAGATTTGGACTAAAGTGGCAAAACTGGCCAAACCACAGGGACCAAAATGGCAGTTTACTCTAATTTTTATAAAAACAATATTTTACATATGTGTAACACTTATGACATATATCCACCACAATAATGTTATCATAAATATTAAGAAATGAGAAAACTACCAGAAATGAGTGCCGCAATGTAAAGTGTCATCCCCGCCGCATCGCCCGGGCACCCTACTAGTATATTATAATGCATGAGGGAAGAGTATTTTAAGATACCCAAAAAATAAGAACTTTTCCCCTCCTTTATATATAAAAAGGCCCCTAAAATGAGGGTAGTTTGGTCTTTTAAACACTATTTATTTTTTTGGCCCTTAAACTTATTACACTTAAATCCCTAAGTGTTTATCAAAATTATAGATAATTAGTTACAATTCACCCATCCACAACAAACTTAACATTTTTTACGTATTCTTGACATATCTTATAAACTATATACTCTTTAAAAAAAATCCAAAGATAGCTACACATTTTTGTCGACGTTTCGGTAGTTGTCTTGTTCAATATCGACGCACGGATTAAAAGGTACAAGTTGATAATGCTTTAATGTGCAAGTAATTAATACTTGTGATTTAATGCACATAATCTACAAAGATGGGCTCCATCCATGCAAACAAAAACAAAAAGAATTAAAAGCACCGTAATATAAAATGAAGATATTATGTGTCACATTCATTTTATTAAAACTGCCTAATATCTATACTTAGATATACCTTATAAAAACTTAAAACTAACCACAACAAACTTTCTAAATAAAGGGGTGACAAATTTAAAATTAAACCCTAATTCACTTCTATGGTTACTACTATAAATACATAGTAGGATACCCTTATAACTATTGTTAAAAAAGTTAAAAAATGGATCCAGTTCTGAATTCAATTAGTGCTGAAGAAACACTGGTTAATTCACCGGAATCAACTAAACCAGGGGGTCTGATTCTGCATAAAAGGGTTGGTTTCTCCTCGTTCGGTTTGTGGGTGACAGGTCTTCTTCTCTTCACAGTAACTGCAAAACAACCACCGTTAGACTCGCCACGGGGAGAATGGGGGTTCTCTCCTTGACCACCCTCCGGCGTGAGAATAAGTACAGGGTTTATGAAGAAGAAGAAGAAGAAGAAGAAGAAGTGTAAGTGAAGTGAATGTAACTTGAAGATTATACCTGAATTATCCTTTTATTTATAGCCGAAGTTTGGGCGGGAAAACCTGTTGGTGAAATATTGACGGAAAGTGTTAATTCCGTAAGCGGTTATTTTTCCCTCCGTTAATCACTTATAGAATGTGAGAGCACACGGATCGCGATCTTTGATCAACGGCTGGGGTATTGCCATGTGGAAAGTGGGCAAGTGAAGATCTCTCTTCAATTCCGTGCCATCATCGTGACTTCAAAAGAGCCTGGGATGATGACACATGGCCAGACGGTTATAACCGTCTGGTGATGCACGATGGAGCCTTCTAGAAGAAGCACAGCTGTAATCCTGTTTGACTCCTTACTGTATGGCATCGGTGAAGTAAATAATATCCAAGTCTGGATATTATTTATGCGGGAGTGCTTATCAGGATTTTCATCCTTATTTGTTATGGAGGTTGGTGCAAGGATTTGTTAGTTCCCTTTTGGCACGCAGGTGTTGCTTGTTGTTTTTCTTCTAAGTTCTCTTTGTAGGACCAGTGCGCGGCCGCGCAAGGTCTAAAGAGGGTTAGAAGGATGAGGTTGTGGTATGGTCCCACGTACTCGAAGCGAGGTTTTTGGGACCTTGCCCCTTCAAGTCCCCCAAGTCTAGTGTTGCACTTATGCAAATAAGTGGAGCACTGGACTATGAGAGAGATGTGTTTTTTTTGGTGTAGTATTTTTGGCGCGAAAGTGGAGGATCTTTTTTAGAGAAGATACTCTTGCTCATTATTCTGATTTTGAAAATCTTGACTTCTTGTTGAAGAAGATTTGTGAGTTTTTTCTTTATTGTGAGCTTGTTTAGTCATGATCTGACCTTTATTACGTCATTCATAAATAAAAAATGTATATTCGTAGTACCTTTTCATCTTCTTCCTTTGGGATATGTGCAGACGCTGTCAGAATGCATTTAATGAGATATGATATTTATCCTGGTGGCGCCGTTTCACAGGGAGACGATTTGATAGTTAATCATTACGATTTCTGCTTTCCCTCTTATCAATGCTGGCGTTACTTTATTATATATACATGTGGAAATTATAAACCTTTACCAGATTTGGTGATATGAAGGCTAGGCGATCATCTCATTCTCGAAGAATTTTGGAAGTCCTGAAGGTTTACGAAGCGGCCGAAGGTTTGCTTCTTCTTGCTGGTTTGTCACCGAAAGAGGTCACCGGAGATGAGGAACCTTCTGGTTCCATTCCTCATAAATCTGTGGACATGGGTTGTGGTTTCCTTTTTTCTAGGGATATTAATGATGAGGGGGTTATCCGGCTATCTGCTGATGCCCTGATGCAACATTTTCCGGTTAACCGGAAAAGCCAATGTTTGATAGTGTATCGACGGCGTCGGAATAGGTGCTGTTCTGTACCTCCTGCCGGAAATCAAGTGACAGTAGCTGCTGATGGTGATAATAAGCTGACTGTTGATCCCTCCAGTTAGGGTGGTAGGGGAAATATTGTATACCTCTGCCGAGGTTTTAGCTATGTTTCTTGGTGCTTATTTTGTTTACTTTGTAAATGATGTTTTGATGCACTGTCGTGTGCTGTAAATGGTGTTAAAGTGCTTTGTTGCACTAGTAACTTCTTTTTTTGATGCAATGTTATGCATATATGTTTGTGTTGTGTTTGAATTACAATACGTTGCATGTGTATAATTACTTTGTTTAGGTAAAGCGAATAAGAATGGTATTGAACTCATGTGTGAACGTAGGTCTGGAGTGTGCCCGGGATTTATGCCCGTTGGACCGTTCATGAGGCTTTCAATGTTTCACCATATTGTTTTCGCGTGTACCAAAAGGAATTACATGCAATTTGTAATAAACAATATCATAAGTAAAGATAATCTTTGTATTAATAAGGCGCGGGGCCGATGATACAAAGTGGAATGGAAAAAATACATTGCATGTATGAGTCTGGCTCTTTGTGGCGAATAGCTTGGTTTGGTCATATGTAGCACCTGCGCAGCTGCTGCGCGTTCCAGGTGTGGGGAACGGTTGTTCCATCGAGTCTTTTTAGGGTGTATGCCCCTTTGCCCAGGACCTCATTGATAATGTACGGTCCTTCCCATTTAGGTGCTAATTTGCCTGGCTTCTCCGCGTTGGATGCTTCGTTGTCGCGCAGGACGAAATCTCCTGGGATGAAGGTGCACACCCGAATGCATGCGTTGTAGTATTTTTCTAATTTGGATTTGTACCTTGCTTCTGCGATGGCTGCATTTTTTACCCTTTCCTCGAGAAGGCCCAGATCCATCCTTCGTTCTTTTTCATTATCTTGTTTCTCCATGGCGATCATGCGCGGCGATGGGAGGCCTATTTCTGCTGGTATTACTGCCTCCGATCCATATACCAGACTAAATGGGGTTTCCCCCATACTAGTTTTTGGCATGGTGCGATGAGCCCATAGGATGCTAGGGAGCTCATCTACCCATCCTCTGCGCGCCGTTCCCAATCTCGCCTTGATGCCATCAACTATTTGTTTATTTACACTTTCGACCTGCCCATTTGCTTGTGGGTGTGCCACAGAGGCAAAGCTGTGCTCGATCTTCATTTCTTTAGACCACTTCTGGAGGTCTTCTGAGGCAAAATTTGTGCCATTATTTGAAATGATGCGCAAGGGCAACCCGAATCGACAGATGATATGCTCCCTTATGAACTTGCGGATTACCATTGCTGTGGTTGACGCTAATGCCTTAGCTTCCACCCACTTAGTGAAGTAATCAACTGCCACAACGATGAATTTAACTGCGCCCGGCTCATCGGGGAAAGGACCAACGAGGTCGATACCCCATTGTTGGAAAGGCCAGGCTGAGGTAACCGGTACTATAGGATTTTTTGGACGGAGGGTTTTTGGCGCATGGCGCTGGCATGCTGCGCATTTGCGCAATAGTTCCACTGCGTCCACATGCATCCCCGGCCAATAGTAGCTTGCGCTCATTATCTTTGCCACTACCATGCGTGGTCCAGCGTGAATTCCACATAATCCTTCGTGAATTTCTCTGACTAAGTACTGCGCATCTGTTTTATCGACACATCATAGGAGTGGACCCATGAATGATTTCCGGCATAAGATACCGTCCGCCATTTCGTAGTTCAGCGCTTTGTTTTGGATCTTCCTAGCTTCCGCTTTCCCTTCTGGAAGTATGCCATGCTGTAAGTACATGATGATCGGGGACATCCAGGATGGGTTGCCGACCTCGATGACGTTTACTTGCCTTAGAGGAACGGATGGATTGGACAATACCTCAATGCAGACTTCTTTTGCTAGATGTTTGAAACTGGTGGCGGCCAATTTGCTCAATGCGTCCGCGTGTTTATTTTCACTTCTGTTTATATGAACTATCTTGAATGTTTGGAACTGGCTAATAAGCATTCGTGCTTGCTCTAGATATAAAGCCATGGCTTCGCCCTTAGCGTCGTAATTGCCATTAACTTGTTCAGCTACTAGCTTTGAATCGACGTGAGCTTCGAGGTTTTTTGCTCCCATTTTAAGTGCCAAACGGAGGCCCGCAAGAAATGCTTCGTATTCTGCCTCGTTGTTTGTACTTTTGAAATCTAGGCGTATCGCGTATATGAGCTCGTGATCATCTGGGCTAACCAGTCGAAGGCCTGCGCCTGCACCATCATCGTTAGAAGCTCCGTCTGTGTGCAACGTCCAAACCCTATCGTCGAAGACTGGAATAGGGTTTTGGATTGCCTCACATTCCTATACTTTGTCTATGGGGACTTCTGTGGCGAAGTCTGCTAATACTTGCCCTTTGATTGCCGGTCGAGGTTTATATAGGATATTGTATCCTCCCAGCTCGATGGAAATGGAGTGAGGTTATTAATTTATACGATTTTGAGGACAATGATAAAGAAGAGGAATTAGGAGATACAGCCGATTCAAGCACAAACCAGAAAACCCAATTAAAAATACCTTGAGTGTCAATTCAGAAGCGGAACAGATTTCATGCAGTCTAATATGAAATCTATCAAGTGTTTTTATGTTTTTTTTTCATTTTCAGTTGTTATTTTTGATCTAGACGAATGAATAAAGTTTATTTAATATTTGAACTTTATTTTTTGTGTTAATATAATGCAGTTATTGACCATATTAATAAAGTTCAAAATAAAGTTAGTATCCTAAATTTACAAGTCAACTGACATATATAAGTTAATATTCTAAAGTTGCAATAAATATATATTGTAGTTAGATATAGTCAAACTGAAATTATAAAATATTGCAGTTATTCTTGGATATTAATCTAATAATTTGTATTTCTTAATTAAAAAATAATAAAGTAATAAACTTCAAAGCTAAACTAAAAAACTGAACTTACTATGATATAAAGTTAATGAAGATGTAAACTCTTAACATCCTATTTTTTATAAAAAAAACTGTTTTTAAAATTTTATAAACATATAAATTATATATATATATAAACAAAATTTAACAAATAAAATTAAAGGTGTAAAACGTACTTACGAGTCAAGTAATATTTTTTATTTTTATAAAAACAAAAATTTTAAACTTAAAGTTTATTGGGTGAGTACCATGTGGATATTTAAAAATAGTTATGAACTTTAAAGAATAAAATTATAAACATTATCCTTTAACCAACAAAATAAACTTAATTTAAACTATAACAACTTATCTTTTATTTTATGTCATTTGATTATTATTTTTTATTAAAAACAAAACTTTACAGTGTAAAACAGTTTTTTTACTTTATTTATAAACAAAACATTTTGTTTATATAAAAAAAATCTTTTATAAACATTTTTTTGTAACAAGTAATATAAATAAAATAGTCTAGAAATTTACAATCTTTACTAGATAAATACTAAACTGTGTTGCAAATTTTTAGAAATTATAAGTTCAACTATATTGTTATAGATAATATTAGTCAGTTTCAAAGGAATTATTTACTAAATTTACTAGATACATAGTAGATTGTGTTGCATATTTTTAGGGGTTATAAGTTAAAAGTAGACTCATATAGTTTAGCTAGAAACTAAAAATTTGAACTTAGTATAATATAAAGTTAATAAAGATATAAACTCTTAACATCCTATTTTTTTTTTATAAAAACAGTTCTTGAAATTTTATAAAAATATAAATTTTTTTATATCTGTAAAAAACTGAAATTTAACAATTTAAGTTAAAGCTCTAAAACGTACTTACGAGTCAAATACTATTTTTTATTTTATAAAAAACAAAAATTTTAAACTTAAAGTTTATACTATGTGGATATTTAAAAAAAGTTATGAACTTTAAAGAATAAAATTACACTTTATAATTTAACCAATAAAATAAACATACTTTACAATTATAACAACTTATCTTTTATTTTTTGTCTTTTGATTATTAATTTTTATAAAAAAAACAAATTTTTTTATCTTTTGATTATTAATTTTTATAAAAAAACAAAACTTTACATATGTGTAACACTTATGACATATATCCACCACAATAATGTTATCATAAATATTATACAAATAAGAAAACTACCAGAAACGAGTGCCGCAATGCAAAGTGTCACCCCCGCCGCATCGCGCGGGCACGCTACTAGTAATTATATATATAGAAGCCGTGTTTTAATTATTATAATAAAATATATATGATTTTTTATACTTTTATTATTTTAAATATTATAATAAGTTTTAATTATTTTAATCTATATCTATCTATCTATACTTTCTATAAAATGAGAAATCCCAGTGACATAAGAAAAGCTGATGTGGCAGCCATAGAGGTTGTCAAACAATGTTTTTCTTATGTCATTACTGCATCATAAAACATAATATATAAAATCAGTTTAAAATCTATTTAAAACACTGCCATCAAACCTCTTCCCATATACATGTATTCATGCATAAGAAATTGAAACCTCTGTCATCAAAATCTATGCCTAAATTCAAAATTCAAAATTCTGGCTCCAGATTCAAAATTCAAACCATACACATATACATATATAACACAACTGATTTTGGCTCCATATTCAAATTTCAATTTATCTTTCTCACTCATATCCACAAGCAATCCCTCTCTCTCTCTCAAATACAGAATTTCCATATTCAGTCGGTTCATCTCCGATTACAGATCTTTGTACTTCACATAGTTGTTCCAACATCATTGTTCCAACATCGTTGAGAGTATGTTTTTTTTTTCTGTAATTTTGAATTTTAAATTTTGAACTGATCTACTCTAATTCTCGCTTTATATTTCAGCCTAATCAGAGTTGTTTGAAATTCATACAATCGTCTGCGACTATTTTAGGTTTGTGGATTCTTTTAAACTGTTGATAATGTTGATAATTTTTATTTAAAAGTGTTGATATATTTCAGCTCTGTTTTCTTCGAGCGACCAGTGGTAGAAGCATCTGTGGAGCCAGAATGGTTTTAGAATATGTTAATATGGATATTGATACTATAAAATTAAATACAAAGAAAGATTAAACAGTTAAAAATACATAAAATATTAATTGCTACAGTTAACACTTGCTAGGATTTTGTAGACTCTCGCCTTCTTCCCAGCAATTTCATTCTTTCTTTTGTTTTGCACGACTGCTAGCATGTCGCAGATTTTCTAATCCTGTTTCAGCATCCGTGTGATAAACTCTTCTGCATTGTTCTTGAAGTCTGATGTAGGAGAGTGGAGGACTTCATCAAGCAATCCGATGTTGCTCCAGGTTTTCTCGTAATTATTATCACTGATGATGTCGATTTTTCTGTTTAGTACTTTATCAGCTCTGTTTTCTTCCAGCGACCATCTAGAGAATTGCATTTTAACATCGTTTGTGTCCGACCAGTGGTAGAAGCATGTGATTGCCATGTAGAGTATTGTTGGTTTTGCAGATTTTGATTTGTTTTTTGAGAGGACAGGTTTTTAAAAAGACGATTGTTGATGTTTTGAATCAAACTAATCATCAGTCTTTTATAGTGTTTAAATGTACACGTTTTTGCCTCCTAGATTATTAAATGTACAGTGAAATTAAATCTGGCCTTTGGGCTGTTAGCTATTTCACTATATAATATCATTGTCAGTTCACCTGTTTTTCATCACGTTTTACTACCAACATACCTTTCTTTCACATCAGTTTAGTAATATATAACTTAAAATGTCATCATACACTTCTGCAGACTCTGATGATTTAAAGCATCACTTTATCAAGTAAGTTGATGATCAAGTATATGAGGATAGGGCTATTCTTCAAGAGCTGAAGAGGTGTTTTGATGGACTGCATCTTGGTCTGTTCACGAGAGACCAGGTTTCTAGAAACCTGATGGCGATGCCTTCAATTTTCGTACGTGACCTTTGTGTTGTAAGTAATATAGAGTGCGGTGATAGAGACGTGGAGTTCATGGCGATGCTCAAAGATATACATCGAGAAATTCAGTACTCGATGGAGTTGAAGCTAAAATTTCTTAATTCGTGCTGTTAGATTCTTAAATTCCTTGGTGTTATTGTTAGATTCTAAAGTTTCGTTGTTCAGTACTCGATGTAATTGTTGATCTTTTAATGTCATAACTAAATTTTAATCCTATTAATCTTTGTGGAGCATTTTATTTTTACTAATTTTAGCATGAACAGTTGTTTGAGTCAATATCTGCTACTGTAAAGGTTTGTCAAAGTTAAAGTTTGCCAAAAGAGTACATCTGCTTGAAATCATCGTCTACTGATGATGAAAGCATTATAATGTCTTCAGAACATCAAAAGTACATTATTAAAAATAGCTATTTTTTAAATTTTTTCGAAAATCCTTAAAAACTCTGTTGAAAACAACTGTTTATGAAACATCTGCTTGAAATCATCGTCTGCTGATGATGAAAGCATTATAATGTCTTCAGAACATCAAAATTCCATTCTTAAAAAATAGCTATTTTTTAAATATTTTGAAAAATCCTTAAAAGTCGTGTCTTTCCTAATTCCCTACAGTTATGGCTCTGATACCAATCTATCACACCCCAACCGATGGCGGAAATATCGCGGCGTGGCACTGAGCGAAACAGATTGTTCAAGAGAATCCATATCAACTATTAATGACGATATATTTAACGTTAAAGTCCCATACCAATAACATATAAAGTAAAAACAGTTATTACAGATAGAGTTTCTCAAAAACAAGTAAACTGTTCCGACAACTCAGATTTCTTATTTGGTGGGTTTCTAGACCTCCTACTTGATTCACCAAAGCATAACAAGCAAAGCATCCTAATCAACCTGTCACATACGTTAAAATAAAGTCAATACACATAGTGTAAAGGTGAGTACACAAGATTGTATAGCATATAGTATAGCGAAAGCGTTTACGCATAGCCAGCATGTAACACGTAGAAATGCGAATCAAGTAAGCTATCGACAATGACGTATGCAACCGACATGACTGCGAGTTGTAGAATGCGCAACACATTATCACCACTGTGACCATATGAAGTAAAACCCTTAACAACCCCTGTCCACGACCGGTGCTGAGTCCAAACTATAGTACTATCGTTGCTAAGGTGTCAGGCAGCAATCACTCTGTAAACATAACATACAAGCATTCATCGAGTCACGTATAACATGCGAGAGTGGTTAGCGTTAAAAGTGTTTGCGTTGTGTGTTCGATGTGATTTGATATAGAACGTATGTAACACCCAAAGTGCGTTAAAGAAAATGGGTTCGAGTATACTCACAGTTCGTGTTTAACAAATAAACACAAATCTTGGATTGAAGGGAGCGCGTTGGAGATTAGCCTGAGCATAGAGCAGTAGCGTAAGCGTTGAACGGTGCGTAACAGAATGAGTGTCGAATGATGAGTCGGTCGGATGATCATCCGGATGGATGGTCATCCGGACGGATGATCATTCGAACGGCTAGTCATTCGATTGGGTGAGTGTGTTTGTAAATCGTTTTAGAACTTTTGAAATTTCCGTTGTAGCATAAATTAAGTCATTCGATAGGATGGTCATCCGGATGGATGGCCATTCGATCGGATGGCTATTCGATTGGAAGTGTGATATTCTTTGAAGTTTTGATCAAATCGTTTAAGTGTTGAAAGCTATGAAGGACAAGTCACCTAGTCGAATAGTCATCCGATCGGATGGTCATCCGATCGGATGGCTATTCGATTGTCGACCTGATGTTTTGAAAATCTCACAAAGTTTTCTAAGTTAGAAGTTTTAACGGAGACGGCGTGATGACGTGTCAAACAACGGAAATCCACACCAAGTCCAACTCACTCGATCAGATGGGAATCACCCCATTCGATCAGAATAGCCGCTCTTGATGGAACTTCATGTTTAACCCGTGAATCGGTCGTCTCTTTGGTGGAAATCCATCCTCAAGCTGGTTCACCACTAGAGAGTGAGTAGAGAGCCTGAATGAGTCTAGGTTCCATCGGCTTTGAGTGAAAAGTGAAAAAGTTGAAGAAAAGTATGAAATCAGTTGAAAATTGTTGAAGTTTTGTTAAGATTCATGTAAATAATATGGAATTCTTTAGATCTGAACGTATCTTGATGAGATGACGTCACACAACTGGTTGCATAAGCAATGGAGATGATCTCACCTTCAAGGGGTCCAAACGAGGTGATTCCATGGTGAAAACGTAAGATTTGATGGAGGAAATGATGAGAAAGTGTGTAGTGATGATGGAAGTACAAGATTTAGGAAGAAAACTTACGAAAATAGCCTTGGATCGAGTGAAAAGTGCTTGAGAACGAGCTGGGAGCGAGTTGGTCGAATAGAGCTGTCACATCAGTGAACAGTGATGTGACAGGTGGGTATTTATAGTGTGAGAGGGAGATAAGGCGGTGGAACGATGGGTCGGATGGCCATTCAATCGAATAGTCATTCGATCAGACGACTGGTGCGAGTTGGTTTTCCGGCTTTCGTTTCGTGCGTTGAGCGTTGCGTTGCGTCTAAGTGAGTTGTGAGTGAGCGTTGCGTTGAGATAACCACATAACATTTAAACAAGTAGTTACACAAATAACATAACACATAATATGCATAAAAGTAAATCTGCGTTTCGAGTTGCGATGAGATTGCGTTGGGATAAAGTTGCGATTGCGTTTGCGAATAACATCCCAAAACATATATATGGCACACACAAGTAAAGCACATAATAACACACACACATAGAACAATACCAATAACTGCGTTTCAAGTTTGCGTTGCGTTGTGATAGCGTGTAGTAAAATATGTTAAAACAGTATGCGTTATAAATAGCATTTAGTTGTGATTTCTGCATTCTGAAAATGCGTTTGGTATCCACATAACATCGCATTGTTACTTCACTTATTAGGAAATCATAGTTTAAAATAGTTAATACATATCGATTACCGCAAAGGGTTAAACTATTATCGAATATCGAGTGTATAAGTCAATTAAGCAAGAAATAACAGATCTGAAAAAGATCTTGACTTGACCTTGACTTTGACTTTCAATTGGAAAGTTGGGTTGTTACATAAGGCTTATCATAGGGCTAGTTAGACCATCCGAACGCGCATTTGCGCAAATGACGCGTTAAAGTAGCGTAGACTACCTTAACGGGTCATAAGCACTTAGGATAGGTTTCAAATCAGAATGTAGGCTTTGTTAAACCATATCATATGGGTTCCAACACTCATTTGGTTTACAAGACCTCATTGTACCCGATCTCCCGATTTAGGCCTCGGTTATTAACATAGTGATCCGATACTAGGTGCCACTTGATTCCTTGATTGCCCGAGCTTTGTTAGTTCACTTAATCGAGGATACCTGGCAATCTCAAGTGAGTACATATTCCCCTCTTTTACTTTTTGCAAATATTTTGGGGTGATACACATGTGCCTATATGTAAATTTCATGCTTTCATTGCTTTTCATGACATATACATGCTATGTTCATCTAGTACACATATAGTACATGATTTACATGTGGTTTGAGTAAAGTCTTTTACTTGCCATACAAGACATTTATTATACAAGACATGGTTTATACCTGACATTGTGACATTAGACATTGTTTATACTTGACATTTGACATTGGTTTGACAAGACATTTTTGGTGGTTATTGGTAACTGATTTAAATAACGAGGCGTGTGTAATATGATAAAAGCATGGATACACCACTGGTACTTTCTATATATAAGTGATTTTATGATATTACATATCGTAGCGTTATCTAAACCACTTCGACAAAGACACAGACATGGCAAAGACATAACAAGACATTGTTTTACAAATGACATATTTTATACAAATTTTATTTTCATTTGGTTAATTATTTAACCATACATCTTTCTTTTATATAATCTGATTTTCATATTGATTTTCACATGATTTTATAAAAGAAAACATTTTACAAGATTCATGACTACTTTTTGTTAAACACTTCTTTTAACTTACAAGTCATGAATCCTTCATCAACAAAACCTATGTATCTCACAAGCATTTTTATGCTGACGTACCTATTTTCACATGTGTTTTAGGAGCTAATGTATGATGATGATCGTGATACACATAGGCGGACTTGGGCCTTAATGACTTAAAATCAAACAAGATAAGTTTATTCTATGTCCGTTTTCTGTTCAAACTAAGACGATGTAAACACTTTAAATTAGTAAAACCAAACTTTAAATTCCATGTGTTATGAAACAATGATTCTGTTACTACACTCACCGACGTTTCCGTCGCGGTTTGTTGTTTTACGCGGTTGGGGTGTGACACATCTGCTAATGACAACATGGAGACTCCTCCTATCTCAAAAGTAGATACAACCAACTCTGGTAGGAATTCAGATGGTCCTATTAAATTAGGTAATGAATTAAAATACAAGGATTTGACAGAGAGGATGTCCAATATTGAAACTACTGTTGGTGAAATGAAAGATCTAATGAAGTAGTTGGTGGATGCTTCCAAAAGTCAACATTCTCATCAGCAGTTATCCCAAGAGCTTTGGAACTCAGTACAATCCATTCTTGCAGCTCAAAGGGAACTAGCTGAGCTTCAACATAATTCCCACATGGAGCTAATTAGAGTTATGGTTGAAGCAAGATACAAAGACACACAGGCTGACATCAAGGGCATAAAAGAATCCATTGCAAAGTTAACTGGCACTACCCCTGCACCTATCTTTGAAAAAGATGTTGAAGATGATGCCAAAAAGGGGGAGAAGGATTCCATGAAAAACTTTGGAAAACCAACACCAAGGAATCAGCCAAAACAAAATCCAAAGCCTGCCAAGAAAACTTCTGCAAAATCTTCTGGAAAATCTAACACTGGTAAGAAAAAGGGAATTGATGATACCCTTAACAAATAGACAGATAAGGAGATTGAAGCAAAGCATAAGAGAAAGGATACAAAAGAAAGTAGAACAGATGTGTTGAGGTAGGAGTTAGTGAAAAAAGTGAAGAAAGAAAACAAAGTGCTGAACATTGGAACGTCAAATAGAAGAAAATTACACAAACACAACAAACCTCCTATTGCCATATTTCCTAAACCAAAATCACCACCAGAAAAACCAACCACTGCCGCCAAACCTAAAACCACTGCTGAACCTAAAAAGCCAAACACTGATACACCTAAACCAAAACTCTCACCATAAAAAACACCTCTCAAAAAGCAGAAAACAAAACCCTCATCACCACTACCAACCTCCACTGTAACAAATGTTGATGCAACAAATGCTTCAACATATGTTAAGACAACAGCGGTTGAGACACCAGTTGTTTCAACAGTTGTTAGTCAATGCACTGATTCTACCCAATTTCAATTCCCATCACAATCAACCCTTACACCCATAGCACATTTTCCTTCACAAACTCCTCCTCCTCCAAAATCTGTTTACACAAGAAAAAGAAAATTCATGGTGCATGAAGAAGAAAAGGAAGAAAAAGATATACTTGCACCAATTCCATTATCATCTGCTCCATTCATTCAAACATCACCCAAACCATTCATTCCACCTCCATCACCAAAAATCAACCCTCTTAATCATCCACCCGCTAGCTACATCCCACGAAACATCCCATTGGCAGCACAATACCCTCTAGAACTGCTTGCAGTTCAAAATGAAATGAAACAATTTTACACAGAGGATGATCCATCCAAAAGAACCTTCCCATCTCTTCATGGATTCAGAACTCCAAAGAATATTGATGAATATCTGAAGCTAAAGGCCAAGAAAGTAGAACATCAGGCAAAAGAAGAGAGTAAAGGGCTAGGAGACAGCAACTTACAAGGTCGCATGCAACATGGGCTAAGTAAAGTCAGGAAGTTAGAAGACTTTGCTAGAGACCTGAGTAAGAAAATGTCAAATCTGCCACCAAATGCTGAGCTACAAAAGACATTAAGGGATGATTTCTTGAACATTATCATGGATACCAACCCCTACAAAGCCTACAACTCTGATTTCAAAGACTGGCCCCTTGAAGCTCTTAAAGAGGAATTTGATAGAATTGAAATGATGAAAAAGGATCCTCAAATGCAAAAATCTGCTCCCAACTGGAAACAATACAAGAAGGTTGAAGTGGATGAGGCATTGAAGTATAAGAGATTGAGGGCAGAACTTGTAGCAGCTAAGTATGGGACTGCTAGAGCCATTGCAAGATGGTCTAGGCACTATATTGATCAAACTTACAAAAAGTTAGAAGAACGAAGAAAGACAGATCCATCCCTTCCCAAAAAGCCAGTATACAAAGATGAAACCACTGTTAGACCCCAGCAGACCCTTCACTCTAAAAAGTTGTTCTCATTAGCAGATGTATCCATCAGTGTCTTGAACCAAAGAAAAAGACAACAAATGATTGATGAGGAAGATGAAAAGAGAGAAGCTGAAATCAGAAAAGAGGCTATCAGAAATCAGTTACGATATGGATTGGATGAGGCTTCCTTGCAACTACAAGCTCAAGTTGCTCAAACACTTCAAAGGTTGGCAAGCAGACCTCAATCCCCAAACTCCTCTCAAATAAAACTTCTCCCAAGAAACCCATCAGACCCAAAAATACTAAAGTGGAAGTTTGACAAACAGACCCACGTATTGACTTTGCTCAAGTCTGATGGTAGTGCTGAAAAGATATCAAGGGAGGATGCACTTGGTCTGAATGCAGTTGACCTCCAAGATCTTTTGAACCTTCAGCTTCATAGGGATGAAGATGATACTGATTCCTTGGATTTTGAGCTCCAATTTAAAGGGCAAATCCGGGAAAGGTTGATGAGAGAATAAAGAACAAAATAAGGAAGTGTTTTGGCATCATAAGTTGAAAAATTGTAATATTTCAATCTTTTGACTAATGAAAGCATTTCATGATGAAAGCTAATCTTTCCTTGATTGTGTTATAAAGTTTTACATTCATTCCGCTGCAGTTATTCTCTGTTTTATCCTCTTCCATTTACCAACTTAATTAAAACAACCACAATCAAGTCAAACTCATATCCTAACAAACTGTTTTCTCCTTGATTGTGTTACAAAGTTTTACTTCATTCTGCTGCATTTGATCATTTATTTATCTTCTTCATGTTACACTTCTTATAAAACAACTCAATCAAGTAAACTCAGATCCTAACACAGATGATCCCCAATACATTATTTCCCTCCGATGGCAGTGGCAGTCAACAAGTGATGATCTCTAAAGTCTGATTATTTTATAAAGACTGTTATGCAAAACTCTGTTGGATGTAAAGACTGTTGAAGACCAGTTATCTGCTGAAGTTAAAATACTACTGAAGTCAAAGGCCTGATCAACCTTAATGGAAAGCACTACTCAGCCTCATCAGTGGTTGAGCATCATCAGCGGATAGTCTCATTAGAGTTTGTTGATCTATAAAGACTATAATACACAAAGATCTACTGATTTCTAAAGTCTGCTGATCTATAAAGACTGTTATACACAAAAATCTGTTGAAGTCTAAAGTCTGTTGAAGACCTATCATCTGTTGAAGTCAAAGAACTGCTGGAAGTCAAAGGCCTGATCAACCTTGATTGAGCTTTGGTGAAAGTTGTTGAGGCAGGTGATCGTGTGTTCGTAGTTAATATTTGTTGAAACTTAAGTTGTATTCAAATTTTATTAAGTTTGTTAGACATCTTTTATATGTACTTATGTCTATAAGCAGTTTACATTGTCAATAGGTGGGTACTCCGTTTTTTTTTTTTTTTTTTGGAAACGAGAATGGAAATAATCTTATGTAACTGATATATTAACCGATGATCTATGTTTATAATTGTCTATTAGCTATAATAAATAACACGTTTTGGTATAATTTCTATATACCTATCTTTATTTTCTATTAAAATGTGTTATTTATGGTTTTCTAAAAACCACCCGTGTTTGCACACGGGTCTCACTACTAGTACTATATAATAAAAGAAACCATTTGCGGGACATGTGTCAATCAATGAGGCTATCAAAATTTTAGGTTTTCCCGTCTAAACAAAAAAAATCTAAAATATTATTTGAGTATGATAATATCTTTTGTTAAAGATAACTTAATCCATTAAAAAAACTTAATCCATTAAAATTTTCAAATTTCAAATTTTATCTAAAAAATGGGTGTTGGGTTTTGAATTATCTGCTATAAGATGTATGCGATTACCTTGAACTATCTAAGTGATGTTATTGGATAGAGAGAACCTTCTCCAGGATTGCCATTGTTATTTTTTTTATATTTGTCTCCTTCCCATTGTTATTTTTTTTAACATTTGTTTCCTTCACGATTAATATGCATTAGAGATATGTTTTTATTGAATTTTAGCTTTGGTTTAAAGATGGAAGCTCATTTAGAGACTTCTTTTCGATCAATGTCGATGAGGATCAGATAACAATAGAAGCTCATTGAGGTTTGAACCAAATTTTTGTATTGAAGGAAATTCTCAATTTTTTTTCAAATTTCTAATTTTAGTTTCCTTCCTTTTGTTTAAATCATTCTTTTTTATAATAAAGACGACAAATGTTGAGAATTGGATTAACAATAGAAGCTCATTGAGGTTTGAACAAAGTTTTAGTATTGAATATTGACGGAAATTCTCAAAAAAAAAGTTCAAATTTCTAATTTTAATTTCCTTCCTTTTTGTTTAATTCATTCTTTTTTTAATAATAAATTTTGCAATTTTAGCATTTAATATATATTTTATTTGTTCAGCCCGTGTAATACACGGGGTTATAACCTAGTAATATATATAGTTTTTTTTAATAATTTTATTATTTTAATATTATAATAATTATTATTTTATTTACTTTTTAAGTTGGATAAGCTTGGTGTCAACTGGTACCGGTATCGAAAATATCGGTATGGTCCGATTCGTTATTGGTACATGAAGGTAAAAACCGGCACCATCCTGGTACAGAAAACGTCAAAAGTCGGTACCGAATTGATTTCGAAAATATTTTAGTTCGGGAAATTCGGTACTGCTACTCGGTACCATTTGTTCATCCCTGATCACGGGTACCGTACGAACAACAACGGTATCATGCAACTTTTATCGTTGATTTTCTTCAACTTTTAATGATTTTTTTTGTTACAGGGGTAGGGATGAGCTCGGTGCCAACCGATACCGAATCGATACTGGTACCGAAAATACCGGTTACTGTACCGGTACATGAAGTTAAAAAAAAGTAGCGAACCGGTACCAGGAACGCCAAAGTCGGTACCGAATTGATACTTAAGATCTTTTGGTTCAGGAAATTTGGTACCGGTATCCAGTACCATTTGCTCATCTCTGACCACGGGTTTCATACAAATAACATCATTACCATACAACTTTTTTGGTTGATTTTCTTTCGGTTATCTTTTAGTGTTTTTTCATATTTCTTTTTTATTCTTGTCAGCGGTTCCGTGCGCAACGCGCTCGTAGTGATTTCAAAACACATGTAAACACAAACTAAATAACAAAAGAAGTTCGCGCGACGTGGCGATTGTTAAAAACCTAGTTTACTTCTTTCATATTTTGTACAATGCTAGACGAGGAACTTCCATTCTAAGCAACTTCGGCGGTTTGTTTATTATGCCAATCATGTTTTCAAGTCTAATATTTTGTACAATGCTAGACGAGGAACTTCCAGCTGTAAAGCATTCATGTCTTCGAAATCTATAATCTACAAACACTTAACAATTTTAACAAAACAACAATCCAAGCGTAGGACCCTTCTGAGTGTATGACACTCCAAGCGTAGGACTAGTCCGTGCGTATGAGCAAAACTGGTCAACCTTCTCCTGCGTTTAAATGCAAGCGTATTACTCCTGCGCTTTGACTCCTGCGTGAGTACTCTTACATGAGCATGACTCCTGCTCTCAACAACATTTATGCATGAATTTTGTTAATTTGGAGATGATTTTGGATGAATTATGGTGTGGTTTTCAGATATGTCGTTTAAAAATGAAAAAGAAATGTAGAAAAATGAATTTTGGAGCTTTTCAACCGTTGAACTCTTCAAATAATGAAATCACAAACTTTTGACTTCACTTCTAAGCAAGTACACAAGTAGATATCCTCTCCATAGCTCTGATACCACTTGTAAGATCGGTTTTCCAATGCACATGGCGTGAATAGGACGTTTGAACAGTGCATATAAAATCTACGACATTTGTGAAGGCGCGGAATTCAATCGCAAACGTAGTGTAATACTCAGATTTCCATTATAACGTTTTGTATAAATTTTTCCAGCAAATCCTTACCACTTGACCCTTTTGCAAAAGCTTGATCTCCAAAGTTATGTGTTCATGCTCACCACCCACACATATATATATAGACACATGACTCTCTAACGCAGTACTCCAGCGTGCGCACTACTCCTACGTATGTAGGACTCCTACGCACCTCTGAGTCCATTACAAAATAAATCAAACTCAAACTTGCTACCTAATAAACAAAACAACACATACAAAAGATGCATGCATTAGAGTACTAACAAGGTGAGAAACACAAGTGTATCTGGGAAAACAAATATGGGGCTAATTTTTCGGCTAAAGGGCTTCGCCTAAACATTGTTTCTACGGGTTAGGCCAGGGGATTGGTCAGGCAATTATCTAGAACCCGTGAGCCCCGCTGAAACGCAATTACTTCTTGTGGAGAGCTATTATGTGGAAAGTTGTAACCAAAATAGGGCTAATCTACTCCCAGGTGTGTCCTATGACCATTGCGGGTACAGAGTAGAGACCCCATATCATTTATTTATGACTTGTTTGTTTGCCAATTGTATCTATTGGTATGTGTCTGTCTGGATTAGAGTCCCAGTGCCTCAGAATCTAAACTCCCTTAACGATGCCATAAGGGTCTTGGTGGATGGTCAGGGAGATAAGAGGCGGAAAAGAATTGTTTACACCGTGGCAATGGTGACCGTTTGGAGAATATGGCACTCGAGGAACATGAAGGTTTACAAAGGAAATTTCATTCCAGTCCAGAAATCAATGGAGATGATCAAGGAAGACACTTTAATTTAGGTGTTTAATCGGTCTAGGATCCTTTCCCTGTTATGAGAGAAGTGGATTAATTTTGATGTCATAAGACTTGCTGTAGTTTGTGTTGGTGTTTTTGGCAGATTGTTAAGGTTTGCAGCAGTGACCAAACTCTTTACTGATGGTGCTAGGCCCTTGATATACAACTCAATTCGTCGAGGTGGGGGTCGAGATAGGTTAGGGCACATGTTTGCTAGCTCATGTGACCTCTTCGTGTACGCTTCAATTTCGGACCCCTCCATCTTCAGATTGTAGTACTCATTCTCAAGTTTCTGAATCTCGTCACGAGGATAATACTCCTCCCGCATCAACTCCTTGAGTCATCCCAAGTGGTTACATTAGCCATTTCGATACCCAACATCTGCACTTGGGCATTCCACCAGGTTAGGGCACCATCCTCCAATGTGCCAGTAGCATACTTCACCCGGTCCCCACGGGACAGTTACACATAGCGAACACTGACTCAGCTTTCTCGAACCATCATAGTAGCCCCACAGCCCCTTCAGTCCCACTGAATGTCTGTGGCTTACAATCCATGAATGTCTTAAATGTGCAAGCGGTGGCGGATTGTTTTGATTCTGATTCGATTGCTGACCTAATAAATGAAAGAGAAATATACAGTACACGGGTAAGAGTTGTGTACGTGACACAAGAAATATGAGTATTTGGCAAATTTGTACCAGCGTGGTAAGCCGCTAGGGCTTCAGCCACACGAGTGTTGATTAAATCAGTCAATTTGGCTTGAGTCATCGCAATGTGACCACGTCCATGGCCTCGTCCACTCATGATTCTATATAAGAAAAGAGGACAGGTTAAGAGTCGAGATAAGGTAGGAGTCGAAGCTCACAGTGACTTCCACAGACTACTAAGTTTTCATCAAACAACAGAACGGAACCCCTTTCACACTCGTTAAGGCTCACTAGGACTCACATGCGCCCCACATTATTATTATGTGTGCACCCATAATAGCAATGTGATCTGCATGTTTATCTCAGTGTAACACCCCGTGTTTCAGTAAGTCAAAGTCAAGTCAAGGTCAACGACCGATTGTACGAATTTGACTTATAGTAATTTCCTTATTTTAATTGTATTATGTGGAGTAAGTGTTGTTAATTGCTAAAATCGATGTGTGTTAATCGCTATCTAATCAACTCGCTACTGTGAATTATAGGAAGTAACAATGCGATAAAGTTAACTAATCGATAATCAAACTATGCTACTCGACATCGAATCGTGATGCGAACCGCAACTAGAATTAATTTAGTTCTTATACGTGTGTGTGTGCCTTATGTGCTACTTGTGCGTGTTTATTTATATATGTTGTTCAATCGAAACTCGAAACGCAACCGAACTCGAATCCGAATCGAAATCGAACTGTGACAATTAGTAGTTAGGACTGAGAGTAAATTGACTAGGAAACCCTATCGTGACGAGCCGCTTGCAGTCGAAATCAAAACGCCAAAAATCGTCGCGTCGAACAATCGAACCAAGTGCCATCCGGCCGGATAGCCATCCGACCGGATAGCCACTATGTCACAGGTCAGGTGTCATCCGACCAGGATGCCATCCGACCGGATCGTCATCCGGGCGGTGAACCATCCGATCGGACAACCCTTTCCTCTTTTGGAATCCTATAAATACCCCTGTCATTGTCATTCTTTCACTTTTGGAAATCCTCTGTCCGAACCACTCGTGCTCCTCACCTTTTCTTCGATTTCTCTCAATCCAGGTAAGATCTCGTCCTAAATCTTGTACTTTCTTGATCTACACGCACTCCTACACCTTTCTATCCTTTAAATCTTAACTTTTAACCGTGAAATCACTAGATTTCGGGTGTTCAAAGGTGACGTCATCATGAGTCCTTCAAGAACTTCATGTTTTGACTTTAATCCACCAAGAACAACCGAGATCTAACCGATTTCCAAGCAAACACATAAAGATCTTGTAAAGATCTTGACACAAGAATGGTGAAAAAGGATTGAAAGATGGTTTCTAACTTTCTTTCAACTCTTTTACTCTCATTACACTCAAAACCGATAGAATCGGACTCGGTTCTAGTCTCCTACTCATCCATAGTGTTGTATTAGTCCAAGGTTTGGATTCTACTCACGAGACCACCGATTTCGGGTTAAACAAGAACAACCGTCCTGAGCTGGTAACTGGCCGAACTAGGGTGATTCCTGATCGGTCTGGTCACTTGGGTTGAAACGGGGTTCCGTTGCTTAACGCGATGTCAACACGTCTCGATAAAACGACAAACAACCAAAATGACCAAGTGAAAGACGAACGGGACAGCCGGAGCGAAATGCTGTCCGATCGGACTGCTGTCCGAACGGATAGGTTATCCGAACGGATTGTCATCCGAACGGATCACACTTGGGACCCACACTTAAACAATCTTATCTGAAGTTTGAGTATTGAACGAATTGCAATCCGATCGGACGACCATCTGACTGGATTACTCTTCGGATTATGAGATACTAAGACTTTAAAGACTTAAACAATTTTCAACATGTTCAATAACAGGGTTGCCATCCGATCGGATGGGCATCCGACCGAATGACACTTCTGTTGTGAACTTGCTTTCAATAAGTAACCTCATCACTAAGTCGTCGTCCGACCGGACCACTGTTCGACCGGATGACCATCCGAACGGATTGCCATCCGCACGACTAGCCATCCGATCGACCGACTTGATAGATAGAGATACTTCAATGCATTCAAAATGCTACAACGAAAACTTCAAAAGTCAAACCATCATACACAAACACATCCTTCTTATAGGAAGAAACAATCCAGTCGAATAGTCATCCAACCGGATAAGCTGTCCGACCGGATGACCATCCGAACGGATTGTTATCCGCACGGATTACTGTCCGATCGGATTACCATCCGATTGAGCTACCATCCGACCCACTCACAATTCATATCATTTTACACGTCACTTATCGTTATACAATCTAATCTACTCAGGCTAATCTTACTCGCTAAGCGCTCCCTTCAATCCATCAACCGCTGTGAGTATACTCGATCCCTTTTTGCTTTATGCACTTTTGGGTGTTACATACGTTACAACTATTCAAATCACATCAATCACACTACTCAATACTATTTGAACGCTAACCGATAATGCATGTTATACGTGGCTTATAAATGCTTGTTTGTTATGTTTACACATGGAATGCTGTATACCTGCCTTAGCAACGTTAGTACTATAGTTTGGACTCAGCACCCGTTCACACGGGGGTTGTTAAGCTTTAGAGTCCAACAAATAGTTGTCTGTAGTAAATGGATCAAGGGTCTCTAGAAGCAGATAAACAATTGCTCTATTTTAAATCTGAGTTGTCGGAACAGAATTTATTTGCCTAGATTTTTATCTGTAATAATTTGTTTACTGTTTGAGGCATGGTATGGGACATGTTATTTAAATTGAATAGTAATAATAATTGTTGTGGAAACTTCTGGACAATCTGTTTCGCTCAGTGTCATGCCCCGATGATTCCGCCATCGGTTGGGGTGTGACAGATTGGTATCAGAGCCATAACTATAGGGAATTAGGCAAGACACGAACTAGTCCGGGTCGATGTCTTAGAAACCTAGTCTATAGTTAGGAACCAACAGACCCACTTGTGCATTATCCGGTAGGGATTATGTACGAGCTTAATCCTCGCTATTCTCGCTTATGCTACACTATCACTGCACTCGAATTTTCAACTATGAAAGAGTAACTAAGTCGAGATTAGGCGTGAAAACCGCGAACTCTCGACTAAATTGCTTGATCAATGCTGCTTTATCAACTTATCAATGATTTCTTCTTTCTTTTTTCAATAACGAACGCTTGTTCAACGGGGGAATTATACCAAATCAGAAGTGAAATCCATATTTTGATGAATAATCACCTCTAGTTTATCAAAAAAAAAACAGGGACGAAGTTGTTGAGCCAGGGGTGAAACCCTAACCTTGACGACTTGTTCCGCACATTTTACAAAACTCCCACCAAAGTCTCGACGGACTCCAACGACCTGAAGTCACGACATGACTAACGGGGTGTGTGTCAGACGCCCAAGAAATCGAGGCAAGGACACAGTCCTGAAGGTCAAACATAGACGACAAGTCCTTGTGAATAGTTGAATCGCTTTGGTTAGTCGAAGTCTACTAGCCGCAGACAGTCTACCTCTTGATTTTTACATGTTTCGATTGTGAACATGCAACTGCTGACTCTGAGAATTCGTCGATTTTATGAGTTATGTGTGTGTTTACCTGTTTATGTGTTTAAATTTTTTAAATTTACTCGATTTCACTTTCAGTTCGATCGACACATACGACTCGCACTGCTTTTCTACCTCAAAACGTTAACAAATCGCGGAATTTTGGACGCCCTTGTGTTACGATATACGCTTATACTACGCTATTCTCGAACAATCGCAGGCTTTGAATGATAGGTTTATGTATTTTGACTGCCTCTTGTGACTACATGATTAGGTGCTTCTGTGATTCTGTACTCTACGTGCTTATGTGTTTAGGTGATTTTGTGTTCTACGTGGTTATGTGTATATGTGTTATAAGAATATGCGTGTTCCTGAGCTTTAGTAGTAATAAACGTGTGAGGTGAGATTCGAATATTTTGTGTTGAGTCCTGTGACAATGTCTGTTGCAGACAATGTCGTCTGGATCCCGTCATCCCTCACTTTCTCGTCAAGAAAAGAGAGACAAACGTCTTGCTGCCATCATCGCTAAAAGTGTAGCAAAGGCCGTGAGTGATGTTTATGAGAATGCCAGCAAATCGTCTGAGGAATCGAGAACCGAAGCTCCTAAAGCTACCGCTAAGACCTTCAATTTCAAGCAATTCAAGTCGTGTGGGCCGAAAGAATTCACTGGTGAGGGAGGTCCTACTACATTAATTCACTGGTTTGACTCCATTGAGGTTACTCTGCGACAGAGCGGTTGCCCTGATGACCTCCGTACTCTGAATGCTACCGGCGTTTTCCAGTCCCGTGCACTAGACTGGTGGACGGCCGAGAGGAACAAGCGAGGGAACGATGCAGCTTACGGTCTGTCGTGGGACGAGCTCAAGGAAGTTATGCTAGAGGAATTATGCCCTCCTCATGAACGTCAAAAGCTAGAAGATGAATTTTGGCACATACAGCAAAAGGAAGGAGACAATGCTAGTCTTACTGCTCGTTTCAAACAACTCAGCATTATATGTCCCGACCAAGTCAAGACTCCAGACATGGCGATCAAGAAGTACATCCAGGCCCTGCCCGACTGCGTTGCTGATTTTGTGCAAGCGGCTAAGACTACGACGATCGAAGAAACTTATCTACTGGCCGCTTAAATCAACGACAAGTGGGTTAAGGCTGGTGTCTGGGATAAGACTTCGAAGCACCTGCATCAAGCTACTATCGTCGCACCAACTGCCGAACCCACCTCATCGAGCAACAAAAGGAAGAACAAGAGGAAGAACAGCTCCAGCAACAAGAACTGTGCGATCACTGCTACACCAGTTCAAGCTTTACCAGCTCAACAGCGCCAAGTGGCAGCGCCTGTGGCCAATGCACCTCTTGCTAAGCGTGCATACACTGGGCCACATCCGCTCTGCCCTACTAGCACCTACCATCACCCGACTACCATTGCTTGCCGTTTTAGTGCTCATTGCAATATGTACGGTCATTTCACAACCAACTGCCGTGCTCGACAAGCTCCTGCTCATCAAGCTCTACTTACTGCCCCTCAGGGTCAACAAGCTCCTCCGGCACCCGCGGTCAACGCCAGAGCCTGATTTGCGTGTGGCGATCCGAACCACTTCGCCAACATGTGCCCAAACAGGGTTGTGAAGCAAGAGTCCCAGCAGCAGCAACAGCCTCAGCAACAGCAACACCAGCAGCAACAATAAGCAGCACGTGCCTGAACTTTCAACATCAACGTGCGCCAAGCCTAAGCCGACAACAACGTGGTTAATGGTACGTTCCTTGTGAATGGTATTTATGCATCATGTTTGTTTGATGTTGGAGCCAATAATTGCTTTGTGTTGTTCGAATTCGAGAAGCTCCTTAGTCGTAGACGCTCCAAACTCTCTTCGACATTCGATGTTGAAGTCGCTACCGGAAGAACTGTCGCCGTCAATTCTGTTATTCGTGATTGTACTCTCGAGCTCAACAATCACAATTTCCCAATCGACCTCATTCCGATGCAACTCGGAAGTTTTGACGTCATAGTAGGCATGGACTTTCTTCGTGAAAACCATGCTGAAGTGGTGTGCTTTGACGAGATGATTCGATTTTCGCTTGCGAATGGTGATTTATTGTGTGTATACGGTGAAACTACTTCGAAAGGGCTCAAGCTCATGTCATGTGTCCAAGCTAGCAAGTATCTCCGCAAGGAATACAGAGCTTTCTTGGCTAACATTGTAGTAGCGGAGAAGGAAAAGAAAGGGAAGAAGGAAGTGAAAGACGTTCCTGTGGTTCGTGAATTTCCTCATGTGTTTCCTGATGATCTCCTAGGTTTGCCACCAAATCGTGATATCGACTTTTGTATCAACCTCATTCATGGAGCCAAGCCTGTTGCCAAAGCTCCTTATCGACTCGCGTCGTCCGAAATGCGTGAACTCTCAAACCAACTCCAGGAATTACTTGAGAAAGGCTTCATTCGCCCAAGCACCTCTCCATAGGGCGCTCCAGTCCTTTTTGTCAAAAAGAAGGATGGGTTGTTTAGGATGTGCATCGACTATCGGGAATTGAATAAGTTAACTATCAAGAAGCGCTATCCCTACCCCGCATTGACGACTTGTTTGATCAGCTACAAGGTGCTACGTGTTTCTCGAAGATCGACTTACGATCAGGCTACCACCAATTACGCATACAAGAGGAGGATATACCCAAAACCGCCTTTCGCACCCGTTACGACCATTACGAATTCGTTGTTATGCCCTTTGGTCTAACCAACGCACCCGCGGTCTTCATGGATCTCATGAATCGCGTGTGTAAACCATATCTCGACCGTTTCGTCATCGTATTCATCGACGATGTCTTGATCTATTCCAAGTCGAAGGCCGAACATGCGCAACATCTACGTTTGGTTCTCGAGCTGCTCCAGGGGAATCGACTCTATGCCAAATTCTCCAAGTGCGAATTTTGGCTGGGGGAAGTTCAGTTTCTGGGCCACATTGTCAATAGTCAGGGTATTCACGTCGATCCCGCGAAGATTGAAGCCGTCAAGAGTTGGATTACACCCAAGAACCCTTCGGAAGTCCGTTCTTTTCTCGGACTAGCGGGCTATTATCGACGATTTATAGAAGGATTCTCCGACGATTTATCGAAGGATTCTCGAAGATTGTTGTGCCGCTTACCGCTCTCACGCATAAAGATCAGCCTTTTGTTTGGGGAACCAAACAAGAGACTGCCTTTCAAACCCTCAAGTATAAGCTTTGCAATGCTCCTGTTCTCACTCTACCCGATGGAAACGACGATTTCATTGTCTACTGTGATGCTTCCAACCTTGGTCTCGGTTGTGTCCTCATGCAACGGAGCAAGGTTATAGCTTACGCATCTCGTCAGCTCAAAATCCACGAGAAGAACTATACAACCCATGATCTCGAGCTAGGCGCGGTTGTTTTTGCATTAAAGATTTGGCGACACTACCTGTATGGTACCAAGTGTACGATCTTCACCGATCATAGGAGCCTACAACATATCTTTAATCAGAAGGAACTTAATATGCGTCAACGCCGATGGGTAGAACTTCTCAATAATTACGACTGTGAGATCCGTTATCACCCAGGCAAGGCGAATGTTGTTGTCGACGCACTCAGCAGACGGAGTTATCTGCTTAGCACTCGTAATTTTCAAGCCCAACACGATCTCGAAACCCTTATTCGTGAAGCCCAGCATGCGTGTTTTAATGAACGCACACTGAAGAGGGAACGAATCTACCACGATGGAGCCCAGCTTGTGAGCAAGTCCAATGGGATATTCCACTTTCTGGACTGAATTTGGATCCCTAAGCGAACTGATTTGCGACAGATCCTGATGGACGAAGCCAATAAATCCCGGTACTCTATTCATCCCCGGTGCCGACAAAATGTACCAGGACCTTCGCTACAAGTACTGGTGGCCAGGTATGAAAAGGGATATTGCTCTCTACGTTGGAAAATGCCTAACCTGTGCAAGAGTCAAGGCTGAACATCAAAGACCCTCTGGCTTACTCGAACAACCACCAATTCCTATGTGGAAGTGGGAAAGTATAGCTATGGATTTCATAATGAAGCTTCCGCACACGTCATCAGGCCACGACAGCATATGGGTTGTTGTTGACCGCTTGACTAAATCAGCTCACTTTCTGCCGATACGAGAAGATTACAAGGTAGAACGATTAGCCCAAATCTACACCGACGAGATCATTTGTAATCATGGGACGCCTCGTGACATCATCTCTGATCGTGATGCTCGGTTTACCTCGCGACTGTGGGAAACGTTTCAAAAGGCTCTTGGTACATCGCTTAATCTAAGTACCGCCTTCCACCCTCAAACCGACGGTCAGACTGAAAGGATGATTCGTACTCTTGAAGACATGCTCCGTTCGTGTGTCACAGACTTCGGAGGTAATTGGGATAAATACCTGCCGTTAGTCGAATTCTCATACAACAACAGTTATCATTCCAGCATACAGATGGCACCATTCGAGGCTTTATACGGAAGGAAATGTCGATCGCCTATTGTGTGGCACGAGATCGGTCACTCGCAACTAACCGGTCCCGAGCTACTGCAAGAAACGACAGACAAAATTTTCCAAATCCGGGACAACCTAGCGAAAGCTCGGAATCGACAGAAAAGTTACGCCGATAGATGACGCAAGCCCCTTGAATTTGACATTGGCGACTACGTACTCCTAAAGGTTTCACCTTGGAAGGGTGTGGTCAGATTCGGAAAGAAAGGGAAACTAGCGCCTCGATACGTTGGACCTTTTAAGATTCTGGAAAGAATCGGAAAAGTCGCCTACAGACTCGAACTACCGGAGGAACTGAGTAACGTCTACCCAACTTTCCACGTGTCAAACCTCCGAAAATGCCTGGCTGAACATGATTTAATTGTACCTCTCGATGACCTCCAAATAAACGAGACATTACACTTCGTGGAGAAGCCTGTCGAAATCATGGATCGCCAAACCAAGCAGCTCCGCCGATCGCGCATTCCTATTGTTCAAGTCCGATGGGAAGGCAAACGAGGCGCAGAGTTCACTTGGGAACTCGAAAGCGACATGAAGGCGAAGTACCCGCAACTGTTCGGAGAAAGTCTAGAGAAAGAAAGTGCCTCAAGGTGATTCATGGTGTGGTACGACTTACGGCTTAATTTCGGGACGAAATTCCCTCAACTAGGGGAGGCTGTAACACCCCGTGTTTCAGTAAGTCAAAGTCAAGTCAAGGTCAAGGTCAACGACCGATTGTACGAATTTGACTTATAGTAATTTCCTTATTTTAATTGTATTATGTGGAGTAAGTGTTGTTAATTGCTAAAATCGATGTGTGTTAATCGCTATCTAATCAACTCGCTACTGTGAATTATAGGAAGTAACAATGCGATAAAGTTAACTAATCGATAATCAAACTATGCTACTCGACATCGAATCGTGATGCGAACCGCAACTCGAATTAATTTAGTTCTTATACGTGTGTGGGTGTTGTCACGACCCTCGACCCGGTTTTACCCATTTCAGGAGTCGTGGGACAGAAAATCCCGTGGTATTTATTTAACAGCAGAAGTTTTCTTCAGGATCTTTTTAAAACTGAATTATTTCCCAATTATTTTATTTCACAATTCGGGATAAAACCCGTTAATTTACAATCATATGATTTCTCTGAGAAATCTTTATTTTACAAAACATGTTTCTTTATTTTATATTGAGCCACTTCCTTAAGCTTGTAGTGCTTCACGACACTTTTCCTTGATCATAATAGATCACCTGAAACATGTTTGAAAAAGGTTTTGTCAGCGGGAAATACTGGTGAATCATTCTATTTACTAAAATGACCCATTTGTTATAATTTACAGTATTAAGAGAGATTACAATGTTTCTGATATCAACCAACTACCCACGATATTTGTCACTCGACCGGATCTGTGACTATGGTCATATCCCCCATTGGCTGCCCCAATGGTGACGATTATCAAGTAATGTATACAAAACCCCACATACCGGCTGTAACTTGGTGATTACATATACTTAATCACTGTAATTATAACTTTGAAAATAAACACGCTTTTGTAAACAAATTTGATAAAAAGAGAATGACTCACATTGCAGATTTAATTGAGCAGAGCCTAGCCTACTGATTAGCCTTTTAACCTAAATTAATAACATGCGCACAACTCAGTTAGTAACTTAATACAGCATTTACGATAACTCACGAGATTAAAACCTTCACAACGAATGACAAAGTGCGATACTTAAACATCCATTGAATTAATAACGAATGACAAAGCATAAACCCTAATGTGGGCAGCACTTAAACATCCATTGGATAGTTTAATCGATCGGACATTGAATCGTAGCAGCGATCGAGTTATTACCCTGTATTGCGGCAGCACTTCGTGAATCGTGTGTGTTGTGGGACTGTTTATGCTATAACTCAACGTACAATTCGAATTTGAACGTCGAACGAACACTCAATTGCATGAAACAGACTGCTCTGTTTATACATGAAAAACCGTCCCCTCGCGCCACGCGAGAGGTTCTCTTGTTCGCATCGCATGGCGCGGGAGACCCTAATCTACTATAGGGTTGCTTCGTGTCTGCATAGCTCAGCTGAGTTGGTTTCGCGTTATTTTGAATTTTTGACAACAAACTGTGTGGATATTACCGATTAGGGTTTACCCCCCCTGAGTTTTAGGGGCCCTGATCCTGATTCCGATTGTTCTGAAAATTTTAGGGTTTGTACAGAATCACTTGGGTGTCTTAATTAGGGTTTCCTATTGGACAATTAATATAATAGTTAGGACTTTTAATGATAGTTGTTACATTCTCCCCACCTTAATAAAAATCTCGTCCTCGAGATTTACTGGAACAAGTAGGGATACTTTCGCTTTATTTCTGATTCCAACTCCCAAGTGTATTTAGGTCCTCTTTTTGAATCCCACTTGACTTTGACCAAAACTAGTCACTTGTGTTTGAGAAACTTGATCTTTCGATCTTCTATTTGAAGCGGTTTCTCTACAAATTTCAGCTTTTCATTTACCTCTATGTCTTGTAGAGGTACTACAAGTGATTCATCTGATAGACATTTCTTAAGATTGGATACATGAAATATGTCATGTACTCCAGTTAATTCTTCTGGTAGTTGTAAACGATAAGCAACTGGTCCTATACGTTGGATCACTGGAAATGGTCCTACGTATCTTGGACTTAGCTTTCCTTTCTTACCGAATCGAACTACTCCTTTCCAAGGTGAAACTTTCAACAGTACTTTATCTCCAACTTGAAACTCTAACGGCTTTCGTCTATTGTCTGCATAACTCTTCTGACGATCTCGAGCCGTCTTTAGTCTTTCTTTGATTTGTGTAATCTTGTCAGTTGTCTCTTGTACTATTTTAGGACCTGACAATTGACTTTCTCCTATTTCTGCCCAACAAACTGGAGTTCTGCATTTTCTTCCATATAGTGCTTCGAATGGGGCAGTTTCAATACTTGAATGATAACTATTGTTATAGGAAAATTCAATTAATGGTAAGTGATCGTCCCAATTCCCACCAAAATCTATCACACATGCTCTGAGCATGTCTTCTAGAGTTTGTATCGTCCTTTCACTTTGCCCGTCTGTTTGTGGATGATATGCAGTACTCAGGTTTAGTCGAGTTCCCATGGCTTGTTGGAAACTAGTCCAGAAATGGGAAGTTAAACGACTATCCCTATCCGAAACAACGGAGAGTGGAACTCCATGTAATGATACTACTTCATCTACATATAATTTTGCCAATTTTTCCATGCTAAAGGTTTCTTTCATTGGTAGAAAGTGAGCAGATTTGGTTAATCGATCCACAATTACCCAAATTGCGTCATTACCTTTTCTGGTTTTGGGTAACTTAATAACAAAATCCATTGTTATGAGTTCCCATTTCCATACAAGCATTTCTAATTGTTGTAGTAGACCTGAAGGTTTCTGATGTTCTGCCTTAACTTGTGAACAAGTAAGACACTTAGAAACATATCTAGATATATCCTTTTTCATGCCTATCCACCATAAAATCTTTCTTAAATCTTGGTACATCTTATTGTTTCCAGGGTGCATGGTATACCTAGATTTATGGGCTTCTTCTAAAATCTTTTTTCTTAATTCTCCCTGCTTAGGTACCCAAATTCTGTTTTTGTGGAATCTCCAAATTCCATCAGCTCCTTGCTCTAATTCTTTTATTCGTCCATTCATTCCTTCAACATCATCCTGGATTGCTGTTTCTTGAATATTCTTCAATTGTTCCATTAAATCTAACTATAGAATTAATCTAAGAGCACGAACTCGTCGTTGTTTCTCATGGTACTTACGACTTAAGGCATCTGCAACTACATTTGCCTTTCCTTCATGATATTGAATATCACAATCGTAGTCACTTAGGATTTCCATCCATCTTCTTTGCCTCATATTTAACTCTTTTTGCCCAAATATATATCTTAAACTTTTATGATCTGTATAAACAGTAAACTTACTTCCGTACAGATAATGTCTCCAGATATTCAGGGCAAAAATTACGGCTCCTAATTCTAAGTCATGAGTCGTATAGTTTTCTTCGTGCTTTTTCAATTGCCTTAAAGCATACGCAATTACTTTCTTACGTTGCATCAGCACACATCCAAATCCTAGTTTTGAAGCATCACAGTAAACTTCAAAATCTTCAGTTCCTTCTGGTAAGGCTAAGATTGGAGCATTAGTTAATTTCTGCTTCAAGATCCTAAAAGCTTCTTCTTGCTTAGTTCCCCATTCAAACTTAACTGCTTTACAGGTTAGTTTAGTTAATGGTACAACTATTTTGGAAATATCCTTAATAAACCGTCTATAATATCCAGCTAAACCTATAAAACTTCTAATTTCCATTACGGATTGTGGAACCTTCCATTTGGTAATTGCTTCTATCTTAGCAGGATCTACATGAATGCCTTCATGATTCACCATGTGACCTAAGAATTGCACTTCTTGCAACCAAAATTCACACTTTGAGAATTTGGCGTACAACTTTTCTTTTCTTAACAAAGTTAAGAGTGCATGCAAGTGCTGACAATGTTCGTTTTGGCTTTTGGAATAAATAAGTATATCGTCGATGAAGACAATTACAAATTTATCCAAGTAAGGTTTACAAATCCTATTCATCATGTCCATGAATGCTGCAGGTGCATTCGTTAATCCGAAGGGCATAACTGTAAATTCGTAATAACCATACCTAGTTCTGAAAGCAGTTTTAGGTATGTCTTCTTCTTGCACCTTTAATTGATGGTATCCGGAGCGTAAATCGATCTTAGAAAAATATCTAGCTCCTTGAAGTTGATCAAAAAGATCATCAATCCTAGGTAATGGGTATCGATTCTTAATTGTAACCTTATTCAATTCTCTATAATCAATACACATTCTCATCAAACCATCCTTCTTTTTCACAAACAATACTGGTGCTCCCCACGGGGATGAACTAGGTTGTATGAAACCTTTACTTAGTAATTCATCTAATTGCTTTTTCAGTTCTAACATTTCTGTGGGTGCTAACCGATAAGGTGCCTTGGCTATCGGTATAGTTCCGGGAATTAAATGAATTCTAAATTCTACCTCCCTATCTGGTGGTAATCCTGATAACTCTTCTGGGAATATATCTGGGTATTCTAAGACTACAGGAATCTCCTTAAGTTCTTTACCCTTAGTATTTATGATTACTGAAATCATATATATTATTCCTTGCTTTCGTTCATAACTAGCAACTTTCATTACTGATATGAACTTCATGGGTTTCCGTGGTTTATCTCCTGTAATCGTAATTATTTCTCCAGTAGGTGCCTGAATTTCTACAGAATTCTGATCACAAAGAATTTGAGCATGGTTGGCTACTAACCAATCCATTCCTAACACAACATCAAATTCGGCTAGTTTCATAGGTAATAGGTTTGCATAGAATTTATGACCTGAGAGTTCTATATTTTCCTTTTGCAAAACTTTATCTATGCTAACAGAATTTCCGTCTGCCGTTTCGATTGTAAAAATCTGCCTAAGGTTGGTTAAGGGTAAATTAAGAGCTTGGCAGAATGAAGTATTGACAAAACTTTGGTTTGCACCAGAGTCAAATAATACTTTTGCATACACGTTGTGAACTAGGAACGTACCAGCTATCACGTCAGGAATCATCTCGGCTTCCTGAGTAGTTAACTGAAAGGCTCGAACATTCTTCTTAGTAGCTCCGTCGGCTGTCTTGGCTTTGTTGTCTGCTGGTTTGACCACTTTAGGACATTCTGTTTTGAAATGTCCTGCTTCTCCACAATTGTAACAAATTATGGATTTCCTCCTGCAATTTTCCTCACGATGTCCTACAGTTTTGCAAAAATTGCAGGTTATACTGCATCTTCCATAATGTTTCTTTTTGCAACTTCTGCAGAACTGAGGAGTTGGAGATTGCCCTGTTCCTCTTTTCTTAAAGTTACTACTATTACCCATACGAAATCCTTGGGTAATTTTCTGAGCCAGTTCCTTCTTCTTGTTTTCATCTCTTGTGCGTATCAATTCGTCGGTTAATGTATTAGCTAATTCCACTGCATCGTCAATAGTACGAGGTCTCGCAGCTTTAACGATGTTACGGATTTCACTAATTAGTCCCCAAATATAGTGAGAAATGAGTACCGGTTCTGGCGAAGCCAGGGTTGGTACCACTCTAGCATATTCAAAGAATGTCGAAGTATAACCGCGACAATCTACACCCATCATTCGGTGATTTAGGAACTTATTAGCCATTTGATCTTTTTCATATTCGAGACAGAATTTTCTTTCTACAAGACTCTTAAATTCTTCCCAGTTCATAGCATACGCCATTATCCTTCCTTTTGCTTGTAACACCGTGTTCCACCATTCTAATGCCCCTTCTTTAAAAAGATTTGACGCGTACATGACCTGATCATCCTGGGCACATTTACTTATTGTAATTACTGCCTCGGTCTTCTCTAACCAACGCAGTACTACAGTTGCTCCTTCATTGCCTGCAAACTCAGATGGTTTACAAGCAAGAAATTCTTTATAAGTGCAACCAGGTGTTGCAGCTTTCATTTTCTTAGGGATCAGAGCCTGCCGTGGATTATTATCGTGATTATTACCGCCTCCGTTTACACTATTACTGAAGTTATCTTCAGAAATACGTTTGCTAGGAATGATTTGTTGAGGTTCGATTGGATTTCTAACAGCAGCAACTATTGCTGGAATAGCATTGGCTATCCCTTGAGCAACGATATTTTCTATATCTTGCCTATTTAGAAATTGATCATCCGGATGTTGCTCAGATTGATTAACCTCATTTACTGGTTCGTTATTAGCATTTTCCATCTGATAATTAATATATATAATTTATTAGTATCAAATAAATAACAATTATACACAATAATCATACAAATTTCACAAGACACTTATACAGTCAAAACTATCGATTTCTCGATTCCCCCTTTTTATATATTATGCATCATTACACACTGATTATTTTACACAAGTTTTATTTTAGGTTATTTCACATGATTATATTATTATTACTATTATACAACCACAGTCTCATAAACCCCTTATTCCTCGTCAGCTGATATTTAATAACGGCGCTCCCTTTCATCGTACTTCCAGGAGATCTGTTCTCCTACTTCCCTGATCCTATTTCCTGCATCCATTAATTCCTCGCCAAAGTGGCGAAGTTCAGCTAAATTCTCATTGCTCATAGGTGGATTAGGTATAGGTTCTGGGTCAAATTGAGGAAGAAAGGAATAAGGACTATTGAGCAGGTTTTGGAACTGCCAATCATTCGTCCACCACTCGTCCATTCCAAAAGGTTGGGTGTGACTTATAGGTTCTGGGATTGCTGGTTCCAAATTGATTGAAAGTTGAGTTTCAATAGGATGAGTAAAAACATTTGTATTGACAGGCTTAATAGTATCACAGCTTGCCAGTATAAAATCTAGCTCTTCCTGCAATGTCATTTCCTGGGTTTGTTTAGAGCTTTCTCCAATTTCTATCTGAGTTTGTTTAGAACCTCCTTCAATCTCCATTTCTATTTGCTTAGAATATTCCTCAAACTGTATTCCCATCTGCCTAGACTCTTCCCCGACTTCAATCCCCTTCCCTTTGTCTAAAGGATTTTCTATTTTGGGAATCTTTCTAGTGGCGGGTTTCCTCCTACGCACACGCCTCCATCCCACGAATCTTCTCCTTTTCTTGGGCTTGGGTTTCTCCGGAGGTGGAGCATTGAATTCAATAGGTTCTTCTATATCTGGTATACATCTATTGAAATCTCTGGAAACCTCTATTTTTACCGGATAGAGATTTAAATTCTGAAGGGCGTCAGACAAGTCACTCATGCTGTTTATCACATATGCAAAATACACACAAATACTAATGTTAAAATTTAATAACAAATTTTCATAGATAACCTTTAAATATTATTTCATACTGGGTAACTACAAAACAACTGAAAATTTAAAACACACTAGAGTTTACTTATTTATTTATTTACTGGATAAGGTTTCTGGACTATAGTTGATAAAGGTGCTAAAACTTAAGTCAAATTATTTAAAGATTTGCATTAACTGCTACAGTGGCTAGCATATAAAGATCTGCCCATTTTTCATCTAACTTGTCTTCCCAAGGTGATTTACTGATTAATTCCTGGGTTTCCTGTTTAATCTTCTTTTCTCGGAATTTCTTTTTCTCCTGATTTTTCTTAAAAATCAAACTTCTTTTATTAGGAGAAAGTGGTTCCTCATATTGTGCCTTTCGCACAAATATTCCTTCTTCAGGAATTACAGAGTGATTTGAGGATTTGGTTTGGGATGAACTTCCTTTCTCATTTGATGACCTATCTAATTTAAGATAGATATTTGACAGCTTTTGTTTACCTATACTGTACACAAATATTCAAATAAGAAAACACATAATCACAAAATGACAAGTAGAAAATTAAGTATTTTCTAAAATACTTAATTGGCTTAAATCAGTGACTCTGATACCACCTTTTTCTGTCACAGCCCTCGACCCGGTTTTACCCGTTTCAGGAGTCGTGGGACAGAAAATCCCGTGGTATTTATTTAACAGCAGAAGTTTTCTTCAGGATCTTTTTAAAACTGAATTATTTCCCAATTATTTTATTTCACAATTCGGGATAAAACCCGTTAATTTACAATCATATGATTTCTCTGAGAAATCTTTATTTTACAAAACATGTTTCTTTATTTTATATTGAGCCACTTCCTTAAGCTTGTAGTGCTTCACGGCACTTTTCCTTGCTCATAATAGATCACCTGAAACATGTTTGAAAAAGGTTTTGTCAGCGAAAAATACTGGTGAATAATTCTATTTACTAAAATGACCCATTTGTTATAATTTACAGTATTAAGAGAGATTACAATGTTTCTGATATCAACCAACCACCCACGGTATTTGTCACTCAACCGGATCTGTGACTATGGTCATATCCCCCATTGGTTGCCCCAATGGTGACGATTATCAAGTAATGTATACAAAACCCCACATACCGGCTGTAACTTGGTGATTACATATACTTAATCACTGTAATTATAACTTTGAAAATAAACATGCTTTTGTAAACAAATTTGATAAAAAGAGAATGACTCACATTGCAGATTTAATTGAGCAGAGCCTAGCCTACTGATTAGCCTTTTAACCTAAATTAATAACATGCGCATAACTCGGTTAGTAACTTAATAAAGCATTTACGATAACTCACGGGATTAAAACCTTCACAACGAATGACAAAGTGCGATACTTAAACATCCATTGAATTAACAACGAATGACAAAGCATAAACCCTAATGTGGGCAGCACTTAAACATCCATTGGATAGTTTAATCGATCGGACATTGAATCGTAGCAGCGATCGAGTTATTACCCTGTATTGCGGCAGCACTTCGTGAATCGTGTGTGTTGTGGGACTGTTTATGCTATAACTCAACGTACAATTAGAATTTGAACGTCGAACGAACACTCAATTGCATGAAACAGACTGCTCTATTTATACATGAAAAACCGTCCCCTCGTGCCACGCGAGAGGTTCTCTTGTTCGCGTCACGTGGCGCGAGAGACCCTAATCTACTATAGGGTTGCTTCGTGTGACGCATAGCTCAGCTGAGTTGGTTTCACGTTATTTTGAATTTTTGACAACAAACTGTGTGGATATTACCGATTAGGGTTTACCCCCCCCCCCCTGAGTTTTAGGGGCCCTGATCCTGATTCCGATTGTTCTGAAAATTTTAGGGTTTGTACAGAATCACTTGGGTGTCTTAATTAGGGTTTCCTATTGGACAATTAATATAATAATTAGGACTTTTTAATGATAGTTGTTACAGGTGTGCCTTATGTGCTACTTGTGCGTGTTTATTTATATATGTTGTTCAATCGAAACTCGAAACGCAACCGAACTCGAATCCGAATCGAAATAGAACTGTGACAATTAGTAGTTAGGACTGAGAGTAAATTGACTAGGAAACCCTATCGTGACGAGCCGCTTGTAATCGAAATCGAAACGCCAAAATCGCCTCGTCGAACAATCGAACCAAGTGCCATCCGGCCGGATAGCCACTATGTCACAGGTCAGGTGTCATCCGACCAGGATGCCATCCGACCGGATCGTCATCCGGGCGGTGAACCATCCGATCGGACAACCCTTTCCTCTTTTGGAATCCTATAAATACACCTGTCATTGTCATTCTTTCCACTTTTGGAAATCCTCTGTCCGAACCACTCGTGCTCCTCACCTTTTCTTCGATTTCTCTCAATCCAGGTAAGATCTCATCCTAAATCTTGTACTTTCTTGATCTACACGCACTCCTACACCTTTCTATCCTTTAAATCTTAACTTTTAACCGTGAAATCACTAGATTTCGGGTGTTCAAGGGTGACGTCATCATGAGTCCTTCAAGAACTTCATGTTTTGACTTTAATCTACCAAGAACAACCGAGATCTAACCGATTTCCACGCAAACACACAAAGATCTTGTAAAGATCTCGACACAAGAATGGTGAAAAAGGATTGAAAGATGGTTTCTAACTTTCTTTCAACTCTTTTACTCTCATTACACTCAAAACCGATAGAATCGGACTCGGTTCTGGTCTCCTACTCATCCATAGTGTTGTACTAGTCCAAGGTCTGGATTCTACTCACGAGACCACCGATTTCGGGTTAAACAAGAACAACCGTCCTGAGCCGGTAACTGGCCGAACTAGGGTGATTCCTGATCGGTCTAGTCACTTGGGTTGAAACGGGGTTCCGTTGCTTAACGCGATGTCAACACGTCTCGATAAAATGACAAACAACCAAAATGACCAAGTGAAAGACGAACGGGACAGCCGGAGCGGAATGCTGTCCGATCGGACTGCTGTCCAAACGGATAGGTTATCCAAACGGATTGACATCCGAACGGATCACACTTGGGACCCACACTTAAACAATCTTATCTGAAGTTTGAGTATTGAACGAATTGCAATCCGATCGGACGACCATCTGACTGGATTACTCTTCGGATCATGAGATACTAAGACTTTAAAGACTTAAACAATTTTCAACATGTTCAATAACAGGGTTGCCATCCGATCGGATGGGCATCCAACCGAATGACACTTCTGTTGTGAACTTGCTTTCAATA
Organism: Helianthus tuberosus; assembly: GCA_030545235.1. Taxonomy (NCBI): domain Eukaryota; kingdom Viridiplantae; phylum Streptophyta; class Magnoliopsida; order Asterales; family Asteraceae; genus Helianthus; species Helianthus tuberosus. The sequence continues at coordinate 98,818,223 of CM060393.1, read as the reverse complement.
AGTAACCTCATCACTAAGTCGCCGTCCGATCGGACCACTGTTCGACCGGATGACCATCCGAACGGATTGCCATCCGCACGACTAGCCATCCGATCGACCGACTTGATAGATAGAGATACTTCAATGCATTCAAAATGCTACAACAAAAACTTCAAAAGTCAAACCATCATACACAAACACATCCTTCTTATAGGAAGAAACAATCCACTCGAATAGTCATCCAACCGGATAAGCTGTCCGGCCGGATGACCATCCGAATGGATTGTTATCCGCACGGATTACTGTCCGATCGGATTACCATCCGATCGAGCTACCATCCGACCCACTCACAATTCGTATCGTTTTACGCGTCACTTATCGTTATACAATCTAATCTACTCAGGCTAATCTTACTCGCTAAGCGCTCCCTTCAATCCATCAACCGCTGTGAGTATACTCGATCCCTTTTTGCTTTATGCACTTTTGGGTGTTACATACGTTACAACTATTCAAATCACATCAATCACACTACTCAATACTATTTGAATGCTAACCGATAATGCATGTTATACGTGGCTTATGAATGCTTGTTTGTTATGTTTACACATGGAATGATGTCTACCTGCCTTAGCAACGATAGTACTATAGTTTGGACTCAGCACCCGTTCACACGGGGGTTGTTAAGGACAATTACTTGCATGGATTACGGTGGTAATCATGTATTACGAACTGCCTCGGGCAGTCAACCCGCAGTCATTGGTATCGATGGATCTATGTCGATAACTAACGTGCTTCATTTCTCTATGTGTACGTGCTGGTTATGCGTAAAAGAATTCGAACTCTATATGCTATTATCAAACTTGTATGCTCACCTTTACATTATATGTATTGACTTTTATTTTAACGTATGTGACAGGTGCTTAGGATGCACACATGTTAGGATGTTGAAGCTAGAATAAAGCTTTAGAGCCCAACAAATAGTTGTATGTAGTAAATGGATCAAGGGTCTCTAGAAGCAGATAAACAATTGCTCTATTTTAAATCTGAGTTGTCGGAACAGAATTTATTTGCCTAGATTTTTATCTGTAATAATTTGTTTACTGTTTGAGGCATGGTATGGGACATGTTATTTAAATTGAATAGTAATAATAATTGTTGTGGAAACTTCTGGACAATCTGTTTCGCTCAGTGCCATGCCCCGATGATTCCGCCATCGGTTGGGGTGTGACACTCAGCTCCTCCCAACTTATGCTAAAAGGTTCCCCAAATTCAGGTAGCAAAACAGAAGACACCACAAAACGTAAACCATGAATGTCTAGCAGGATATCACACCGTGACTCTATCAACCACCTAACTTAGGCAAATAACACATGAATTCAGTCTGTAGTGCTAAGTGTGCATTCACATGCATCATCATACATGAACGTATACTAGATATACTATGCAATAAGTAAACGAGAGACGAACCTTGCAATCTGGAGCTGAGTGTCATGGTCGATTTTGAAGTTGTTTGGTTATAGTCTGGTTTTATGAAAACGTTTTAAAACCAAGTTCACTATAACCAGTGGCTCTGATAGCAAACTGTCACACCCCCAAAATACCACATGTGGAAGCCCCGTGGGACGTGTGACGTACCAGGATCCAGCCACCAATCACATTGAACTATAGCAATATATTAAACAAAAGATTCCATTTAGTTCAAAATATAGTTCCAAACCATAACATAATCCAAAACGTCAGCGGAAGCATAATGTAAACAGTTATTCTAGTTTTTCAAACAATTGTGCGAAACCAATAAACATGTATCCAAGAGCTACGACCCATGACCACTCCAGCACTCCCAGATAGCAAGTCCCATCCATGAATCTAACGACCTGCAAGCATGCAGACAAGTGTGTCAGACGACGCTGGTGAGTTCAAAGTTTGTTAACGCGTTTTAGTTACCAGATATAAGTATAAAACAATTCAGAGATTTGAAGTTGTTAATAACTCGATTACCCCGATGGCTCCAGATTATTTGCCCTATTCCCCAATGCCTCTATCAAGGCAATGGTCAAGACTGGGGTCATTAGTTCACGCCCGTCCTCCCCGGTATGGTGTGAGGGTGCCAAACCTAAATAGCGCTATTAACTAATACCCCGTTGCCTCCCCGGCAACAAATCGGTAGAAGGGGCTTAAGTGATAGATATGAGTATATTAACCAACATCCCGAGTTTAACATTCCAGTCAAACCCAACAACCCGACATTCCTCCCCGGAACGTTTACCAGATGTCCCTCCCCGGGACGCATGCTTGGAAAAAGAGCAGTGAACTCACCTTAGGTTTGCTCGGTATTTATCAAGTTACCCGTTCCAGTTAATCAACCACCCCTACCGTGGTTAATAATACTTATCAGTCTCATAATCACCCAAGTCATATGTTTTACACAGATTACATTCATCACGTAGCATGCATATCATCATTAACATGTATCAGATAGAGTTTTTGAAATCATCACAGACAGTTTCAGCACTCTCCACGAAGAACCGGTCTTTCGTGGAAGGCCTCTTTGGCGAAAAACCCCATGACGAAGGATGGTCCTTCGTCGAGAGGGTGGGTGGCGAAAGACCCTAGTGTTTCACCGAGAACCAAGTCAACGAAGAACCTAGTTCTTCGTCACAACCCTAGTCAAACAGTTACACTTTCTTTCATTCAGCCGTATACTATCAAGTTCATCAATACCCAAACAGATCTAACAACAGATTAAATGATAATCATGTATTCTAGTTATGAATCACCATTCATACAAAACGTAACAGTAAATCATCACACATCAACTTGCACCCTATGCATAACAGTTTACAAGTGATTACTATGTACTCTAGTCATTAACTTAACATGCGATCATCGTGGTAAAGCAAACAATTCATCAGTTGGGTACAACACCAGAATTACGCATAAGAAATCGTCCACCGTAGAGTTTTCTAACCTCTAGTAACCAACATGAACTAACACCCAAATTCATTCATCCATTCTAACTGTACAAAGTCATAGACGAAACCCAAATTTCACATAAAGATCTCATGCAGCACAAACAATCATCCACAAAACAAACATTAATCAACATAAAGTGTGGTGAAGTGCTAACCGATCGACGAGATAGTCACGAGAATACAAGAAGGCTTCGAAAGGGATGAATAGCGCTGTCGACGTTTACAATTGAGAAGAAAGGTCTAGGGTTAAGCAGGTTTATATTTAAATAGTGAGAGCAGCGTGTCTAGATTCCATTTGGGCCAAAGCCCATCTCGGCGAATAACACTCCCAACGAAAAACCAATTTTCGTCGGTTGGCCGATGATGTCGAAAGACCAATCTTTCGTCGTGAACACTAAGTGACGAAACATTTGTAAGTCTTAAGCTTTCATTCATAAATAATATAACAATTCATTAATCACATTCATTAATCATCAAAACTCTAATCTTTCAAATAATAACACATCACATAACATGAAACAAATTATCAAAACAGAATTGCCACACAAAAGATACGTAAATGAAAGAACTTGAAATCTCGGGTTGTCACACTTTACATAAAAATAAAACATTTTGTAACTGACCCGACTCATTTTCAAAAAAAAAAGGGGCAATTACATATATCCCCCTATAAACTTAATAAATTACACATTTACCCAAGCCAAAAATTAAAGGGGTAACTTTGTAGAATAGTAACCAAGTTTTAAAAGTGTTTCAATTAGGTCACTCAAGTTTCAAAAGTGTTCCAATCAGGTCACTGAACATTCATTTTTCATTAAAATTAAGGGTTTTTTCATCCATTTCATAAGTAACCATGGTGATGTGGATTTTTGTTTCTTTTTTCCCTTTTATTTGATGCTAACTTTTAGTGATGACTTGAATTGTAACTTGTTTTTTTAATTTTTAATGTAATTAAAGTGTTTTTATTTTTAATAAATATAATTTCATATATTAAAATAATCCGACCCCAACATCTTATTCTTCATTTTTTTCTTGACACATAGAAAAAAAAACATGACTCGATTTGAATGTTAAGTTATCTAATTGGGACAAAAACGATATGAGTGGCCTAATTAGAACACTTTTGAAACTTGGTTACTATTCTGTGACATATTCCCAAAATTAAATTACATATTTCCCCTTCTAAAGAGTTAGAAATATCAAATATACCCATTTCATTAAAAATATATTATAAAATGACTATTTTACCCTTCTTTTTACTAAATCAAAAAATTACATATTTACCCATTTTAAGTAGTAATTTGTTTTTGCCATTTTCTTGTGTTATTTTACTCCTTTTTAAAGCTTTTTTTTGGCCTTTTGTTATCAGGTTACTTTCTTTAATTTATTTAACAAGCATCAAAATGTAGAAAAAAATGCTAAAGTTGTAACTAGACAAAAAAATCAATCTTAACAATCTTTAAAATCCAAAAATTACTGTTAACACATTTTAAAATCCAAAAAGAAAAAAAAAAACAAATGCCAAAGTTTGGACAGATTACAATAGCAACCAACCAATTACTCAACTTTGATGAGCCTTTGTATTCTTTCCTCGTCCTTTTTTACTTGATGGTAGATGTTGATTATAATCTTCAGAAACCGTATTTTTGCATGTCTTTTCATGGTGTCCATACTTACCACAACGTGGACATTTATGTCTTTTTTTTGATGACTCGTCATGTCCTTTAATCCTATTCTTTCTTGGTCTTCCAGGAGGACGTTTAATAGCAGGCGGGTGTATCTTCTCCTCAGTATCTATGTGTACCCATTGGTCCTTTGCAGGCATCGGAGCAACTTCTAGAGCATAAGCCGCTTTATATTTCTCAATAGTGTAATAGGAATCAAAATATTTATCCCAGTTTACCTCTCTATTGAAAGCGATAAAAGCAGCTGCATGATAACACGGAACCCCTTTAACTTGCCAAACCCGACAGGTGCAGCTACGTTCATCAAGTGATACCTCCCAACGCTTTTCATTGCGTTTCACTTCGGCTCGATTTTCACCATTTCTACAAACTTCGTACTCACCCAATTTCTACATACAACATAGAAATATATTATTTTGATATATAAGCAACAAAAAAAAGCCTTAAACTCACCTTAGAGATTTGGTTGAGATAACTTTTAGTATTAGGTACTAATGCACCCTTCCATTTCTTTAGAATCCTTCGTTTCTTGTCTAGCCGTACCATAATCTTCTCCCTAATGGAATCAAGAAGGTCAAGCACTGGTTGATAACACACATCACCTATCCAAGAATTAAAAGCCTCTGAAATGTTGTTAGTAATGTAATCACATTTGGATATTGTCCCAAACTTGCAACGGCTCCATATCTTCTTGTGGTTTTCATTAAGATATTTAAGTGCATCCTTGTTCACTTCAGCAATTTCATCTAATAATGTGTCATGTTTGGCAACATTACAAGTTCTTGCGGCTCGATATAAATTTCTCTCAAAAATGTCACCACGAAAATGTTTTTTGAAATTGCTATACAAATGCCTGATACATTCTCTATGCTCTACATTAGGGTAAATTTGTGTAATTGCAACGTCCAAACCTTTTTTCATGTCAGATGAGATGACAAGACCGTCTGGCGTGCCAATTGCTTTCTTAAGTAAGTCAAGGAACCATATCCATGAAGTTTTATTCCCAGATTCAAGTACACCATAGGCCACTGGAAAAATGGAATTGTTACCGTCTACACTTGTGGCGGAAACTAGTACCCCATTGAACTTTCCTTTTAGATGGCAGGCATCAAGAGCTATGTAGGGACGACAACCATCACGAAACCCCTTCGAGCAAGCTATTAGTGAAACAAAAAAACGTAAAAATAGTTTCTTATTACCTTTTGTTTCAAAGTCAATGTCCACAACACTACCCGGGTTTCTCCTTAGTAGTTCTTCTTTGTAATCATTTATCTTCATGAAGGAGTCATCCCACTTGCCATATATTTCATTGTAAGCTTGTTCTTTCCCTCTAAACACTTTCATGTATGATACATCAACGTTATACTTTTTCATAACCCACTTCTGAAGTTTTGGAATAGGGACATCCCCATCTGATTTTAGCTTATCTCTAATCACACTAGCAATCCATCCTTGACTTGCAAACTTGTTACCACCCTTGTTGCTTCGAGTGCAAGAATGTGCTTCTACGAACGTCTTAACCTTCATTATGTAAATTAAACATACAATTTGTTAATAATAAAAAAATGATCGTTCTTAAACTTGTAAACTTACCACAAATGTGATTCCATCTTGCTTGACAGAAGCGTGTATTCTCCATTTGCATTCTAAGTTTGAACATCTTGCCGTGACTCATGTGGGTTCACTCTTCTCAACAAAGTATTGAAATTCATTTGTTATTGCATATTGAGAAAACGAGATCTCTATTTCCCGGGTAATGATTTGAAATCTCTTCCATTAAATCATCATAGTGGTATGTGTATTTTTCAAAATATATACATTTTTGAAAACCAAAACAATACCGTTTCCTAGATGAGTTCTTCACTAACCGAAAATAGCCACCATATTTTAACTTTATTTTATACTTAGATGTTACTTGGACATCCACATTATTATCTCCCATCTTGACTCAAACCTGTTAAAAACCAAAATAAGAATTTAAACAGAAAAAATATTAAAATTAACTTGCTCACATAACTAAATTATAGTTTTGATCTATAGTTATATTATAACTTGATCTATAGTTATATTATAACTAGCAACAAGTATTAAATAGCAAAAATATTATACTATATAATATTACATCTCATTCATGAAGAAAGGAGTTTGGCCATGGAATAAAAAGCATATTTACTTCAGCAAGTTCAAGGATAACATGCATGGAATGGAAGAAGTGATTTACATTTAATTAATGGGTTTCTTTTGGCCCAATTTACATTCGATCATATACAAACAGAAAACAAAAAGAAGGTATTTAAGAAAGAGGGTTCGCATGGGTTGGTACGACATCAGCAATAAATTTTGATAGATCCTTTACACTTGTGTTAAATAGCCTACTATGGACGTTTGGATTGAACTCATGCTTAAATAGTTAGAACGTACTTGTTAAACAAGGGTTTGATTAGGGTTTTGAACACAATAAAAAACACACCTGGATTATGAATAGAGTTCTGAACATGGAATGAAACCTGGCTGATTCTGAACTGGATCGATCTCTTCGTCGCCGATGATGTGTTGCCTGCAGTTATAATCATGTAGTTGAGAAGAGCGATCAGGGGGGTGCGATGGAATGAAACGAAACGTAGTAGGGTTTTGTATGTTTGAAAGGGTATTTGTGACATTTTGCTACCACAAGGGGAAATATGTAATTTAATTTTTGGGTTGGGTAAATATGTAATTAGAGTTGAAAATAGGGGGATATATGTAAAAATTCCAAAAAAAACGTTAACGCATAGACGAACTCGAATTTATACTGACGCGTACATCAAAATAACAACGTAAGAAATTAGTTTTAGGATAAACTCAATACTTTTGAAACTTGAGAGGTCAAAATGATATGTATAAAATTAGAGGGTTAGTTTTGTGATTACAAAAAGTTTAAGGGCTAGAAAGGGTTGGTGGCTTTTATCACCGACAATCTTCTTTAATAGTATATAAACATATAGCATCAATTATGAAACCATAAGAAGTGCCAATGGTTATTATTATTTGCGACTTGCGAGTACCAACTTTCATCCTAAGGGACCGTTTGGTTCGCGGAATCATAAGGAATTAGAATTGGAATTGGAATTAGATTGTTTTCCATTATAAATCATGTTTGGTTTGCATTACAAGAAAATAAAATTGGAATGTTTTCCTTCAAATTCCTTCAATCATGGGATTTTAACTTTCCTTCACTCCTTTAATGGAATTTCAAACTTTCCTTTGGAATGTTATATAATTACTAAATAACCCTCGCATCTTTAAATAAGGAAGGTTTATCAAGGATATTCATGTCATTCAAAATTTTTAACACTCCATTACCAAAATACTCTCATATGATTAGACTTAACTCAAAATTCTAACCTGGTTAGTGGTAAATGACGAAAGTTGTAACAAGTTTTTCAAATAAAGGATTGTGACTGTAATATTAAAGTTAAAGGTTATACATTGCAATCCGATACAAACATAAAGGACGAAAAGTGTAATTTACCCTAAATTTTATTTCATTTTCTTATTTTCAATCAAACATTACACAAACACAGTTACAACCCACACACGTGTATATAAATTTTCTAATATTTACGGTTTAGATTTTGTGAACGACCCGTTTTGACCCGAAGCCCATTTTGACCCGGACCCGTTTCGACCCGGACCCGTTCTGACCCGAACCCGTTCTATCCCGAGCCAAAACAACCCTTTTTCTGAATCGACCCGTTCCGACCCGGACCCATTCTGACCCGCCACCTGACCCGACCCGCCCGTTTTGCCAGGTATATTATCAACTAATTCAAATATATAGCATCAATTATGAAACCATAAGAAGCGTCAATGGTTATTATTATTTGCGACTTGCGAGTACCAACTTTCATCCTAAGGGACTGTTTGGTTCCCGAAATCATAAGAAATTAGAATTGGAATTGGATTGTTTTCCATTATAAATCATGTTTGGCTTGCATTACAAGAAAATGGAATTGGAATGTTTTCATTCAAATTCCTTCAATCATGGGATTTTAACTTTCCTTCACTCCTTTAATGGAATTTCAAAAATTCCTTTAAAATGTTATATAATTTACCAAATAACCCTCACATCTTTAAGTAAGGAAGGTTTATAAAAAATATTCATATCATTCAAATTTTTTAACACTCCATTACCTTTTATATATTTGCAAACCAAACATGATATAAAAATATTCCGATTCATACAAATTCCAATTCCTTTCCCGAGTTCCAATTCGTACAAAAAACTTTTCGCGAACCAAACGGAGCCCTGAGTTTTTAACAAAATAAACTTTTTGCTTGTAATATTTTGGGCCGTTTTCACATGAAAAGCCCATCCATCCATGATCCAAACAAACCCTCACGGCCTCACCAAAACGAATAAACCGATTCTCTATCAACGCACAGAGCAATACAATCAGGAGCGATTCGTCATCGTTACCGATCCACAAATTAGGGTTTCTATTCTCTCTCCCCTCAAATTTCACCTTTTTCTGCTTTCCCCAAATCAAAACCTGAACAGCGAAGATGAGGATTATGATTAAGGGAGGTGTTTGGAAGAACACCGAAGATGAGATCCTCAAGGCTGCTGTTATGAAGTATGGCAAGAATCAATGGGCTCGTATTTCTTCATTGCTCGTTCGTAAATCCGCTAAGCAGTGTAAAGCTCGCTGGTACGAATGGCTCGATCCTTCCATTAAAAAGGTACCCAAATTGCTCTCTGGATCATGTATTCGTACTCTGCTTTTCTTCATGATGTTTGATACAAGTAATTGTGTATATTGTTGGTGGATTTTGATTTTAGGTTGCCCTAAATTTTAACGAAGAACTTTTGATGTATCATAATATTAGAGATTAGAGATATTATTATGAATTTTGTGGAACCCTAGAACAAACACTAGAAATCTTATGAACATATAGCGATTTTTGGATATGTATTTAGTATGGATAATGAGTTTATGTTATTGTAGAAGGTTTATCATTGCCCTATGATTATAGGGATGAGCATTTGGTACTGGTACCCATTTTCTCCGTTTTTCGGTTCCGGTACCGGTGTTTACGGGTAAAACACCATTAAATACCAGTACCGTTCGGGTACCGTGCTCATCCCTACCTATTTTCCCAATTGTCATAAAAGTTCTTTTAAAATAATGTGTTACTGTAACAATTTTCTTTGGTATTTATTATTACACTTGAAAAAGTTTTTTTCATTTCATTTGTCTGCATGATACATGCCATAGATAATATGAATTGGTTCAAGTAATGAAGGCAAAAGAAAGGTTTTACTAGATATACCCCTATGGGACACGAGTCACGTCCTTGTTGGTTCAAACATGTGCATCGGTGGAAATCTTTGTGTACAAAAATTTCCATTTGAAGACTTGAAGTGTTTCGCTGATGATTTTAGATTTTTAGGGAATATTGATTTATCTGATTATAGTTTACATCTGTATGTGATAATATGGATCTCAATCTAGTAAAGTTATTGTTTATGCCACTAACTTGATATAGCTTGGCCTCTAAGCATTTGGTTGGGTGGTTGTAGGAATAGTTTTGGATCTTTACTTTCATTTAAGAACACGAATACTATTACTCACATGATGCGACTCAAAGTAGACTGATATACATATCTGAAAGGAGGTTGAATTTTCATGCCATTTTTTCACTAATATTTCTTTCTTGTAAATAAAATCCTAAATGGCATCCTGCGGTTTTACATATTTTCTGATTTTTTTTAATCATCTGTACAGACTGAGTGGACCAGAGAAGAAGATGAGAAGCTGCTTCATCTTGCTAAGCTTATGCCCACTCAATGGAGAACAATCGCTCCAATTGTCGGTCGTACTCCATCTCAATGCCTCGAGCGCTATGAAAAACTCCTCGATGCAGCTTGTGCAAAAGACGAAAATTACGAGCCAGGCGACGATCCAAGAAAACTGCGGCCCGGAGAGATTGACCCAAACCCGGAATCAAAGCCTGCACGGCCCGACCCGGTTGACATGGATGAAGATGAAAAAGAAATGCTTTCAGAAGCTCGAGCTCGTCTAGCCAATACCCGTGGTAAAAAGGCTAAACGAAAGGCCCGAGAGAAGCAACTTGAAGAAGCTAGAAGGCTTGCTTCGTTACAGAAACGAAGAGAATTAAAGGCCGCTGGGATCGATAATAGGCATAGGAAGAGGAAGCGAAAGGGGATCGATTACAATGCGGAAATTCCGTTTGAGAAGAGGCCTCCACCCGGGTTTTACGATGTCACTGATGAGAGTTCCGTAGTTGAACAACCGAAATTCCCGACCACTATTGAAGAACTGGAAGGTGAAAGACGTGCGGATAAAGAGGCACGTTTGAGAAAGCAAGATATCGCAAGGAACAAAATTGCACAGAGGCAAGATGCACCAACGGCTATACTCCAAGCGAACAAAATGAACGATCCTGAAACGGTTAGAAAGCGGCCCAAAATGAATCTCCCGACACCACAAATTCCGGATTATGAGTTGGAACAAATTGCAAAGTTTAGTCTTCCTGCTTTGAATGAAGAACTGTCGGAAGGAAGTAGGGCCACGCGCGCACTCTTAGCCGATTACGCTCAAACACCGCACCAAACAATGACCCCGTTAAGGACCCCGCAAAGAACGCCAGCTGGGAAACAAGATGCTATTATGATGGAGGCCGAAAATCAAGCGAGATTAAGACTATCTCAAACGCCATTGCTTGGCGGTGAAAACCCTGATTTGCATCCTTCAGATTTTTCTGGTGTTACCCCTAAGAAAAAGGAAATTCAAACACCGAACCCGATTTTGTCGACGCCAATGTCGACGCCAGGAGGCACGGGTATGACACCTAGGATTGGAATGACGCCACGAGATGGCCAATCGTTTGGGGTCACTCCTAAAGGAACTCCGTTACGGGACGAACTTCGTATAAATGAAGAAATGGAAATGCATGATAGTGGCAAGCTCGAGCTCAGAAGGCAAGCGGAGATGAGGCGGAATTTACGGGCTGGGTTGACGGGTCTTCCCCAGCCCAAAAACGAGTATCAGATAGTAGTGCAACCCGTTCCGGAAGATGGTGAAGAACCCGAGGAAAAAATAGAAGAGGACATGTCTGATCGGATTGCACGAGAGAAGGCTGAAGAGGAGGCTCGGCAGCTGGCGTTACTTAAAAAAAGATCGAAAGTGCTGCAACGGGAGCTTCCTAGACCGCCAGCTGGCTCACTGGACCTTATTAAGAAATCGTTAATACGAGGTGATGAAGATAAGAGTTCGTTTGTTCCACCTACTTTGATCGAACAGGCTGATGAGATGATACAAAAAGAACTATTGTTATTACTGGAACACGATAACGCCAAATACCCGCTTGATGACAAGGAGAAAAAGAAAGGAAATAAACGAGCTGGTGCGAAATCTGTTTCTGTTCCTGTTATAGAAGAATTCGATGACGAGGAACTCAAATCGGTAATTTTATGACTATTCTGTATATTTGTTTTTATATTTATTATTTAGTTGAGAAAGTCATTGACTGATCTTGTCATATGTCAACGTATAGGCAGATGAAATGATTAAAGAAGAGGCGAAGTTCGTGCGGGTGAAAATGGGCCATAAGGATGAGGATATTGACGAATTTGTTGAAGCACACAAAACATGCTTGAATGACATTATGTACTTCCCGACGCGTAATTCATACGGTCTTTCTAGTGTTGCTGGAAACATGGAGAAACTTGCTGCTTATCAGGATGAGTTTGAGATTGTTAAGAAGAAAATGGATGAGGATACAAGAAAGGCAAACCGACTTGAGCAAAAGATTAAGCTTCTTACTAATGGCTATCAGGTTACATAATTAAATTCCCATTTTTTGTTTTCTTAATGTTCACATATAGTTGTTTTTTCATTTGAAGTGGAATCCAATATTTATTTGAGGTGGCAGGATGTGCGGGTTGGGTATTTGAGTTGATACGAGCTTAGCTCAAGTTAAGTTGATCAGCAAACACTTTTTTGTATAGTTATTTTCGCAGTTTTTTTGTTACTAAATAGAGTAAACTGCCAAAATGGTCCCTGAGGTTTGGTCACTATTGCCACTTTAGTCCAAAACTCAACCTTTTGAATCTGGGCCCCTGTGGTTTCAATTTTGTTGCCATTTTCATCAAAAAGCAAAACCTGGTTAGATTTTTCAGTTAACATCCAGCTTTTTTGTCTTTTTCCTCCTTTTAATGAAGGGCAAAATGGTCAGATTTTTTTAATTCGTTATAATAAAACATTAAAAGACCATTTTGCCCTTCATTAAAAGGGAGGAAAAAGACTAAAAACTGGATGTTAACTGAAAATCTGACCAGATTTTTTTTTTTTTTGCTTTTGGATGAAAATGGCAACAAAATGGAAACCACATGGACCTAGATTCAAAAGGTTTGAGTTTTGGACTAAAGTGGCAAAATGACCAAACCTCAGGGACCATTTTGGCAGTTTACTCTAAATATCTGAGTAGAAAACTGACGGTTATTTCATGCACATTAAAAATATACTTTGGCTGACTCTTAGCCCATTCAACTAATTCGACCCACTTGACTCCTTAACGTTTTAGCTAGGGATGTTTAAACTTCAAACCAGCCACAACTTTGGAAAAAGACAAACAGAACCAGCCGGTTTTACAGTTTGATGGTTTGGTTTTGGCGGTTTTAGACACTTTTTTTTAATGCGTAATTTTGTAATACATTTTAAAAAGGTTAAGGATTGTTCATGAGTACACAACTTTATATTTTTAATATATGTAAATAATAACTGTTAGATGGCTGGTTTGGCTCACATGACTGGTTGCAAAGTTCTAAACCGTAAACTGTCAAACTAATAAAACCGAATCATGAACCGGACCGTATATATCTCAAACTGGCCAAGACTTTTTTTGTTAGTTTTGGCGGTTTGGTCAGTTTTCGCGGATTATGAACACTCGAGGGTTTAATTAAAATTTTTACTCAATTTGCATGTTTGAGATAAACTACAACCTGAAATCAAGTAAAGGTATTGAAGCACACTTTCAACAAAATATGCCACAATGTAACACACAGTTTAACATATTTTATATATAAGGTCACCAACAGACATGATGGTGATGTTTCGTGCCGGTTTTACTAATTAGTTATTAATTATATGCAGATGCGTGCTGCCAATATCTGGTCACAAATTGAGGCGACCTTCAAGCAAATGGACACAGCCGGAACAGAATATGAGTGCTTTCAAGCTTTACAAAGACAAGAAAAGTTGGCAGCATCAAACCGTATAAATAGCATCTGGGAAGATGTACAAAAGCAAAAAGAATTAGAGAAAACTTTACAGAATCGTTATGGTGATCTGCTTGTTGAGCAAGAAAGGATCTATAATCTCATGGAGAAGTACAAACAAGAAGAAACCGCAGCGGCAGAAGCAGCAGCAGCAAACATACAAGATGAAAAAATGGCTGAACCCGAGTCAGAACCACAGGCTCCTGAGCAAGTTGAAGCAAGCCAAACTGCTGATGACTCCGGTGAAATGACCAAACTAGCCTCGACTGATGTAGAGGACTCGGTATCTGCTCAAGTGAATGAGGAACCTTGTAACGAACAGAGAGATAATAATGATGACTCTCCTGCTGTTGACGTGCCTGAAAGCAACGGTGAGGCTGATGCCGTTCAAACAGATGTGTCAAATACTGAAACCGATGAGCCAGCAAAGATCTCAGATGAATCCCAAACCCCAAAGGCAGATGACCTGTGAAGCTATTCTGGCATCTGTTTGTTGTGTTCTTACCTGATTGCAGGATTCTGTCCCTAAGCCCACAAAGATACGAGATTTTTGTTTTTGAAGAGAATGTTTTTAATGTTTTATTTGTTGTAGCATGCTATATGTTTCTGATGTTGAACTGTTACGGCTTTGAATGCTCTCTTTTAAAACGCTTAACTCGGTTGCAAACCTAAACTAAAGTTGGACATCTATGGGCTGTCTCTGCTTGAAAAGTAAGGTTATTTTGGTTGTGTTGCATGTTTCATATATCAAATTTTTTTTTTGTGTTTTAACATCTTATCAAATAAAACATTATGTGTCTTTTTTTGTGTAAAATCACCTTTTCATCTTTATTAGTATAAAATGTTAAGTGCCAAGGCTCAGAAACTTTATACATACTAGTAGGGTGCTCGTGCGATGCGGCGGGGCGACACATTGCATTGCGGCACTCGTTTCTGGTAGTTTTCTTATTCGTATAATATTTATGATAATGTTATTGTGGTGGATATATGTCATAAGTGTTGCACATATGTAAAGGTTTGTTTTTTTATAAAAATAAATAATCAAAAGACAAAAAATATTGTTTTTATAAATATTAATAATCAAAAGACAAAAAATAAAAAATAAATTGTTATAATTGTAAAGTATATTTATTTTATTGGTTAAATTATCAAGTATAATATTATTCTTTAAAGTTCATAACTTTTTCTAAATATCCACACTGTACTCATCCAATAAACTTCAAGTTTAAAATTTTCGCATTTATAAAAATAAAAAATAGTATTCGACTCGTAAGTACGTTTTAGACCTTTAAATTAAATTGTTAAATTTCGTTTTTTACAGATATAAAAAAATTGTATTTTTATAAAATTTAAAAACTGTTTTTATAGAAAAGATAGGAAGTTAAGAGTTTATATCTTTATTAACTTTATATCATACTAAGTTCAGATTTTTAGTTCCTAACTAATCTTATCTATATGATTGGTGGGTCTCCAGTTGCGGGAGGTGCGACCTTGCTTGCATAAATTGAAAGTCGCCATTCTAAAAAAAAACTAATCTTATCTATATGAGTCTACTTTTAACTTATAATCCCTAAAGGTGCGACCTTCGTTGCATAAATTGAAAGTCGCCGTTCTAAAAAAAAACTAATCTTATCTATATGAGTCTACTTTTAACTTATAATCCCTAAAAATAAGCAACACAATCTACTATGTATCTAGTCAAGTTGGTAAAAAAATCTTTTGAAACTGACTAATATTATGTATAACAATATAGTTGAACCTATAATTCCTAAATAATTGCAACACAATTTAATATTAAGAGTTAATTACATAGTTAGTCCCTGTGGTTTGCACAAAATAACAAACTTAGGTACTAATAGTTTCTGATAACATTCTAGGGTATTAACTTTTCATTTTGTAACGTTTGAGGGTATTAAGCTTATTTGTAGGCTTAAAATCACATTTTGTTAGTACCTAAGTATGTTATTTTGTGCAAACCACAGGGACTACCTATGTTATTACCTTAGAAGTTAATACCTCCAAACGTTACAAAATGAAAAGTTAATACCCTAGAAGGTGATTTTAAACTATTAGTACCTAAGTTTGTTATTTTGTGCAAACCACAGGGACTAACTATGTAATTAACTCTAGTATTAAAGATTGTAAATTTCTGGAGTATTTTATTTCTATTACTTGTTACAAAAAAATGTTTATAAAAGACTTAATTTTTTTATAAAAACAAAATGTTTTGTTTATAAATAAAGTAAAAAAAACTGTTTTACACATGTAAAGTTTTGTTTTTAATAAAAAAATAATAATCAAATGGCAAAAAATAAAAGATAAGTTGTTATAGTTGTAAAGTAAGTTTATTTTGTTGGTTAAATGATAAAAAGTTTATAATTTTGTTCTTTAAAGTTCATAACTTTTTTTAAATATCCACATGGTACTCATCCAACAAACTTTAAGTTTAAAATTTTTGTTTTTATAAAAATAAAAAATAGTAGTAAGTACGTTTTACACCTTTAACTTTAATTGTTAAATTTCGTTTTCATATATATGAAAATTTTACATTTTTATAAAATTTTAAAAACAATTTTTATAAAAAATAGGACGTTAAGAGTTTATATCTTTATTAACTTTATATCATAGTAAGTTCAGTTTTTTAGTTAAGCTTTAAAGTTTATTATTTTATTATTTTTAATTAAGAAATACAAATTATTAGATTAATATCCAAGAATAACTGCAATATTTTATAATTTCAGCTTGACTATATCTAACTGAAATATCCATTTATTGCAACTTTAGGATATTACCTTATATAAGTTCAGTTGACTTGTAAATTTAATATACTAACTTTATTTTGAACTTTATTAATATAGTCAATAACTGCATTATATTAACACCAAAAATAAAGTTCAAATATAAAATAAACTTTATTCATACGTCTAGATCAAACATAACAACTGAAAACAAAAAAAAAATATAAAAACACTTGATAGATTTCATATTAGACTGCATGAAATCTGTTCCGTTTCTGAATTGACACTCAAGGTATTTTTAATCGGGTTTTCTGGTTTGTGCTAGAATCGGCAATATCTTTTAATTCCTCTTCTTTGTCATTGTCCTCAGAATCGTCTAAATTAATAACCTCACTCCATTTCCATTCAGAGAGTCTCTTGGATCTCTTCCTTTGACTCTCAAACTTCTGATCCTTAAAACCAGCAAAATCAATACCTTAGAAGCTTGTTCGACAACTGGGTTGTTTAAATTGGCATGTTCATCATGCAACTGAATCTGAAAAATCAAATAAGTTAACATTCACATAAAAGTAAATAAAAGAAAACAATTATTCACTGCTGCGATATAACAGAACTGACCCTAGAGTCTTCAATCTCGCATGCTTGGTTTTCGCAACAATTGAATTCAGAAATGGATCCATTTTTTAACTTTGTTTAGCAATAGATATAGGGGTCTCATACTATGTATTTATAGTAGTAACTATAGAAGTGCATTAGAGTTTTATTTTAGATTTGTCACCCCTTTATTTAGGAGGTTTGCTGTGGTTAGTTTTAAGTTTTTATAAGATATATCTAAGTATAGATATTAGGCAGTTTTAATAAAATAAAATGTGACACATAATATCTTCATTTTATGTTACGTACTTTTAATTCTTTTTGTTTGCATAGATGGAGCCCATCTTTGTAGATTAGGCGCATTAGATCACAAGTATTATTTACTTGTACATTAAAGCATTATCGACTTTTACCTTTTAATCCTTGCGTAGATATTGAACAAGACAACTATCGAAACTTTGACAAAAATGTGTAGGTCGTCATGCTATCTTTGGATTTTTTTAAACAATATAGTTTATAAGATATGTCAGGAATACGTAAAAAATTATAAGTTTGTTGTGGAGGGGTGAATTGTAACTAATTATCTATAATTTTGTTAAAACCTCAAGGATTTAAGTGTAATAAGTTTATGGGCTAAAAAATAAATAGTGTTTAAAAGACTAAACTACCCTTATTTTAGGGGTCTTTCTATAAATAAAGGGGGATAAAAGTTCTTATTTTTTTGGTATCTTAAAGTATCACTCTCTCATGCATTATAATATAGTATAGATTATACATATTAATAGAAAGAGGGGATGAATAGTGTTTTATTATTCTTTTTAATGTTGTTTTTTTCTAAGTTTTTGTTATTTTATTTTTATTACTTTAATTGATTTAAACATATTTTTTCCATATAACTTATAAGATTAATAGAAAGAGGCTGTTTTATTATTCTTTTTAATATTTATTTTTTCTAAGTTTTTTTATTTTATTTTTTATTACTTTAATTGATTTAAACATATTTTTCCATATACCTTATAAGATATGATTAAAGTACCAATTATCAACATGGACGCTTAAACTCTCTGCAGCTGGGTGATGAAAGTAATCTTTTATTTGCTCCAACCATGGGAGCTCCGCCTCAAGAAGTAACTTGGCCACCATCTCACAACCTATCTTCGGGACCAGAGCATTTATCAATCCGTACACTGCAAAATAAATTCTGATAAATAATCTAACATACAACAACGCAAATGTAAAAGACAACAACCAGCAAGGGTTACCTTTGCCCTTTTACGCGTAGATAGGCGTTGCCATTGGGTTTTTTGGGGCCCAGAACATGCTCATCCCAGCTGCCACCAAGGCCTTCTCATCCAACTAAAGCATCGCAGTAGGGTTCCAAACAAGAGTCTTGTACCACTGATCCTCTGCGTACTGAACCACCGGTAGTTTGGGGAGACCCTCGCCGGCGAGGCGGTAATGCATGTCAATGAGTATCACACCACAGCGGATGTAGAAAAATTTGTGCTTCCAGTCACGTAGACTCTTAGGAGGATCCCTACCACAAGGCAGAACATTGGCGATTCGAGAATTGAAAGAATAGAAACCACCAGTACAATAAACGTAATAAAATACGTTGAACATATCCACTAAAAACGCTAAGCCCGACAGATGAACTCAAAATGAGTGATACGGGGCATATTAGTGGGGCTAATCTGAGAGATGTGCAACCCATAACGAGTAAGCACCTCCCCTAGAAACTTGGTGATGGAGAGGCAGAAGTTACCTTCTTTGAAGAAAGAACTATATAAGGTAATGTAATTGGGGGGGGGGGGGGGGAGCATCAAGGGTTGTGCTCCCTGGGGTTGGAAACTGAGCACCCCGGTTCATCAGAAACTGGAACTCCCGGCAGATCTGTTGGAACTCGTCTTCCCTCTAATTAACAATCGCCTAGTCAGCCCTTAAAGGGTCCTTAGGTTTAGATTTCTTGCCTTTACGAGAAGCTTCTGGTTTCATAGATGTCGACATGATTATAAATTCAAGAACAACAATGGATGAATGATAGAAAAAAAAGAAGGAAAGAGAGGAGAAGAAAATTCGCTAAAGGGAAGTTGGAGGAATAAGATTTCTCATCAGGAACCTCCAGGTATTTATACCCATCGCGTTTAATGCGATGGGAAACTGGACTGACAAGTTGGGGAAACCCTACCAATGGGGAGACGACACGTCAGGCGGGAGAAACTAAAACGACGCCTCTTAAGGGCGCATGGCTGCCACGTGCCTGACACCGCCATAAAAAGCAACTGTCACCCTGACGTGTCCCTGCAAAAAGCAACTACTCCACTTTCCAATGCGACAACCACCTCAACCAACAGCGCTACAGTGATAGGCGTCAGATGTCAATCTCACCAACCAAACAATTTGCTCCTTAGCTAGAAAAACTTCTCCTTAAAGAAACCTTCACCAAATCCACGCGCCTTTTTGGCTCACTTCTGTACGCAAGAATCCACGTGCCTTTTTGGCTCACTTCTGTACACCAGAATCCATGCGCCTTTTTGGCTCACTTTTGTACACCACAATCCATGCCTTTTTGACTCACTTCTGTACGCCAGAATCCACGCGCCTTTTTGGCTCACTTCTGTACGCTAGAATCCACACGCCTTTTTGGCTCACTTTTGTATGCCAGAATCCATGCGCCTTTTTGGATCACTTCTGTATGCCACAATCCACGCCCTTTGGGCTCACTTTTGTACGCCAGAATCCATACGCCTTTTTGGCTCAATTTTGTACACCAAAATCAACACGCCTTTTGGGATCGCTTCTGTACGCCAAAATCTACACGCCTTTTTGGATCACTTCTATACGCCAAAATCCACACGCCTTTTTGGCTCACTTTTGTACACCAAAATCCATGCGCCTTTTTGGCTCGCTTCCTTATGCCAAAATCCCTACGTTCCCTCAGCTTACCCTTGAATTCTTATGAGTCCAGAATCCCTCCCAGTTGATAAACTCACCTGGAAGCCACACTAGACTGAGGGACTTGAAGAGGTATGATCCCAAATCGCAGGTGCACACGTGTTAGAGGGACCATACCGCTCCAAGCTGACAGCCTTGCCACACGAAAGCATCCAGAAGGTTCTAGAAGATTTTGGAAGAAGACACCTGGCGACAAAAAGATGCTCTCAGCCAAAAAAAAGGACAACAGGTGGTAACAATGGCAGCGTGCCAGCACTGATCGCAAGATCTCCGTAGGGCAGGCCGACAGCCAGTACAAAAGGATGCTGAGCTGGAGCGAATAACCCTGCACCATGTCACCTCCAAGCCTGGCCATGGCAGAGGGGACATAAGGGATATTCCTCCTGGTCAGAGAACTGTCAAACAATGGCTAGCTGGCAATCTTCCCCTTCACAATTCTCCGACTATAAATAGAAGACTCAGTCTCCAGGTTTAAGGATCCGATTTCTTACTCTCTTACTTTATACACACACTCATCCTCAAAATGATTACTTATTCTCACGCTGGAAGGTGGTTACAAGGAGAACCCACATCTTCTCCTCATTGTAGCGAGTAACCGGTGTTGTTTGTTTTGCAGGATATCTTGGAAGAATCGGACATTCGTCGAGTGGAGAACAGAGGTTGAACCATCTTGTACGAGACGAACTACTAAATAGTCCATTACTATCCAATGTTTCATCAAATTCAGAATATGATAGCTAAAGGAAAGCATATGCAAGACTGAGCACAAAGGGATGAGCACAATGCTCTTGCATGGATGAAGAGTAGTTTGTTTTTGACATGTAAGCTAGAAACATGGAAATGGTACTAAAGGTATTGGTGCTTTATATGTATTATATTGGGTTGACTTGCTATTTGCTAACATGGTGAATAATAATATAATAGATTAAAATATGAAATCACTTTAATTTACTTTTTATGTGATTAATTTAGTTCCGACTTCTGAGTGTTGTAAACCAACCGAAAAAAGATTTTGGGGCTGTTTGTTTACCTCTTAATAAGGTTCTTAATGGTTCAGACCTCTTACTGGTTCAGCACTTAATGGTTCAGACTGTTTGTTTCGTGAGTAGATATTTGAATAGTTCAGACATTTGCGTCTGAATGGTTAAGTATTATACAGAGTCTAAATGGTTAAGAACTCTAATCTGAATTGGTCAGACATTTGCCTCTGAAGGGTTAAGCATTATACTGGCTCTTAATGGTTCAGACCTCTTATTGGTTCAGCACTTAACCATTAAGAAGTTGCCAAACAACCCCTTTGCTTATTTTGGAGTTTAAAAATAAGAAGAATAAAAACCCACTATAGAGTGACAAATGTCCAAGGAAGAATTAAGTGGGAAAAGTAATTTTGTCCAGAAGAGAAAAAAAATATGTACATGCAAGTCAAATGTTGTTCCCCCCCCCCCATTTTTTAAACGTCCATAAAATTTCTGTACGTCATTTGTTTTAAAAAAATATACCACAAAATCGAGTGTCTTTTTATTTTCAACATGGGTACCATATTGTTATACTTAAAAAAAATATCGAAAACCCTGTTGCGTGTTACACAATGGCCATGACTTAAAACACAATGGAAAGTAGACCAAAAACACAATCGATGACAATGGACTAAAACACAATGGGCATAATGTATAACACTATGGACATAACGTATAATACAATAAGTATCAAACTAAAAATGACAATGAAAACTAGACTAAAAACACAATTGATGATAGTAGATAAAAGTCACAATTGATGACAACAAATAAAAGACACAATGGACAGCAGACTAAAACACAATGGTCAACAGACTAAATACACAATTAACAATAGACTAAAAATAATGAACAAGAGATTAAAACACAATGAAAAGCAGATTAAACACAATGACCAGAACCTATAACACCATATAAATAACACAATGTATAGAAAACCCATATATAATACCATCTTCATTGTGTTATAGATTCTGATAAAAAGGCAATTGATAGAACCCAAATTATCATTGTGTTATAAGTTTTGATAATAACACAACTGATAAAAAGGCAATGTACAGAAACCCTAAACATAACGACTAAAACACAGGTGAAAGACACAATGAGCTGAAACATTTAACACAATGCAAAAAAAACCCAGTAAAAATGATTTTTTAATTTTATTTTTATATGGAAATATCATACTCATATTAAAGATAAAAACGCTCGTTATTATGGTGAATTTAAAAAAAACGTAGTATGAAAAAGTTATCTACGTTTTAAATTGATGAGCGGAATTGGTATATGCTTTGCATGTGGAGAGAGAAAAATCTATAAATGTAAGATTTCCTTTACACCTTTCCATTATATTTTTTCCCTAAAACTAATATTAATCCTCTAAATCTAAGATCAATGGACTATAATCTTTCTTACCTTACTTTTTTGTTTTACCCTTTGTATTTGATCCTAATTTTGATCTCAATAACAAGTACTTTATTTATAATATGTAGAACTAGTTTTATTAAAGCAAACCATATCCACTTTATTATATTGTTTAATCTGGTTACAAAATTATTTTGGTAAATTAGTTTAGCTAATTTGATCTGTAAGTAAATTATTATAGTAAGCAACCATTGGGCTTATAATTAAAACAAATAGGTTGTGGTTTAATGGGCTTGGGGCGAAAGTAGAATGACCAGCTAGTGACCAAGGCTCTTTGGTCAATGTTTTCAAAAGGCTAGTGCAGATCTGGCCTACTTTATATTACTTTCTTGTTTCAGCTCTGGTTCTTAAAAAAATAGTTTATTAAGTGATATCACTTGAGGATGCTAAGCATCCCATGAGTTTGCTTCTTTTGATTGCGTATTCCAAGCTTGTGTCGATGGTTTCCACGTACTGCAACGGATCATCCTTCATTCTTTGACCAGCTCCAAACTTTATTTCTTTTTCTCTGAAACTTAAAGTGAGCTTACAGTCACTTATATCAACCATTTCCTATGATCTGGCGAGAAAGGGTCTTCCCAAGATGAGTGACACTTCCTTGTCTTCATCCATGTCTAAGATGACAAAATCAGCAGGAAACACAAAATCACCAACCTCGACTAATAGGTTTTCAGCTATTCCTTCTGGATATTTGACTGATCGATCTGCAAGTTGGATTGTCATCTTAGTCGGGAGCGGGTCTCCAATTCCCAGTCTTGTGAACATGGAAGCGGGCATAAGGTTGATACTTGCCCCTAGTTCTGCCAGTGCATTCTTTACTGCTAACCTGCCTATAGAACAAGGAATAGTAAAGCTACCTGGGTCATGTTGTTTTTGTGGTATTTTGTTGAGCAAGACCACTGAACAATCCTCCCCCAAGCCTACATGGTGTATTTGTTGAACCGCTTCTTGTTGGACAAGAAATCTTTCATATAGTTGGAATATTTGGGCATCTGGTTAGAACATCTACAAATGGTAGGTTTACTTGGAGTTGTTTGAGTTGGTTTATGAACTTCCTGAATTGTTCTTCGGTTTTCTGTTTGACTCAACGACCAAGGAAGTGGACTCGTTGTCTTTTTACACATTATTTAAGGTGAGCTTGGCTACTGGCTGTTTTGTCTGGTTCGGGAGTGGAATGAGTGTTTTAGCTTTTTTTTTCAGTAGTTGGTTGAGTGGGAGGTGGGGGTTAGGAAGGTTATCAATGGGCTGAATGGTAGGTGGAATGGGTAGGCTTTTTTATTGGTGGTTTGGGTGGTAGGTGGTGAAGGGTATGTTTTCTTTGGGACTGACATTTCAGCTTCTAAGGGTGATTGCATGTACTTGTGCCTTTCAGTTAGGTTCATTGTTGTTTGGAAGTGTGTTGAGGCCTTTTAGAAAGTGTTTTTGCTATTTGTCTCAGTTGCAGTTGTTGTTCGATGGGTTGAAGAGCGGCTCTTTGGATACGTATATCAGCTTCATGTTGAGAAAAGCGTTCTTCATACCTTTTGTCAGCTTCTTAGAAGAGGCAGGTGATTGTGTCTTCTAACCTGGACATATCATTTGAGGAACTGTTATTTTGATATAGGGCACGACGAGCATATTGTTGCTCGTTACTTTGAAAATTGTTCCATTGGTTAAAAGGTTGTTGTTGCTTATTATTATTATTATTATTATTATTATTATTATTATTATTAGGTTCCTTCTAGCTGAAATTTGGGTGGTTTCGTTATTCTGGGTTATAGATGTTGAAAGGGGCCTTGTGGTCGAGGTCTGTCGTTTACAAAGTTCACTTCTTCGTGCTAGTTATTGGTTTCTTAAGCACAACTCTACTTTTAATGTGGTCTCCTGCATCCTTCTCAAGCCATAACAACAGGAGTTGACTTACTCGCTCCAAGTTTTTTACTATCTGTTAAAGCTTCGATTTGGGCTTGAAGTGAGGTGGTCTCATCTATTTTGTATCCACCAGGGGCTTTCATTTTGACATTTCGAGGCGTATGCCACTGAAAGCTGGTTTGGGCTATTTCCTCAATCTGCATGAATACTTCAGCAGGACACATATTTCCTAAAATTCCCCCACAGTTGAAATCCATGATTTGGCGCGTTTGGGGTAATAGCCCATTGTAGAAGATGGAAACGTGTTGCAAGAACTTCTATTATAAGAACTTCATGCGTTACTTTTGGATCGTCCAACTATCTTATGTGACAATCAAAGTGCTCTTTTCCTTACACAAAACCCCATATCTCACAAACGAGCTAATCACATTGATCTTGACTATCACTTTGTGCGAGAACTTGTTTCATCGGGGAAGTTGGCTACCAAATTTGTTCCAATCAAGTTTCAAGTGGTTGACATATTTACCACGAGTCATCCGAGTCCTTAGTTCATCAACGTTCATCAGATATTTCACATTGGTCCGTCACCGTTTCGCTTGAGGGGGATATTAGATGCCACTCTTTATAATTATTGTACTCTTTTATATATTCTTCATTCTTTAAGGTTCTTGTTAATAATTATGTCTATCGATTGTACTCCCATCAACATTGATCATTTGATTTCCTCATAATAATACAAATATATTACAAAACAGATTTATGAGTAAATTGCGGTTTTGGTCCCTATTTTTAGTGGTTATTGCTATTATCTACAAAATCTAAATGTTTTGCAATATAAATACCAAGGTTTTTATTTTATTGCGGTTTTGATCCACCACACAAACTCCATCCAAGTTATAAGTTATCTTGCAATTTTAATACCACAGGTTCTATTTTTCTTTACAAACAAACTACATATTTGTCTTGAAGTTTAAGCAAGTCTTAGTCTTATCATTCGCCGAACACATCCATTTAGGACTTTAGGTAAATTCAAGATATTTTATACTTATAATTTATTATAATTTAATATGTTTGGTACCTATGCAACTTATTTAATTATATAAAAAGCTTTTTCTACTAATTAAAACCTTTTAGTGAACTAGCACATAAACATTTTTATCCGGTAGAGCCTCCATGAATACCGTCTACGATCTTCGAGAGATCAACAAAGAAAATATAAAAAGATGTATTCTTATGTTGTTGCGTAACATGTCTGTTCTTGCAAAAATCTTAAAGTTCTGTTGTGATTTTGAAAAAAAATATATTGGCAGTCTTCACTAAACACTTTTAGGGGTTTTGTGTTACCCATTAGTGAACCACAATCAATGAGGGACGAAGGCCTTTATGTTTTTGTTAATGGAAGTCTGTTTCACTAGTATAACTATTGAAGTTTCTTTGATTTAACATAATTTGATTGATTTGATACATAATAACACATAGGGTGAGGTTCCTGTAAAAAGGACTCTTTTCGTGAGAAGTGTGAGAAGGCATAGAAATTGACATGTAGGCATCATGTTTTGAAGTTAGGCATGATGTTTTTTGTTGTTATGGAAAAGAAAAACACCAAACATAACAATTTAAAACACAATGAAACATATTATGGACATGAAATTTAAAAGACACTATTTAACAGTTAAAACACACTACTTAATGTTCTTGACATGGTGTTTTAAGTTTTAAGCCTATAATTCATTGCGTTGTGTCTTAAATTGTTATGTTTAGTGTTTTTCTTGCCAAAACAAAGCAAAACATTATGTGTAAGTCCAAAACATGATGTCTACATATGAATTTTTATGCCTTCTCACACTTCTCACGAAACATGTTCTTTTTACAGGATCCTAACACATATTCAAATTTAGAGAAAACATAATTTTGCCAATTAAACACTAACTAAATACATATCCAACAGTATCCCTCGATATGTAAATCAATTTTAGCGATCAAAACTTTAGTCTAAGGTTGGACTCTATGTAATATAGGCCATTAGGCATTAACCATTTGTTCAATTATTCAATCAAGAACGCAACACAAAATTATTTGCAGCCCCCGATCTCTATCATTTTCAATCATAGGTGAGCTTGATGACAAATTAGATACGTAGCTCGGTGGGAAAGTTTGTTATTGATGAATTTGACGTGTAAAGCTTTCAATTAAATTAACAAAAATAACTACCATGTACATAGTTTTGGAGAAAAGGATTTCTTCACTTTGGCATTTTAAATAAATATTATATTATATTATTAAGAATTCATTGTATAATGTTATAATTTTTAGAGTAATTTGCGGTTTTGGTCCTTATGGATTTAACTATAAGTTGGATGGAGTTAGTGTGGTGGACTAAAACCGCAACAAAATAGAAACCTTTGTGTTAGAAATGCAAGACATTTGGATTTGTATTTTGTAAAAACGAAATGAAGTCAGATGAATAGCGGAGAATCAATTTGAGAAAAACTAATTCCATAAATTATGCACTATACAACATATTACGCTAGAAACAATTTGAAATTACCTTTTGTAGATATGATTTATGGTGGAATTGGAGAATTTTGGAGATTCGAAGATTTTGAATCAGAGAATTATAGAGATTTAGGGCTTTGATCTTAAGAAAATGAGATTGTTTTGTTGATGGGATTTTCTAATGGCACACCACCCTGTCTATCTGCACACTTTTTCAATTCAATACGCATCGTATAGGCCTATACGATGCGTATTGAAATAAAGTAAAAGACATGGCAGACTGACAGGTGCAGGTTATGTCTGGTGGCGGGCTTGATACGCATCGTATAGGCCTATACGATGCATATCAAGGCACTATTTTTTGAAGTTTATTTTTTGTTGTGTTGTGTCGAATGCGAACCCGAGAAACGAAAGGGATTTCGAGCAGTTGGTCGATGACGTGAGAGATAAAGATCTTGACACGATCATATCCATTTTCAAGTATTAGACTAGATAGTCCAGGATGAAATATATTAATACCATTCAAGCCCACCAGTCTACAATGTGTTATGGTCAGATTTTTCAAGTTTGCACAGTGGGAGAAAAGACCAGCACCCCTGTCAGTATTGTCATAATGCAATGAGACATAACTGAGATTTAAGCGGCGTGTTAAAACGGAACATAATCCCAGATTGTCTAAAGAAGCGCTTTTATCATGTGTCATGTGGTAAAAAAAATACCAAGGGTGTATACAGATCTCTATTCGGTCATCTTTCCAAGCTTTTACACACGAATATGTGGTTCCCAATTTGCGGAACATAATCCCAGATTGTCTAAAGAAGCGCTTTTATCATGTGTCATATTAGAAGCGTATCACGTGGGAGAAACTAGCTAGGACTAGACCCCTGAAGTTGTCATTTGATAATCACACGTGCCAATCACACGTGACAGTTCATTTGATAAAATACGTGGGAGAAAAGACCAGCACCCGAGAAACGAAAGGGATTTCGAGCAGTTGGTCGATGACATGATAGATAAAGAGCGTGACATGATCATATCCATTTTCAAGTATTAGACTAGATAGTCCAGGATGAAATATATTAAAACCATTCAAGCCCACCAGTCTACAATGTGTTATGGTCAGATTTTTCAAGTTTGCACAGTGGGAGAAAAGACCAGCACCCCTGTCAGTATTGTCCTTTAAATTCGCATAAAACATATATTCGTTTCATAACCTCCTACTATAAATCAACCACAACTCACTGAGACCGACCTCTGGATCACACATGATAAAAGCGCTTCTCTAGACAATCTGGGATTATGTTCCGTTTTATGACAAATGATACGCACGCTTACCTTAATCACATCTTCCATGGAGTCACAGATCCGACAATAGGGCCCACGGATCTTATGCCCACCCGAGACCGACCTCTGGATCACACGTGGGAGAAAAGACCAACACCCATGTCGTTCCGTATTTTCTCGTTTTCTAATTCTCGAAGAATCTCGTAACGTATTGACGTGTGCGCGACTACACATATTTTTACAATGAAATTACACACGATTCAGTTTTAAATTTATAAAAGTGATTATTACTTTAACATCAAAACACACACGAAAGAGGCAAGTGTACCCCGTCATATATGTAGTAAAGTATCGGTAAGAACCAAGTATCGATCCAAGGAAATGGACGGAGAAAAAATACTAGACCTTTGTCACTAAACTACCGGTAAAAACATAAGTTGTTTGATTTTTAATAAACTAAAGTAAGCATAAACAAATACTTATAAAACATAGTAGGAAATAGATAAAAAGCCTTGCTTAATACATAACCAAAGTATGTCAACTAAGTCGGTTTTGGCACTAGAAGCATTTGATCAATTCTCCAATTTTAAGACAATTAGTATCCCTTTCGGGAATCCTAACATGACAATCATTCGGAAAGTTAAAACGATAAACACACTTTAAGCACCTAAAATTGTTCTTTAACGTGCAATTGATAAATGTCTATGAAAATCTCTTAAAAATAAGTTAGTCATCCCTTAGGAGTTTTCTAACCGCACTTAATCAAGGAAAGCGACACCGATAAACACAATGCAACCACCGAGACAAGCATAAACTAGATTAAATCACAACC
Organism: Helianthus tuberosus; assembly: GCA_030545235.1. Classification (NCBI taxonomy): domain Eukaryota; kingdom Viridiplantae; phylum Streptophyta; class Magnoliopsida; order Asterales; family Asteraceae; genus Helianthus; species Helianthus tuberosus. The sequence continues at coordinate 98,789,116 of CM060393.1, read as the reverse complement.
GAGTTCATTTTACAAATCTTGCACATAAATTCACCAAGATAGCAATTTTGGCCTAAACTACTAACTAAGCTAACAAATCATGGCAAGAATTCATAACGACACCATTTAACCCGTTTAGGTCCTTACGTGACGGCAAGCTTTCTTGATTAACAATAATTACATTTTATTAAATCACTAACCATTTCTAGTATCATGATGCACACATTTAAACCAAGCTAAACTAGTTAACCAAGTTCAAAGTTTACTAATACAAGAATAATTAAGCTTAATTTTTCAACTATCTTAACTAACCAAATACCAATCATCCAACACAATTACTTATAATCAAGAAATCAATATCAATAACAAGGTTGCAAACTAATCATCAAAGATTAACATAGAAAATACTTCCAAATGTCATTACAAACAAAGATTAACACACTAATGGTTATAATCAAGCAAGGGATTGTTGTGTTTTTGCCCAAAGGCTACAATAATACATAAACATTAATCTAAATGCTTGAAAGATTAACAAAATCATGGCAAGATTAGAAAACCAAACCATAAACAAGCATAAGATTAAGAATCTGGAAGATAACGAAGCTAATCGGCACAATGTGGCTTGAATCCGGGTGAAAGCAGAAGCCTCCGGAGCCTGAAAATTGCCAGAATCGCTTCCAAAATGTCCAGAGTTCCGAACAGAATGTTTCTGTTCTGTTTTTATATTTTTTCGATGTCGCACGGTCGTTCTTCCTGTTGCACGACCGTGCACTTTAAGCAATTATTGGAGTATGGTGCACCATACTGCATGACGTCATCAGATCTTTGACCAGATTCGATATCGCACGACCGTTCTTCAGATGGCACGGTCGTTCTATGCCGGGATCTTGTTGCACGAGCTGCTGCACTGGTCGTTCATCACCGAGCTTTTGGCTGATCATCGGATCCGCACGGGGTGCAGAATATAGAACGCCCGTGCACCACCGGGGTGGCCTTGAATGCCTTGCACGCTGAGTCGCACTGGTCATTCAGTTCCGGATTGATTTGAATTTGTCGGAGATGCACGGTCGTGCATTAGGTCGCACGACCGTTCCACACGCCCAGGTCAGTTTTCTAACAGAAGGTTCGCAGCTTCGTCGTTTTGTCCGGAAAGTCCTCGTTTTTGCTATCATCTTGTCTGGTATGCTGTTTTAGGCCTGTAAACAAAAGTGTAGATGATTAAGCATCCGAATGACGGTTTTACGGCCGAAAACGCATAAAATAGGGGTAAAACGGGGGACTAAAATATGTGTAAATTAGCGAATATCACGTATTCTCTGTTTCTCTAAATCGTTTGTAAAATTATAAAAAAAAACTAGTGGTTTATCACCCTGTGTGAGCATTGGAAGCCCGACAAACAGTCTTGCAATTACATATTCAATCGAGACCGCATTATTAATTATAATGAAGCAATGAAGATTGAATGTGCAAACTGCAACCGTTTTTTACTACGGAAACGGTAGCTATGGGAAATACAAACCTGAAACATCTTCTATGATGATTCGAAACATTCACGAACCACGAATGGACTTAGACTCATACTACTCTAATATGACACATGATAAAAGCGCTTCTTTAGACAATCTGGGATTATGTTTCGTTTTATGACACATGATGCGGCACGCTTACCTTAATCACATCTTCCATGGAATAACAGATCCGACAATAGGGACCACGGATCTTATGCCCACCTGAGACCGACCTCTGGATCACACGTGGGAGAAAAGACTAGCACCCTTGTCGTTCCGTATTTTCTCCTTTTCTAATTATCGAAGAATCTCATAGCGTATTCTCTGTTTCTCTAAATCGTCTGTAAAATTATGTTTCTCTAATATGACACATGATAAAAGCGCTTCTTTAGACAATCTGGGATTATGTTCCCTTTTTATGACACATGATACGGCATGGTCAAACGTTTCTAAAAGTAGAAAAAAATAAAACAGAAGAAAGTGTTCCTCTTTGTTACCAAGCATGTCATCTGAAACAATTAACAGGACATTGTTAATAGGGAGAATCTATTGGAACACCTGATCGAGAGAAACTTCTTTGAGCAAACTGCCGATATCTCATCCTTCTTATCTTGCTATTAAACGAGGTATAATAGCTAATAAAATATGTCTAACTTTTGTAGGTTCTTTATATGCTTCTTTCCTGATGCATGTCTGTGTCGAGCAGTTTCTCCGTCGCTGATTTCTCCACTCACCGTAAAATCGAACAGTTTCTAAATAGATTCCGTCCGATTTCAAAGCCGGTTGAGGATTACGAGTGTTCTAGACTCGTTCAAGGCATGCTTGTTTGTGCGATTTACAGAAATAATGATGCATTCCACGTAGTAAACGATGCGGTTGATGAAATCGAAGTTGTTATTTCGGTTGTTCAGTACTTCCACGGTAGACGATTCAAGTGAGTCCTATGAAGCAAGTGTCTGTCTATTCAATTGAGAGGAATCATTGCATTACATCCCCGTTGAAAACAAGTGGTTGTAATGATGGAACCCTTGATGTGAAACACATCTTTTGAGAAATTTATAGTTTAATACGCATCGTATAGGCCTATACGATGCGTATTAAACGATGAATTTACTCAAACACTCCTGTTTTTTCTGATAAATTCAGGTGTATTTTTGAGAAAATTCAAAGTTTAATACGCATCGTATAGGCCTATACGATGCGCATTAAGCCGATATACGATACGACATAGGCCTATACGATCGTATATGGCATTATTTCAAATTTAGTTTTATCTTGTTTCCCTCGGTTCGATGCGTATACGTGTCGTTTTTCTAAACTTTCGCATATTTTGTCGTTTTATGACGTATACCTTCAACATAAGTCGTTTCGGTGTCGTTCGGTTGCGTGCGAATATCGTATTCTATGATTACGTACAGTTTTGTTTGAAATCCACTTGTACTCCATAGTTTCGTGTTATATGGATACGTGTGGAAATATCGTTAGTCGCGTATTTTGACGTATTTTTGCGTATTTTGACGTATTCTAACATATTGTTGCGTTTTTAATAGTATTTTTGACGTATTTGAGCGTATTCTAACGTATTTTAGCTTATTTTAACATATTTTAGGGCATTATTACGTATTTTGGCGTATTTTCATGTATTTTTTTCGTAATATGACGTATATTAACATATTGCAGCGTATTTTAGCGTATTTTAGAGTATTTTAGCATATTTTAGCGTATTTTTTTTTTTTGCATATTTTAGCGTATTTTAGAGTATTTTAGCTTATATTGAAGGATAACGCAAACAAGTTCCCCACAGTTTGTTATTCAGATGTCTATTCGGTCATCTTTCTAAACTACAACACACGATATGTTTAAACTTTATAGTGTGTGATTTGACCAGGAAAGGATTGGAGGTGATTTATACTTTTAATAAGCTGTCACAGTTGTCAAATTCGTTGCGTGCATTCATATTGTTTAGACAACAACAGATAATGCACGGATTGTTGGACTTCTTGTTCCAAATGCACGCCTCAATTCATCTTTTTTACTCCTTTCTTCGATTTTAACAAATCTTTTTTTTACTACGGAGTTGGAGCATGAAGAAACGAAACCCTAACATTCGTTGAGTGAGAATGTGTGCAAACTGAAGCATCTTGACACAATATAATTACAAGACTGTTTGTCGGGCTTCCAATGCTCACACAGGGTGATAAACAACGTTAGGGATGGCAATGGGTCGGGTTTGGGACGGGTTTAGGTAATCCCAAACCCAAACCCGGTTAGATAAGCTTATCCCAAACCCGTCCCAAAACCCGTCGGGTTTCTAGCGGGTAAATACCCATCGGGTATCGGGTATACCCGCGGGTTTCGGGTAAACCGTTAATTTAAAAAGATTACTTGATGGGTATACTCATCTAAAAACCCATTGGGTATTTATCGGGTAACTACTAACCGGTTACATTTTGTATTGTCATTATAAAAATATATATCAAATAACTTCAATGTATACGGAATAGAATACCTATATGTGTAAAAAATGGATGTATCATATATATACATATTAAATAATATAAAATAAATTATATCGGGTATACAATCGGGTAAACGGGTACACTTTATCGGGTAATTGGGTCGGGTAAACGGGTATATCACAAAATCCCAAACCCGTCCCAAACCCGCGAAAAAAATAAAAACTATTCCCAAACCCGTCCAAAACCCGATTAACCGACCCCAAACCCATCCCAAATGTGTCGGGTTTCGGGTTTACCAGGCGGGTTCGGGTTTGATTGCCATCCCTAAACAACGTTGATATGAACACATACCAACTGATTCACATTTAAAAAATGCACGCCTCAATTCATCCTTTTTACTCTTTTCTTCGATTTCAACAAATCTTTTCCTTTTCCTTCAATTTTGAGAACATTCTCCGTAACATGAAGACGTGTCGGGTTCTTCTGCTAGTGGTTTCTGTAACCAACTGGGAACCACATATTTGCTTCAAGATTTATGTATCTGAATCAGTTTCTCAAACAAACACTACTAAAGATGAGTTGGTATTGAACCAAGAATATGAAGATCACGGTGCAGACAGACCGCCTTGTTAATTTTAATGAAGCAATGAAGATTGAATCTGCAAACCGCAACCGTTTTTTACTACGGAAACGGTGGCTACGCGAAATACAAACCGCAATCTGTGTGTGCCACATCCATCCTGTTATAGCAATCGATATTGTTTAATTTTACATATTTGTTTCTTATTGGCCGTTATTCAACCGAATTTGTTTCTTAGTTGACTGTCGCAGATGAAGTCAAATGTGATCAAACATGGACATCAGACGTAAATCTTGAAGCAAATATATGGTTCCCAATTTGCGGAACATAATCCCAGATTGTCTAGAGAAGCGCTTTTATTATATGTCATATGGTAACAAGAGTATGTTGTTCCAAGATCAATTCCAATTGCAGTTTTTTCAACTCTCCTATTCCAAATGTAGCTGATGAAACCAGAGCTGTTATCTCGATTGTTCAGTACTTTCGTGATAAATACAATGTTCATCTTCGTTATCCATTGCTTTCTACAATTCAAGCTGGCACGGATGCTAAACGTACTGTTATTACATCCAAGACGATTCAAGTGAGTCCTATGAAGCAAGTGTCGGTCTATTCAATTGAGAGTAATCATTGCATTACATACTGTTATTACATCCGAGACGATTTAAGTGAGTCCTATGAAGCAAGTGTCGGTCTATTCAATTGAGAGGAATCATTGCATTACATACTGTTATTACATCCGAGACGATTCAAGTGAGTCCTATGAAGCAAGTGTCGGTCTATTCAATTGAGAGAAATCATTGCATTACATCCCTGTTGAAAAACAGAATCGATAAATTTAGGGAAAATGGGGTTGAAAGATGATAACCCAACAGTGGAGGATCTCATTCTACAGCTTCGATAAATTTAGGGGGATTCTCAAATAATGTTTCCTAGATGTTTGAAGACCAACAAATGTCCAAAGTGTTGCTTCTTCGTTCGCGTGACGGAAAGCTACCGCATGGGTAACACCACGTAAAAACGTGTCCAATGATGTATAGACACGTCTCCTAAACTCTAAATATGTGAAAAAATTGAGTTTGAAGGACTAAAGTTGACAAACAGTGAAAATATGTAAGCGAAGGGACTAAAAGTGTCAACATGCCAAACTTGAGTCTCTGAATGACCATACGTGATAAATACATTCTTAATCGAGTGATTGATTGGATGTAAGAAGCCGTTTGTGAAAATAATCGGTAGATTATAAAACTTCAAGGGTTAAACGTGTCAACATGTCAGTTCTGACCTCTGAGTGACCTTTTAACGAAACCGAGGCTTCAAAATATTCAAATATACTCTCAAGAGTAAGTGGTATAAATTTCACGTGGTTTCGAGATCGTTAAGCATATTTTCAAGACTTTGGGCTATAAGTGTCAACTTGATGAAACTTGCTTTTATAGTGATATTTAACGAACCCGAGCCTAACGAAGTTAATTTATTCACCCTTGAGTCTCAACAAACTGACTACAAGGGCCCTACATGTCAACAACGAAGTTAAAAAGGGTTAAAAACAATCAGGGACTAAAACTGCTAGCATTAAAACTTGTTTTACCAGTTCAGACGGCCCGCCTCAGCATGCCCAGATCAGAATTTGGCTGCCAGGTGCGGGTTTTGGCTGTCCATAACTTAGATTGTATCGACCTAAGGAGCTATATGTCGGTTTATTTCATCAACTAGGACACCTGGGGTGATCCTAGGATGCCCCATAACAGATGTAATTGATCCTTGATCATGCAAAGTAGTATATAAGGACATTAGTTCTTGAGTTCCTATGCACACTTGCAACCATTATCTACTCTACAACTTCTGGAGCTTGCTTAGGACAAGGAGAAGATTATCAAGTGTAGAAAAGATAGCTAGGACCATTAGTAAGCCTCTAATTACTTGCTTAGTTGTTTTAATTAGCTTAATTGTCTAGAAGTCAAACTTATCGTAAATTAAGTTTGACTTTCGTTTTAATTACATATGGACCAGCCACTGATCAAATTGAAAGTGGTTATGGGACCATATTAAGGTAGGTGACTAACCCCAAAAAGGGCACCTCCTAATTATCTCGTTTGACTGGTCAATTGTCGGGTCAAAGGAGTTTGACAAAATGTCAAACTGGACATAATGTTTGAAAATGATTAAAATTAATAAACCAGAGGTTCTAAATTATATTTTAACATTTTAATGACTTGGTAATGAATATTAAACATGTTTTATCAGTCCTAACCCGATAATTAATAGTCTAAGGTCAGTTTATAACCAAAAGTCGCAAAAGTTTGACTTTTGATTTGACTTTCAGTTCTGACCCGTTTAAGCTTAATTCTCCCATGTTTTAAGCTTCCATTAGGACCACATTACTTAGTAGTATAACCCTCTGGAGTTATATCGCATGTGCCTAGTGGTTAGAATTATATGCACTTGAACGTAATTATGCTTAATAATGCCATAAACGCCCTTTTGTCATACAACTGAGATTTTTAACAATGTGAATGGACTAACACCTTTGTTACTGATATTTAGACATGTCCCGAAAATTTGACATCAGTTTGAAGTCTAGAATAGGAGTTATGCTCAATAGCGTAATTAAGGAGCTTTTTATTATTTAAATGGTGTAATTAGCATAAAGCCTATCTAAACCCGATTTTTTTTACCAAACTTTTAACCTACTGATGTAAAATAATATTTGGGATTTTTGAAGATTTTTATTTATTTTTAGGCTGAGCATAACATAGGATTATATCTTGATTTCGGTAATTGCCGGTTTTACCCTTTTCTTGCATAAAATGAATTTTTCATAACTTTTTAATGCCAAACCTTTTGCTACTGATTCTATATGATAAATAAAGTATTTTGAACTTCATAAACTGATCAAAAACTCAGATTTCCTATTTTAACCTGAATATCCCTTAAAACCGATTTTTAAACGTTTTTAGCACATAGTTTGAGATAAAACTATATTTGGCATATAAAACATATTACCCACTGTTGTTTTAAGCTAATTTATATAATTAAACAGTAAGCCAAAGTTTTTAAAACTCATAAGTGTATTTTGACCTTTAAAGCCTATGTGAAATTACCAAAATGCCCCTACGGTGCATAGTTTGGTTATATAAGATAAATTTCACATATATAACATACCTTACTGTTATGACTTATAAAAATACATATTTTTACTAATTAAATCAGACCTGAAACTCAGTTTAATATTTAAACTCTTTTATGGGCATTAAAATTACCAAAATGCCCTTATGGGACTTATTTTGGTTTAATTTGCTTTTTGGGCATATATGTTAACATCTTACTGATGTAATAACATATTTTGAGCATAATAACGATTAAGACCTGTATATAATTTATTTGGTTACCCGTTACGCGTTTATGCGTTCGGATCGATTTGCGTGACTAGTTTACGTATAATAGCCGAAACGGGTCAAACTTTATCATCAAATTCTCAACTTCCAGAATGTGTTTAGTTTACCCATATTGTACAAGTATCCAAGATTTTCGGGTCTGAGCCACATTCTATTCCAGTCTCCGCTTAATCTAGCGTTTAGAACCGTAAGGTTTCCTTCTAGCTAGCCGGTCTAAGTCCTTGACTAAATTAAAGACCCGTTAGCATCCTAATAGGTTAATAAACCTTCTATACAGATTAAATAGCTTCCGGTAGAAGGTGCCTTCAAAAAGCTTTAGGACTTTACTGCTAGCATCAGGTAAATACTTTTAACTTATTTTCCCTTATACGAGCTTGGGATACGGTATTATAATACCGCTTGGTCGGGTATGAAATCATTTAAACGGATTGTGATTAATAAATTTACATAACCCGTTTTAATCTGTCTTGTTTGATAACATAAACATTGGGGGTTAATACGACCGTGTCCTGGATATCCTCGGCTCATTTCATTTGAAAATGGCCACGACCTATGCACGGGGTGTAGGCATACACCTGGCAGATGCAAATGCTAAATATAAACCACATGTTGGGGATAACTCCTTTGTGGGTTCTATAAGTGGTGAGTCAGTTAATCACGACCGGCTTACAACCGGCCCCAACTGTATGACAAACATATAAATCAGTATACAATATTATCTTTAAATAATTGTCCCAAGTTATAAATGATTTGTGCTATGTGCACATAAATCAATTTTCATAAATATTTTCAAAAGAGTCAGTTAATTGTATTTACCAGTGTAAACTGACGTATTTTCTTAAAGACTGATTTGACAGGTACCTCTCGTAATAGGCTGGAGCTATTAGGTGTCATAAGAGGATCTTGCAAATCCATAGATACCTGAAGTCTGTTGTTTTATTCTTTGTACTTTTATGATCCGCCTGTGGATCTTATTACATTCCAGTCTGTATATTCTTAAACTTGAACACTCAGACATTATGGTTTGTAATAGTTTATTCACCAAGCCTTCCGCTGTGCTATATAATTATGTGTATTGACAATGATGATATCAACTACGTCACGATAGTCCCCGCCGGGCCCACCGGTAATACGTGGAAATATCGGGGTGTGACAGGTTGGTATCAGAGCCAACATTGAGTGAATTAAACACTAACCTTTTGTGTTTAATCTCAATGACACAATAAGCACATTCCTTAGACTCTCGAGTCTAGGCAAATGACCTAGTATTTTACTCTTAACTTTCCTTTTATTGTTTATATTATATTTACTTGTTTTGACAGGTTACCACTTGGAAAATGCCACCACGAGTAAGAGGAAAAAGGCAAAGGACCAATGCGTGGAGGACCGTCTGGTCACGCGGGGCCATCTCACCAACGTACACCATCCGATTCCCTCTCTGGCTCCGACTCAAGGTACAATTGGAGTCGTAGCCTTGAACCAGCAAGGCATTCTGACTCACTTGGATCCTCACCATCTGACCCTCCATATTTTGGGTTGCCCATTCCTATTGAACCCCAACATTCCCATCATTCACAGGGATCACATCACTCAAACCAATCACACCACTCCTTTGACTCCCATCCTTTTCATCACTCGGATTCTACCTACTCTCCAACTCAGTTTAACCCCAATGCATACGTCAACAACTTTCTGGGATTCAACCCACTAGGACCCAAGGATCATTTCTCTCAGGAAATAGAGATGGACGACGACCCGGACCCTGAGCTGCAAACTGGAACACCGGGCCACCCCATTAGCATATCGAGTGGTTCACCATATCATGGATCACCGTACCGAGGGCCTGATTCGTATGCTGAGAAAATGGCTCAGTATGATTGGTTCTTTACCCCTTCATACCATAATTCTCCAGCCCAACCTCCCTTGGTTGAACCACAGCTTCAAGCTGTTACCCCACCACCATTACCAGTTAAGGAACCACCTCAACAGCCTCCCGAGCCGCCAAGGTGAAGGAGAAATGCTAGAATGTCAGTACGTGGGGGACCACGGTTCGCATCTCCTCATGGTTCAAGTTCTTACCCTCCTATCCCAGAGGACCCCCAATTGGGTGGACCCTCACACACAGTGCCGGAAGTCAACCTTCCGCCAGTTTCACAGGCACCACCGCAGCCGCCTTTGGGTTTCGACAACCCGATCCCGACATACCCAGGTTCATCTGGGTATAATCCATCAGGATACCCATCGGACTATGGAAACCATGACCCATACCTTACAGCTGCTCAGTACAATGCACTATACTCTTCTTCTTACCCTCCAGTTTACCCAACTGGATATCCGGTACAGGGATACAAATACCCGCCTTACCAACAACCTCCTCCTCATCATCAGGAGCAAACTCAGGAGATTTTACAGAGGTTAGACCGGGTTGAGCGTGAGACCAGTGAAACTAAGAAGAAACATAGTGGCTTTCTCAAAGGTCTCGTAAACCTAATCAAAGGCAAGAAGAAGTAGGTTGCTGTTGGTTTGTTTTGGTTTTGTCATGTAATAAAGTCCCTGCGAGGACATTTGTTTTATTTTCATGTACCAAGTCCCTGCGTGGACTTACTTTCTGTTTCAGTAGCCCTTGCGTGGGTAGTTTGTGTTGTTTTAAGTCCCGTTTAGGGCAAGGTTGTACTCGTTTCATGGCTTAATGAAGTTATTTTCGATCTTAAATATGTATTTTATTACATCATACTATATCATTTCAAATTTGATTGATCTGCCAAAGAAACTCTTAGGGGTATAACCTAGCCAAAATAGTAATGGCTATGATGGTACAACCTTTTTAAGAAAATAACTCCCTGTTAGCATCTGAGAATATGTTAACAATCCTGAATTGTGCGGTACGAGAAACCACACAATATTCCTAATATACTGGGACTTTTCCAAGTCACTATTATAGCCCATATGATCAACATGAATCATGGCTAATAAACATCAATATGATGTATACACCACAACATCCATTAGAGATGTATGCTTGTAAGAAAAGGTGTAATAATGACAAGGATGGTTTTATTTTTAAACTTCTTGTTAAAAAGGCGATGAACTTTGTTCGACCCTTAAATGATCACTGATCCAAGAGATCGTTGGTTATATTTTAAATCGTCCATATGACAAGCCTTCTGAGCTATCTAAATGTCCTTCGAGACGAGCATAATGATTAAATAAAATGTCTTTTTACGACATTGACAGTTGTGAATTATAATTCCCCTGTCTAATAAACATAAAGAATATTATATTCTATTGATTATTTAATTATTACTTAAAATGGTCTAAATGGTTTAATAATACCATGACCAACTGATCATCAATGCGATGATACATTATATAATTTAAATATCATCATTGTTTGATATAGTATTCAAAAATGGCTGGCTCGGATGAAGCAAACAGTCATCCTACAGAAGGCAATAACACTAGGATTAATATCACTGGTGCCGAACTGCAAGCAATGATCACCGCGGCAGTGACTCAGGCGATGGATGCTAAATTCAAAGAACCAAGTATTGTTCGGTCTCAAACCCATTCGAGATCCCATTCTCAACCTCATACTCATAAGAAAAGTGAGTCTCAGCATTCATCTAATCAGGGTAGTGAGCCAAAGAGGCAGATTGTTCTCGAGCCGACTCCCACGTACACCAAGGGTTGTACCTATAAGTACTTTATCTCCTATAAACCGAGGGATTTTACAGGAGAAAATGGAGCAATCGATTGCATGAAATGGTTGGACGAGATGGAGACTGTGATAGACATCAGCGGATGTTCTAAAGAGGATATAGTGAAGTTTGTGTCATAATCCATTATGGGCGATGCCCTCACTTGGTGGAAAGCATTAGTGCAAGCCACTGGGATGGTTCCTTTGTACAATCTTTCATGGAACAAGTTTGTTGATTTGGTTAAGGACACCTATTGTCCTCAGCACGGAGTCGAGCGGATAGAGACTGATTTCCTCACATTGGTAATGAAGGATCTGGATTATAGATCCTATGTGACTAGCTTCAATTCAATGTCAAGGCTTGTACCATACTTAGTCACACCTGAACCCAAACGCATTGCGCGTTTCATCGGTGGCCTGGCCCCTGAAATAAAAGGGAATGTTAAGGCTTCTAAGCCAGCCACTTACAGATCTGCTGTGGATCTATCTTTGTCCCTCACTTTGGATGTTGTGAGAAGTAGGGCAAAGAAAGCTACCGATGATGGGAAGAGGAAGAGAGATGAAGACAAGTCTCCTCAGTCTAGCAAGAAGAACAAAGGGAACTTTAATTTCAAGAAGGGGCAGTCAAGTGATAAGCCCAAATGCAAACCCTGCAATAAAAGACACTTTGGAAAGTGCAACCAGGACCCACAAGCCAAACCGTGTGGGATTCGCAAAAAGAAAGGGCACAAATCTGTAGAGTGCCGGAACATTAAGGATGCAACCTGTTACGGTTGCAATGAAAAGGGGCACATCAAAACCAATTGCCCCAAGAATGCTAAGAAGCCCGAGGAGGCAAAGAAAACCAATGCAAGGGTTTTCCAAATGAATGCTAGGGAAGCGGTGAATGACGAGAACGTCATAACAGGTACCTTCCTCATTAATAATAATTATGCTAGAGTCTTATTTGATTCAGGTGCTAATAAGTCTTTTGTAGACCATAAGTTTTGTAAGTCACTGAATTTGCCTATTAAGACTCTAGACATAAAATATGAGGTAGAACTTGCCGATGGTACCTTAGAAACAGCTTCAACTCTTCTTGATGGATGCTTTATATCCATCAAGAATCATTCTATCCCGCTATCCCTCTTGCCAATGAAATTGGCTGGGTTAGATATAGTTTTGGGCATGGATTGGTTATCGCATAACCAAGCCCAAATTGCATGTGATAAAAAGCTAGTTATTATCAAAACCCCTTCTGGTGAATCCATCACCATTCAAGGAGACACACAATATGGGTTGCCCAACAATGTGTCTATTCTCAAGGTATCACAGTGTTTAAAGAGTGGATGTATCATCTACATGGCACAAGTGACTGTGAATGATCTGAAGCCTAAGATTGAAGACATCCCAATAATCTCCGAGTACCCTGATGTCTTTCCTGACGAGTTACCTGGATTACCTCCTGAGAGGCAAGTAGAGTTCAGGATAGACATTCTACCAGGAGTTGCACCTATTGCACGAGCTCCTTATCGCCTAGCACCTACTAAAATGAAAGAACTCAGGACTCAATTAGATGATTTACTGGAAAAAGGATTTATACAACCTAGCTCTTCGCCTTGGGGAGCTCCAATATTATTTGTGAAAAAGAAGGACGGATCAATGCGCCTATGCATTGATTATCGTGAGCTAAACAAAGTAACGATCAAGAATCGTTATCCCTTACCCAGGATCGATGATTTATTTGATCAGCTCCAAGGAGCGAGCTTCTTCTCGAAGATTGATTTGAGATCTGGGTATCATCAACTCAAGGTTAGGACTGAAGATGTGCCTAAGACGGCATTCAGAACGAGATATGGACACTTTGAGTTTTTAGTGATGCCTTTTGGGCTCACTAATGCGCCAGCAGCATTCATGGACCTCATGAATAGAGTCTGCAAACCATATTTAGATAAGTTTGTCATAGTCTTTATAGACGATATACTTATCTACTCTCGTAGCCAAGATGACCATGAGAAACACCTTCGATGTATCTTAGAATTACTTCAACAAGAAAAACTGTACGCTAAGTTTTCTAAATGTGAATTCTGGCTTCGTGAAGTCCAATTTCTTGGACACGTTGTTAGTGAGCGTGGTATCCAAGTAGATCCCACTAAGGTAGAAGCCGTAATGAATTGGGAAGCACCCAAGACTCCAACAGAAATTCGTAGCTTTCTGGGTTTAGCAGGTTATTATAGAAGATTCATTGAAAACTTCTCAAGGATAGCTGCACCATTAACTTCTCTGACCCGCAAGAATGTTAAGTTTGATTGGGGTCCGAAACAACAAGAATCCTTTGAGATTCTTAAGCAGAGATTGATGCTTCACACACCGGTATGGGTTGTGTGCTTATGCAGCGAGGCAAGGTGATTGCCTATGCATCACGACAATTGAAAGTACATGAGAAGAATTACACCACCCACGATTTGGAGTTGGGTGCCGTTGTATTCGCGCTAAAGTTATGGAGACATTATTTGTATGGAACTAAATGTGTGATCTTTTCTGATCACAAAAGTCTCCAACACTTGTTCAATCAGAAAGAGCTCAATATGAGACAACGCCGTTGGATGGAAACTCTAAATGACTATGATTGTTGGATCGTGAAACGACCTAACGAGTCGATCAGAAGAGTGCTCAGACAGAATCAGAGGCGGAATTCATTGATTCTGTCTTTGTTTAGCTTGAATTCACTATTAACTGTCTTGTTTATTGGTTAAAACACGTTTACAAACTTGGAGATACTTCAACAGAGCTTCGCCGTCAGAAACAAGAACGAATACCACTGATCTCGCTTGAGTGGGTATATATAGGCATGTGATTCCGCTTGAACATGCTTCAAGCGGAATTACATTTCAAGCGGAAACACATTCAAACGAAATTAACATCATGATTTCGCTTGAACTGTTCAGCTGATTTCGCTTGAAATGACACTTTGTCATATCAAGCGGAATTACCTAAAATCCCATTTCTCGTTTTACGCGCCCTGATCTATCAGTTCTAATCTAAGACTCGAACGAAGATGAAGTCGACAGAAAACTGCACCAACAGACTCCCCCTTGAATGTTGACGGAATCTTCAGTGAGAGTCTTCAACATGACAACTCTTCAATCTTGATCGGTCTTCTTCAGGAATTTCTCCTGGAATCATGTACCCGGATCTTTTCTCTAGCTCTAACCTCGTCAGACTCCCCCTTTCATCAAGCTGGGATTTTCAGTCTGAAATTAGTTATCGCCTTTGAAATCAAATCCTGGCTTTAATTCTGTTCAGCTTATCACCTACACACTTCTCACTAAAACACAAGTTTTTACTTAAATCAATAAGAAAAACTTACTGGTAGAAACAATTCACTCAAAATAGTTACATCAAGTTCAAACTAATGACCTTGATTAACTAATCTCAACTTATTTCTTAAATCAAAACTTTCAATTCAGCATATACACTCCCAAACCTGTTCATCTTGTTTAGCACTTGAAATTTTGAAAATCAGCTCTTCAACATCAGTTGTCGAATATCTTTTAGACTTTTTCAAAAGTTTATGCTAAAACACACTAAAATATTTTTGGATTTTTAATATAACAGAAATGCAGTAACAAAATATTTACAGACAATATTTTTTGTGAGTTTGCGTAAGAGGATCATATCAGTTTATGAGACTAATCACAAGCACCGTTAAGCTTTAAACATTTTCAGTTCTAAACGATTCACATAGATTGACGATATTGTTGTCCACTTAAACTCAATCTAAAAACTTTCGACATGCTTACCGATACGTTAAGGTATATTAATTTTGCACTAAGTTCTTATGGACCCCACAATCTAAGCATATCCCCTCATCATGCAATACACTAACTCAAGTAATGCCTTTAAACTTTTATCAACTGTGATTTGTGCGAAAATAAAGCAGAATGTTTAAACATTAACAATCAGGTCGATACTTCTGTATACGCAGAGAAAGTCCAATGTTTAAACAAAATAAGAAAATAAAAATAAGTTGAAGTTGTTTAGGCTTTAACCACCAGGTCGATACTCCCGTATACGCAGAGGTGATCCAAAGCTTAAACGAAACACCAAAGAAAATAAAGCAGAACGTTTAGGCAATAACATCCAGGTCGATACTCACGTATACGCAGAGGATGTCCAATTCTTAAACAAAATAAAGAAATAAAACAAGTTTAAATCTTTGCAAAATAAAATGCACAATCACAGTGATTTTTCAGCAAAGTTGTGAAAGTTCGCAGACTTAACCAGTTTTATGTCTTTCGACAATCAGCGATTACTGAGTAGGCACACAATCAAGAAGGACAAAACTAAGTACTATGCTTTCAACCGTGTTTCCCGCTAAAACTAGGCTTTTTCATTTACGTTTGTATCGTTATCGCAAATCTACTAGTCTAGCTGAGTCTATCGTCACATCTTTAGTGAGACCGTTTATCACATTTTATCTTTCCAATTCTTTAGCATGCTGTGACAGTCCAACTGATCTACTATCATTTCCTCTTTTTCACAACAAAACTCTTTTTAGCATTTTTCAATGCTTTTGGCATTTTCAAATTTTCTAATTTTTTTTTTAAATTTTACTCCCCCTAAAATCAAAATATGTCTCAATTTTGATTTTCTGGTAAAAATTTGAAAACAAACTGTACAGGATAAAGTGACAACATGATGAGAATTACTTCAATTCTCCATTCACTTGGCTTAAACAATCAGAACTCCCCCTGACAACAAAACATTTTCCCATAGTGATTTCAAAACACTTAAGTTTATTTTAATCAAAATGGTTTTTCCAGAAAATTAGTTTTGTGAGTCATTTCTCAAACATGGGGATCATTCATCACCTTGTTCTTCTTGAACCACTTGTATGATTTAACATTTCCCGATTTTATCAACAATATCACTTGTAGAAAATCAAGTACAACTTAATGTCCCTGATTTACCACTTGTAAGAAGAAATATCACCGAAGTGAATTTCTCACGAAATATGCCGATTCCTGCTCCACGATTACCAACTTGGGAGCTCCGGCAAGTCAGGTTTTTCTTTATTTAAAAAAATTTACCCAAGCCTGACGGTCCTTGGGTGCTTTTGAAATTCCGTTTGACAATGATGGAAAATTTTCATCATTCATTGTCAAACCGGAATCATCACTTTTTACCTCAACACACGGCTCTTCTGGATTTACCAAACCAGATTCATCACCTGAACGTGGCTTGTCTGACTTTGATGAGTCAGATTCATCGCCAAAACGTGGCTCCTTTGTTTCCGAAGAAACAAATTCATCGCCAGAAAGTGAAGATTTCACTTTCTTTTGTTTGTTAATCTCTTGATTTACCTCTTTATCTTTCTTCATTCCCTCTTTCGTCCTCAGATTTGTATCTGATGAATTCATTCTGTTTGACTGATTGATCTTAGGAGAGCAAAACGATTTATCAGAACTGTTATTCGCTTTGACGGCTATATCCGAGGACAAAATCCTTTCGAGATATTCTCTCGCTTTCTTTCTCTTCTTCCTCAGTCTGTCTTTTTGCCCCTGTGAAAGCTTTACTTTCTGTTCTTGAACTTTCTGTTCTTGAACTTTCTGTTCTTGAACTTTCTGTTCTTGAACTTTCTGTTCTTTGGGCTTTGCTTTGACATTGACTGGTTTCTTTGCCATTTTCTGAGATTCAGCCCTCGATCTTCCCTTTGATCTCATTGGGCAATCCCTGGCAATGTGTCCTTTGATATTGCATTCAAAGCATCTTCTCGTCTCATAACTCCAACTCTAGCAATTAACAGCAATGTGTCCTCTCACACCACAAGTGTAACACACTCTGTTATCGTACCAATCACCATCTTCATTCCAAACATTCAGATCATAACATTGTTTGGCTTGGTGATATTCATTTCTCCTCTTGTATGCTGAATTTGGATTTTGAGCACTGTGGTCAAACCTGCACCACTTATTATCAACAGTTTTTGAGTTTTGATTTTCTATTTTTTTTTATTTTTTATCACGATTGGATGATTGAACTGATGAGCTTTTATTTTCTTTTTGAAGATTTTTAGGCTTTTTATCCTTTTGTTTTTGATCCACATTCGTCTTTACAGGTTTTTGCGTTGAGCATTCACCTTTCTCAGTAGAATGTAAATCAGTTTCTTGAAATATTTCTTTTAATTTCAAAAATATTTTTCTTTTTTCAACTTCATCATCAGTTTTCTCATCACAATCTTCAATTTTGACTTTGTCAAAATTTGTGACATTATCACTTATTGGAACAGAATTGATCGGTTTTGGACATGGATGATTCAGGAATTCTGACGAGGTCACAAAACCTGTCAATTTCTTTTCATGCTCATCAATTTTATTCTGAGCTTTTTCTGCTTCTTTTTCAAGTCGAATAATCGTCTGAAGATGAGAGTTTATTGCACTTTGTTCTTCAATGTTATTTTTGCTAAAATTAGATTTCTCATCTTCTAAAATCTTTATTTGACTTTGAAAATCTTTTTCAGATTTTAATTTTTCTTTTTCAAAAACTTTTTCTTTTTCTTTCAAATGTTTGTTTTTTAATGTCAAACTGTCCAAATCACTCAACAGTTTGACATTTTCAGATTTCAATTTTTCATAATTTTCCTTCATTTCAAGAATCTGTTTATCTTCATATTTCTTCTCATCCTCCAAATTTTTGATTTCCAATGTCAAACTTTCCACATCTTTCAAGAGTTTGTCATTGTCAGCTTCAAATTTATCACATTTAGAGCACATTGATTCAGAATTCGAAGATCCAAGCTTTTCAGATTCTTCATTCTTTGAAACTTTCTCTGTTTCTATCCAGAATCTGCCTGCACAAAAAATTTTAACGAAATCAAGAGGATTCGCATTCTCATCAATATAACAACCCCTCTTGTTATCATATGTCAAAACATTTTTTGCTGCAAGACATACACCAACTCTTTTATCTATTTCATCAATTACATCCAAACTCATTTTATAAAAATTTCCTTTTATCTTATTCATCAATTCTTCCTTTTTCTCATAAATTTCATACTCATGAGTTTTAAGTTTGCTGATGAAACCTTTTAGATGTAATTTTGAAAAACTTGAATCCTTTATTAAATTTTTCAAAAATTCAATCCATTCTGCAGGTAATGCATCTGCAAACTTTTCTATCTTTTCAGCATCTGTCAAATATATCTCATGATTTTTTAATTGATCAAGTAAGGCTGTATATCGGTTTTCCAGATCATCCAATTTTTCATTTTTCAAACACACAAAGTATTTAAACCTTTTCACCCAACCATCCTTTCTTACATTTCTATAACTATCATCCAAATACCCGTGATACCAATCATTAAATCTTTCAAAATCATAGTTATCTTTTTCATCAAACATTTTGTTCAAATTTTTCAAACAAAATTCACAAACAGTCACCTTCAAACGAAATCAACAGCTAGACAATTTCAAGCGAAATCAGTATTCAAACGGAATCAGATGTGTTTCAAGCAGAATCACACCTTTGAATCGGAATTAACTGATTTTGTTTGAAACTGTTCAAACGGAATTACTTCTTGAAACGAAATTAGTTATTTCGCTTGAAAACTTTCAAACGGAATTATACCTTTGAAGCGGAATCACCTATTTCAAGCGGAATCAAATGATATTTTCAAGCAGAATAACGATTTCAAGTGTAATTAACCTGCTAATTTCGCTTGAAATGTTGTTGACATCATCAATTCGATCTGTTTTTGGCAAAATTGATCAAGTTCTAGGCCGATTTTAGGTCCGATTCTTTCAAGGGTTTGTTAAAACTATGTTTTACACATTATATGTGAAAATCAGTCCATTTTAACCGTAAAAACTTGATTAATTGTGAAAAGAAGGTGTAGAAATCAGAATTTTCCAGCGAAAACGAGCTAATCAGTAAGAACTCTTCCTCCTGAGCTCTGATACCACATGTAGGATCGTGAAACGACCTAACGAGTCGATCAGAAGAGTGCTCAGACAGAATCAGAGGCGGAATTCATTGATTCTGTCTTTGTTTAGCTTGAATTCACTATTAACTGTCTTGTTTATTGATTAGAACACGTTTACAAACTTGGAGATACTTCGACAGAGCTTCGCCGTCGGAAACAAGAACGAATACCACTGATCTCGCTTGAATGGGTATATATAGGCATGTGATTCCGCTTGAACATGCTTTAAGCGGAATTACATTTCAAGCGGAAACACATTCAAACGAAATTAACATCATGATTTCGCTTGAACTGTTCAGCTGATTTCGCTTGAAATGACACTTTGTCATATCAAGCGGAATTACCTAAAATCCCATTTCTCGTTTTACGCGCCCTGATCTATTAGTTCTAATCTAAGACTCGAACGAAGATGAAGTCGACAGACAACTGCACCAACAATGATTGCGAAATTCGCTACCATCCGGGTAAAGCGAACGTGGTCGCTGATGCTCTAAGCCGAAAGGAAAGAGTTAAACCAATCAGGATCAATGCTAAGAGCATTGAGCTGAAGAATAGTCTGAATGAAAGAATATTAGCTGCACAGAAAGATGCTATTTTGGAAGGTAATCTTCCAAATGAGAAATTAGGTATAACAGCTGAACAGTTGACACCTGGCAAGGATGGAGTCCTCAGACTGAATGGAAGGATTTGGGTTCCTATCCATGGAGGACTTCGAGATGTAATCCTTCAGGAAGCTCACAACTCCAAATATTCAGTTCACCCTGGAGGTGACAAGATGTATCAGGATTTGAAAACTAATTATTGGTGGATAGGGATGAAGAAATCTATTACCACCCATGTAGCCAAGTGCTTGACCTGTGCTCAGATAAAAGCAGAACATCAAGAACCATCGGGTCTGCTTCAGCAGCCAGAACTTCCCACATGGAAGTGGGAAATGGTAACTATGGACTTTATAACCAAGTTACCGAAGACGAAGCATGGAAATGATACCATATGGGTTATAGTTGATAGACTGACCAAGTCAGCCCATTTCCTACCCATCAAGGAGACTCATAGCTCTGACAAATTAGCCCAGTTGTATGTAGATAAGATTGTAGCTCTTCATGGCATACCGGTGTCTATTATCTCAGATAGAGATACTAGATACACCTCACACTTTTGGAAAAGTTTCCAACAATCTTTGGGCACACGTTTGAATTTTAGTACTGCTTAGCACCCCCAGATGGATGGACAAAGTGAACGTACAATTCAGACATTGGAAGACATGCTTCGTGCATGTGTTATTGATTTAGGTGGTAGTTGGGATGACCACCTACCGTTAATCGAGTTCTCTTATAACAATAGCTACCATACAAGCATTCAGGCTGCACCTTTTGAGGCATTATATGGTAGAAAATGCAGAACACCTGTCTGTTGGGCAGAAGTAGGAGAAGCTCAGTTGTCAGGACCTGATATAGTCCTTGAAACAACGGACAAGATTGTCCAGATTCGTGATCGCCTGAAAGCTGCCAGGGATAGGCAGAAAAGTTATGCTGATAAGAGGCGAAAACCTCTAAAGTTTGAGGTAGGCGATAAAGTTCTATTGAAAGTGTCACCCTGGAAAGGTGTGATGCATTTTGGTAAAAAGGGTAAGTTGAGCCCTAGATATATTGGACCATTCGAGATCATCGAATGTGTCGGCAGTGTAGCTTATAAGCTAAACTTGCCTGAGGAGCTAAGTGGGATTCATAATGTGTTTCACATCTGTAATCTCAAGAAATGTCTAGCCGATGAATCTCTAGCTATGTCTCATAAAGACGTACAGATTGATGAAATCTTGAGATTTATTGAAAGACCTATATCGATCGAGGATTGATAGGTTAAAAAGCTCCGAAGAAAGCATGTGCCTATAGTAAAGGTCAAATGGGACGCTCGCAGAGGTCCTGAGTATACGTGGGAAGTCGAGTCCACTATGAGACAGAAATACCCTCACTTGTTCCAGTAAATCTCGGGGTCGAGATTTCTTTTACGGGGGTGAGGATGTAACACCACGTAAAAACGTGTCCAATTATGTATAGACACGTGTCCTAAACTCTAAATATGTGAAAAAATTGAGTTTGAAGGACTAAAGTTGACAAACAGTGAAAATATGTAAGCGAAGGGACTAAAAGTGTCAACATGCCAAACTTGAGTCTCTGAATGACCATACGTGATAAATACATTCTTAATCGAGTGATTGATTGGATGTAAGAAGCCGTTTGTGAAAATAATCAGAAGATTATAAAACTTCAAGGGTTAAACGTGTCAACATGTCAATTCTGACCTCTGAGTGACCTAACGAAACCGAGGCTTCGAAATATTCAAATATACTCTCAAGAGTAAGTGGTATAAATTTCACGTGGTTTCGAGATCGTTAAGCATATTTTCAAGACTTTGGGCTATAAGTGTCAACTTGATGAAACTTGCTTTTATAGTGATATTTAACGAACCCGAGCCTAACGAAGTTAATTTATTCATCCTTGAGTCTTAACAAACTGACTACAAGGGCCCTACATGTCAACAACGAAGTTAAAAAGGGTTAAAAACAATCAGGGACTAAAACTGCCAGCATTAAAACTTGTTTTACCAGTTCAGACGGCCCACGCGGCCCGCGTAAGCCTCCCCTATGGCTTACGCGGCCCGCCTCAGCATACCCAGATCAGAATTTGGCTGCCAGGTGCGGGTTTTGGCTGTTCCACCGCCATAACTTAGATTGTATCGACCTAAGGAGCTATATGTCGGTTTATTTCATCAACTAGGACACCTGGGGTGATCCTAGGATGCCCCATAACAGATGTAATTGATCCTTGATCACGCAAAGTAGTATATAAGGACATTAGTTCTTGAGTTCATATGCACACTTGCAACCATTATCTACTCTACAATTTCTGGAGCTTGCTTAGGACAAGGAGAAGATTATCAAGTGTAGAAAAGACAGCTAGGACCATTAGTAAGCCTCTAATTACTTGCTTAGTTGTTTTAATTAGCTTAATTGTCTAGAAGTCAAACTTATCGTAAATTAAGTTTGACTTTCATTTTAATTACATATGGACCAGCCACTGATCAAATTGAAAGTGGTTATGGGTACATACTAAGGTAGGTGACTAACCCCAAAAAGGGCACCTCCTAATTATCTCGTTTGACTAGTCAATTGTCGGGTCAAAGGAGTTTGACAAAAAGTCAAACTAGACATAATGTTTGAAAATGATTAAAATTAATAAACCAGAGGTTCTAAATTATATTTTAACATTTTAATGACTTGGTAATGAATATTAAACATGTTTTATCAGACCTAACTCGGCAATTAATAGTCTAAGGTCAGTTTATAACCAAAAGTCGCATAAGCTTGACTTTTGCTTTGACTTTCAGTTCTGACCCGTTTAAGCTTAATTCTCCTATGTTTTAAGCTTCCATTAGGACCACATTACTTAGTAGTATAACCCTTTGGAGTTATATTGCATGGTGCCTAGTGGTTAGAATTATATGCACTTGAACGTAATTATGCTTAATAATGCCATAAACGCCCTTTTGTCATACAACTGAGATTTTTAACAATGTGAATGGACTAACACCTTTTTTACTGATATTTAGACATGTCCCGAAAATTTGACATCAGTTTAAAGTCTAGAATAGGAGTTATGCTCAATAGCGTAATTAAGGAGCTTTTTATTATTTAAATAGCGTAATTAGCATAAAGCCTATCTAAACCCGATTTTTTTTACCAAACTTTTTACCTAATGATGTAAAATAATATTTTGGGATTTTTGAAGATTTTTATTTATTTTTAGGCTGAGCATAACATAGGATTATAGCTTGATTTCGGTAATTGTCGGTTTTACCCTTTTCATGCATAAAATGAATTTTTCATAACTTTTTAATGCCAAACCTTTTGCTACTGATTCTATATGATAATTAAAGTATTTTGAACTTTATAAACTAATCAAAAACTCAGATTTCCTATTTTAACCCGAATATCCCTTAAAACCGATTTTAAACGTTTTTAGCACATAGTTTGAGATAAAACTATATTTGGCATATAAAACATATTACCCACTGATGTTTTAAGCTAATTTATATAATTAAACAGTAAGCGAAAGTTTTTAAAACTCAGAAGTGTATTTTGACCTTTAAAGCCTATGTGAAATTACCAAAATGCCCCTACGGTGCATAGTTTGGTTATATAAGATAAATTTCACATATATAACATACCTTACTGTTATGACTTATAAAAATACATATTTTTACTAATTAAATCAGACCTGAAACTCAGTTTAATATTTAAACTCTTTTTTGGGCATTAAAATTACCAAAATGCCCTTATGGGACTTATTTTGGTTTAAATTACTTTTTGGGCATATATGTTAACATCTTACTGATGTAATAACATATTTTGAGCATAATAACGATTAAGACCTGTATATAATTTATTTGGTTACCCGTTACGCGTTTATGCGTTCGGATCGGTTTGCGTGACTGGTTTACGTATAATAGCCGAAACGAGTCAAACTTTATCATCAAATTCTCAACTTCCAGAATGTGTTTAGTTTACCCATATTGTACAAGTATCCAAGCTTGTCAGGTCTGAACCACATTCTATTCCGGTCTCCGCTTAATCTAGCGTTTAGAACCGTAAGGTTTCCTTCTAGCTAGCCGGTCTAAGTCCTTGACTAAATTAAAGACCCGTTAGCATCCTAATAGGTTAATAAACCTTCTATATAGATTAAATAGCTTCCGGTAGAAGGTGCCTTCTAAAAGCTTTAGGACTTTGCTGCTAGCATCAGGTAAATACTTTTAACTTATTTTCCCTTATACGGGCTTGGGATACGGTATTATAATACCGCTTGGTCGGGTATGAAATCATTTAATCGGATTGTGATTAATAAATTCGTCGTGAGGGTTTTGATTTCGTGAGCTTATCGTAAATGTTGTATTAAGTTACTGACCTAGTTTCGTATGCATTGTTATTTAAATTAGGTTACAAGGCTAAATCAGTAGGCTAAACTCTGCCCGTCTAAACTTGCAATGTGAGTCATTCTCTTTCTATCAACTGTTTTATAAAATCTCAAAGTATTTTCAAGAGTTATAATTACAGGGATTAAGTCGTGGTTATCTTGAATCAGTGGCTAGTGGGGTATTGTGCACATTACTAATTTCTCACGGTTAGGATAACAATCCTAACAGTGATAATCATCACTATTTGGGTGAAAGGATCCAATAGTGGTATGACCATCGTCACCAAGGTGTGACACGACGCCAGATAAAAATAAGATAGTAGCCCTTGTAATCGCTCTTATGCTGTAATCTATAACTAATGTGTCGTTTTCTTTAACCTGAATGACTCGCCAGTATTTCCCCGCTGATAAAATATTTTTAAAACATGTTTCAGGTGACTTACTGTGAATCAAGGAAAAGTGCTACGGAGCACTAACAAGCTTGAAGTGGTGGCTCAGTAAAATAAATAAACATGTTTTGTAAAACTAGGGATTTCCTCGAGAAATTCCCTTTAATGTAAATAATGGGGTTTGTCCCAAATTATGAAATAGAATAATTGGGAAATTTCAAGTTTTAAAAGATCCTGTTAAACTTCCGCTGTCAACTCAACTAATAAATACCACGGGTTTCTGTCAAGCGGCTCCTAGACCGGGTCACACCGGGACGGGGGCCGTGACAGAAAAATGTGGTATCAGAGCCACTGATTTAAGCCAATTAAGTAATTAGAAATACTTAATTTTTTTCTGATTGCCATTCTGTGATTCTGTGAAAATTTAATTTACAAAATTTTAACTTAAAATTTTGTGTGTTTCTTCATGTATGCTAACAGCATGAATGAACTATCAGAAGCCCTTCAAAACTTTACTATCCATACCACAGATATGGATACCACTGGTACCTTCACTGGCTACCAGGCTGATACTGAAGAGCCAATAGTATTCCAAGCCCAACCTCAGGAGAAACCGAAACCAAAGAAGAGAAGAAAACTTGTAGGCTGGAGGCGTATGCGTAGGAAGAAACCAGTGGTACAGAAAGTTATAAAGACTGAGGATCCGAAGGATAAAGGAAAAGGAAAAGAGATCGGGGAAAGTTCCGGGCAAGCCCAGGAAATGCCACCGTGGGAGGAGCTGGACCGCCAACTGGCAAATAGCGACCTCATCGGACCTGCCGATGAAAACCTCTTCAATTACCCAGCTGAAGCACAACTTCCAGTCAATCTGGAACCTGCTATCCCAGATCCTATTATCAACTCCTGACCATTACCAGGAGAGCTGGAAGAATGGTGGACAACTGACTGGCAATTTCAGAATCTCTTAAATAACCCTAACACCTTTTTCCCCCAGTTTGACCCTGAGCCTGCACTTAACCCACCTATGAGCACAGAAAACTTGGCTGAACTCCGCCACTATGGTGAGGAGCTGGTGGACACAGGAAATGGAATCTGGGAAGTGGGGGAGAGGATATCATGGAAATACGACGAGAGGGAACGTCGTTTCTGAAGTACCAGCTGACGGGATCGTATGTGGTTGTGTGGTTACGTGTTTAATAATAATAAAATAATAATAAATAAATAATAAAAATATAATAATGTAAAATAACTTAAAAATAAAACTTTTGTAAGATAACTGGTGTGTACGGATGCATACTAAAATATATAAAATATGAAAGTCGCAAAGTCGACAATTTTGGCTATACGTGTTGACATGATTATGTGCGATTGTTTTATTGTGTTTGGTTGTTAATTATTTTGTGCTAATCACTTATATATATTAATTACCAGATGGAACACATTGGTAATGAACCAGTTAACGAGGTTAACCAATCTGAGCAAAACAATGAAGATCACTTTCTTAATAGGCAAGATATAGAAAATATTGTTGCTCAAGGAATAGCCAATGCTATTCCAGCAATCCTTGCTGCTGCCCGAAATCCAGTTGAACCTCCACCCAGCAAACGTACTCGTGATGACAATTTCAGTAATAGTGTAAATGGAGGCGGTAACAATAATAATGATGATGTGATGCAAGCCCCATTTCTTAAGAGAATGAAAGCTGCAACGCCTGGTTGCACTTACAAGGAATTTCTTGCCTGTAAACCGATGGAATTTGCAGGCAACGAAGGGGCGACTGCCGCACTGCATTGGTTAGAGAAAACCGAAGCAGTAATTAAAATAAGTAAATGTGCCGAGGAAGACAAGGTCATGTACGCGTCGCATCTTTTTAAATAATGGGCACTAGAATGGTGGAACACGGTACTACAAGCTAAGGGAAGCGATGTGGCTAATGCCATTAATTGGGAAGAATTTAAGATACTAGTAGAAAGAAAATTCTGTCCCGAATATGAAAAGGAACAAAGGACAAATAAGTTCCTAAACCACCGGATGGTGGATATTGATTGTAGAGGGTATACTTCGACCTTCTTCGAGTATGCTAGAGTTGTACCAACCCTGGCTTCGCCAGAACCGTTACTTATTTCTCGCTATATTTAGGGTTTGATTAGCGAGATTCGGGATATTGTCAAAGCTGCAAGACCCCGCACGATTGACGATGCGGTGGAATTAGCCAACACCTTGACCGACGGACTGGTACGCACAAGAGAAGAAAATCGGAAGAAGGAAGTGGCCCAAAAGATTACCCACAGATTTCGTGTGGGTAATAGTAGTAATTTCAAGAAAAAGAGAACCGGGCAATCTTCCACTGCTCCATTCGGCGGTACCTGTAAAAGAAAGCATTTTGGAAGATGCAAAGGGTATTGCAATTTCTGTAAAATTCCAGGGCATCAAGAAGAAGATTGCAGAAGAAAGAAATTGACAATCTGCTTCAACTGTGGAGAAGCTGGACATTTTAGACCAGACTGCCCTAAATTGGTCAAACCAGCAGACAACAAAGCCAAACCTGCAGAAGAAACTACCAAAAAGAATGCAAGAGCATTCCAGTTGACTACCCAAGAAGCAGAGCTAATCCCTGAGGTAATAGCTGGTACGTTCCTAGTTCATGACGTTTATGCGAAAGTATTATTTGACTCTGGTGCAAACCAAAGTTTTATAAATACTTCTTTCTGCCAAGCTCTTAAGCTACCTTTAACCAAACTTAGGCAGATTTATATAGTAGAAACGGCAGACGGGAACTCTGTTAACATAGATATAGTTTTGCAAAAAGAAAATATAGAACTTTCAGGTCATAAATTCTCTGCAAACCTATTACCCATGAATTTAGCTGGATTCGATGTCGTATTAGGAATGGTTTGGTTAGTAGCCAACCATGTTCGAATCCTCTGTGATAAGAATTCCGTAGAAATCCGTGCACCCACAGGAGAAGTAATTATGATTACAGGGGATAAGCAACATAAACCAATGAAGTTAATTTCAGTAATGAAAGTTGCTAGTTATGAACGAAAGCAAGGAATAGTGTATATGATTTCGGTAATCATTAACACTAAGGGTAAGGAACTTAAGGATATTCCTGTAGTATCAGAATACTCGGATGTATTCCCAGAAGAACTACCAGGATTACCACCAGATAGGGAGGTAGAATTTAGAATTCATCTGATTCCTGGAACTACACCCATAGCTAAATCACCCTACCGATTAGCACCCACTGAAATGTTAGAACTGAAAAATCAATTAGATGAATTGCTCAGTAAAGGATTCATACAACCTAGTTCATCCCCTTGGGGAGCACCAATGTTGTTCGTAAAGAAGAAAGATGGTTCGATGCGAATGTGTATCGATTATAGGGAATTGAATAAGGTTACAATTACAAATCGAAACCCATTACCTAGGATTGATGACCTTTTTGACCAACTTCAGGGAGCTAGATATTTTTCTAAGATAGATTTACGCTCCGGATATCATCAGTTGAAGGTACAAGAAGAAGATATACCTAAAACTGCTTTCAGAACTAGGTATGGTCACTACGAGTTTACAGTCATGCCATTTGGATTAACAAATGCTCCTGCAGCATTTATGGACATGATGAATAGAATCTGTAAACCGTACTTGGATAAATTTGTAATTGTCTTCATCGACGATATACTTATTTATTCCAAAAGTCAGGACGAGCATTGTGAACATTTACGAGCACTCTTAACTTTGTTAAGAAAGGAGAAGCTTTACGCCAAATTCTCAAAGTGCGAATTTTGGCTGCAGGAAGTGCAATTTTATGACACATGGTGAATCATGAAGGTATTCACGTAGATCCCTCTAAAATAGAAGCGATCACCAAATGGAAGGTCCCGCAATCAGCCACGGAAGTTAGAAGTTTTCTACGGTTAGCTGGATACTATAGACGATTCATTAAGGATTTTTCTAAAATAGTTGTGCCATTAACTAAGCTAACCTGTAAAGCAGTAACGTTTGAATGGGGACCTAGACAAGAGGAGGCTTTTAAGATTTTAAAGCAAAGATTACCGAACACCCCAATTCTTGCCTTACCCGAAGGTTGAAGTTTACAGTGATGCTTCTAAGCTAGGATTAGGATGTGTGTTAATGCAACGCAAAAAGGTAATTGCGTATGCCTCAAGGCAATTGAAAAAGCACGAAGAAAATTATACGACTCATGACTTAGAATTAGGAGCAATAATTTTTGCCCTTTAGATTTGGAGACATTATCTGTATGGAAGTAAATTTACTGTTTATACATATCATAAAAGTTTAAGATATATATTTGGGCAAAAAGAATTAAACATGAGACAACGAAGATGGATGGAAATTTTAAGTGATTACGACTGTGATATTCAATATCACGAAGGAAAAACAAATGTAGTCGCAGATGCCCTAAGTCGTAAGTATCATGAAAAGCAAAAGCGAGTTCGTGCTCTTAGATTAAATCTACAGTTAGATTTAATGGAACAACTGAAAAATATCCAAGAAACAGCAATCAAGGATGATGCTGAAGGAATGAAAGGAAGAATAAAGGAATTGGAGCAAGGAGCTGATGGAATTTGGAGATTCCACAAAATAAGGATTTGGGTACCTAAGCAAGGAGACTTAAGAAATAAAATTTTAGGGGAGGCCCATAAATCTAGGTATACCATGCATCCTGGTAATAATAAGATGTACCAAGATTTAAGAAATAATTTCTGGTGGATAGGAATGATAAAGGACATAGCTAGATATGTATCTAAGTGCCTAACTTGTTCACAAGTTAAGGCAGAACATCAGAAACCTTCAGGGTTACTCCAACAATTAGAAATGCCTGTTTGGAAATGGGAACTAATAACCATGGATTTTGTTACTAAGTTGCCCGGAACCAGAAAAGGTAACGACGCAATTTGGGTAATTGTGGATCGATTAACCAAATCAGCTCATTTCCTACCCATGAAGGAAACTTTCAGTATGGAAAGATTAGCCAAGTTATACGTAGACGAAGTAGTATCCTTACATGGAGTCCCACTCTATATTGTATCAGATAGAGATAGTCGTTTCAGTTCACATTTCTGGACAAGTTTCCAAGAAGCAATGGGGACACGATTGAATTTAAGCACTGCATATCATCCCCAAACAGACGGACAAAGTGAAAGGACAATTCAAACTCTGGAAGACATGCTCAGGGCATGTGTAATAGATTTTGGTAGAAACTGGGATGACCACCTACCCTTAATTGAATTCTCCTATAACAATAGTTACCATTCAAGCATTGAAGCTGCCCCGTTCGAAGCACTGTATGGACGAAAATGTAGAACTCCAGTTTGCTGGGCAGAAATAGGAGAAAGCCAATTATCAGGTCCCGAGATTGTACAGGAAACCACCGATAAGATAAGATAACTCAAATCAAAGAAAGACTAAAGACGGCTCGAGATTGTCAGAAGAGTTATGCAGACAATAGACGCAAGCCGCTAGAATTTCAAGTTGGAGACAAGGTACTTTTAAAAGTTTCTCCTTGGAAAGGGGTAGTTCGGTTCGGTAAAAAGGGAAAACTAAGTCCAAGGTACGTAGGACCATTCCCAGTAATCCAGCGAATAGGACCAGTCGCCTATCGCCTACAACTACCAGAAGAGCTAGCTGGAGTACATGATGTGTTTCATGTATCCAACCTCAAGAAATGTCTATCTGAAGAATCCCTGGTAGTACCTCTTCAAGATATAGAGGTAAATGAGAAGTTAAAATTTGTGGAGAAACCATTGCAGATAGAAGACAGAAAGGTCAAGTTTCTCAAGCACAAACGACTAGTGCTGGTCAAAGTCAAGTGGGATTCAAAGAGAGGACCGGAGTACACTTGGGAACTGGAATCAGAGATGAAACGAAAGTATCCCTACTTGTTCCAGTGAATCTCGAGGACGAGATTTTAATAAGGTGGGGAGGATGTAACAACTCTCGCCAAAATTATTATTTCTTATTTTATTATGTCCAATAGGAAACCCTAATTGAGACCCCCAAGTAATACTGCGTGGCCCCAGAAATTTTCAGAACAATTGGAACTAGGATCAGGGCCCCTAAAACTCAGGGGGGGTATTCCCTAATTAGTATTATCCACACAGTTTGTTGTAGAATTTGAATTTCATCGAACCGCTGACTCACCCGAGCTATAAATACACGGGGCTACCCTACCCTAAAAGGGTACCCGTCGTGCCACGCGACAGGGTTAGTTTTTCAGTATATATTCCAGAGGTTGGCACTTGCATGGCGCTGTATTTACGACGATCAAATTCGTTTCCTACACTGAGTTATACTCTATTTCGTTCAAAAACACACACAAACATGAATCTCTGCTGCGACAACAGGGTAATAACTCGATCACTGCTACGATACAATGTCCGATTGATTGAAACCGATCCGATGGATGTTTAAGTGCTGTCCGAATCCGGGCTATACTTTGTCATTCGTCGTGAGTGTAACACCCCGAAAACGGGTTTGGTAATCAAACTCCGTTAATACTAAAAGACGGGTAAAGTACCGCTAGTGGTAAAAATAACCCGGTAAATATTTGGATTTAAATAAGAAATCCTAATATTAAATACAAGCGAATCAAAGTTTTAAGTAATTGAGTTTATAAGAGCCCCCAGTTAACGAAACTTAAAATAAGCCTAGTCATAAGTTCCGCGAACCCACTAAATTAACTAGGAATATTTAACTTAGTTAATTAGTGGGGATAATGTTAAGAACAATTAGGTGGGGATCTAGTTAAAAACAAACAAAATAATAGATGGGGGACCAAAGTTGTCAAGTTTGGAACTTAATACAATTAAAACAATAAAATTAAAAACCAAACACACACTAGTGTGTGTGTCTGGTTCGAATTAAACACAGGGCGACACCATGTTTCTCCTCAAACCCTAAATTCAGCAAGATGATCAAAATTAAAGGCCAAATCGGGCTTGAATCAAAGGCACGAATACATAGAAACGATCACCAAGTCAAGGAGATCATAAGGATATGTGAAATTTGATGAAAACTCTCTACTTGAAATTCTCATGAATTTAGGGAATTCAAAATCTGTGGATGCATGAATGATATGTAGATGAAATAGGAACATTGTAGTGTTTAGGAGTAAACCCTAGACATGTATATGTTGAAATCATGCTTAGCTCAAGTAAATTCAGATTTTTGTTGATGCTAAATTCATGTATGAGATGTTTTTAGGGTTTTGATTGCTAAAAATAGTGTTATGATGTCAAGAACATGCTTAAATTGAAAGCTGAATTCAAACAGCTCCTGATCAGAATTTACAGCCGACTTGTATTGGCTGTAACCTGAACAAAACATGACAAAAACATGTGTTTCTTGATTCTAAAATGTAATTCCAGGAAATATCTTTAAAACCCCACTAGAATCGCATTTGTTGACGAAAATTGAGTGTTTTATGAATTTTTCCGTATCAAAGGTTCAAGCTGCGTTTTCTGGTAGAATTTGCAGCCTATTACGAATGTCAAAACTCAATTTAGGAATTTAGTTATGATCTCAAATTTTTATTGTAGATAGTTTTAAGCAATTAAAAGAATCGCCAATTGGAATTTCGTCAATCGGATAAACGAGGAATTTTTAATGAATTTTTCCATAAGCTGTAGTCAGAAGTGACGAATTTGATTGCAGCTTAGTAAATGAATTTTTACGAATTTTTGGTAAAGCGTTAGATCATGAAATTTTAGCACAAGGCCTAACCCTATGAGAGGTATGCCACATAAAAAATCATAATTTTTGAATACTTGTAAACAGGTTAAACAAGTCACCAAAAATAGCCCATTTTCAGTGATATGAAATGCCTAAATGAAATCGCAGTCTACTTGGTTTTGTGTAAAACGTGATTATATTAAGTGTTCGGATAAATGCATAGAAGTATGTAAGGTGGAAGATCATATTAAATTATGGTTAATCTAACCACCTTGTGAACATTGGATAATAGTTTGGCGCTTAACAAGCTAGGTGGAAGCTTGTGGATGAAGCGGGTCAAACGGAGCGAGTATGGAAAGAAAAGCGTGGCATGGATGCAAGGTAAGTGAATCTTACGCCTTTTATTTTATTACCAATTACTTGACTTCGAGTATTGAATCTGAATTATGTTGAGTAAATGAAATATGATGTTCCGGCACGACTTATGCACGAGTCGGAAAAGTGAGAAAAAAATACGAAACCATGAATTATGGTAAAAACGGTTAAATAGTAATCCGGACATGGACTAACGAATATATAAAGGAATTTGAAAGGACACCATTTGGCATAAGCCATAACGGGTCAAACAAAACAAGAACGATTCCTAAGTAAGATGAATTCAAAAATAAACCGAGATAGGTGAAAGGGGGATGAAATGGTAATTAAATACCATCTCGTAATGATAATTAGTCATTTCGACTAAACGGGTCAAATGGTGTTGTTAACACCATTTGTCAATAATATTTGATGATCGCTTGTCGAGTTTTGTGATTTCAGGAATTATCACATGGTTCGCATTGCTATTAACTAGAAACCTATAGCAAAAGGTATTTAAACGGGTCAATTTTATGACCCGAGCCAGGTACGCATGTTTAAAATTATAGCTAAAGGCGATATTTTGGTCAATTAATAGCGGAAGTCCTTTGTCGCATAAATGAAGGGCTAAATAATTGACAAAAATCCTTGAGGGGTGAATAGAGTAAACAACCTTTAAAGAGTTGTTTTGAATTAAGCGTCTTGTTAAATTTAGTCTTTGAATACGTATAAAGATGTTGATAGGATGTAGACCTATAGAAGCATGATTTAAGCCTAAAAAATGTAAATACTCGTAACGGGTCAAAACGGGTATATATATGCAAAATGGGTTAAGATTTCTTAAGGAACCCGTAGAGTTGAATCTTGAAAATTAGTAAACGGATAGAACATGAT
This sequence comes from Helianthus tuberosus, assembly GCA_030545235.1. NCBI lineage: Eukaryota > Viridiplantae > Streptophyta > Magnoliopsida > Asterales > Asteraceae > Helianthus > Helianthus tuberosus. The sequence continues at coordinate 98,755,227 of CM060393.1, read as the reverse complement.
GACCATGTTATTTTGGAAGAAAATAACAAGCTAGTTTGGTAAAAGCATGAGTGGGTCAAAAGTGTCATAATTGAATTTCAAGTCGAGAGCTTGAAATCTAAGATTTTTGTGAATTCAGATGCAGGATTTTACTTCATATGAATGAGAATCAAATTACGGTCATGTAGGAAAAAAAGAATCGAGTAAAATGGACTTGTATAGCAAAAGTTATGCAGGTTTTAAGTTGTTAAATGTTAATTTTCGTAGCTGGGCAAGTGCAGCAACAATGAAACAAACCTGCTGTGAAAAACAGGCCGTCGCGTTACGCGACGGCATATTAACATTACGGTCGCGCGACGCGACCATCGTCGCGGGCCGCGAAGGATGACTAGAGAACGGTCGCGGGGCGCGACCGCTTATTATTTCAGAAAATTTGTTTCTTTTCTATTGTTGGCCCTTAGAACTTGATTATACGTGATTAAACATGTCAAAACTAACAGTTTGTGTGGTTTTGGCAATAGGTGAATGCTCCCAAAATGTTCAGATGAAGATCAAGCGATTTACAAGAACCGAACACATCAGAATGAAGCTTCCGCACGGCGTTTTGATGTCGTTGAAAATGATGAACTTATATATATAAATTATGTTGTAAACTTAAAATTTGTAAAAGTTTTAAATTACTCGAATTTCTAAGAATCCTTAATCGTAATTACATGTTAAATTTTCATTTTATATGAAAACCTTTAAAATATCGGATTTACAAGATGAGTGTTACAGTGAGGGTTTTGATTTCGTGAGCTTATCGTAAATGTTGTATTAAGTTACTGACCTAGTTTCGTATGCATTGTTATTTAAATTAGGTTACAAGGCTAAATCAGTAGGCTAAACTCTGCCCGTCTAAACTTGCAATGTGAGTCATTATCTTTTTATCAACTGTTTTATAAAATCTCAAAGTATTTTCAAGAGTTATAATTACAGGGATTAAGTCGTGGTTATCTTGAATCACTGGCTAGTGGGGTATTGTGCACATTACTAATTTCTCACGGTTAGGATAACAATCCTAACAGTGATAATCATCACTATTTGGGTGAAAGGATCCAATAGTGGTATGTCCATCGTCACGAGGGTGTGACACGACGCCAGATAAAAATAAGATAGTAGCCATTGTAATTATTTTTATCTTCAATGCATTTTACTAGAAGGTAAAAAAGTGAAAGCGTCACTTAATATTTACCTCAAGGACTACTCAACTTACTCGAATCATAATTTTTCTTTGGCAGGACATGGGTCTCTCGTACAAGATACATCCGCTTTAGTTTACTGTATTTAAATAGACGTGAAAAGCAATTTACCCATTTAAATATAATAAGGCCTAGTCTATTCGCACACGGCCTTTATCTTTTTGCACACTCAAAGCGTCCCGCTTTGGCCATAGCGGGGCGTTTTGGCCATGGTCAACAGACAAGGACTAATAAGGCCTGGTCTATTCGCACACGGCCTTTGTCTTTTTGCACACTCAAAGCGCCCCGCTTTGAGTGTGCAAAAAGACAAAAAGCGTGGCCAGGAGTTCGTGTTTGTTTTTTTTTTGAAATAGGTGGGATGTGGGTTAGTTTGGTAGTGTTTTTTGGAGGAAAAAATTGTATTTGAGTTTTATTATTATTATAAAATATTAGTTACATATAATTCATAGTTGTTTTATAATTACGTTTTTTTACGTCATTATTTTTATAGAACGTATATAATATAAGTGCGTCTTTATAAACTGTTAACCTAGTTTATTTTATTAAATTAAACGAACACGTTAAATAAAATGTACAGAAAGCCATAAAAATTAAACGTAAACAATCCAAAACCGACGTGATGTAAATAGAAGATTAACTGCAATATATATATTTATATATATCAGTTTGTACATACAAAACAAAAAGGTACAACTGAGTACATAATACATAACAAATCACTATACAAACAAACTAAGGTACTAATCCTCGTGCGGTGGGGACGGTGGGAGGGGAAGTGGAGGCAACCCAGCGAGCTCTCGTAGAGCAACGAGCGTCTCGACGATCCAGTCAATGCGTGCGCCCTGGCGTCTGAGGCACCGGTCGAAGTCCCGAGCCACCTCACGCGCTACCGGAGGCAGGTCAGCGTAAACGTGCAGCGGGTACTGTGGCGGCTCAGGAGCTGGCTGAACTGGTGGTACCGGGATCTCCTCGACATGCTCCTCCTGAGCCGGATCCTCTAATACAGGCTGAGCCTGAGCCTGAGGCTGAGGCTGAGCCTGAGCCTCATCCTGAGGCTGGCCCGGGAACTGATCGAGTCCCAGAGCCTGTAGCTGAGCCTGCCGAGCGGCCGCCTGAACATCAGGAGGGGCTAACACTCCAGGCCTCACCTCAATAACAACCGGGATGACCTCCGGCACCACCTCCGGATGCCAAATCAGCCCGTCACAGCCCCTAAACCTCAGACCAACATCAAAGGTACGGGTGATCTGCATGGCAGATACTGACGCGCGGCCCAAACCTGGCAGACGGGACCGGGTCAGACAGCTCCGGATCATGCTCGGGCACGATCCCTAGCGAGCGTGCAATGGCGGTGATGTATGAGCCAGTGCGCACGTACCCGCGGAGCTGCCGGTGGTATGCTGTGGCAAAGTAATCTGCCAGGCAGGCTGTTAGATCGCAGGGCTGGCCGCGCAGTAGGCAGTATAGAAAGAAAAGGTCATTGAGGTTGACCTTCTCCCTGCTGGCACCCCGCGGCACGATAGTTGCCGCGATAACATGGTGCAGGTATCGGTACAAGGGGTCTCTAATGGTGGTGGCCTTTTGCCAGGATTTCCCAAAGGGAACCCTGGAAATGGCCCTCCAGAAACTGATAAGCGTCTGCCTGTCCATCGCCGTAACCGCCTGCGTATATAAATAAGTATCAAGCTCGGGCTCAGTGTACAAACCTGTATGGACAGCAAACTGCCGCACACTCATCTGAAACTCCTGACCGGCAAGACGGAATGTAACCTCGTGGACTGGAAAAGCCGGGTCCTCCACGTAATCCGCCGGATGCGGCGCGTATGTAAACGTGGAAAGAAACTCGACCGTAAGCTCAGGGTACGAGTCCTCCATCGCTATCTCAAATAGGCGCGACCAAGGAGTATCTAGTCCAACTATATCACGCGCCCGCGCACGTTCTCCCAAGGTCCCAGTCTATCCCTACATGCCCCCCGATCTCTATGGCGCGCAACCTAGCGCATTTCCCCCTCGCCCGTGACCCCTGCGGAAACTGCAGGTACGGACATGCCGGCTCTCCCTCCTCTCCCACATCTCCCACCTCCTCCATATGCTCAATCTTGTCATCGGAGGAATCCATCCCTGCACGTTGAAAAGATAATATTAAATATAAAATAATAAACAAATAATATTACTAAACAATTTAAATAATAAACAAATAATATTAAAATTAAATAATAAACAAATAATATAAAATATAAAATAATAAACAAATAATATTATTAAACAATTTAAATAATAAACAAATAATATTAAATATAAAATAATAAACAAATAATATTACTAAACAATTTAAATAATAAACAAATAATATTAAAATTAAATAATAAACAAATAATATAAAATATAAAATAATAAACAAATAATATTATTAAACAATTTAAATAATAAACAAATAATATTAAATATAAAATAATAAACAAATAATATTACTAAACAATTTAAACAATAAACAAATAATATTAATTATAAAATAATAAACAAATAATATTATTAAACAATTTAAATAATAAACAAATATTATTAAACAAATAATATTAAACAAATATTATTAAACACAAAATAATATTAAACAAATAATATTAAACAAATATTATTAAACAAATAATATTAAACAAATAATATTAAACACAAAATAATATTAAACAAATATTATTAAACAAATAATATTAAACAAATAATATTAAACAAATATTATTAAACAAATAATATTAAACAAATAATATTAAACAAAAACAAATAATATAAAAAAAATAAACATGAACCACAGCGCCGCGCTTTGGCCTCGGCGCGGCGCTTTGGTTCTTCGTGATGAAGAACAGAACCCAGCAGATCCTCCATACCCGCCCCAATCAACACATATTTCAACTTCAACATGTACAGTAAACGAAAACAATTAAGGGTGTTCGATCTTACCTTTTAGCGGTTGAATGCTTGAAAACGAAGATCTCCGGCTCAGAATGTGTGAAATCGCACCTTAGTGTGTGTTTTTGTGTTTATGTTTGAAATGGGGGAGAAGCTGCCCCGCTTTGGTTTAAACGAGGGATCGAAGCGCCCCGCTATGGCCATAGCACGGCGCTTTGAGGTCAAAGCGGGGCTCTTAGGTCAAAGCGGGGCGCTTAGGTCAAAGCGGGGCGTTTAGGGCCTTTTTTTTATTTTTTTAAAATTGTTTTTAATTCACAAACGCGTCGATAATAGTCTAAATTTTACGTTTTTTCCATTATACATCATTTTTTATTATATATGGACTATACTGCAAGTTCCGGATCAAATCGGTTACGTGTGATGTCTTATTCCGTTATATCGTATCATTTTGGTTTGAAAGCACAAGTACTCCTGTGAGAGGTGTTATGTGTATCAGCCGCCTACCGTACATGAACATGACGTATTTTTTCATTAATTGTAGTATTATGATGTATATTGTCATTTTGGGTCGTACAAGTGCGTATTGAATCTGATTGGGTCGCACCGGTGACATTCGGTTTTTAACGTGATGTAACGCATATATTGAACAAACACAAACGTGATTATTATTAAACACATTTAACATACATCGTGAACATATGGGGTTACATTAAGGCCAGGGGCACGATACGTAAGCATTTCGTACGCGTTGATCTGATCCCTGTATAATGTATGCCAGGCTGCTGCGCGCTCTGTTCTGTTCGCTGTCTAGAGTGGGTTTGGGGGAGGCATTGGATAACAACCTCCAAGCTCTACATGTATGAAATGCCCATGGTCGACGAACACAACCGCAACCACCTGGTGAGGTTCCTCAGCTTCGTTTGGCCCGCCCAGCAGAGGGAAAATTGTATCGCTCCCACGCATGTTGAAGGTGTGAACAATCACACCATATCGTTGGGCAATAAGAAACCCCGTGTCAGGCATCGTCATGTAATTTTCGATATCTGCTCATCCCACCCCCTTGAAATCGACCCGTCTAACCAGCGCATCATAATGTCCTATGTTTTCCGGATCGAAAACCTGCCTCCAAAGCGATTCGTTCGTACGTAACTCCTTTATAAGTTGTTTCCGGATCATCAAATATGAATTTTGTTTCACTCCTAACCCAACAGCCACCGATCGAAACCCACAATGACCATCTGGTTTCACGTCCTTTATTCTAACGATGTATGGATGGATCACTTCGGGAATCTGAGATGCGTAGTTGCGGATCGTTATATCCGTCTTAGGACCGAGCTCGATCATCGGGAAATCAGGGTGTAGGTTGATCGGTTTGGAATTCTTTTGTCTTCTAGAATCTTCGGGTGATATGTACGAGCTGTGACGGGGAAGATCATCTGAGGCCTCGACCCAAGTTTCTTCCGACGGAATGTACGAGCTTTTTCTAGCGGCTTCAACCTTTCTTTCTTCCTGCGTTTTCAATGTTGGGCGACCACGAGTTTTCTTCAGAACAGCAGGAGGTTTTTTGTTATTGTTCCCTGGATTGAGGATTTGCTGAAACTTTTCAAAGAAGCTCCTTTTCACTTGAGGGGGTGTTGGATCGATCTGTTGTTTCAATTTTTCAAATTCCGCGTCTACATCGATATCCTCTATGTTTTTCTTTGCAGGCTTGAAGTTAAGCTTCTTCCAGAACACGTCTATGTGTGTGATACGGATTTGCTGACCTGTGGACGAAAACAAATTAGGTGGCAAAATCATAACGAGAAAGGTCAAAGATATTAATTACCATGATTTTCCAACTTTTCCAAACGACAGGCACATGGCAAACCACAGCTGGTAAAAAGTTGGCAACCACAGCTTGCACCGTAGGCTCTCAACCCGTCTTCCTTACGTTTTAGTTCCCTACTCAAAAGCTCAATCGCATATATTGAAACCTTTCTGAGAATATATGCAAGCATGGGCTGATTCTTGTGGTGCGTCATCACTTTTCGGAGGCTTGTTTCAAAGCTACTACTAATCTCGGCGTATTGTCTATCAACAACATGATCAACATACAGTACAAGTTTATCCAGTGTGTTGCGATGACTTGGAAAGTGACTTTTTAGTGTTGCATGCATGCCCTCAACCCTGTTGGTCGTAGTTTGGTGAAAGTTGATAGTTTTGTTAATCCAGCAAGATACAAACTTTTCACGGTACGGATCCAACCAGGATTTCTTCAAATAATCAAAAACCTCTAAAATTAAAAAACGTAAATAGTCAGCTTTTGTTATTATATAAAATTTGAACATAATTATGTAAGAAATACCCACGTTCACGGCCATCTTCTTTCAGCTGTGCTTCAAGGTTTTCCAAGTTATACCTGTATATTTCCTCGGTCGTAGACTCGCACAATAACCAAAATCTACGTACGAATTCTTTCCAATCCTTGTCAGAGAATTTCTTCTTGCTGTTCTTATTAATACTTTGTTGAATATGGAACCGACAAAGATACTTATGCGCTTTTGGAAAAACTTGTTCACACGCGTTCATTAGCGCAAAATCCCTATCTGTTAAAATCACGCGCGGTTCCATACATCCTACCAGCATAGACTTGATCCTCTGCAACACCCATAGGTAGTTCTCTGACTTCTCAGCGGAAATTACCGCACAAGCAGCCGTAAACGATTTGTTTGTCGACGTCATGCCTACGACCTGAACAAATGGCAGGTTGTACATGTTCGTTTTGTAGGTGGCGTCAATCATTAGCACATGCGGGAAGGCACACCACATAGTGAATGATTTTTCGTGAACAAAGAAGACATCTTCAACTTCGTTCGATATCTCATTCGTGCGCATGTAATAAGTGTAATTTTTTTCGAGAAGAATGTTTTCAAGTTTTTGCATCGGAGACTTACCGACATTTTTTTCGGCGTTGATCTTCTGAACAGCGTTGTGTATATCTTTCGGAATAAGCTTTCTAGCCGGATTGTTATTTGTCAGCGTTCGCCAGATACTTTGGTTGGGAATATCTTGCTCTGCCAGCTCCTTAACCAGTTTTTTATCCTCCGAAGAAAGCCTTCTCGCATACGCGTGACCCTCTAAGTTTTCAATAGGAGTGTGGTTATGCTTCGCCTTCGTCACCTCGATCCTCCAAACACTTCCGGATGATTCCGAAAACCCGATCATCTCGAACGGGCAGCCTATTTTCTTGCTACCCGTTTTCCTCTGTGTAGCTATACTCTTATGCTCCCCACCAAAAGTACATTGAAACCAAATCTTGTAATTCTCTCCTCTTTTATTCGACCTCTTAGTCACAATGAGGTAACCGTTGTCTTTTGCCGTGTCTTGTACCCAACGCACCAACTCTTTACGTGACGAAAAGGTCTGCGTTGTATCAAACGAAAATGTAACCGGGTAACAGCTGTCACACCCTGGCTTTGCGGAAGCGTGGTTAATTTGGTGTGACTTCTTAATACCATAGTTTAATCATAACAAAGCTATATGATAATAAAACCATGCAAGATCATCCATAGATTTAAGTTTTAAAACCGAAGTAACATAACATTGTCTTAGGGACTACAACACCATAACATAAAACATTGTTTTGAAAGACATAAACATCAACATGAATAAAACGCAGTTTAAGATTTGTGACTCGTCCAGGAAAAAGTCACATTTCCTAAACCGGGATGACCTCGGAACCCATATGCAGCGGGAAAACACAACATACCGCGCCAGATCTTTAATTCCCTGAAATACATGTAAGTTGAAAAATCAACAATAATGTTGAGCGAGTTCATGTGTAAGTGAGTAAATAAACCTTTGTATGTATAAAAACCCTGGTATGTAGCAAATAAGGAAAAAAAGAGATCACCAATGGTTTGCAAGGCCATTGATATGTGTGAAGTGCAAGTAGGAAGACTCAAACCTAGCAGATTTATGCGTTGGGTACAAAGTCACCCCGAGGTCCGTTCTGTTTGGGCCTGGGGCTGGGCTCGCTACACCCAGATAGATCTACCGCTCCTGCCCCTCGGTCCTACCCTGAGGATTAATGGCCTCAAGTTTCCGCCTACCCACTCACATGATCTGAATAATAACCCTCCTTACGCTAACCATACCATGTAAGAATTATTCGTAATCATAGTAACATGTATTTCACCCCCGCAGTTTAGAAAACTGAAAACAGTTAGAGAAAAGGGGGACATGAACTCACTGTGGTGCGTCTCTACCAAGTATATCTCCTGATCAAGCAGCTGTGAGACGACCTACACGTACTAAATCTATTAGACGGACGGCCGCGCCTTAGCTTAAGGTTTAAGTTTTTGGGAAATAGTTAGACAACTATTTCGTGTTTATATTTTTGTAAATACTTGGTAATTATTCTCCTTCCCAAGGATGGGGGATTTAATACATGCGTGCTCGTAAAATTCGAAATACATTATTAAGTCTCACTTAATATATTTCATTCCTTACTTCAAAATATAAATATTCTTCCCAAAATAATACTTTGACAAAAATACGCGCTCATAAATATTTTCTTAAAATGCGTAAGTTACGTTTTAAAGATCGGGTGGTAATAATTATACCGTTGTAACTTATTATTAATTATGAAGGCGTCTGCATTATTTCTGGAATCATTAGTACTTGGTAATATTATTTTTACTCTAAAAATAATATCCGTATATTTCACAAAATAATCATAAACATTTTACAAGTGACGCTATAAAAAAATATATATATATCAAATATATATTTACCCCGTTTCATTTTGTGAAGATCCCACCTCCGATATTTTGTAAATAAAGTCATGGCGAAATTTACGTTTTGAAAACAAGTCAAAAATATATTTACAACACTTGTAGTGAAAATATTCCCAAGTGTTAGGTTTTTAGAAAAATTTCGCCAGAGTTTCCCCTGTAACTGGAGGTGGCCACGCTTTCAAGCGTATCATTTTCTTTTATAATTCAAATCAACAATTTTCTCATTCAACCAAAACAATATCCAAAGCATCAAACTAGTCAAAATATATATAAATCGCATAAATTACATGAACTTGTGGTTTATCCAAAAATGCGTGATAAATCCCACTATTATTAGTGGATCTTTATATAAATCAACTTCGTTTCTTGAAAGTCTCGTTTTTAAAGGAATTTCATCTTTACAACTTCTTGTAGAATTTGACAATACTAGTGCTTTGTCGAAACTTAGTGTTACACAAGTATTTACACGCTTGTGTGTTTGCTAAAATCATTCTTGTTTATGAAAGATCCGTCTTTAAAAGTATGTTTTCTCTTGACACGTGGTCCTTTGAAAATACCGTTTGTAGCTCCGTAGATCTACTAGTTTTGAACACTATTTCATAAGTAAAATCGATTTTACACAAGTTCATGTTTAATGTGTGGTAGAGTTTCATCATTTAACCCTTTGTACACTTAAACAAACTCTATGTCATGATCCATGATCACGACTAATCCGGGTTAGATGATGACCCGAGCTACCACAACATAGATCGGCACTAAATAATTATAACAAGACAAGTCTTACAAGATTTACACAACAACATAGCTTTTATCCAACATTTTTAACATTTTAGTAAACTTTTAGCATGTCTTCTTGTATGTTCATAGATTTTAACCGACAAAGTTCTTTTTAACCACTTTAAAATAGATCGAGAGTGTGTTTAAAGCAACTTAGTACTAGCTCGAGGCTAGGGAAGAAACTAGTCGAAGATTGGGTGGATAAAAGCAATAGGGAGAGGTCCTTCGCGTTCCGAATGCACCAAGCCTCCTCGTATGAGATCCTTAACACTTGTATAAGCTTGGAATGACAAGATCAAAATCGAAAGGTGGCGGTGGGGGTGCTTGTGTCTTCGGCCGAGAGTGAAAGAGAGGGAGAGAGAGGAGTGTTGTTTAGTTAAGTGGTTAAGGTTATGGTGGATCAAAGCTTGTTCTTATAGACATTTCTCATGTTAATTGTCCAAGGGTTACTATGTCACCAAGATATTAGACATAGATGATTATTATAATCAAATAAAGGACAAGGGGGGGTCACATATGGTGACCGAATTCGGTTGGGGGGGGGTATCCGGTTAGTTTCCAACTAGATAGTTAGGATGTAGGTTACTTAGTTAGGTGGTTAACCATTTTTTTTTGGTAAGTTATGCATTGCAGCGGGTGTTAGGGTATTCGGGGACCCTAACTGGCTCAGAAAAGGAAAAACAATGTCAATGTCAATATTTTTATGTTCCGGGTAAAGTCCGGTTGTTCGGTTGGATAGAGATCCGTTAAAGTGCTTAACAAAGCTTTAAAGTGTCGTTATTATTATTTTTAGTGACACAACTTATTCCCGACACTTTGGAAAGTGTCTAGTAACATTTTTCTCATGTTTTGGCACTTCATTAGTTAGCTAGATGCTGAATTTTAATTAAAGTGTTGAATTTTGTACTTAAAGTACGTTTTAGGCACATCCGGTCACTGTAATCTCATTCCTAGTGACGCAGTTCTACAACCCCTATATCCCTACACTCACCACTAGTGTAGCAAACTATCTCAGGCTCTTACAGGCCTTAGAGGCAGTACCTGCCTGGTGCTAGTTATGACAGCACGTTTAATAGGTTATCCGTTCATTGTGCTACTGTGCTTTTGGTGCATCAAGGTTGTCACAAAGGTGCTGTAAGCAAAACATGGAGTGACAGCAAGTAAAGTATGATGCAAGTAAGTACATGTATCAGCATTCAAGTAGCAGTTTATCCACAAGTTCAAGTAAGCACAGTAATTAAGCAGTAATTAATTATTAATTAAGTCGTACGGATACCTGGTTTAGTGAGGGTTGTCACATTCTCCCCCCGTTAGAAAAATTTCGTCCCGAAATTTTAAGTTCTGCTTCTAGAAGCAGGGTTCTTGGGAAATAGGTGGGGGTATTTCTCTTTCATCCGGTCCTCACGCTCCCAGGTGTATTCAGGACCATGTCTGGCATTCCAACGAACCTTGACGAGCTTGACACTGCTCCGGCGGGTCTTGTTTACTTTCCAATCCGTAACCTCAACAGGTTCTTCAACGAAATGGAGCGTGTCGTCAACATGAATCTCGTCGGTGGGAATGGCAACGGTATCTTGAGTTGGACTTTTCTTTAGGTTGGATACATGAAATGTATCGTGAACTCCATTCAGTTCAGCAGGTAGGTCCAGCTTGTATGCTACTAGCCCTATTCTTTCCAAAATTCTGAAAGGGCCAATGTAGCGCGGATTCAACTTCCCACGCTTTCCGAAGCGTGCCACACCCTTCCAGGGTGAAACTTTCAATAAAACCATATCTCCAACTTGGAACTCCAAATGTTTCCGGTTTGGATCTGCATAGGCTTTCTGTCTTTCGCGAGCTGCTTCGATGCGTTTTCGAATCTGCGCAATCTTGTCTATCGTCTCTTGGACGATTTCGGGACCAACAAGCTGCCTATCACCTGCGTCAGCCCAGCATAGGGGTGATCGACACTTGCGTCCGTAAAGAGCTTCAAATGGCGCGGCTCCAATACTGGTGTGGTAGCTGTTGTTGTATGAAAATTCGACCAGTGGCAAATGCTTATCCCAGCTACCGCCCAAATCCATAACACATGCTCTCAGCATATCTTCCAAGGTCTGAATAATCCGCTCGCTTTGACCGTCGGTCTGAGGGTGAAATGCCGTGCTCAGATTTAATCGTGAGCCAAAAGCTTCTTGGAAGGATTGCCATATCCTTGACACAAACCTTCCGTCTCTATCAGAGATGATCGAGAGAGGCACTCCATGACGTGCGACGATCTCTCTCATGTATATTTCTGCCAGTTTGCTGGTGTTATCCTTCTCTTTGATTGGCAGAAAGTGTGCGGACTTTGTTAGGCGGTCAACTATCACCCAAATAGTGTCATGACCTCTTGGCGTTCTTGGCAACTTTGTAATAAAATCCATGGAGATTTGTTCCCATTTCCATTTGGGAATCTCAGGTTGTTGCAGAAGTCCCGAAGGCTTCTGGTATTCTGCTTTCACCTTAGCACACGTTAGACACTTGCTCACATAAACAGCAACATCGCCCTTCATCCTAGGCCACCAATAGTAATCCTTGAGATCTTGGTACATCTTATCCGCTCCTGGATGGATAGAGTACCGCGATTTGTGAGCTTCATTAAAAACAACTTTCCTTAAACCACCAAACAGAGGAACCCAGATCCTTTTCTCAAAACATAACGTTCCTTCCTCGTTTGGCACCAATAGCTTCTCCATCCCACGGAGATATTCTTCTTCAAGATTTCTTTCCTTAAGAGCTTCTTTCTGCGCGGCACGAATGCGCAAGGAAAGATCGGTTTGGATAATCATTTCTAAAGCCCTAACCCTTATGGGCTTGATCCTCTCTTTTCGACTTAGGGCGTCGGCAACCACATTCGCCTTCCCTGGATGATACTTTATCTCGCAATCGTAATCATTTAACAACTCAACCCATCGTCTTTGTCTCATATTCAACTCCTTCTGGTTGAATATGTGTTGTAGGCTCTTATGATCTGTAAAAATTGTACATTTCGTACCATATAGGTAGTGTCTCCAGATCTTTAAAGCAAATATCACTACGCCTAGCTCCAAATCGTGCGTGGTATAGTTCTTCTCATGTACCTTCAACTGATGTGATGCGTAAGCAATAACCTTCTGGCGTTGCATCAACACGCAACCCAATCCTTGACGCGAGGCGTCACAGTATACCACGAAATCGTCAGTACCTTCCGGTAGTGCTAGGATTGGCGCATTGCAGAGCTTATCCTTCAACAGCTGAAACGCTTCTTCTTGTTTGATTCCCCAATCAAACTTCTTATCTTTCTGGGTGAGGAGCGTCAATGGTTGGGCGATCTTCGAAAAATCCTCAATGAACCTTCGATAGTAGCCAGCCAAACCCAAGAATTGTCGAATCTCGGTTGGCGTCTTTGGCGTTTCCCAATTCTTGATCGCTTCGATCTTGGTTGGACCCACATGGATTCCATCTCCATTTACCACATGTCCAAGAAATTGGACTTCATGTAGCCAAAATTCGCACTTAGAGAATTTGGCATATAGCTGTTCTTTCTTCAGCAGCTCCAAATAAGCTCTTAGATGCTGTTCGTGCTCAGCCTTTGTCCTTGAATAAATCAAGATGTCGTCGATAAACACAATCACGAACTTGTCCAAGTACGGCTTGCAAACTCTATTCATCAAATCCATAAAGACTGTAGGTGCGTTTGTCAATCCAAACGGCATAACAAGGAACTCGTAGTGTCCATAACGAGTTCTGAAGGCTGTCTTCGGGATACTCTCCTCTTGTATCCTTAACTGATGGTATCCAGATCGCAAATCGATCTTTGAGTAAAAGCTTGAACCTTGCAGTTGAACAAACAGATCATCAATTCTCGGCAGAGGATATCTATTCTTGATCGTCAGCTTGTTCAGCTCCCGGTAGTCTATGCACATTCGAAAACTACCGTCCTTCTTTTTGACAAACAGGACCGGAGCTCCCCAAGGCGAGAAGCTTGGTCGGATGAATCCCTTGTCTAACAACTCTTGAAGTTGTGTCGACAATTATTGCATCTCAGACGGGGCAAGTCTATAAGGTGCCTTAGCCACAGGCGCGGCGCCTGGGACTAAATCGATGTGAAACTCCACTTGCCTCTGAGGCGGCAGTCCAGGCAAGTCCTCCGGGAAGACTTCCGGATACTCCCTCACGACAGGGATGTCTTCGATCTTCGGTTCTGCAGCTTTCTTGTCTACAATGTGTGCCAGGAAGGCAGCACACCCTTTTTGCAAACACTTTCGCGCTTTGAGGCAACTGATAATTCTTAACGGCGTATCGCGCTTTTCGCCATGTACCACAATTGTTTCGCCATCTTCGGTCGGGATACGAACGACCTTTTCGTGACAAACAATTTCTGCCTTGTTGCTTGATAAACAATCCATTCCTACTACCACGTCAAAGCTCCCTAGCTGGACTGGTAGTAGATCCAAAGTAAACTCACGTTCTCCCAACTCGATTGCACAACCTCTGATCACTTCGTTGGCTTCTACTAACTTCCCATTAGCCAATTCGATTGAGTAGGGAATATCTAACTTACTAGTGGCTAAACCAAGCATATTCTTAAATTCTAACGATACGAAGCTATAGTCGGCACCAGTATCAATTAAAACGGATGCATAGCGTTGGTTCACAGGGAACGTACCAGTAACGACATTGGGATCCTGGCGCGCTTCCCTCGCTTCGATATGGAACACTCTTCCACGGGCTTGGTTCAACTCTGGGCAGTTCCTCTTAAAGTGCCCGATATCACCACAGTTAAAGCATCCAGGTCTTTGTCCGTTTCCACCTCCATTTCCAGCTTGGTTATTCCTTTGGTTATGATTCACAGCGCCTGCTTGATTCGCATTGTTGCCTCGATTCCCATTACCTCCATTGTTTCCTTGTGGGCGATTTCCAATTCCACCCCGGTTATTGTTTCTGTTTCCAAATCCTCCTTGGCCTCCCTGACCAACAGTGGCCCAACAAGAATCCTTCAAGTGGCCAGGTTTCCCATACGCTTCACATACCTTCAAACCACATCTGTGACAACTGGCACAAACCGGTAATTTCCGTACACATTAATTATTGCTTAATGACTGCAATTATGAGTTTAAGTGTCAGCAATGTCTGAACACATGATTAAACAAGTGAATTCATGCACGTTGTATACTACAAAATATTGCTTTAAGCATAAACGAGAGCGTTGCGTAAAAAATAATAGTAAACTCACCGGTAAGACACACTGTGTCAACAGAACTGCAGAAAGCAGTCAGACATTATAACTGAGGCCTAGGTGTAGGTCCGACAACAAGAATGCATTAAAACCCAAGAGTACATACAAGGGTTAATATATATGCAATACGAAAGCAAATATAAGCACTAAAAAGCACCCGAAACGCACTTTAAGTGCAGAATTTATAAAATTCAGCAATAATTCAGCATTTAAACATATGAATGTTGTGCAGAAATGTCGTTTTATTATCCAGAATATTTCCCTAAGTGTTGGGAATTGAAAGAGTACATGAAAGGTACCTAAACGACACTAAAAAGTGTAATTTAGCACTTTAACGTATCGGTATGCAACCGAACAACCGGACTTTACCCGGAACATAAAAATATTGTTAATAACATTATTTATCTTTTTCTGAGCTAGTTAGGGTCCCTGATTTCCCTAACACCCGTTATAACACACTACACGTTAGTAACCGGGTTAATTACTTAACTTAACCTAACTAACTACCTAATTACTAGTTGAGATCAAACTAGAACCCCCCCCCCCCCCATGGCCGATTTCGGTCCCCATGTAACTAAGAGGGGACATACCTTGTACTCCCTTGATTATTTTAATCCTTGATTGCCTAATATCTTGGATACATATTAACCCTTGGATAATAGTCACTCTAATTGTCTATAAGATCCAAGTTAAACACACTAGAACATTATCATCACAAAACTCACCAACACACTCTCCTCTCTCCCTCTAGAACTTACGGCCAAACACCCCTCTTCCAACCATCCATCTTCGAGTTCGATCATCATCATTCCAAGCACACACAAGTGTTAAGGGTCACGTATTAGGAGTCTTGGAGCAAACGGAAGACGAAGGACCTCATTCTTTAGCTTTTATCCACGCGTTTTTCATCAAGAATCTTCCCTAGCCTTGAGCTAGAGGTATAATGTTTAAATCTCTATCTTGAACTAATCTAAAGTGGTTAAAAGGATTTTTATCGGATAAAACTCGTTAACATGCAAGATGATGCTTTAAAGCCTACTTAAAACACTAAAAATGGTGGTTAATAGCACATAAGTTGTGTAAATGATGTAGTATTCGAAATGTATGATTATTGAGACCCGATCTATGATTGTGGTAGCTCGGATCACCATTTAACCCGATGTAGTCATGTTCTTGGATCATGACATAAGGTTATGTTAGAAGATATAAGGGTTAAAAGGTGAAACTCTACCACACATGAAACATGAACTTGTGTAAAAGTATTTTTACTTGCAAAATAGTGTTTAAAACTAGCAGATCTACGTATCTGCAAGTGGTATTTTTAAAGGACCAAGCGTTAAAGAAACCATGTTTTAAAACCGGATCTTTCATGAACTAGAGGTGTTTTTATGAACAAACAAGTGTGTGGACACTTGTGTAACAAAAGTTTTAACAAAGAAATAATTTTCGTAAAAAAAAAACCGACTAGAAGTTGTAAAACTTCATAATCTTTAAAAATAAAGTTTTTAAGAAATTAAACTTATTTTTAAAGATAACAAGACTCACTAAATGTGCTAGTAAGTTACTACGCATTTTTGTAAATATTCAAGTTCATGAAATTAGTGATTATTGTTGACGATTATTGTTGATAATTGTTGTTGATGATGATTTAAAAGAAAATAAACACACGTTTTGAAAACGTGGGAAACCTCCATTTTTAGGGGAAACTCTGTCAAAATTTTTATAAATTTTGACACTTAGAAAAATATAAGTTTTTGAGAAACTTATTCCCTAAAAATGTGCTTAAAAGTATTACCAAGGTTTCCCTAATTTTTGGTGATAAGAAATGATGATTTCTTCAAGAATAAAAGTGGATATAAGTATGTATATTTTGAGAGAAAAATATATATTATTTTATCACCAATTTTTGTGCTAAGTGTATATAGTATGTGTTATACGTGCTAGTGTATTAAGACTTAAAAAATACACTAATTACTCATGAGGAGTAGAAATATAAAGATACACATACAACATACAAGATACATAATTCGGGTGCAAAGTGCAAAACACAAAAGACTTATATTTATTTTTGAAAAAAAAAAATAATATAAGTAAGATACGTAGTTAAAAATATAGAATATTTTTAACACAAGAATATACACAAAAGAGAGTGACTGTACTTGTGCGACGCAAGTCTAGTGACTAACGTTAAGAAAACGCGTATAGGTTACGACGTTAATTAAGCAAATCCGGTGGAGTTTACGACGCTAGGAACGCAAAGTTGTGAGTTCATGCTCCCCCTTTTCTCTTTAACTGTTTTCAGTTTTCATAACTTCGGGGGTGGAATACATGTACAAATGTACAATATTTATAATTGGTATGATATAAATACAAGAAGCACACTTGGTGAGAATGAGAACCAAGTATGAGGCGCTATGAGAAATGATAACAAGAAACGCGCTTGGTGAGGACGAGAACCAAGTAGGATGCGTTATGAGAAATAGTGTCACGAATAGGGTACAGAAGCACCATTAATCAACGTATACATTCAGACCGCAGAACAAAAGGTTAGATCTAACGGGTGCCTGGCAGCCACACTCCCGGTCGGGGCGAGAATCGAGGAGTGCTTTTGTGTCTCAGAATATACCAATTAAATGCCTTAGGTTTGGTGGCTTCCTATGACGTGTCACATGTTAATGGCTTTGCAACCCATTAACAATCCTGATATTTACCGGAATATTTTAATTACATGAAATTCATACCATACTAAAAATTGATGAATACTTGAGTACGTGGGGTACTCAAGAAAAGATTGAGTTATACTTGAAGTACGTGGGGTACTCAAGAAGAAATTGAATTATACAGATGTACGTGATGTACACATGAAACTGGATTTATATATGAAAACTTGATTTACTCACAAACTATGTTTTCATACAAAGTACACAAACATGAAATACAAAACTGCATGAATTCACACCAACTTTATGTTGACGTTTTTCCAAAAACTCACATGTATTTCAGGTAACTAGGATGGATGTGCGCGTGGTCTTGCTTATGCTCGTGGATGTCGCTTGTGTTTAACTTTAAATAAAGTTGTAAACTCTTGAGACAATGTTTTAAGCTGTCTAGCGATGTAAACGCTAAACTTATGTTTTCAAATTATGGTATTTGATGTTATTTTACGAGCATGTAGCATGTTTACTCTTCGTATGCAATGAGAACCTTTCATGATCACACCTCGTGCTTCCGCCGTAGAAAGGGGTGTGACAACATCGGCCAGAATGGTGACGCTGGCAGGTGTTGCACTTGGGCTGGGTGCCCATATATCCCTTTCCTTTCTTTCCACCACCAGCTGTAACCTGAGCTGGCGCGTTTGGCTCTCCTTTCTTAACAACACCACTAGTGCCTTGTTTGAAGTTCGAGAACTTTCGTTTGTTACCTCCGGATGACTCGACGTGAGTCTCTTTCTTCTTTGTCTCGATCTCATCGAACTTGTTCAGGCGGATAGCCTCCTCAGTGAGAGCCACGCTCAAATCGATTGCCTCAGTAATTGTTGCAGGCTTGGAGGAGGTCACCATGCTTATGATTTGAGGAGCTAATCCCCAAATGAAGCGTTCAATCCGCTTGAATTCTGGAGTGACCATATAGGGTACCACATGCGACAGGTCGTGAAACCTCTGAACATATTCCGCGATCTTCGGACCTTCCATCTTCAAATGCCAGAACTCAGTTTCCAATCTTTGGATTTCAGCGCGAGAACAATACTTTTTGCGCATTAGTTCCTTCAGTTCGGTCCATGTTAGTGCGTAGGCAGCAGCTTCACCAAGTGTCTGTACTTGCAAATTCCACCAAGATAGGGCTCCATCCAGAAATAGCCCAGAAATGTAGGTGACTTGCTGGTCCGGTGCACATTTGCTCATGCGGAGAACAGATTCAGTCTTCTCGGCCCAACGAACAAAAGCGACAGCACCTCCGGTGCCATCAAAGTTGACAGGCTTGCAGTCTAGAAACTGCTTGTAGGTGCACCCTGCACATACGTTACAACATATGAATGGCATTAGCATCCTTGCTAGAGATATCCAATTAGATCATGGTATGTCTTAATGACTTAGTATTACCATGAGGTGGATTGTTGTTGCCATTGTTGTTTGAGCTGCTTCCGCTGGGTCCTCCTTGCGAGGCGGCGTATTGCGCGATGGCAGCAGCGATGACTTGTTGGAGTTCTGCCTCATTGGTAGGCATCGGCGTTTGACGTCTCGGCGGCATCTTCTAAAAGATGGGTTCACGTCGGTCAGGCCAAAATAAAGCGTACGTATATAATGATAGTAATAGTACATAACATCTCATGTTATAATCATATCAATCACACAACATCCCATGTTATAAAACATAAATAATCAATCAAAACATCACATATGATGAGAATACTGCGATTGTATTGCCAAACTCGAGACCACATGGTAGAGTGTACAAGTACATAATAGTGTCATACATCATCATCGACTAAGGGCTACATCACCCCAGTCCAAAAGAATATCAAATCAGTGTCAATACATCCCATATACATGATCAACAAAAGTCAGAATCAGAATGCAGTCCCAAAAAATGCTGTGTGGTCGGAGCAATCGCCGTCTTCTCACCAACGTCTACCCATGCTGTACTAAAGATGCCCTAAACTGATGGTGGTGGAGGAGGGGGAAAATGGGTGTAGAACAAACGTCGCAAATGGAGCCAGTCCTCCTCCATGGCTCTCTGGGTACGCAACCAAGAAGCAACCTGCTGCTCAAGTGCCAAAAGGCGTGCAGCATAGTCAGGTAACAATGGTCGAGGGTGCTGCGAAGAAGCAGGGTGGGTCTGACCCTGACACTGGCACGGCGGTGGCTGAGCTCTCTCAAGCTCCTGAATACGCCGTGTGAGTTCCTCCTGCTGGACAACCAACGACATCAGAACGTCCTCAATAGAATACCCCATATGGAAAGGATGGTAGGGGTCGGTCGATGGCATAACAGAAGGTGACGTCCAGAGAAACGGCTCGCTGGCTGGATCAAAAGGTGGCACAAAGAATGGTGGTGCAGGGGGAATAGCAGATGAAGACTGTGGCATAACTGGAATATATGTCGGCACATGTCCAAAGGGACGAGCCGAGGAACCCTCTCCAGGTCGAGCTGGAGGTGTGTACTGTGCAAATGAAAAAGAGAAATCAACGTGACGTGCATCGGTGGTATGAGGAGGAATAGGTGGAAGCTCATCATCCGCAGGAATCCACCCATGCTGGGCGTGCTCATCTCGTGGGTCAATCTGTGCCTCAAAAAGTGCTCGATCAAACTGTACAGGCATAGGGTCAAGGTGGGGTGCAACAAGAGGGTCAACAGGTATATCAGCGATAGGTGGGGGATCAACATGATCAGCAGCAATAACATGGTCACCCTCTAGTAGTGGTGCATCAGCAGGGTGATCATCAATGGGTGGGTCAGCAATCACAGGATCAATAGGTATGCCAGCATGAGCAGGGTCATGCTCAAGCACTGGGTCAGGAGCAGCTACTGGCTCGAGGGCCATGGCAGGCTCGGGATCAACGAACTCCATATCAAAATCTGCATGATCAGCGAATGCAGGGTCAACTGGGTCTACTGGGTCAACCATAGGCTAATCCAAGTGGATGAACTCTATCTCCCGGTCCGGGTCAAATCCAGGGGGAAAAACAGGGTCTGAATCCTCATCGAGGTCGTGATCGAAAGCAAATCTAGGAGCAGAGGCAGCAGATGATGCCCTGTCGGGATCTGAACCGTGTGAATAGTGTTGTGCGCTCCGAGTGTGTGACGGTGCGGAGGCCACAGACTCGAAGGAGTCTGGAGCGGGTGAGTGTGCAGGTGACTCCTCAGCTGGAGCATCTGCGAGTAACAAAAGACCACCGTCAGCTAGAAGGGCCTCGCCCTCAACATCGTCCTCCAGGGGCTCATCATCAAACAGATCGACGTCGTCGTCAACGTCGGCGTCGAGGAGCATATCGTAAGCAGGATAAACGGCCAAGGGTATGGGAGCAGGGATCTCTACGAGTGGTAGGTACCCAGCAAAAGGGCCATCAGCGGGCTCATCGACAGCGTCGGGCAGCGCAAAGGGCTGAAAGTCGTCCTCGTCTGTGCTGGTAACATCTGATGTGTGGACCTCGTGCTCTGAAGACTCTAAGTCGTCCGATACTATGGGTCTAGGGCCCGTGGTGTCCGAATCACCTGTGCCGGGCGAGTCCATGGTGTCTGTAACACGAACACAAATATGTACAAATAATCAATCATATAATCAGATAAGCACATCAGTCACCAAGTAAGCAATCAAATAATTCTCCTAGTCCCACTAGCCTCCCAGCCTCTCAGACTGCTCTTCCTAGTCCTACTAGCCAAATTCTCCCAGCCTCTCAGACTGCTCTCCCTAGTCCTACTAGGCAACTACCTCGGTCTCCTAGACCGAGCCTCGGTCTTCCAGACCGAGCCTCAGCCTCCCAGACTGAGCCTATAAATAATAAATAAATGTGCTCAACATTTGTTTGTAAAAAGTTTTGGATCTGGACTTGAGTGGTATGCAGTGTAAAAATGTTTTCGTGAGAGCCCTAGTGATCATAGTCTAGACTCGAGAAGGAATCCTAGTTCGCTATGATCAGAGCTCTGATACCAAGCTGTCACACCCTGGCTTTGCGGAAGCGTGGTTAATTTGGTGTGACTTCTTAATACCATAGCTTAATCATAACAAAGCTATATGATAATAAAACCATGCAAGATCATCCATAGATTTAAGTTTTAAAACCGAAGTAACATAACATTGTCTTAGGGACTACAACACCATAACATAAAACATTGTTTTGAAAGACATAAACATCAACATGAATAAAACGCAGTTTAAGATTTGTGACTCGTCCAGGAAAAAGTCACATTTCCTAAACCGGGATGACCTCGGAACCCATATGCAGCGGGAAAACACAACATACCGTGCTAGATCTTTAATTCCCTGAAATACATGTAAGTTGAAAAATCAACAATAATGTTGAGCGAGTTCATGTGTAAGTGAGTAAATAAACCTTTGTATGTATAAAAACCCTGGTATGTAGCAAATAAGGAAAAAAAGAGATCACCAATGGTTTGCAAGGCCATTGATATGTGTGAAGTGCAAGTAGGAAGACTCAAACCTAGCAGATTTATGCGTTGGGTACAAAGTCACCCCGAGGTCCGTTCTGTTTGGGCCTGGGGCTGGGCTCGCTACACCTAGATAGATCTACCCCTCCTGCCCCTCGGTCCTACCCTGAGGATTAATGGCCTCAAGTTTCCGCCTACCCACTCACATGATCTGAATAATAACCCTCCTTACGCTAACCATACCATGTAAGAATTATTCGTAATCATAGTAACATGTATTTCACCCCCGCAGTTTAGAAAACTGAAAACAGTTAGAGAAAAGGGGGACATGAACTCACTGTGGTGCGTCTCTACCAAGTATATCTCCTGATCAAGCAGCTGTACGACGACCTACACGTACTAAATCTATTAGACGGACGGCCGCGCCTTAGCTTAAGGTTTAAGTTTTTGGGAAATAGTTAGACAACTATTTCGTGTTTATATTTTTGTAAATACTTGGTAATTATTCTCCTTCCCAAGGATGGGGGATTTAATACATGCGTGCTCGTAAAATTCGAAATACATTATTAAGTCTCACTTAATATATTTCATTCCTTACTTCAAAATAAAAATATTCTTCCCAAAATAATACTTTGACAAAAATACGCGCTCATAAATATTTTCTTAAAATGCGTAAGTTGCGTTTTAAAGATCGGGTGGTAATAATTATACCGTTGTAACTTATTATTAATTATGAAGGCGTATGCATTATTTCTGGAATCATTAGTACTTGGTAATATTATTTTTACTCTAAAAATAATATCCGTATATTTCACAAAATAATCATAAACATTTTACAAGTGACGCTATAAAAAAATATATATATATCAAATATATATTTACCCCGTTTCATTTTGTGAAGATCCCACCTCCGATATTTTGTAAATAAAGTCATGGCGAAGTTTACGTTTTGAAAACAAGTCAAAAATATATTTACAACACTTGTAGTGAAAATATTCCCAAGTGTTAGGTTTTTAGAAAAATTTCGCCAGAGTTTCCCCTGTAACTGGAGGTGGCCACGCTTTCAAGCGTATCATTTTCTTTTATAATTCAAATCAACAATTTTCTCATTCAACCAAAACAATATCCAAAGCATCAAACTAGTCAAAATATATATAAATCGCATAAATTACATGAACTTGTGGTTTATCCAAAAATGCGTGATAAATCCCACTATTATTAGTGGATCTTTATATAAATCAACTTCGTTTCTTGAAAGTCTCGTTTTTAAAGGAATTTCATCTTTACAACTTCTTGTAGAATTTGACAATACTAGTGCTTTGTCGAAACTTAGTGTTACACAAGTATTTACACGCTTGTGTGTTTGCTAAAATCATTCTTGTTTATGAAAGATCCGTCTTTAAAAGTATGTTTTCTCTTGACACGTGGTCCTTTGAAAATACCGTTTGTAGCTCCGTAGATCTACTAGTTTTGAACACTATTTCATAAGTAAAATCGATTTTACACAAGTTCATGTTTAATGTGTGGTAGAGTTTCATCATTTAACCCTTTGTACACTTAAACAAACTCTATGTCATGATCCATGATCACGACTAATCCGGGTTAGATGATGACCCGAGCTACCACAACATAGATCGGCACTAAATAATTATAACAAGACAAGTCTTACAAGATTTACACAACAACATAGCTTTTATCCAACATTTTTAACATTTTAGTAAACTTTTAGCATGTCTTCTTGTATGTTCATAGATTTTAACCGACAAAGTTCTTTTTAACCACTTTAAAATAGATCGAGAGTGTGTTTAAAGCAACTTACTACTAGCTCGAGGCTAGGGAAGAAACTAGTCGAAGATTGGGTGGATAAAAGCAATAGGGTGAGGTCCTTCGCGTTCCGAATGCACCAAGCCTCCTCGTATGAGATCCTTAACACTTGTATAAGCTTGGAATGACAAGATCAAAATCGAAAGGTGGCGGTGGGGGTGCTTGTGTCTTCGGCCGAGAGTGAAAGAGAGGGAGAGAGAGGAGTGTTGTTTAGTTAAGTGGTTAAGGTTATGGTGGATCAAAGCTTGTTCTTATAGACATTTCTCATGTTAATTGTCCAAGGGTTACTATGTCACCAAGATATTAGACATAGATGATTATTATAATCAAATAAAGGACAAGGGGGGGTCACATATGGTGACCGAATTCGGTTGGGGGGGGGGGGTATCCGGTTAGTTTCCAACTAGATAGTTAGGATGTAGGTTACTTAGTTAGGTGGTTAACCATTTTTTTTGGGTAAGTTATGCATTGCAGCGGGTGTTAGGGTATTCGGGGACCCTAACTGGCTCAGAAAAGGAAAAACAATGTCAATGTCAATATTTTTATGTTCCGGGTAAAGTCCGGTTGTTCGGTTGGATAGAGATCTGTTAAAGTGCTTAACAAAGCTTTAAAGTGTCGTTATTATTATTTTTAGTGACACAACTTATTCCCGACACTTTGGAAAGTGTCTAGTAACATTTTTCTCATGTTTTGGCACTTCATTAGTTAGCTAGATGCTGAATTTTAATTAAAGTGTTGAATTTTGTACTTAAAGTACGTTTTAGGCACATCCGGTCACTGTAATCTCATTCCTAGTGACGCTGTTCTACAACCCTTATATCCCTACACTCACCACTAGTGTAGCAAACTATCTCAGGCTCTTACATGCCTTAGAGGCAGTACCTGCCTGGTGCTAGTTATGACAGCACGTTTAATAGGTTATCCGTTCATTGTGCTACTGTGCTTTTGGTGCATCAAGGTTGTCACAAAGGTGTTGTAAGCAAAACATGGAGTGACAGCAAGTAAAGTATGATGCAAGTAAGTACATGTATCAGCATTCAAGTAGCAGTTTATCCACAAGTTCAAGTAAGCACAGTAATTAAGCAGTAATTAATTATTAATTAAGTCGTACGGATACCTGGTTTAGTGAGGGTTGTCACAACAGCCTTCCTCGTCAACAGACACATCCTCCGGCTCACCATCGTCACCGAGGTCCGAATATACTTGATGTTCAAAGCTCGGTTGACAACCGTAACTGTGGTTTGGATAACACTCCGGCTGTACAGAGCTGTGCTCGCCACCGTAACCGAAATTCGAATAACCTTGTAAGCACTGTTGACAACCGTAACTGTCGTTTGGATAACACTCCTGCTGTACAAAGTTGTACTCGCCACCGTAACCGAAATTCGAATAACCTTGTTGTGCGTAAGGGTCCTCCACAGGGGTATTCAAATCCAGCGTCACCGTGTTATCACGATAACGAATGCCAGATACAACCTCTGCCTCCCTCAAGTTGGACGAGACCGGTTTCTCATACGAGTCAGAAATAGCGGTCCCCTCGTAAGAATCAGGAACAACTGACTCGTCAGAATATTGAAAGAAAAGATAGTTGCTTAACAACGACATCGTTTTTTCAACACACGTAACTAATACAGCAAAGAAAATCGACAAAGAACAAAACACTCAAATGCTGAATGTTGTGTCTGAGAAGGTTTTTAAAGTGAAAATTTGGGGTCGAAGCGCCGCACTTTGGCCATAGCGCGGCGCTTAGGGTTCACGGGTCACCTGCAACCTCGTACACCTTTATGTCTCTGCAACTTATGTCAGTCACACCATCAAATCACCTTTTGTCGACCGAAGCGCCCCGCTATGGCCATAGCGCGGCGTTTCGAGGTGTGAAAATAATTTTCTGCGTGTGGGAATAGCATGACCCTATAATAATAAGATAAAATTCAATGTGTGTATATTTCTCTCTCTACGTGGGATTTGATCACTAAAGTTTATAATTCGATCTATAAAAGAACCACAGAATCATGTCCCTTTCAAAATCCCTTTTTATTTCCTCCATACTTTCTCAAAGCTACTTACTAATTTCTTCTTTCTAAATTCCTGAAGAAGAACCATCAATGGAGGTCGAATACCAAGAGGTGCTCTCTCTCACTACTCTCTCTCTCTCTCTCTATATATATATATATATAGACACAACACATCCCTCTTGATTTGCTTGGTTTCTCATTTTGTTTTCAAAATTTTCCAGTAAAAAAATGAATGTTAATTTGTAATGGGTATCTAAGCTTGAAGGGCCTTTTGGGTTATCGCAGAAAACTCAGATAGTGAAAAGGTTCCTCACAAGAAAAATAAAAAAAAATAAAAAAAAATCAGGTGGCGTCCTCTTCGTCCGCCCACAGCCGTGCCACCCCCTTGCTCCGTCGCCGTCCAGGTGGCGTCCTCTTCGTCCGCCCAAGCCTGCCCTCACCCCCTCACACACGCCTATACATACATACATATATAAAGGGTTCATCTCCCACCCTTAGGTCCATCTTCTTTAGACCCATCCTCACACCTGCGTACATAACGGTCTACGTGACGGTCCATCCTTGAAGGACTATCCTTGAAGGACTATCCTCCTCCGTACATTCCAGTCTGAAAGATACTAAACATTTTCTTAAAATTGAAGGCAGTTTCTGCAGGTTGTTGTTTTAATTAAACAAGAAATACCAAGTAAAAGGACAAAATAAAAATACATGGTCCTCTCTCTCTATATATAATATATAACCTTATATAATCAGATCACAGTGATATTTATTATTTTAACTTTTGCAGGTTATGGAATGGAATGCAGCGACTTCATGAAAGGTACTAAATATTTTCTTAAAATTGAAGGCAGTTTCTGCAGGTTGTTTTAATTAAACAAGAAATACCAAGGAAAATGACAAAATAAAAATACTGTAGCAAACATGCTATAGCAATTGATATACTATAATATATAATATATAATAATAATTTGGATTAAGGGAATTTTAATGCTTAAGTTTTATACCAAAGCGTTTTTTAAGAGATAGATCAAGTCAACTTAATATAATAATATAAAGCATTTTTTTAAGAGAGAGATTAAGTCTATTTAATAATAAAATGCAAAAATTCTTATGAAATAAAAATAAGATGATTTCTAAAGTAAACTACAAAGCAAAATTCATAAAGAAAAATAAAGACAAACTTAAAGAAAAAAAGATTAAATTACTAATATATCTTTATTATATAAAACGACAAAGCTAAATTTACTAAATTTACATAAAGAAAAAATAAAAGAAATACTAGAATAGATTATAAGCTATGCATGCCAGCTATTACTTACTCTCCTACTTTAAAAATAGTATTTATTTAATACTTCTATCTTTAAAAGTTCTTACACCTCCTTTACTTCACCAAACAGAAAACTCACCATAAACCTAAACCAGTATTTCTCACCAGAAAAAAAAACCTCTCTTACTTTGTTCTTCTCTCATCACAACTTCTCTCTTTTATTTTAAAAACTTCACAGGAGCTAGAGGAACGAGGGTCTCCGATATACAAAAAGAATTAAAATTTTCACGGGCCCTTGAGGTTTTGGGCCCTGAGTAGTCGCCCATCTGGCACTTGCTCATGGTCGACCCTGAAAAATCTTTGAAGGTCTCAACATGTTGGGCGTTCTTGGGGGTAAGACTTTTTTTCATCTTATATATCTATCTATATGGTTGAACATTTAAGTAATTTGGTTTTGCTATTTTTACTAGGTAATGTTTTGAGAGTTGTTAGCTTTGTTTTTTTTTACTAGCATGATGTTGGCTAGGCTGTTCTCTAAATACATATTTGTGGAACTTGCAACATAAGTGACCGGAAAAGAATTGAAAGTGGATAATGTGAGAGTTTTTTTAGAAGCTTTCAGAGAGAATGCATGTATTCTTTTTCTTTTTATAAAATTTTACTTAAATTATTTTGAATGTTAATATTGAGATTTGTGTTTTAACAAACACTAGGAATATATTTGTGTACTCAATTTTGGATGGGTGTCTTTTCTTTCTTGCCAGTTACGACCCGGTGATGAAAGAAGGTTATAATAAACTCTATACAAATTTAATTTATAATTTTATTAGCTAAACTTAATATTTTGTTTTGGTACAGCGTGTCTGATTATGTTTTTTTTTTTGCCAAACCTACGTCTTGGGATTAGATGCTACACGGATGAATGAAAAACATCGAGCCCCCGAGGTTATCGACACCGTTTTAGAGGGTGTCGAAAAATTCTACAGTGATTCAGAGGATGACAACTCAGAAAAATTTAAAGTGGTAGTAAACAATATCTTTGAAGTTCACGTTAGGCTCCGTGATCATCTTTTTGCAAAAAAACAATATGTGAATTTTGTTGGATCGATGTTGATGGTCACCGGTGTGATAGTTGGAGGGAAGAAGAGAGTTAACTTTAGATGTAACATTCCCTTGTTGTCCTATGACAGCCCGGGCATGGAAAGTCAACTACCAAGCGGATTGAATAACTACACACAGGTATCTATTAATTTGGCAATATTATTATTTTTATTAATAATATATTTATTAATATTCAATTATTATTAATATATAACACATGTGATGTCCGATACAAAAAAAAACTTTATTGCGAATATAACTCTTTATTCAACGAATTTTATACCGCTATGCCAATAAACCTATAAAAACGAATATGGTATATAGTATATAGGTTAAAATTTAAATTGTATTTTATATAATTAGATTATATTTCAATTTATTTTTGTAATTTAATATCAACAATGATTAAGTTAAATAGAAGGTATTTAAATAGATTTTTAAGTTCACATTTGAGCGATGATATAAATTAATGGGGTGGGTTTTATTTGGATTAAAAAAACAATAAATTAAATAAGTAAAAAGACAAAAATGCCTCTCATTTAACTGACTTTTTTGATGAAGTTAATGGGCTGGATGAAAATGACAAAATGCAAAACTCAGGAACAAATGAGAAAAATTGTTATTACTATTTTTAATATTATCTATTCGTAATTATTATAATATGAATTATTATTATCTAAGTCACTAGGTTATAGTCTATGCGTTACACGGGTTTACATAACATATTGTCTTTATTCAACCCGTGTAACATAAGTCACTAGTAATCCATTAAATTACTACGTGGATGTTGATCTTGTGCTTTATATTGTCAATCATCATAGTAAAAACACAGGGGCTAAATGTTACTATGTCGTGATAAAGAGGGACTGAATTTAAATAGAGAAAATTACAATTTTGGCCTTTGTGGTTACATCACTTACCCTTTTAGCCCCAAAAGGAATCTTTTAACAGCTGAGCCTCCAACGTCTTTTTTTCTAACCCTTTTGGCCCTAAACGTCTGTTTTTCTAACCCTTTTGGCCCCTAAAAGTAAATGGATAAGATTAATGATAGGGGTCAAAAGGGTTAGAAAAAAAAAACGTTGGAGCTCAAATGTTAAAAAATTCATTTTTGGGCTAAAAGGGTAAAAGTGATATAACCACAGGGAACAAAATCGTAATTTACTCTTTTAAATATAATATAGATGTTTCTTACCAATATGCTAATGCATTCTGATTCGCTAATAGTAACAGGTTTACACTTTTTAGTGTAATTCAAATAACATAATAACAAAATCCTAAATTAATCATAATCACTACCTTACTAAAACAAAAACACAATATGGCAATGCCATTTCATTCATCTAAAACTTGACTCGGTCTAAGCCCTATCCGTATAAACTTATGCTCATCCATTCTGATTCGCTAATAGAAGCAAGTTTACATTTTTTAGTGTAATTCAAATAACATAATAACAAAATCCTAAATTAATCATAATCACCACCTTCCTAAAATAAAAACACAATATGGCAATGCAATTACATTCATCTAAAACTCTACTCGGTCTAAGCCCTATCAGTATAAACTTAAACAGAAAACTCACCATAAACCTAAATCAGTGTTTCTCACCAGAAAAAAACTCTCTTAATTTGTTCTTCTCTTATCACAACTTCTCTCTTTTATTTTAAAAACTCCACAGGACCTAGAGGAACGAGAGTCTCTGATATACAAAAAGAATTAAAATTTTCACGGGCCCTTGAGGTTTTGGGCCCTGAGCGGTCGCCCATCCGGCACTTGCTCAGGGTCGGCCATGAAAAAATCTTTGAAGGTCTCAACATGTTGGGCGTTCTTGGTGGTAAGACTTTTTTCATCTTATATATCTATCTATATAGTTGAACATTTAAGTAATTTGGTTTTTCTATTTTTACTAGGTAGTGTTTTGGGAGTTGTTAGCTTTGTTTCTTTTACTGGCATGATGTTGGTTAGGCTGGTCTCTAAATACATATTTGTGGAACTTGCACCATAACTGACCGGAAAAGAATTGAAAGTGGACAATGTGAGAGTTTTGAGTTTTTCCACTTTCAATTCTTTTCCGGTCAGTTATGGTGCAAGTTCCACAAATATGTATTTAGAGACCAGCCTAACCAACATCATGCCAGTAAAAGAAACAAAGCTAACAACTCTCAAAACACTACCTAGTAAAAATAGAAAAACCAAATTACTTAAATGTTCAACTATATAGATAGATATATAAGATGAAAAAAGTCTTACAATCAAGAACGCCCAACATGTTGAGACCTTCAAAGATTTTTTCATGGCCGACCCTGAGCAAGTGCCGGATGGGCGACCGCTCAGGGCCCAAAACCTCAAGGGCCCGTGAAAATTTTAAATCTTTTTGTATATCAGAGACCCTTGTTCCTCTAGGTCCTGTGGAGTTTTTAAAATAAAAGAGAGAAGTTGTGATGAGAGAAGAACAAATTAAGAGAGTTTTTTTTCTGGTGAGAAACATTGGTTTAGGTTTATGGTGAGTTTTCTGTTTAAGTTTATACTAATAGGGCTTAGACAGAGTCGAGTTTTAGATGAATGTAATGGCATTGCCATATTGTGTTTTTATTTTAGGAAGGTAGTGATTTGATTAATTTAGGATTTTGTTATTATGTTAGTTGAATTACACTAAAAAATGTAAACTTGTTTCTATTAGCGAATCAGAATGTATGAGCATAAGTTTATACTGATTGGGCTTAGACCGAGTCGAGTTTTAGATGAATGAAATGGCATTGCCATATTGTGTTTTTGTTTTAGAAAGGTAGTGATTATGATTAATTTAGGATTTTGTTATTATGTTATTTGAATTACACTAAAAAGTGTAAACCTGTTACTATTAGCGAATCAGAATGCATTAGCATATTGGTAAGACACCTCTATATTATATTTAAATGAGTAAATTATGATTTTGCTCCCTATGGTTATATCACTTTTACCCTTTTAGCCCCAAAATGAATTTTTTAACATATGAGCCCCAACGTTTTTTTTTTTCTAACTCTTATGACCCCTAACATTAACCTCATCCATTTATTTTTAGGGGCCAAAAGGGTTAGAAAAACAAACGTTTAGGGCCAAAAGGGTTACAAAAAAAGACGTTGGAGGCTCAGATGTTAAAAGATTCATTTTTGAACTAAAAGGGTAAAGTGATGTAACCACAGAGGCCAAAATTGTAATTTACTCTATTTAAATTCAGTCCCTCTTTATCATGACATAGTAACATTTAGCCCCTGTGTTTTTACTATGATGATTGACAATATAAAGCACAAGATCAACATCCACGTAATAATTTAATGGATTACTAGTGACTTATGTTACACAGGTTGAATAAAGACAATATGTTTTGTAAACCCGTGTAACGCATAGACTATAACCTAGTGACTTAGATATTAATAATTCATATTATAATAATATAATAATTACGAATAGATAATATTAAAAATATCAATAACAATTTTTCTCATTTGTTCCTGAGTTTTGCATTTTGTCATTTTCATCCGGCCCATTAACTTCATCAAAAAAGTCAGTTTAATGAGGGCCATTTTTGTCTTTTTACTTATTTAATTTATTGTTTTTTTTAATACAAATAAAACCCACCCTATTAATTTATATCATCGCTTAAATCTGAACTAAAAATATATGAAAATACCTTTTATTTAACCTAATCCTTGTTGATATTAAATTACAAAAATAAATTGAAATATAATCTAATTATATAAAATACAATTTAAATTCTAATCTATATACTATATACCATATTCGTTTTTATAGGTTTATTGGCATGGCGGTATAAAATTCGTTGAATAAAGAGTTATATTCGCAATAAAGTTTTTTTTTTGTATCGGACACCACATGTGTTATATATTAATAATAATTGGATATTAATCTAATATATCATTAATAAAAATAATAATATTGCCAAATTAAGAGATAGCTGTGTGTAGTTATTCAATCCGCTTGGTAGTTGACCTTCCGTGCCCGGGCTGTCATACGACAACAAGGGAATGTTACATCTAAAGTTAACTCTCTTCTTCCCTCCAACTACCACACCGGTGACCATCAACATCGATCCAACGAAATTCACAGATGGTTTTTTTGCAAAAAGATGATCACGGAGCCTAACGTGAACTTCAAAGTTATTGTTTACTACCACTTTAAATTTTTCTGAGTTGTCATCCTCTGAATCACTGTAGAGTTTTTCGACACCATCTAAAACGGTGTCGATAACCTCGGGGGCTCGATGTTTTTCATTTATCCGTGTAGCATCTAAGGCCAAGACGAAGGTTTTGGCAAAAAACATAATTAGACACGCTGTACCAAAACAAAATATTAAGTTTAGCTAATAAAATTATAAATTAAATTTGTATAGAGTTTATTATAACCTTCTTTCATCATTGGGTCGTAACTGGCAAGAAAGAAAAGACACACATCCAAAATTGAGTACACAAATATATTCTTAGTGTTTGTTAAAATACAAATCTCAATATTAGCATTCAAAATAATTTAAGTAAAATTTTATAAAAAAAGAGAAAAAGAAAACGTACATTCTCCTTGAAAGCTTTTAAAAAAACTCTCACATTGTCCACTTTCAATTATTTTCTAGTCAGTTATGGTGCACGTTCTACAAATATGTATTTTGAGACCAGCCTAGCCAACATCATGCTAGTAAAAGAAAAAAGCTAACAACTCCCAAAACACTACCTAGTAAAAATAGAAAAACCAAATTACTTAAATGTTCAACTATATAGATAGATATATAAGATGAAAAAAGTCTTACCACCAAGAACGCCCAACATGTTGAGACCTTCAAAGATTTTTTCATGGCCGACCCTGAGCAAGTGCCGGATAGGCGACCGCTCAGGGTCCAAAACCTCAAGGGCCCGTGAAAATTTTAATTCTTTTTGTATATCAGAGACCCTGGTTCTTCTAGGTCCTGTGGAGTTTTTAAAATAAAAGAGAGAAGTCGTGATGAGAGAAGAACAAATTAAGAGAGTTTTTTTCTGGTGAGAAACACTGGTTTAGGTTTATGGTGAGTTTTCTGTTTAAGTTTATACTGATAGGGCTTAGACCGAGTCGAGTTTTAGATGAATGTAATAGCATTGCCATATTGTGTTTTTATTTTAGGAAGGTAGTGATTATGATTAATTTAGGATTTTGTTATTATGTTATTTGAATTACACTAAAAAATGTAAACTTGCTTCTATTAGCGAATCAGAATGGATGAGCATAAGTTTATACTGATAGGGCTTAGACCGAGTCGAGTTTTAGATGAATGAAATGGCATTGCCATATTGTGTTTTTGTTTTAGGAAGGTAGTAGTTATGATTAATTTAGGATTTTGTTATTATGTTATTTGAATTACACTAAAAAGTGTAAACCTGTTACTATTAGCGAATCAGAATGCATTAGCATATTGGTAAGACACCTCTATATTATATAAATGAGTAAATTACGATTTTGCTCCCTGTGGTTATATCACTTTTACCCTTTTAGCCCAAAATTTTTTAACATCTGAGCCCCAACGTTTTTTTAACCCTTTTGACCCCTAACATTAACCTCATCCATTTACTTTTAGGGGCCAAAAGGGTTAGAAAAATAGACGTTTAGGGCTAAAAGGGTTACAAAAAAGACGGTGGATGCTCAGATGTTAAAAGATTCTTTTTTGGGCTAAAAGGGTAAAGTGATGTAACCACAGAGGCCAAAATTGTAATTTACTCTATTTAAATTCAGTCCCTCTTTATCACGACATAGTAACATTTAGCCCCTGTGTTTTTACTATGATGATTGACAATTTAAAGCACAAGATCAACATCCACGTAGTAATTTAATGGATTACTAATGACTTATGTTACACGGGTTGAATAAAGACAATATGTTATGTAAACCCGTGTAACGCATAGACTATAACCTAGTGACTTAGATAATAATAATTCATATTATAATAATTATGAATAGATAATAATAAAAATAGCAATAACAATTTTTCTCATTTGTTCCTGAGTTTTGCATTTTGTCATTTTCATCTAGCCCATTAACTTCATCAAAAAAGTCAGTTTAATGAGGGGTATTTTTGTCTTTTTACTTATTTAATTTATTGTTTTTTTAATCCAAATAAAACCCACCCCATTAATTTATATCATCGCTCAAATATGAACTTAAAAATCTATGTAAATACCTTCTATTTAACTTAATCATTGTTGATATTAAATTAAAAAATAAATTGAAATATAATCTAATTATATAAAATACAATTTAAATTTTAACCTATATACTATATACTATATACCATATTCGTTTTTATAGGCGTATTGGCATAGCGGTATAAAATTCGTTGAATAAAGAGTTATATTCACAATAAAGTTTTTTTTTTTTGTATCGGACACCACATGTGTTATATATTAATAATAATTGAATATTAATCTAATATATTATTAAGAAAAATAATAATATTGCCAAATTAAGAGATACATGTGTGTAGTTATTCACAAACAAATTATTTGGTTAGATTAGACAATCACCTAATTTGGTTTGATCAGCAACGATTAAAAAATAAAATTTAATGTCACACATGAAAATAAAAATAAACAAATAAAATACTACAATAGTATAACATAAATATTTTTATATATTACGTATATATCTATACTTATGTATAGATTAATAAATTGGATATATTAATATGATATAATAACAATATGTATTTATTTGTTGTTGTGTATAAATTAATAAATTGTATATTAATAGAAGAATATTAATAATAATATTAAAGGAGAGAATGCCACATGACATTATGTTAGGATCTGAGCTTGTTTGATTGTGTTGTTTAATTAAATGATTAATGTAAGAAGGTAAAACAGAGATGTATTGCAGCGAAAATAGAAAGTAAACTTTATAACACAATCACAGGAGAAAAGTTTTCAGCAAACATGATTTCATTAATCGAATGATTGTATGAATTACAAGATTCAACTATGCATGCATGCAACACTAAACTCCCCCTCAGCCTGAGCTCACATTTAGTTCGTATAAGATGAGTGTGTGCAAAAGAGATAATAGAACAGTACAGGTACTGTTCTATTTATAGTACAATCCTAACCACTAAGCATCTAATGCTGACGTCACCTAGACAGTGACATCTAACAGCCTAACAACCTCTAAACACTGATCTATACAAAACACTGTTACATTAAACAACTGATAAGTAAACACTGATTCTCATTTCCACTGTTGTTGCCTAAGCACTGATGCTGCATATCAGTGCTTTCTTCATTGGTTGATCAGGCCTTTGAATCAGTAGTGTTTAGTCTTCATCGGGTCTTTGACAATCAGCAGTTGTTAGGTCTTCAGTCTTTATGATCAGCAGTTGTTGTTGAGCAGTTGTTGAGGGGATTAGTACTTAGAGTCATCAGCTGATTAGAAGCACTACCATTGAAGGGAACTTAGGACATGCATTGCTTGTTGAGGATCAACAGCTGAGAACCAGTTTTGGCTTTCAGTATCATATGTTCTTCTAGGTTTGATTACATGGGCCAATAATCTCCCCCTAGAACAGATGATGCCAAAACACTTCCTTATTTCTTGATCTTTATTCTCTCATCAATTTCTCCCTGATTTTCCCTTTGAATTGTAATTCAAAGTTCATGGAGTCTTCATCATCCTCATCTGTGTGAAGTTGAAGTTCTAAAAGATCTAGGAGATCAGCTGCATCCAGGCCTAATGCATCCTCCCTTGAAAAGTGTTCAACTCTACCATTGGACTTGAGCAAAGTCAATACATGGGTCTTTCTATCAGACTGCCACTTTAGTATTTTTGAGTCCAACGGGTTTCTAGGGAGAGACTTTATTTGTGATGAGTTTGGTGAAGGAGGCCTGCTTGTCAGCCTTTGAACTGTTTCAGCAAGTTGAGCTTGAAGCTTTAATGAGGCATCATCCAAGCCATACATGATCTGGTTCTTGATAGACTCTTTCAAGATATCAGCTTCTCTCTTTGCATCTTCCTCATCCATCTGCTTCTGTCTTTTTATTTGATCTAAGACATGGGTGGATAGGTCAGAGGATGTGAACAGTGTTTTCAGAGAGAGGGCCTGCTGCTTTGGCTTATCAGTGGCTTGATCTTTATACACTGGCTTCTTTGGAGCTGTTGGATCAGTTTCTCTTAGTTTTTCCAGCTTAACATTCACTTGATCAATGTACTGCCTGGACCATCTTGAAATGGCCCTTGCAGACCCATACTTAGCTGACCAACTCAGCTCTCTTCCTCTTGTATTCTAAAGTAAGCTCTGCACTGGATTTCTTGAACTTGTTCCAGTTTGGTGCAGTCTTCTTCATCATAGGATCATTCTTTATTCTTTCAGTTATCTTGGCTTCTTCTTTGAGAGTTGTGAGAGGCCAGTCTTTGAACTGATGTTCTTTGGCAGGGTATGGTTTGTCTCTCATGATAAGCTCTAAGAGATCTTTCCTTAGCTTCTTTTAAAGATCAACATTTGCTAGAAGATTTGACATCTCCTTGCTCAAGTCTCTTGCAAAGTCTTCCAGTTTCCTGACTTTACTTAACCCATGTTGCATTCAACTTGAGAAGTTGGTGTCACCTTTCCCTTTACTCTCTTGCTTGGCAATATATTCAGCTTGCTTGGCTTTTAATTTCAGATACTCATCCATGTTCTTTGGAGGTCTGAAGCCATGAAGAGATGGGAATGTTCTTGTAACTCCTCGTAATTTCGTATTTCTATTTTGGAAAATTCATACTCGTACCATAATTCAAGGCGTTAATCATAATAAAAATATATATTATTACATATTCGTTATTCGTACAATCGCCCATTTAAATAAGTAATTATGCACAAATCAGTACTTTTCGGTTTGCAATTACGCGTCCAACGTCAATTATTGACCCTACTCGACTTATTTTCGGTCCTAAAATAAACAATCTACAACATATTGCGACACTCGGGCTCGAAAACAGGACTCGTAGACGTGACCGGGCCACTCTAATACGCAAGAACCAGATTAATGGGCTTTGGGCCCAAACCTACCAAAACCCTAGATAATATACACTCTACCACTCACACACTCACACCACTCACGTACACACACCAGCTCCCTCCTGCTCTCTCTAATTTCCGGCAACCGGAGCCGAAGTCCGGCGAACTCCGGCATCGACCATGCTCCGACAGACACCACAACCCCCTAACCCCTCTCTTCTTAAACCACCACCCAATCACCCACCTCTGTTCGAAGGGACGGCCGGCCACCACCATTTCTGTGGTGGCGTGCGGCGGCGAATACATACGGGAAGAAAGAGAGAGACAGCGAGAACGAAGAGAGAGAGAGAGAGAAAGAGACCGAGAGAGAGAGAGTGATAGAGATTGCATACGTATTAGTATATTGTAATAGTGTAAGGGGTATTAGTGTAATTACTTTTTTATAAATAAGGCATTAGTCATTAGTGAAGGGGGGAAGAGAATTAGTTAGTGATTAAGCTCATTGCCTTGTGCATGAGAAGGGCTTAGCCCTGGGCCACTTCGGTGGATATTATCCTGTATTGTCTTCTTCTTCTATCAAAATAGTTACAGATTTACTTTTCATCATCTCCATTAAATTCTGATACGTATCATTGGTCCGACCTGCCGCTTCTGCTCTACCATCGCTCGATCATCAATTCAACCAGATCTATCACTTCAATTGATTCACCGATTCCAGCAGATTTATCTAGGGTTTCAATCGATTACATCTCTATTTGAGCTCTATCTTCAATTTCCAGATCTGTGTCACATTCGGATCTCAGATCCAATTCGATTTCAGATATGTGCTCTCAGATCCAAATCGTTTTCAGATCTGCTCGACCTGCCTCACCTCTACTCCTCAATTTCTCTGTTCTGTTTCCACTTCAGTCTTCATTTCAATTTCTCTGTTCTCGCTTCAATTTCAATTGCTCCGATCTGTTTTTTTTTGCACCATGGAAACCGGTACAAGTGCTAGAATCGATGCTCAGGACATTCACATCAATCAATTACAGAGCGATATTACCAAACTCAAATCCACGTTGAACTCCTTGGAAGAATCGCTGGAAGAGGAACGTGCTGAGTCGACTGAATTTCGTAAAACTCTGCTCAACTGGATGCGACAACATGAGAAGAAAGGGGAAGAAGCGTCGCTGGGATCTAGTTGTCGATCGGGATCGGTATTAGCTCAATTGGAGGCACTTGTTTACAGATCTGAAGAACGTCTGGGTAAATCGCTGCTGCACAATGGATGTGGCTCCAAATCAAGGTCGGATAGTGCTAATTGGGCCTTATCGACTGCTGAAACTGCGTTTGTCCATGGCTCCTCCACAACCAACTCGATGTCTGATACAGATCCATTGAAGGCGATCATATACCAATTTGAAGAAACTTCCGCCGACCATGGCTATTTGATGCTGAATAGTCATTCGGATTCCATTGTTTCAGGCTCTAATTCTACATCGGCGGCTCCAATTGCGCAATTTCAGTCTCCACGAGCACAAATTGTTGGCGTCCGATCAAAATCTCATGAAATTGGAGTGATATCGGGCCGATCTCAGGGAAATTTGGGCTTCAGGACTGTGGTATTGGGCTCAGATGCTGTATTGGGCCTTGGTATTTTCAACATTCGACTAGCCGACTTACCGCCTAAGTTGTCTGATCTGGATCCTGATCCAGAACCACCTGACCGTCATACACCTTCGCTTTCAGCTCCTGTTCGGGTTCCTTCAAGTCAACTATGGGTGGTGCACGGGCAGTGTCGGCCTCCCGAAGACTCAACTAAGGAGATCTCAGTTTGCTTTTGGAGCTCGTTATCGGATTCCAGTCTTGAGGACAAGACTGTTTTGAAGGGGGGAGTATTGATAGAGATCGCATACGTATTAGTATATTGTAATAGTGTAAGGGGTATTAGTGTAATTACTTTTTTATAAATAAGGCATTAGTCATTAGTGAAGGGGGGAAGAGAATTAGTTAGTGATTAGGCTCATTGCCTTGTGCATGAGAAGGGCTTAGCCCTGGGCCACTTCGGTGGATATTATCCTGTATTGTCTTCTTCTTCTATCAAAATAGTTACAGATTTACTTTTCATCATCTCCATTAAATTCTGATACGTATCAGAGAGATCAGCGAATGAGGGCAGCGCCGCCGTCAGCGGTGGTGTTTGTTTTCTTTTTTTTGCTCCGACGAGTTCCGGTAAGAAAATCCCACCTACTTTCATTTTTTTTTGGTGTTAATGGTGGTGATGGTGGTGATTTGTTGCTGCTGTTGATGATGATGGTGGTGGCGTCGCCGGCAACAGGAGCCGACGCCCGGTGACAGCTGGTGTCGGCTGAGACGGTGGTTCGATTCCAGTCCGACCCAGTTCCAGTTCGAGTCTCGGTTCAGGTAAGGATTTTGAGTGTGTTTGGTTCAGTTTTGGGTTGTTTCGAATGTGGGTTTGTTCGGGCGAACTCGGGTCATGTGTCAAGTCTGGTTCGGTTTCGGGTTCGGTAAAACAGTCAACAGGTTCAGTCTTGTTTTGGGTTGGGTTAAAACGTTGATCAACTCGTGAACCGTTTCGGTATATAACTTTTTTTTTTCTGATCTCATTTGCGTTTCGCTTTCAGTTGTTTTAAACCCATTTCATTGTTTTCTTGTCTAAAGAAACTTGATAAACTATATATTCAGCAAACAAAATCATAATAGTGATATTCGATGGTTTTTTTATAAAGAAGATGATCATCTAGATAATCATATACATATGAAACAGAATGCAGTTCATAATAACTGTTTGCCTTATAAATTGAAATTAGTGGACAAAAGAATCTTTCACCCATATCCTTTTCTTTTTGTTTGTTGATTGTTCAACTTGGGTTCGACCCATGCTTGGAGCTTTCTTTTGATCCACTTTAAATTTTGAAATTTTATAAAAGAAAAGTTATTTAATCATTTAGAAACTGTTTAAAAATATTTTCTATTAGAAAGTAATAAGTTAGATATTTGTTTTCTCTAATTATTATCTATACTATATAATAAAAGAAACCATGTTAGAGACACATGGCGCTCTATGAGGCATCCTTAATTATTTTTCTAAATATTTATTATGAAAGTTAATTATTGATAATATTAAATTTAAAATTTAAAATTTGTGGAAGAGATTTTAATGATAAAGACAAAGATAACTGATAATAATATACTAATTATTAAAATCTAAAAAGATATATTAGCATTTTAAATATTTAATAATAACAATAATAAGATGGTTGTTATATCAAATCTAATTCACCTGAATACAAGTGAAGTAGTCTTCATATGTTCGATACTTACGTATTTAATAGATAATTTAAAAATTGAACTTATTATATGCAATGGATATTAGTTATGTGTTACGTGACAGATATTTACCCAAACATTTAATCAAGCAATCCATTTAGCCCGGCCCAAAACACAATTATGAGGTTGTTGAAGTAATGATCAAACCCGGCCCAAAACACAATAAAATTAGTTACATTAATTTATAAAACTACCAACTCCCGTTCAATCCACTCCTTTTTATTTTCTTTGTGTGCTTTATCGAAAAAGCATACACAACAAAACATTAGCAAACATAAATGAATGAGTATATATATAGAGGATTTTTCCTCAAAAACCAAATTAAATTTTTACATAATGATTTTGCCCCGATTATTCGTAAGGCAATTTAGTGAGTTATTTCATCTAACTACTATAATAACAAAAACCAACTTTTGAACACGTTTATTGAAGGTAATCTTAAATC
The DNA here is from genome assembly GCA_030545235.1 of Helianthus tuberosus. Classification (NCBI taxonomy): domain Eukaryota; kingdom Viridiplantae; phylum Streptophyta; class Magnoliopsida; order Asterales; family Asteraceae; genus Helianthus; species Helianthus tuberosus. Next base: position 98,714,223 of record CM060393.1, on the reverse strand, counting down.
TCTATTTATCTTATATTAACTAAATAAATAATAAATTAATATTAAATCTTATCATACTTTAATAAAATATTATCATCAAATATAAATTGTTAATTTAATAAATATTTTAACAAAAAAATACCTCTCTTATCTACTTATCTTATGTTAAATATATAAATAATAAATTAATATTAAATGTTATCCGCATTTATTAAAAATATAACTTTTTTTTATTATTTGGTATACAAAATTATATTTATTCAACTTGTGTAAAACGCGGGGTTTTTAAGGATATAATTTTTTAGTATTTGGTAGATTTTTCAACCCAAATATACACGGGTTTCTTTTAAAGATACAACGTTTTTAGTATTCAATATACAAAATTACATTTATTTAGGATATATTTTTTTATTATTTGGTAGATTTTTCAACCCGACTATACACGGGCTTTTTAAAGATACGACGTTTTTAGTATTTAATATACAAAATTACATTTATTTAATCTGTATAATACACATGGTTTTTAAAGATATATCTCTTTTTAGATCTATTCAACACGTGTAATATACGGGGTTTTTAAGGATGTAATTTTTTATTATTTGGTAGATTTATTCAACCCGATTATACACGGGTTTTTTAAAGATACGACGTTTTTAGTATGTAGTATACAAAATTACATTTATTTAATCTGTGTAATACACATGATTTTTAAAGATATAACTTTTTTATTATTTGATATATAAAATTACATTTATTTAACCCGTACAATATACAGGGTTCATAAAGATATAACTTTTTATTATTTAATATATAAAATTACATTTATTCAACCCCGTGTAATACACGGGGTTCTAACCTAGTATTAACATATTTAAAAGGGATGCAGCAGCATAGTGGTTACTGTGCGTGTCGTTTTCATTCAGGAAGAAGATAACCCGCTGGCTGGAGTATTGTTGAACGAACCAGAGGTCACGGGTTCGAACCCCCGGTGACCTGGTTTCTTTATTTCTTTAATACCATTTCTTTTATGATATAACATAAAAGTATTAGATTTATTTATAAAAAAAACCAAATAAATTAATAGTTTTAAAAAAAATTCTTTTATGACAAAAGCTATTAACAAAATAAACTATGAGTTGTGGGAACAATAAATACTAGGCATATAATTAACTTATCAACCAATAAATATTAGGAATCTTATTTAATCTACAAATATTAATAAGTTCGTTACGTGTTATTTGAAAATCTAGGATAATCGTTTCTCGTTCGTTCCCTTGGATTCCTAATCTTACTCGTGCGTTACTTACAAGAAATCGCGAACGCAACCAATGTGAGTACACTTGACCCATTTTCCTTTTAAATACACTTTGGGTGCAACATGTTTTACTTGTTAAACCGCACAATTCACAAACATGCTTTTATTCATTCAATCCGTATACATGCCTTGTTATGCTTAGGTTCATGCTAGAATACATACTATTTGTTAACTCGGCTTAAACAATTATAGCGCTATAGGAGTAGCACACCACCCGACGGGGTTTTGTTAAGTCTTTATTCTATAACGGTCTCGTTGCTTCAGGTGTTTGTTTTTGTGGTTGTGGTTTTGAAAATGTGTGTAAGGGTATAATCTAGTATAGGTTTGCGTCTGTCTTGGGTTATTTTGTAGGGGTTGGGTTCGAAATAGTTGGTGGGCTTGTTTGGTTGTTTTGTGATCTATGGGGTATGGGTTTGGCCCAATGTAAAAGGATCTCCTATGCTAGTATAAATAGGGGAGGCCTTAGTCGAATTAGGTTGTTGATTCATTAGCAAACTTTTGTGTTTTTGTGCGACTTGAGTACCAGACGGTTCTAGAAATCGTGTGCTCTTGTTCTTGAATCAATACAATTTGCTTTTCGATCTTCTACATCTTACTTATAATTCCGCTACTTGTTTGGTTTTTGATATCCGATTGTAGTGATTCTGGACTTACAATTGGTATAAGAGCCTAAGTAGTCTTGCGAAGGCTCGGTTGGATTGGATATCTTGAAGATTGAAGACTGTTTCGCTGCTGATCTGTGTTCGACTTCGACAAAGAAAGAAATGGCTCAAATTAATCAATTGGGATTGACTGAAACAACTGCTATTAACCAGGATCTAGATAACATAATTAGAACTAACAATAGGATTCCCAGGCTTATTTCTGGGGGATTCTTTTCAGAATGGAAATTCAGATTCATCCACTACATGAGAATCAAGGATCCAAAAGGCCTGGAGGTCCATCTGCAACGGACCAACTGTGATCACCTACGTTGTGAACGAAACTGAAGGAACGACTTCTCCTAAGCCCGAATCTCAATTTACTGAAGAGGATCGTGAAAAGCTTGACATTGATGTCAAAGCTCTTGCTATGCTGCACTCTGCTCTTGCACCAGAAATTGACATTGGAGTTCATGATTGCAAAACTGCAAAAGAAATGTGGGAAGCTCTTCTGGCCATGTATGAAGGAAACGAAGAGATGAAGGAAAGCAGACGGGAAATGCTCACTCAGAAGTTTAACTTGTTCAATCACTTCCCAGGTGAAACTTTGGAATATCAAATCCAGATATTTGTTGCCTTGGTCAGTGATATGAAGACCCATGATATCAGTTTGGAAAAGTCTGTTACCAACAAGAAATTACTCAACGCTATTCCAAGAAACTGGGATACAAATGTAACCCTTATCAAAAGAACCAGGGACTTGGCTAGAATGACTCTTTCTGAACTGATTTCATTGCTAAAGTCTTATGAGATGGACGACAAACAAAGGCTCTACAATCACACTGCAAGCTACAACAATGCAGGTGCGTTGACCAACACTGCTTTGATGTCTTAGCAAGGAATGAGCTCGCTCCAAACACCTTCTACTGTGCTGTTCCCTGCTAATCTTGGAACTTATGTCAATCAATCTGGCTATTTTCCTGCTCCTACTCAACAAGTGAACCAAACTCAATCTGCTCCACAGCCTGCTAATCAATCTGCTCCTACACCCACACAACTTCTTTCGAATATCACCACTACTTTTGCTGCAACAAACTCTTCAGTGGCTACTTCGAAGGAATTTGAGCAAGCTATGGCTTTCATGACAGGAGTCATGAATTGTTATCATGCGTTCATTGCTGGAAGGGTAGCAAATAACATCGACTCTAATGAACTGCTGGAAATCCATCCTGATGATGTTGAAGAAATGGATATCACTTGGTAGATGGACATGACAGTGTTTCGAGCAAAAAACTTCGTAAAGAAAACTGGTAGAAACAAATGGGAAACAACTGATCATGAGCTTGGTTGGAACAAGGCTAAGCTCAGATGTTATAACTGTCACGAGCTTGGGCACTATGCTCGAGAGTGCAAGCAGCCAAGAAGGGATAGAGTCGATCCAAATGTTACTGTCACTGTTAGTTCAGCGGCTCGACCAGCTCCAAATGTTGTGTCAACCTCGAACATCACTGTCTCTCGTCTCACTCAGGTTTCATCCTCAAACACTGCTGCCAGAAATCAAACAATCGCTTCAGAATCTGTTGCAAATCCTGGAAATGCACTGGTGGTCCAGGAAGGAGGGGGGCTTCGATTGGACACAACAGTTGAATGATCTGCAGATCACTACAGACACTTTGTACCAGTCAAATCAAGCTCTCATGGCAGAAGTGAAAGAAGATGCTGAATCGGCAACTGAAGACATTGAGGGAACGATCTATCATGCCCTCATGGCTCAAATGAACGACTACACTCCTTCTGAGGCTGAGGTATGTGTAGACGATGTTTGTTGTACTTCAAAGTGTAGGGAGAAGGTAAAAAGGTTTAAAGAACAGGCCGACTCGCTTACTATGCAACTTCAATATACCAGATCCAGTAGTTATGAAGTTAAAAAGAAACTGTATGGGTATAAGGATATGGTGGAGGCACAAAAAACGCGAAATTCGGAAGTTGCATAGTGATCTAAGCGAAGCGAACTGTCGATATCTCCACTTCAAGGAGCTATCTGAAAAACTAACTGTTGAATTAAATGACTTAAAATCAACTTTTGAAAATACAGAATTCAATTTTAAAAAGTTTGATGTTTCAAGCGAAAAGGTCGAAAAGATGATAAATCAACAGTTAAAGTATAGCAAAAAGGAAGTGAGGAATAAAGGGTGTTGGTGCACTAATGTCTGTTAACTTCGTCTTTATCGAGTCTTGTATTGTATTAGATAAATCAGGGCACGAAAATCGAGAAAACAATATTTTAGGGTAATTTCGCTTGAAATGGACATTCTGTCATTTCAAACGAAATTAGTGAGTTCAAGCGAAATTACTAATTCCGCATGAACTGGTAATTCCGTTTGTAACTGTTTCAAGTGGAATTAGTTCTCTATAAATACTGAACTTGTTTGTGTCATTTAAAACGGAATTAGAACATTGTTTTCAGAGCCGAGGTGCTGCCGGATTGTTATTTGAATTGTAAAAGCTCAGGAAATCAATAAGAGAAGATAATTAGAAAGTATCAAGCTGTGTTACGTCAATTTCATTGATTCCGCCTTTGATTTTGATGTTGAACTCTTCAGATTGACTTGTTAGGGTCACACGACGATCCAACAAGTGGTATCAGAGCTCAGGACGAGGAGTTCATACCAATTCAGCTTGATTTCACCGGATTCTCTTTCTTCTACTCTTTCTTTTCTGATTTGAACGAGATTTAACGGTTGAAATGGCTTAAAACTCACATATATCACGTAAAACATAGTTTTAACTAATCCTTGAAAGAATTGGATTAAAATTCGATCTAAATTTGATAAAACTTGTAATTCTGCTTGAAAAACTGTTCGGACAAAATGACATCATCATAATTCCGTTTGAATCTGTCATTGTAATTCCGCACGGAATTACACTTTGTTGTTAATTTCTCTTGAAAAGTGCAGCCAATTTCACACGAAATCTAATTTCGTTTGAAACATTCAAACGAAATTACTAATTCCGCATCAAAGTAGCTAATTCCGCTTCAATTGGCTTAATTTCGCTTGAAATATCTAATTCCGTTTGAGTAGGTATTTCGCTTGAACTGGTAATCTCGTTTGAAAGGTTATTTCGTGTGAAAAGTTAATTCCGTTTGAGCTATTTCGCTTGAACTGATTTCGTTTGAAAATCTTAAAAACCAAAAATTTTCTAAGTGTTTGTTGATTGTTTTAGATACTTGAAGATGGATGAGTTCATGAATCCGTTCTGTGATGTTTTTGCTTTTGCTGGAAACAGTGGAGATGATACTTCAAACAACACATCAAACAACACAAATGAGAATGCTCCGAGTGCGAGGAAGACTCTTTCTGATGCATTAAGTGTGGAGAGTGCTTATGGGACGTACAACCAACCTCCCAAGCTGATGGCGATTGAAGATTACAATAAATGGGCCGAAAAGTTTGAAGAATGGCTAAAAGCATTTGCATATCTAAGTTGGAAGATGTTGAAGAATGGGTTTGTTATGGGAAGATCAGATTTTGAAAATTTAACAGATAATGAGGAGATAGACAGATATGTTGCTGAACAAAAGTGCATTGCATTGATTCATCAGTCTGTGAGAGACGACATAATAGCATTGATTGAGTACACAAATTCAACAGATTTATGGGAAAAATTGAGAGTGAAATGTGTGGGTAGTGCTGAGATAGTCAAAAACAAAAAGAAGTTAAGAAAAGAATTTGATCTATTTGGCTGTTTGAAAAATGAATCTGTATCTAAGATGATTGAAAGATTTGGACATCTGAAGATGGAGCTGGCAAGACATGGAATCATTTATTCTCGAGAAGAATTGGTTGACAAACTGTTTGACTCATTTCCGGATGAGAAAGACAGGCAATACTTTGCTTTGATGCTGAAGAATACAATCGAGTCGGAGAAACTGACGGTTGATCTGTTAATTGAAAGACTGGAGAGTCATGAGCTGGATCTCAAGAAATCATTCAAAGTCAATCATTCCTCATACCAGCAGAATATTGAGCTGTATTACCGAGGAAATATGATCCCGAAGAATGTGTCTCCTAAGACAGCTTTTTCGGCTGAAAGTTCTAACAAGTCAAATCAAGAAAGTTCAAGCAGTGGTTTTTATAGTGGTTCATCATCAACTGCTGCAAGTCAACAACAACAGTCAGCTTCAAAGAATCTATTTCAATGTAATATTACTGTGGATCCGAAGAATGCACAAAACTTCAGTGAGGAATCCGCGAAACAGCAAATGGTGTTTTTAGCGTCTGTTCTAGAGTCATACGAAAGCCTTGTTGCTGGCAATATTGTAAACACAAACCTCACCAAGGAGTATTATGATTAGATCGACCCAGAAGAGATGGAGTTGATCGATATCAGGTGGTGTATGGCTAGTGCGGTCAGACGAGCTCAAAGGTTCATGGAGATTACAGGCGACATTCAATTGGTGGACCTTCCACAAAGCTCGGGTTTGATAAATCAAAGGTCACGTGCTTCCGATGTAAACAAAAGGGACATTTTAAACGTGAGTGTCGAAACGCACCTGCTGATGATACTGCAAATCCATTCCGTGAAGATTATTACAAAAGAGCAATCTATCATCAGAACAAATCTGAACCTCCCAGAATGAAACAGCTTGAAGATACCCCCAAAGAAAAATCAAGAGCTCTTGCTGTTATTCATGATGATGAGGGATACGATTGGAGTGATGTGTTACCGGAGGAGGATGCAGTAGGTTATGCGTTTGTAACAAAAGCTGTTCCTTTCAAAGATAGCAGAAATGAACAAGAGAAATACATCAACAGGAAGGCGAAATCCATAGACAGAATGGTTAGAGTGTCTAAGATTTACAATGAAGCAAAGATGGCAAAAATATGGGATGCTGATAGAGAATGTTACCTAGATCCAAATGGTAACATAGCTATTGATTCAAAGACCATTGATGTAGAAACTCTCACCAAACAAGTTGTTGAAGAAGAAGAAGCCTTACAGAGAGAATGGTGGGGAGGAGGAGAAGCTGAAGAAAAAGAAAAAGAAAAAGAAAAAGAAAAAGAAAAGAAAAGAAAAGAAAAGAAAAGGAGAAAGAGCAGCAGTCAAAGAAAATTGATGACAGAATTATTGATACGTCACAAGAGTTTACTGCTGAGAATTTGAAGAAGATGGCTGACAAAGTGTTTGCTGCGAAAGAACTAGAGGTAGTTTCTGGTTCTGGCACTGAGTCCAAAAACAAGGTCAGTCATAATGATACTATCAATGAGTCGGGTAAGAAAGCTAAAACTGAGAGCGACTACAAAAATTGCATGAAAGACTGCAAGATTTGTAGTACAATTGCTTACCACAGTGGTAAAAAGATCGAAGATCTGACAGGAAGAATCAGAGACGTTGAGGATCAGATCTTAAATCGTGACAAAATGCTAAAAGATTCAAATGATCGATTAAAAGAAAACGAAAAGCTAATTCTTGAAAATCGCCAAGTTTCAGAAAATTTTGAGAAGCTAAAACGCACGGTAAAAGATTCTGATGAAAGAAATGGTAAGACATACAAAGAAAATGTTCAGTTGACAGGTGTTCTGAGGGTTAAAGAAGAGTTAATCAACCAACAACTGGATGAGATTGCTAAGTTGAAGCTTCAGTTTCAAGAAGCTAAAATTGAAAATGAACGCATTCAGTTGAAACTGAACAGTTACAGCTCCGCAAGTTTTGTTCTCCAACATATCGTTCCTAAACCGATTGGGAAGAACAAAGCAGGCGAAGATGTATACTTTGATGGAACTGGGGTTGGGTTTCACCAGGTTCCACCACCTGTGTTAAACAATTTCTCAAAGAAGAAATCCGGGTTGGTAAATGATGAAGAAGAAAATGAAGTTAAACTTCCAGACACAATTGATGTCACATTCACTTCATCATCTGATGAAGATAGTGTCCAGTCTGAAATTGTTAAAAGTATGGCTGAAAATGTTTTAAAGTCTAAAATTGACATTACTGAGGATAATGAATGCTTTTTGGACAAATAGATTCCGAAATCAAAGTCCAAAAACAACTTAAATGAAGAACCTAATCTTGTGATGTACAAGATGGCGAGATCGGATAAGTTGTATTCGGATCGTGATTTTCCGTTGGAGAATGTGAATGCGGACAAATTAAAAAATGTGTTTAAGTTGGTTGAAATTGAAGTGTCTGAGATCGAAGGTTTGAAACGTTCCACGAGGCAATTAAATTTTGAAAAAGATAAATCTTACTACAAAAAACCTGTTGTACCTCCGCGTTTTTCTAACAACAATCAAAACAGATGGTCGGGTGGTTATAAGGGTGATAAGAATTATCAACGAAGGAATGTTCAAAACAAGAAATTTGTTGAGAAAAAGGTGTTTGTAAAAAGCTCGAGTTCTAATTCAGAGCAGGAATTTGAAATATTTTCAAAAACCAATGAAATTTTTTTTGAAGAAAAGGCCTCACAGCCTCAAACCAAAGGCACAAGTCGGGTAGTTGATACTAGAACATGCTTTAAATGCAACAAAGTTGGACACATTGCACGAAAGTGCACCAACTTAAAGCCTAAGTCTGAAGTTGTTGAGAGTCAGAAAAAGAAAGCTGATGCAAAAGGAAAAGCTCCAATGGTTGTTGAGCAAAAAGTTTTGAAAAATAATAACACCAAGATCAAAACTGAACCCGTAAAGAATGCGGTAACTAAAACTGACAAATTTTACAAACGGGTTGCTTCTCCTCAACAAGCATGGAAGCCAAAATCAGTTGACAAGAAGTCAAGTTCTCCAAAACCAAAGGTTTCTGAGACAGAAAAACAATCGTCTTCTATCACTCCGGTAAAGATGAATGTTCCTTTGGATCACTATGAGAAACTGGAGAAACAAAAGTCTACTACTTCTGAAAAGAAGTATGTACCAAAGAAAGACCAATCATCTGGTCAACCTTCTAAAAATGATTTCTTTTTATACAAAAAGGTTGAGATTGGGTCTGAAGAGTGTTAAAAAATGAATGATAAAAATTTTCCGCCGTTATACATTGCAAAAACTCATTTAAATGTCAAGTTACCCGAGTCAAAAGAGGCTTGGGTGGCATCAACTTCTAACTAAGTGTTTGTGATATGTGCAGGAGCTTCCAAGATCCGTTTCACGTTCGATTATGGATAGTGGAGCTTCTCGGCACATGACGGGGAAGAAAACCCTACTGTATGATGTTCGTAGGTTTAATGGAGGTTATGTGGGATTTGCAGGGAATCAAGGTGGTCGAATAGTTGGTGAAGGAACTTTATCGAATGGTATTGTCACGTTTGAAAGAGTAAACTACATCGCCGAGCTTGAAAACAATCTTCTGAGTATTTCTCAGATTTGTGATCGTATGTATACAACGCACTTTACAGACAAAGAATGTTTGATCTTGAAACCAGGATTTGTTGTTCCCGAAGAGTGGGTTATCATGAGAGCGCCCAGAGTCAATGATCTGTACGTGTTAGACATGAGTGTAGCAACTACTACCACGGGTCAGGCTCACTGTTTTATGTCAAGAGCAACGGAAAAAGAGTCAAAGTTATGGCATCGAAAGATGGGCCATATTCACTTACGAAAAATGAATCACCTGGTGCATAATGATTTAGTAACTGGTGTTCATGTGAAAGGTTTTCATCTGGAAGGGGAGTGCATTAGCTGCATCAAAGGCAAGCAAAAGAAGAAATCACACCCTCAAAAGAAAGTCAACTCAGTTTCGAGACCGTTAGAGAGACTTCATATGGATCTTTTTGGTCCAGTGAACGTCAAAAGCATAACTGGTGATCTTTACTGTCTTGTAGTAACTGATGATTATTCCAGATTTTCGTGGGTATCATTTTTGAAAACAAAAGATGAGACGTTTGAAAGTTTGATGGCGTTGTTCAGAAAAATTGAAAACTTGTACCAAACTCGAATCAGAAGAATCAGGAGTGATAATGGTACTGAGTTCAAGAACAACAAGATGGAAGAGTATTGTGATGAGAGAGGTATATTGCAAGAATTTAGTGCTCCTTACACTCCACAACAAAATGGAGTAGCTGAAAGAAAGAACAGAACGCTAATTGAAACGACCAGGACGATGCTTGCTGATTCGAAATTACCAGTAAATTTTTAGGCAGAAGCAGTGTCAGCCGCTTGCTATACACTCAACCGGGTTCTCACAGTGAAGAAATTCAACAAGACGTGTTTTGAGTTGATCAATAACCGCAACCCGAACCTGAAGTATTTAGAACCGTTTGGGTCTCCCTGCATAGTTCTAGAGCCTTTTGGAAAGTTTGGTGCAAAGAGCATTGAAGGAATATTTGTGGGTTACTCAAGTCCATTGAAACGAGTCTTTGTTCCAAGCTTGAAGCGGATTATTGAAGCACACAATGTTGAATCCCAAGGTTATACTATGCCACCGCAGAATCCAGGCGACTCATGGCGTTTTAATTACGATACTTTATGGGATTCGTTTGACATTGAAGAAGAAACAGATTTCTTTGACGAGTTGGATATTATGAGAGAGTATGAAGAATCACAAGAAAGATTCCCAGCTGAATATTCTAGACGTCAAAATCGAGCTTCTAATGACCATGAAGCCGGTCCTAGTAATGCTGGAGAGCATGATGATATTCAGCAAACTCTTGACAATCAGACGGCAGTCAATGATAATCAAGAATCTGATAATATGCCTGTATTTGATCATGGTGATTCATATTCTGAGGGGGAGCAGATCCATATTTCAAATCAAACAATTCCAGTCAGTGAACAAGGTGCAAATCAGAATGTCATAAATTTGGAAGGCGGGGTAGATGTTCCAGGCGAGGTGATGCCGAGAACTCTTTCGTACCATCCAGAAGAGCTAATCATTGGAGAATTACAATCAGGCGTTCGCACTAGACGTCAAATTGACCGAGGACTTACTTGTTTTTATTCTACAGTAGCTCCTTTACAAACTGAGTTTTCACTAAGATGTTTTATTTCGCAGATTGAACCGCGAACATATAAAGAGGTGCTAACTGAAGATTCTTGGGTCAATGCTATGCAAGAAGAGTTGAGTCAGTTTGAGAAGTTAGGAGTGTGGAAATTGGTAGACTTGCCTGATAGTCACAGAAAGATAAACACCAAGTGGGTGTTCAAGTGTAAGAGAGACGATCGACGAGTTATTATTCGTAACATAGCTCGACTCGTAGTCCAAGGTTTCAGTCAGCAGGAGGGGATAGATTTCACTGAAGTGTATGCTCCAGTTGCTAGACTTGAAGAGATTAGAATCTTCCTAGCATTTGCATCTTGGAAAAATTTCAAAGTTTATCAGCTAGATGTGAAATCGGCGTTTCTTTATGGGAAGGTAAAAAAGGAGGTATATGTCGGACAGCCACTGGGCTTCACCGACCCAATCCACAAAGACAAGGTATATTTGCTGGATAAAGCGCTGTATGGTTTACACCAAGCCCCGAGAGCTTGGTACGAGACATTGTCTCAACACCTGCTAGCCAACAGTTTCATCCGTGGAAAAGTGGATGCCACTCTCTTCACCAAAGAGGTTGACGGACATCTTCTGATAGTTCAGATATACGTGGACGACATCATATTTGGGTCTACAAATGAAAGTCTGTGCAAAGATTTCGAAAGCGTAATGAAGCAAAAATTTGAAATGTCATCAATGGGTGAGATGAAATTCTTCTTGGGACTTCAAGTTGATCAACTGCCTAAGGGAATTTTCATACATCAAACGAAGTACGTTCATGATATCTTAGAGAAATTTGGGATGTCAGGATCTACTCCAGCTTTCACCCCATTAGCGACGAACCATGGGATAAACCCTGATCTCACCGGAGAGAAGGTAGATGAAACGTTATATCGTTCCAAGATCGGATCGCTGATGTATTTGACAGCTTCGAGACCCGATATTATGTATCCAACCTGCCTCGCAGCAAGATTTCAGTCTAATCCTAGAGCTTCGCATATGGTGATTGTGAAACGGATATTACGCTACCTGAAAGGAACTCCATCACTGGGGTTGTGGTATCCAAGAGAAGGCAATTTTACGCTCGAAGGGTATTCCGATTCCGATTTCGGATGCTGCAAAGTGAACGCTAAATCAACAACAGCAGGTTGCCAGTTTTTCGGACCACGATTGGTTACCTGGCAATGTAAGAAGCAAACTTCTGTAGCCTTATCTACATGTGAAGCTGAGTATGTATCTGCTAGCAGTTGCTGGTCTCAAATCTTGTGGATCCAGCAACAGATGCGCGACTACGGTTTGCAATTTCTTAACTCCCTTATCTTTGTTGATAATGAGGCAGCGATTAACATTACTAAAAATCATGTTCATCACGCTAAAACCAAACACATTGAAATTCGTCATCACTTCATCCGAGATTGTTTCGAGAAGAAGTTGATTCGAATTGAGAAAATCCACACTGACGAACAAAGAGCTGATTTACATACCAAAGCGTTTGATAAAAAACGTTTTCAATATTTGTTAAAATTGAATGGTATGAAGCTTTTATCGGTGTTGAAGGAGATTCTTGGCGTTGATGAATGAGACATTGTAGATGATGTTGAGAAGCAATCTGCAATGGTTTGTCGATTTTTTACTTGTTTTGGTATTTAGGGGGAGTATAGGGTAATCTTCGGAAAAATACAAAAACAGTAAAAAAATTTCAAAAATCCAAAAACATGAGATATTTTCAAAATACAAAAACAATAGAAAACCAGAAAAGAGCTTGTGTAAAAAGGGAAAATGATAGTACATTGGCTTGACTGTTACAGTATGCTAAAGATATGTAAAGTTTAAAAAGTTTTAAACAGTCTCGCTGATGATATGCCGATAGGTTTTTACACATTTAGTAGGTTTGTTCGGGATATAAACCTAAATCTTTACTTGCTTATTTCGTAGGGAACACTACTTGGATATATAGGTAACCCCTGGAATCTCGTTTGAAAGATCCCTCTTTCTGAGATACTAGGTCTTTATACTCAGTGATCTGGGGTATTATCCCGGGACTTCTGATTTTGCGGAAGCAATGGCCTAGTCCCCGGAGAATACTTTACGCTTGCTTGAAATAAAAGCCTGCCCTCAGCATAATAAATTATGAAACATTGAAAAATTTTAATCATGTGCTGTTGTAAAAAAGATCCTCTAAAGGGGACCCACCAAAAGTCGAAGCCGTCATCTCTCTGCTAAACGGAAGTTCTGACCTGAGCTCTCACGGCCTTCGCAATTTAACCCCTTACAGATATCATCTGTGGTATACTCACCTGTAAGACTGAATATTGGGATCCGGATACGGGAGTATATTCAAGAGGTGGGACACATGAATGAGTTTAAGTTCTTAAAACACTAAATCCGTATCCTGAACAGATTAAAATGTGTGTGAGAATTTAAGTGGATCAGTATATCGATAATCTAAGTGAATTGTTTAATTCTGAGTATGTAATCAAAGCTTAACGGTACTTGTGGCTTGTCGGATAGCTGATATGATTCCCTAACACGCTCATCAAAAATATGTTTGTAAATAATTTACTTTTACTACATTTCATTTCTATAATTCATTTCTAGTTTAGAAACTTTAATCAAAATACAAAAAGATTTTACATTTCTGCTTTATTTTCTGACAAACCAAAGTGGAAAGTTGATCTTCAGATTCACAATTTGAAGCAGATGCAGGAAGTTTCTGAGCTGGAAGATGAGTCGTGAGCTTAATATGTTAAACTTGAGAAAATTGAAAAGTCAAAAACAAGATCATTAAATTGAGACTTGTAAATTTCATAAAATTGTTTGAGCTACTTTGTACAAAATGTCAGTGTGTTTTGTCTCAGATCAACCAAGGTCATTAAGTTGGACTTGGTAGACAAAATTGAGTAATCAGGGTCATTAATTTGGACCTGAATACTTAAGTGGATTTCTAAAACTGATGAATAATAAAAGATGTTTAAATGAGAATAGATTATAATGTTATATATTTGAGAAACAGGAAACAGGAGTCAAGATCCCTATGGCAAAGAAAATGTCAAAGTTTGAACCAGAATTCGAGTCCCAGCATATCGAGAGGGGGAGTTTACATTCTGGATCAACATTTAAAGGGGAGATTGAAAGTTAAAGTTTAAAGATAGAAGATTGAAGGATGCTTTACAATATCAAGACAATTTAGAGCAGAGAATGATAAATCAAGACTAAAGACTGAAGACTGGATGCTAAAGACTTCGTCAACATCCAAGGGGGAGTCTGTTGGTGCACTGATGTCTGTTAACTTCGTCTTTATCGAGTCTTGTATTGTATTAGATAAATCAGGGCACGAAAATCGAGAAAATAGTATTTTAGGGTAATTTCGCTTGAAATGGACATTCTGTCATTTCAAACGAAATTAGTGAGTTCAAGCGAAATTACTAATTCCGCACGGAATTAGGTAATTCCACATGAACTGGTAATTCCGTTTGTAACTGTTTCAAGCGGAATTAGTTCTCTATAAATATTGAACTTGTTTGTATCATTTAAAACGGAATTAGAACATTGTTTTCAGAGCCGAGGTGCTGCCGGATTGTTATTTGAATTGTAAAAGCTCAGGAAATCAATAAGAGAAGATAATTAGAAAGTATCAAGCTGTGTTACGACAATTTCATTGATTCCACCTTTGATTTTGATGTTGAACTCTTCAGATTGACTCGTTAGGGTCACACGACGATCCAACAAAGGGTTGGGTTTTGTATGCATACCTCCACCATACAACCACAACTATTCCTCAATTCCAATGACAGAAGAGGAAATGGACAATTTACCCAAGATGGAATATGGAAAACCAGAGGATAAGAAACCTGAGCCAGTCAAGCCTCGAAAGATAAAAATCACTAGGCCTGATAATACTGAATTTTAGAAAAGCAGGCTTATAAACAAACGTTTGTTAAATCAGAAAATGTTTTAAATCACACCGAAACTTTAAATTTTGGGAAAAATGTAAGTGTTGATAAACATTTTCAAGTGTTGGAAAAAGGAACATCGTGTGAGTCACAAAAATCATTTGAAAATAAATAAGTAACACAAGAGCCTGAGGTAAGAGAGTCTAGAGTGAATGTAGACAACATTGAGTTTGCCATGATAAAAGGTTTGACTGAATTTATGAAAGAATTCAAGAATGGAAAATGATGTGTGATTTTTGCAATTAATTTTTATGACCAAGTTTAAAAGTGGAACCCGCTAACTACACACAACGGCAAGTGAACCGGACGTGAAAATAGTATAACTAGCAAGACCGAGTATCGAACCGTGGACTCTAGACTGACACCTCTAATAATTAACCCTAATCACAATTCTAGCCCTAAATTGATTTTTAGAATTTGGTTTTTATTTTAGAATTAATTAAATAATATTTTAACTAAATTAACTAACTTAACTAACTAACGAACACGAAGGCAACTAAGATTGTGAACTCAACCAGGAGAGATGAACAAACCACTTAGGTAGGAATCACTAATGACACGTGAAGATAATAATTTGACAAATGACTTAGGTTTCAGTTTCTAACTGACTACTCTCTTGTGAAAGAGAATAAATCCTATAGTAATTAGGTAACAAGGAAAGTGACCCACTAACTCAAGAACCTAAAAACCGACCAATAAAACAACCAAAACGTGTGATGGAGTGCTGCTATAAGGAAACAAGCCTAATTAAAGGTCCTAAATCCCATAAATATTAAATTGCAAAGGATTACCCTTAACCAACCCTCTAGATGTGAAGCAAGCTATAAGATGATACACCAAAATCCTAGGACTGACTGAAACACGAATAAGTAGACGAACCCCGAGTTATCAGGTGCTCAAAACTACCAAACAATGCACAGAATTACCTAGCAACTTCTAATTATCTTTCGAATCAAAGAAGATGGGTGCACACTAATGTCTAGCTGATTTTAAATTGATTTTATGTTATGACTTGTTACCAAGTTCAAACAATTAGATTGAGAATCGCGAATAAACAACCTAAAAGCGAGTTTTAACGCAACTAGTGGTGACTTATTCCTACCAAAAGCATTAAACTCATCAACCAAACCTATAAATTCAGCAAAACAATAATATACACAATGAAATCTAGCAACAACTTATAACCAATTTACTCCAAAACGTTGTCAAAGTCATATAGTCAAAATAAATATCAAACACGCATCAATAGATCATCCAAACCTAAGCGGCTTAAAAAGTTTTAGCCTCTAAACATTGTCTCAAATTCAAAACAAAGTCTAAAATACGAAAACATGTTCATAATTGTCTAAAAAAGAATAAATATAAAGAATCGAACCACTTGTATGATTGTGCGTATGATTATTCTGCTCGTTCGTCTACTGGTGAATCGCTGCCATCCAAATAAACTTCCTTCTTGCGTTCGTCTGCTAGTCACCAGTAGGGTTTTTTTTTCTTCCTTTTCTTGCGGCAATTCGTCCCCTCTTTATATTCCATACTAGGTGTAGTACCCGTGTAACCACACGGGTAGGTTTAGTAATGATCGAAATCAAATACTAAAAAACAGATTATAATATATCATTTAAATTTTGGTCTTTAGTTCTATATCTTTATAAAGTAATGTTGAAGACAGTATGTGTGACCACATGGGTAGTTTTAATAACCATCGAAATAGATTATAATACATCATTTAAATTGTTTGTATTTAGTTCATGTTTGATATAGAAATTAGCTAAGTAACTCAAAATTGCTTGTCTAAACCGAAAGCATGACCTAATTTTATATTGTCTAATAATTAAAGCCTGACCTAATTCAAATAACCAAATGTTATTAAACAGTTCAATAAAGCCCCTTATATTTGATCCAATTAAGCTTACTAATGGATTAGATTTTGTAGGCCCGTTAAAACCCTTCTATCAAATATGGATTAGATTTGTTAAAGACATGTATCAAATGTCCTTAATACGCTTATCCCTTAATATCACTTAATATTCCTTAATACCCTTATCCCTTAATACCCGTAACATAGACAGATTTACATCAGATTATAATATATCATTTAAATTTTGGTCTTTAGTTATATTTATACTATATTAGACCATGTTTTATAGATAAGTATTATTTTAGTTTAATCTTTTCTAATTAATTTATATATAATCCTCCTACTAAATATTATTTAGTTTAATTTCTTATGGATAATTATTTTTTAGTTTAATCTCCTTGTCATCATTACACTTCACCAAAAATGCAACTTGACTGTTATAAGTTGTATGAAATGACTAATATCATCACCGATCATTATCATCATCACACTTCTCCAAAAATCTCTCTCAACTCTCAACAGTCAACACAGATCTTCATCATCTTCATCCAGCTTCATCATCTTCATCCATCTTCATCTTGAAATCAGAGGTTTGATTTTTGGTTCCATTCGATGATTTGAATGTGTTTATATTGTGAAAAAACAGAGGGTTGATTCTGGGTTCCATTCGATGATTTTGGGTTGGTTTTGAAAAAAACAGAGGGTTGATTTTGGGTTTGATTTTAGGTTCCATTCGATGATTTTGGGTTCCATTCGATGATTTTAGGTTGGTTTTGAAAAAAACAGAGGGTTGATTTTGGGTTTGATTTTGTGTTCCATTCGATGATTTTGTGTTCTGTTGGCTGATTTTGGTTTGATTTTGAAAAAATAGGGTGTTGTTTTTGTTCATGATTTTGGGTTCCATCCGACGATTTTGGGTTGATTTTGAAAAAACAGAGGGTTGATTTAGTTCAAAATGCATCAAAACGGAGGTTTTGAATGTGTTTTGGTTTTGATTTTTGTGGGTTTAGGGTATCAAAACAGAGGTTTTGAATGTGTTCCTGTTTTGATTGTTGTGGGTTTAGGGTTTAGGGTATCAAAACAGAGGTTTTGAATGTGTTCCTGTTTTGATTCTTGTGGGTTTAGGGTTTAGGCTATCAAAACAGAGGTTTTGAATGTGTTTTGGATTTCATTCAATGATTTGAATGTGTCATTTGAATGTGTTCCTCATTTTTGATTTTTGGTTTTTGATGATAACAGTTATTTGATTTTTGTTTGATTCGATGATAACAGTTATTTGGTTTTGGTTTGATTCGATGTACAGAATGGCTGCGGAAGTAAAGCTAAGCAAACACCAACTACGAAGGCGAGAACACTTGACAACCTCCTAGAAGATGCGGTGCACATAAGGAAGTGATTGATATGAATGAATATAACCCCAGTGGCAGATATGTAATTACCTACACTGAGGTTATATTCATTCATATCTGCTACATTCCGAAGTGCACCCGTCAGTAACGATCCACAATTGCTTGTGGTCGTATGACGTTTTGTCTCTGTATTTTATGTGCAAAAACTTGGATTTCTTACAGTTACATCGCTTGCAAGCCTCCGCCTCTCCAGGATTTTCCGCTATACGCCTATAAGATTCAACCAAAAAGTTAATCACCATTATGCTTAGCATATTGAAACACTATATTGGGTGAATCCAATAACGTTGTCATCAATTCTAACTTCACCTTTATTGTATGTTACAGTCTTTTGTTATCGAATCTGCAAGTTCCGTCACGTCTACGAAGTTGGTATAACGTTTTGTCTCTGTATTGTATGTATTAATAGTTTACCTTTAATATACAATTTAGGCTTTAATAATTTGTTATAAAAAATATTAACAATGCCAATACAACTTTCATTTTCACAACTCTCCTTAAATATCAGGTTATGTGAATGATATGAGAGAACCAACTGGATCAACTTTTTCTGTAATCAGCAACTCTTCCGGAAGATATCCTCCTTTCATCAATTACAATAAATAAATCAACATTCAATGAATGATTAATAGTTATAAGAAAAGTTTATACAACATACAGTTTGTAATATTTGTTAATGGGCTGCTGTGAATGTTATGATTTGTCGATTCAAGTTGTGTGATCATTGAAGATACAAACAATGATAGATTGGTGAATTATACTTAGTGTTGTTAAAACACTGTTTTGAAAACACTTTTGGCTTAAAACATTGGTTTTAAAAACTGTCCTTAAATCAACAGTAGTTTCAAACAGTGTTAACTCAAAACTGGTTTCAAAACATATCATTAAGGATTACACTATTATAACCGAATAGTGGTTTCAAACACTGCTAACCTTAACCACTGATTCTATACAATATAAATGACAAACTAAACTACTGCTTCTTCCTACCATTGTTGCATGTCAATTTATGAAATGTTTGACACTCAGTGGTTTCTTCAAAGTTGTTGTACACAAGCAGCACTTAATGGACAGCAGTTGTAGTATACAAACAGTGGATGAGGGCCATCAGATGTTATAACCATTTTCAAGGGGAAAGTCTAATGTAAACAGCTGTTTATGATGAATAGCAATGGACAGTATTTAGAAAACAGATGTTTGAGCACAACAGTAGTTAGGGGTAAGGAAATGATAATGATTTGAAAGACTATTAAATCAGCAACTGTTTAATAAGATTATGTTGAATGATTTTGTCTTGCGTAAACTTAATATCATTTCCAACATCTGTTGATCGTGATTTATGAAATACCTGCAAGAATGCCATCCTTAACAAAATACATTTTAGACACAAATTATCAATCTTTATATGCCACCAGTTTTTACATTCCACTGCTTCATTCCAAGCAGGGCTTTGGTCTTTAACAACACTTATTTTAGGACAGTAGATTAAATAGCAGCACTTTGTCTGGGGCAGTTGTTGTACACAAGCAGTACTTAATGGATAGCAGTTGTATTATACAAACAATGGATGAAGGCCATCAGATGTTATAACCACTTTCAAGGGGAAGGTGTAATGCAAACAGCTGCTTATGATGAATCCACTGATGTGGATCACTGTTATTTGGCCCAAACAAATAACGACTTTGAAGGGGAAAGTCTATTTCAATGTTTAATAATAATATTATGCTATTGAAAAATAAGATGGTGGTACCTCTTCAAGGGCAAATACACCCCAAATAGAACAAAAAACACAAACAAATTACACAGAAGCCTATACAAAGTCCAACTTTTACAAAATTCTGCTAGCAATAAACACTTCTTCATTCGATATTAAATAGTATTACAAAAATCGGAGTTTGAAAAATATTAAAAACTAAACATTACAATTAACACTTCCTAGGATATCTATTTCTCTCGCCTTCCTCCATGCAATTTCATTTTTAGTTTTAATTTGCAGATCTGCTAGCATATCACAGGTCTTCTGATCTTGTTTCAACAGATGTGTCAAAAACTCTTCGGCTTTTTCTTTAAACTCTGATGGAGGAGAAGAGACAACTTCATCCAGCAGTGCAATGCTACTCCACGTCTGCTTATAATATTTATCACTTACCAACGCAACTTTTTTGTTGACTTCTTCAGCTTTTCTCTGTTCATGGAGTGACCATCTTGAATATTCAATTTTAAGATCGGCATTATCCGACCAGTGGTAGAAGGTTTTGCTTGCCATTTAGAAAGAGTGTGGGTGGGTTTGGACGTTTTGTTTTAGAATGAAGGGTTTTTTAAAAATGAAGTCTTGATGTTTTCAAGTAGAGCAATCATGATCCTTTATAGTGTTTGAAATATTTGATAGGATAAATGAAGAGATGTCTGCTAATAAAGAACATTTTTCAAAGGTTTTACATTAAAATGTTTGATAAGGTAAATGAAGAGACATGTTGGGTATATACACGTTTTTCATTATTAAATCATTACATGTATCATGTTTTTAAATATAAATTTTTATTTAATGGTTGCATTTAAACCTGACATTTGGGCTGATAGATATCCTATATAATATCATTGCAAATTCAAACATTGTTTCATCATAACCAGATTCATTCAGTTAAATAGAAGAGCAACTCTTATTGTTTTGCCTTAGCTGTTATAAATACATTAAAATGGAGTCACAAACTGCTGCACAATCTGAGGATTTCAAGCAACACTTTATTAAAGAAATCGAAGTGCAAGTTTTTGCTGATAGGAGTACTCTTCAAGAGTTGAAGAGATGTTTTGACGGACTGCAACTTGGTCTGCTGACAAGAGACCAAGTTTCCAGAGACCTGAGGGCGATGCCGACTACTTCCGTTCGTGACCTGTGTGTTGCGAACAATATAGAATGTGGAGACAGAGACCTGGACTTCATGAGAAAGATCAATGACATACATCGAGAAGTGCAGTGCTCCATGGAGTTGAAGTTAAAATTTCTTCATTCTTGCTATTAGACTTTAAGTGTCTGATTACTTTTCTTTTTTTTATGTCATTGTAACTTTTTTTAATATTTATACAATAAACGATTTAATTTTTTTATGACACTTTATTTTTGCTTCTGTTTAATTATAATTTTAGGTATAGTTTTGGGCTGACCAATTTTTTTGGGTTTGGTTTTAAATACTGAATTTTTGATGTGTTATAGGTTCTTCACTCGGAAACAAATTTTTTTTTGGTTTTGTTTTAAACGATACAAGTAAAACTCTAAAGCAGGTATGCTATGAAACATATTTTCCTGCCTTGTTAAACAGCAGGTAACACTAAATCAGTGTAGTGAAAATGAAAAGGAAATAATACCTGATGAATGAACCACACGGTCCGATTATAAAACACTGATCACCCTAAAAATAAACCACGTACCAACAAACAATCACAAAACAAAACAAAACAAACCAAATTCAAGAATCAACTCTGTAAATATAATCTTGTAGTATGGATTATACCTACCTAAACAATGTATCATAAAATGCCATAAGACCATTTTATCGAAAAGAATAACTATAAGTCATTGATATAATAAAAATGTCACCGGAAATAATTAATGAAAATGTAAATTACAATACCTGTTAATGGTGATTTATGAAACATCTTCAAGAATGCCATCCTTAACAAAATACATTTTAGAGGCAAATTGTCAAGTATAATATGTCAGCAGTTTTTACATTCCACTGCTTCATTCCAAGCAGGACTTTGGTCTTTAGCAGCATTTGACTGAGGGCAGTAGATTAAATAGCAGCACTTTGTCTTCAGCATTTGTTGTACACAAGCAGTACTTAATGGACAACAGTTGTAGTATACAAACAGTGGATGAGGGCATCAGATGTTATAACCACTTTCAAGGGGAAAGTCTAATGCAAACAGCTGCTTATGATGAATAGCAGTGGACAGTATTTAGAAAACAGATGTTTGAGCACAAAGGTAGTTAGGGGTAAGGAAATGATAATGATTTGAAAGACTATTAAATCAGCAACTGTTAGTGCAACAGTGAATAAGCTTTTGACAAATGTTTTGATCATCTGCTGTTCTGAAGAAAGGAATGATTTTGTCTTGCGTAACCACAAAATATCATGTCCAACATCTGTTGATGGTGATTTATGAAATATCTGCAAGAATGCCATCCTTAACAAAATACATTTTAGACACAAATCGTCAATCTTTATATGTCAGCAGTTTTTACATTCCACTGCTTCATTCCAAGCAGGGCTATGGTCTTTAGCAGAACTTATCTTAGGGTAGTAGATTAAATAGCAGCACTTGCTCTGGTGCAGTTGTTGTACACAAGCAGTACTTAATGGACAGCAGTTGTAGTATACAAACAGTGGATGAGGGCCATCAGGTGTTATAACCACTTTCAGGGGGAAGGTGTAATGCAAACACCTGCTTATGATGAATCCACTGATGTGAACCAGTCTCATTTGGCCCAAAATAACGACTTTGAAAGGGAAAGTCTATTTCAATGGTTAATAATAATATTATGATATTGAAAAATAAGATGGTAGTACCTCTTCTTCTAATTTGAAAACATGAATATTGAAATGCTGATGCAATTGTCCTTTTGCATAATTAATGTATAACTGCTAAATTAGCCATAACATAAGAACAAATACACCACAAATAAGTGTTCTTTTGCATCATCATACGGCACTCTCAGATCGTTTTGATCAAAGACCGTCAGTAAAGATCCACAATTGAAGTTAAAGTTTCTTGATTTTTGTTATTAGAGTTAGACGTGTCTAATTAGATTTATTTTTTGTATGTAATTGCTACTTTCTTAATACTTCATATTTTAATCGTATTAATTTGTCAACAGTTTTTTAAATTCCACTGCTTCATTCCAAGCAGGGCTTTGCTTTTTAGCAGCACTTGAGTTAGGACAGTAGATTAATGGGCTGTTTGGTAGCCTCTTAATAACCATTCAGATGCTACCTCTTAATGGTTTAAAACCTCTGAATGAATAAGAGGTGACCTCAAGTCTGAATGGTTAAGAGGTAACCTCTGAATGGTAAATCATCACATGTCACATTCTTCTATCTTCTCATTGGTAAAATTTTTAATTGTTCCATTAAGAGGTAGCCTCTTAATGACCATCAGCACCTTGTCTTCAGCAGTTGTTGTACACAAGCAGTACTTAATGGACAGTAGTTGTAGTATACAAACAATAGATGAGGGCCATCATATGTTATAACCACTTTCAAGGGGGTAGTCTAATTCAAACAATAGATGAGGGCCATCATAGGGTTCAATCCCAACAAAAGAGGCGTTTACAAAAGAGGCGCAACAAATTCAGATTATAATATACCATTTAAATTGTGGTCTTTAGTTCTATATCTTTATAAAATAATGTTAAATACAGTATGTATTAGTATTATAATAATGATAAAAGTTTTTGTATATGTAAATATGTAAACTATCATGTGAACAAATATTTGATGAATTGACATTCGCATAAACTTTCATTAAAAGCAGTCTTATTTGGCCTAAATAAAACTTGTTCTTAGTTAAGTGTTACAAAAGGATTTTCTTTAGTGGATAAGATCAAAATACATCTAACATTCTATAAAAACATCATTAACAACACTATCTCGATGGTTAATAAAAATATTATGATATTGAAAAATAAGATGGTGGTACTTTTTCTTCTAATTTGAAAAGTTTAATATTGAAATGCTGATGCAATTGTTCTTTTGCATTATTAATATAAAACTCCTATATTAGCCATAACATAAGAGCAAATACACCCCAAATAGAACAAAAGCAACAAACAAACTACAGAGAAGCCTATACAAAATCCAAGTTTTAAAAAATTGTTCCAGCTATCTAAGGTGAGATCCACAATTTTTCTCCTTTTAACCATCCACCAGTATGATTTCATTCTGCCTTTATACTTGCCAGGAGATGTGTTGATGTATCCATATACTTTAGTTCAAAAACCCTCTCGTCTCGGTTCTTCCAACAAAGCTCTAAAAACATTTCATAAATTCAGCCAATTTCACTACATACAAATAGAAAAAAACGTTAATGAAAAGAACTACATTGATATGAAACCACCAAATCACAAAACCACTTTATTACCCTTCACTTCCACACTTACAACACACCCAAACACTTTCAACACACATCCAAACAGTGGTTTCAACCATTGTTTTAACCCAACAATGGTTTCAAACCTCCGTTTTAACCGAACAGCAGTTTCAAGCAGTGGTTTGAACACATATTATTTCAATTTTTAAACTTAACTAAAACAAATTAATAACGTTAAAAATTACAATCATTAATATACCTTCATGATGATAGCATACGCATGATTTTTCTTTGCGTTGTGGAATTCATCAAACATTAACACCTTGATAATATCCAACGTTAAGAATCTATGTCTGAATGCATTCCTTAAAATGTCAGGGGTCATGACCAATAGCTGTAAAAACGATGTATAACATATACGTGTATTCAGTTTAAATTGAAAAAATAAAAACTACATGATACAACAAAGGTAAAGAGTAACACAATAAAAGTTTATTACTCAAGACTGCAATTGTCCGCCTCAGGGGTACTTTACGTATTTGATCATTACTCAAAATTCTGATGAGATTGTATGCGGTCAACAAAAAAGTCAAATATTGACTTGTCATACCTGATTCTGATCTCGTTGTTTCTTCCAATCAGCAGCATTCGAAAAATCAACAACTTTTTCACCCCAATACTCCACTTTCAAATCAAGGTGCTTTCCCACATACTCCGCTTGCTAATAAGACAGAGAAAGCTTCCATTAGTATGCTTTAACCACATGTTGAAAACATGTTCAAGAAACAACTAAGTCAACCGACATACCTGTTTGACCAATACAACAGTGGGTATCAACTACCGAGAACACAACAATACACGGGAAGGGTTTTTTCAGCAGATAAGCATAGTGACGTAAAAGAGTAATCGCGAACAACGTCTTGCCTGAGCCCGTCTTCAAGAACACTATAGTGTTCTCCTTAATTGCCTAAGCTAATGCTTCTATCTGATAACTGCTATATTAGCCATAACATAAGAGCAAATACACCCCAAATAGAACAAAAACAACAAACAAACTACAGAGAAGCCTATACAAAATCCAACTTTTACAAAATTGTTCCAGCTATCTAAGGTGAGATCCGCAATTTTTCTCCTTTTAACCATCCACCGGTATGATTTCATTCTGTCTTTATACTTTCCCGGAGATGTGTTGATGTATCCATATACTTTAGTTCAAAAAGCCTCTCGTCTCGGTTCTTCCAAAAAAGCTCTAAAAACATTTCATAAATTCAGCCAATTTCACTACATACAAATAGAAAAAAACGTAAATGGAAAGAACTACATTGATACGAAACCACCAAATCACAAAACCACTTTATTACCCTTCGCTTCCACACTTTCATCTCTATCAAAAATTTTCAACACACATCCAAACAGTGGTTTCAACCACTGTTTTAACCCAACAATGGTTTCAAATCTCCGTTTTAACGGAACAGTAGTTTCAAGCATTGGTTTGAACAAAACAGTGGTTTCAACCACCGTTTTAACCCCAATAGTGGTTTCAACCACCGTTTTAACCCAACACTGGTTTCAACCACCGTTTTAACCCAACAGTGGTTTGAACCACTATTTTCTACTCAAAACACTGTTTAACCCACCAGTCGTTTGAAACATCTATTTTATATTCTAACATCTGTTAACAACAAACAGAGGTTTCAAACCTAAAACAGACCTTTGCCAAATACATGTTTCACAACAAACTTAATTTATACTATCTATTACCTAAACCGCTTTTCTGAACCACAAGTGATGATTGCATAACGATCCAACATTCCATTCCATTCGATTCGATTACACCAAAACTCGTCCGATGAAACAGGTGCCCACTTCTTCCATCCATCTCTACACAAAATTCAATCCCTAAACAAAATAATAAAAATGAAGATGTTATCATCCCATGAAATTAATTTGAACAAAAAATATGTGAGACCACATACCTTAATTAAAACTTTTGGTTTACATTAATAAACTTAATTAAAAATCAAAATCCGTTCAATCAGTCGATTATTAGGCACAAATTATCACAAGTTCAAATGATAAACATAAAGCACAATCGGTTTAACAATTGTGAATACAATAAATAATTTTATTTCAAGCCGCAAACCTTTGCAAAACTCACCTACATCAACAACTATTGCTGCTGCTGAATCAACAACTGCTGCTGCTGAACCTCACAAATTCAATCTTCATATTCCTGAACCTCACAAATTCAATCATTTTGGTTTAACAATGGTGAACACAATAAATAATATAATTTCATTCAGTTGATTATTAACTGAACCTCACAAATTCAATCTTCATATTCATGCATCAACAACTACTGCTGCTGAATTTGCCGTTGATCCGGCTGCAACACAACTGGAGCTAGAAACCCAACTCTCTCTTTCTTCTCTATTCATGGTGAAGTTGCAAAACATTTATATTTTCAGAGGTTCACGCTCAGATTAGGAGGTCGGTGACATTGTCGAGGGTTGTCAGGAAATGCTATCACTTTGCAGCTATCACTTTGCATTTCCTGACAACCTCGACAACGTCACCGACCCCCTCCAAGTTTTACACCAAAACACTCTGAATGGTTGTCATCAATTCTAACTTCACCTTTATAAGCAACCATAGTATCTATATAAACCTGAAACTCATACCTGAAACTCTGCCAAACATAAATGCTTTTTAACCTAGTGAAATTAGCTCATAATACTCTGCCAAACATAAATGCTTTTTAACCTAGTGAAATTAGCTCATAATACTCTGCTAAACATAAATGGTTTTTATCCCCTAGGTTATTAATGATATATGTTTGTAAATGAGGGTCAAGATTCGGTGTAATATTCAACTATCTGTGCCCTGATGACTCTAAAAACCCTAATATTGTTCCAGTAAATAAAAACTAAGAAATCGAAAGAAAAGGCCAGAAAACCAAGATTGAATGTTACCAAAGAGATGGAATTGTACCTTTGTGATGAAGATTTCGTAAGGCGGAAGGACGGCAGAGAGAATTAGGGCAGAAGATTTCGATATGAAGAAGAAATTGAGATAATTTCCCTGATGACACTGTGAACCGAATGATTTGTGTTTCAAAAGACTGTGAATTTTAGAGAGAGAGAGAGTTGAGAGAGAAATTGATAGAGAGGGTAATTGATTGAAGAAGATTATAGGTTATATATCTGGAGCCATAATTTTGAATTTTGAATTTGGAGCCATAATTTGAATTTTGAATCATCAGTGGTTGATTATATATTTTAAAAAGATTTATACATTTATACATATCTAAATATTGTAAAGGAAATTATGACATCAGCAAGTCCATGTGGCATAGCTTAGAAGTTGACAAGTAAGCAGATTTACATCAGCTCATAATCTCTTATTATAGATAGTATAGATGTGAGCCGACCTTTCCTTCTTTTTGGACTTACAACACTCCATCGTTTGGCCCAACATATTGATTCTTTTAATTGTAGCCTACTAAGATCACTCGTGCGGTCATGCCTATACAAAATTCCAAAGAGAAATACATTAATATTTCTTCCACACATCATTTGCAATAATTAATTGTTTAGAATTCTCATCTTTTTTGTTTCCTCGTGACTTGAAAAACACAAAGGCATCAATTCAATTAACAAAACTTTTAATTTATTTGCTATAAATTATTGGATTTAAACTCATTTTCTCATAACTAGTTTTAAGCTTATTTTTAATTCTTTTAAGCTTATTTTTAATTCTTTTTGCACCGGGACCGAAAAATATACACTCTAATTAAATAAAAGCTAAAAACTAATAAAAATAACTCTAAAACTACCAAAAACTATACCATTTACATTAGAGGTGCACAAACCGGTTAATTATAATAACCAGTTCGGTTAACCAGTTATACCGGTTAATTTGACTTTTTGACTTTAACTGGTCCGGTTAATTACTTTAACCGGTTCGGTTAATTAACCGGTTATTTTCGGTAATTAACCGGTTTTTTTTGCCTTTTTTTTGAATTTTTCGGTTATTTTTTCGGTTAACCAGTCTATCGGTTAAAAAACCGGTTTAAAAAAACCGGTTATTATACTAAACACTTATAACAGGTTACTAACCTACGGTTAAATAACCTATTGAACCGGTTATTCCTAAATTGGTTATTAACCGGTTACGGTTTCGGTTAATAACCGGTTATGGTTAATTAACTGGTTATTTTGTGCACCTCTAATTTACATAGGATAATCGCATGTGTTTTACAACACATATCAGAAAACAAAGTGAATCTGCTTCTCCATGTGATACAACTTGTGACACTTCTGAGACAGCCACTCATGAGAAGTCAGAAATGGTTGAATCACTTGTTGTCAACCATGAATCACCTGAGGAAGCAGAGACACCTCAGACTGAGTCATCAGCTTCATCTGATTCAACGTGTGACTACTATGAAAAGACTGACTGTGACAACTCAGAGTTAGTTGATTCAGTAGAGTTAACAAATGAATCATTTGAAACAGTTGATTCAGATTCGTTTAAAGAAGAATCAGAAGCAACATCAGGAGCCTCTGTTGATTTGGATGGTAATGAAACCACAGAAGCCCCGGCTGAATGTTCAAAGGAAAATAATTCTGATCCTTCTGAATCAATGGTGTCACTAGAGGCTAAAAGCAATTCTGCTACATCAAGTGACACCGTTTGTGAGAAATTAAACGATACTAACCCTGTTGCTTCAAATGCAAACCAAGTAATTATTGAAGATTGGGTAGATGAAGATGATGCGGATGACGTTGCTTTCCGTGTTTTGAAAAATAAAATTCAGAAAAACAATTCTTTAATTTCTGAAAAATCAAACAATATTTCAATTTCTTCTGATGCTTTGGATTGTGTGGGCTCTGTTTTAATGAGCGATGAATGTTCTGACATTTATTTTGGTTCTATTTGTGTGGATTTGAATTCAGTTGTTTTGCCTAATAAAATTGATAAGTCTAAAAATCTATTGGTAAAACATACTAAAAGAGGAAATGAAGCAAAATGTGTTCCTCCAAAATCAGGATCAAACAAGCCAATTAAATGTCATTCTGTTTCTAAAGAAAAGGTTAAACATGTCTCGTTTGCATCTCAGGAACCACACAAGCCCTCAAGTTCTGAAAAGATTGTTGGATGTCAGGCAAGACCACATGTGAAACGACAAATATGTTACATATGTGGAATTACCGGACACATTGCAAGAAATTGTCAGCATCGTCCTGATAAACTCAAAAGGGGAGAGCATCAGAAGGCTCCAAAAGGGAATGTCAAGTCTTCTAAACAGGACAAGTCTCCAAAATCTAAACCTGTTAAGAAGCTGAATTCCAAAGTGAAGCCTTCTGATGGAGATTGGAGCAAAGCTAAACAAATGAAAACGAAAACAAAGAATTACACTCCAAACTCTACTTCTGTTTCGCCAAAGGCATCCAAGAGATTGGAAAGTCCTAGGCAAGTTTGGAAACCTAAGAATTATGTTCAAAATAACTCTCCTAAATCATCGTGCATCAATAATAAGCCTATCTACTATAAAGAAAAGTTGACTTGGATGCAAGTCATATATTTTAATAAACAGGGTGTACCCACTACAACTATGGCTTGGGTACCAGAATCTAATTAATCCCGCGTACTGTGCAGGAACGGCTATGGAGGGCTGTCATTCAACTCTAGGTCATTGACAGTGGCTGTTCCAGGCATATGACTGGTGACTTATCCCAACTTTCTGATCTTGAGGAATTTAATGGAGGATATGTTGCTTTTGTGGGTGGAGAGAAAGGAAAGATCACACAACGAGGCATAGTCAAGAATGGTGATCTCTATTTCAAAGACGTCAACTACGTTCCTGAGTTGAAGCATAGCCTGCTGAGTGTTGCTCAAATTTGCGATAACGGTTACTCAACTCACTTCACTAATAAACATTGTCTCATTCTGAAACCAGGAATGGTCATTCCTGATGAATGGATATTGTTGAAGTCTGAACGAAAAGGCAACGCTTATGTCATTGACATGAATAAACCACCCACTGAAGGTGTTGCCTGTTTGTTTACCAAAGTCTCTGAGCACAATGCTATGCTGTGGCATCGTCATTTAGGACATTCAAATGTGAAAAATCTAAACCGTCTTGCAAAACTGGGGTTGGTAAGGGGTCTACCGGTAAAAGATTTCATAACTTTTGAAAATTGTGTATCTTGTGCAAAGGGTAAACAACATCGAAGACCTCATTTTCCCAAAACTGTAAACACCATTAACAGTGTGATGCAGCTTCTTCACATGGATCTTTTTGGTCCAGTGAATGTGCTCAGTCTATCTGGAAAGTCTTACTGTCTTGTAATTACTAATGACTACTCACGTTTTACTTGGGTTTTCTTCTTAGTTAACAAAAGTGAGACTGCAGAATTAATCAAGAGATTCATAATCTTTATGGAAAATCAGACTGGCAAGAAAGTGGAGGGTATTCGAAGCGACAATGGAACCGAATTCAAGAATGTTGAATTGAACTTCTTCTGTGCCAAGAGGGGAATTGCTCGATAATACAGTGCGGCTAGAACTCCTCAGCAAAATGGAGTTGCTGAAAGAAGGAATAGAACCCTAATTGAAGCAGCTCGCACGATGCTTTGTGATTCTAAGCTCCCAGTCTTTTTCTGGGAAGAGGCTATTAATACTGCGTGTTATGTTCAAAACAAAGTTATATTAAACAAAGCACGCATGAAGATGCCTCATGAAGTAATGTTTGGCGAAAAACCATTTGTTGGGAACTTTAGAGCTTTCGGTTGTCCATGTACTCTTTTGCACTTGGAATTCATACAAAAGTTTGATGCTAGTGTCCTCGTCACATTTATAAGCTTGATAAGGCTCTATATGGGTTGCATCAGGCTCCTCGTGCATGGTATGTCACTATGACAGAGCATCTGCTCGCTCATGGATACACTCAGGGAGTAATTGATCAGACACTGTTCATTGGAAAGGTGGGAGAGGATCAAATCTTAGTGCAGGTCTATGTGGACGATAACATCTTTGGATCCACTAGTGAAGCACTGTGCAAGGAATTCGAGGGAGTCATGAAGAAGCAATTTGAAATGAGTGCGTTGGGAGAGATGAGTTTCTTTCTGGGTTTGCAGATTCGTCAAGATCCCAAAGGAATTCTCATTCATCAGGGAAAATATGTCGATGATATTCTTGCAAAGTTCAAACTTCAAGATGCTAAACCTGCAATTACTCCTATAGCAGAAAGACAAGTGATGACTGAAGACCTGGAAGGGGAAGCTGTTGATGCTACACTGTACCGGTCAATGATTGGCTCGTTGATGTATTTGACAGCCAGTAGACCGGATATCATGTTTGTTGTGTGTCAGTGTGCTCGTTATCAGGCTACTCCTAAACTTTCTCATTTAAATGTTGTTCAGAGAATCTTTCGATATCTTAAGGGCAGGCCTCGACTTGGTCTTTTGTATCGAAAAGAATCTCCATTTGATTTGTGTGCTTTTTCTGACAGCAATTTTGGAGGTACTGGTAGGGACATGAAGTCTACGTCAGCTGGATGATAGTTTCTGGGGGATCGCCTCATCTCCTGGCAATGCAAGAAGCAGCAAACTGTCTCTCTTTCGAGTGCAGAAGCGGAATATGTGGCCGACTTAGCCTGCTGCTCTCAGGTTATCTGGATTCAACACCAGCTGGTGGACTACGGTTTGAAATTTTCCCAAACTCCCATTTATTGTGACAATGATGTAGCTATCCAAATAGTGAAAAATCCGGTATATTTTTAAAAAACCAAGCACATTTCCATAAAAAATCACTTTATTCGTGATTCTTTCAACCAAGGTTTAATTAAAATGGATCAAATTCATACTGACGACAATGTCGCAGATATTTTTACAAAACCGGTTGATAAAGCACGTTTTCTTTCTCTTCTTGAACTTCTCAAAATGGTCGATTTCGAGGATTGACCGCGGTCACACAAAAATATTTTTCTTCGTTTCTGTAAATTTGTTTCTTAAAATTGCCTTTTCATTTATTTTAAGCAAAAATTTAGGGGGATGTAGTCTCTCAGAGAAATACAAAAACATTGAAAAATCAGAAAAATACAAAAATATTTGAAAAATCAGAAAAATTCAAAAAATAGTTCTTTGTTTTTGCTATGCCTTTGCTACAACCCGTGAAATGAAATAAATGTTCACTATGTGGATTAACTATAACTCATGTAAGACCAATATTGAAATGGTTTGACTCTAGAGCGATATGTTGGTAGGCTTTATCCTGATGGCTGGATTCTTTGACTGGTTCTGCGTAGAACACTAATATTTATTCTATGACCTCAGCAAAGAACCTTCACTTGGAATTAGAGCATAGCTATTTGAATGCGTGTGTGATGTCCCGATACACACAATTTCGTTCTAGTTCTGAAATCTTTTCTAACCAACTCGTGTATCTCCTTTGTTTTGTGTGAGCAAATACCTGGAGGTGCTAGGCAACGTCGGCTTCTGTTTTGCGTGAGAAAAGACCTAGCTGTACGTTGTCGCTCTGTGGACCAAATACACCCGAAAGAGGCCCTCTAGTGCCCAAAATAAACCCAAAAATAAAACCTATATCAAACTGAGAAAATCTCATTTGATTTGTATATTACATCCATCTCTGCTGATCCATTCTGTTCCCTTCTCAATCCAGTCCAGTCAAGGTTTTAGAATCCTAGAACGGGCTTGTGAAATAAGTGGTAGGGAAACTACTCGTATGATAGCCTGTTCAAATCTAAAATTCCGGGATTTGATCGTGATTGATTTGAGTGTTCATGTAATTTAAAATGAAAACATGATAAATAAGTTGCAGTCCGTTATTTGATAAAGGCCTAGGGAGATAAGTTTATGAGGAAAAACATACTAGCAATCGCTCGGATCTACCAGAGTAAATTAGTGTTGATAAATGTAGTCTAGCCCGAAACTCTGTGATTTGTTCCCGTAAGAAAAGTGCATGCAAAAATGGTGTGTATATTGTTTGGTTTCTGGAAATTTTTAGTGTCTTCTATGTAAATATTTAGTTTTCAGTATATGAATATTAAAAAAAATTGTGGTCGTGTGTTTATGAATTAAAAAAGACCGAAACTTCATAAAATATTTCTTGCACAGAGTGTTATCCTCGGGATTCGAGTTGGGCCCATCGTAAACTTGGTGGGCTCCACAAAATCTAAAACACTTTTCAAAATTTAGTGGGTGAAGAAAAGGGGCTTGTTGGAATGGCGGTTGGGCCCAATGCACACTTGGTGGGCCCCCTTGGTTGAAAAATATGGCTAAGATATATAGGAAATTATGCGACGGCTAACAACTTTTTCAAAACTTCATCATTCAAAGTTGTTTTGTTTTCTCCCATATATCTTCAAGAAAAATCCGATCGCACAAGTTCTTTATCTTTTTCATCACCGTTTACAGTCATGTCCAGTCAAAAGGGAAAAGCAAAAGGTTAGTTCTTCTATTTCAAACTTTCTTGAATCTGAATATGTTGGTCGACATTAGAAGGTGAGTTTTAGTTTGGCTCTGTAGATGGATTGAATGATATGTTCTATGTAGAGGGTTTTTAGGTTGAAATCGAAAGAGTTTTAGGGTGTTAAGATTTCAAATAGTGAACTGTGGATAAAAGATTGGAACGAAACCCTAAGTTTTGGCCGGAAAACTTGTTTTGAAACCCTAGACAGTTGCCGGAGAATGCAGTCTTCACCGGAGAAGATGACCGGAGACGGCGAGTGATCTACAAGCGCCGTCAGAGTGAATCGCACAAGTTAGGATGGACGATTTTGCCCCTGAATCTGTTGAGTGAAAAGTCTGTTTTGTCCTTATGTTTATCGGTCTTATGCGATTGAAACTCCTTTGACTTTCGTTGACTAGGTCTTGTGCGATTGACTTATGTTGACCAAGTCTTGTGCGTTTGAATTTGTTTGACCGAGTCTTGTGCGATTGACTCGGTTTGACTTCTGTTGACCAGACATGTGCGTCTGATTTGTGCGATCCTATTTATTATTGTTTAATCAAAAACCTTTTAACTTAAATACAATATTGCCATCGCACATGAGATGCCTGATCGCACAAGGCATTTTCAATCGCACAAGTCCTTATATTTTGGGCCTGATCCAATCTTTTTGGGTCGATATTAAAACCTTGAATCTGTTAACTATTTCATTATAATTTTTGTGATTCTTTTAACTGAATACGATTATGTGTTGTTCTTTAAAAGGATTCTAAAATTACTTTGAAACAGTTGACTTAGTTTGACCAAGTTTACGGTCAAACTCGGGAATTTTAGGTTTTAACTTATGTGTTTTAGCACTAATTCGTCTTTTTTGGTGCAGATACAGGAAAGAAAAAGGCAGGTTCTCATGTTCCAGCATGGGAGAAGACAATGAACATTGCTTGATATTTATCAGATCCTCCAAAGGGTTTCGAGATGTACAAGTCAATGATCGTGGGTCTAAACACTTGCAGATTGGCTCATTCACTTCGGGAGAATCCAGTTATTCGTGAAGATTGGATCAAGGATTTCTGGGATAACGCAACGACAAAGAAAGGAGACACAGTCATTAAGTCAAAGGTTAAGGGAACAGAGGTTTCAATCAGTGAGCAAGATGTTCGTGAGGTTTTACTATTCGGTGATGCAGCTGATGATCCAATAGAGTATTCGAAGGAAAAGGTCATGGAGATTTTAGTGAAAATGAGTTATGAGGGAGCGTCTCCTCCTCCCACAATCAAGAAGCTGCTGCATCCATACTGGAGATTTCTGGCTCATATTTATTTAGTATGTATCAGTGGGAACAAGAGTGGTCTCGATAAGCTGACGTTGAAGCAAACTTCTGCAGTAGTTTCAGTGGTTGAAGGATGGAAATATAACTTCTCGAAGAGTGTTTTCAATGATATATTGGTGAATGTAAAAACATTAAATGAAAAATATTGGTACAAGTTCCCTAGATTTGTGCAGATAATCTTAGAAAAGAAATATCCTAAGTTGCCGATTACAGTAAAAAGCTATGATGTCAAGATGATGAATCACTTGGTATTCACATGGTTAAATCAAAAGTCAAGAGATAATGTTGGGATTAAGTTTCAAAACAAGCGAAAGTTAGAGAAGTTTGGGGATTTTGCTGAGATTCAAGAAGAGACGCCGGCTCAGATAAATGCCATTGTAGCTGAAGAGCATGACGTAGAAATAATTGAAGCTCCAG
This sequence comes from Helianthus tuberosus, assembly GCA_030545235.1. Taxonomy (NCBI): domain Eukaryota; kingdom Viridiplantae; phylum Streptophyta; class Magnoliopsida; order Asterales; family Asteraceae; genus Helianthus; species Helianthus tuberosus. Next base: position 98,678,796 of record CM060393.1, on the reverse strand, counting down.
TTGGAGTACAAGAGCCAATTGAGAACGTGGATTTGACTGGTGTTGAAAGTGAAGAGGATGTTGCGGATGATGAAATGATTGAAGATGATGAAGTAAGTGATGATATTGATGAGACAGAGACAGAGACACTGGCTGAAGGTCTGACAGCAGAAACTGAAGAGGTTAATGAACCAGTTCACGTGAGCCCTCCTCATGTTGAACCTGTTACTACAACGGAAGCTGCTGTTGTTGATCATTCTCGAGAAGATCCTACCGCTGATCTTCCTCCTAGGAAACGAAGCAGAAGAGATCCTAGGATCAGCGGTGAGGTGAATGTTGACGTTCAGACAACCACAGAGACATCTACCCCCACTGGCACTTCACAACCAAAGATCAACTACACACCGTCAGAACTCAATCCAAAAATAGTTGATTTTATTTTAAATGAAAGATCGGCAATGTATATGCCTGCCCCTAAACCAGGTGAGGGTTCAAGCAGTGGCCCATCTGAAGCTGATGTTCTTAGAGCTGTTGAGCTATTGCAAGATGCTGCTGTTCAAGTTGAAGCAGCAGCTAAGTTAAAACAAGTTGAAACCCCTGAAACTGCTGCAACTGCTGAAAGTTCCGATAGTGAAGGTTTGTTTGAAGAAAATGAGACAACAATCCTGATGCAAAGAATCTCTACTCTTGAAGAAGACAAGATATTCAAGGATGCACATATTACCAGTCTTATGGAAGAATTGGTGGTTAAAAACCAGAAGATTAATAAGTTGGAAACAAATCTGGGAGCCCTCAGTGCTATAGTTATGGATATGAAGCAAAAGCTTGAAGGAAAATTCCCAAAGGAGTTTGCTGATCCACCAAAGGAATCCACTGCTGAAGAGAGAGAGAGAGCAGCAGAGGAAAGAGCACGAAGATGCCATGAATAGATATTATGAAAGCACTCCTGGTACAGTAAATCAAAAACCAAGAAAGAAAATGGTTGTTATGAGGAATGTAGGGGCTGAAAGGAACTTGCAGTTTGTGACAAACCTGACAGGTATGTTATTACCACAGAGAAGAGCAAAAAGGGGAGCAGATCGGGTATTAGAAGCTGGGCATACAATGATGAACAGGAAATGTTTATTGTGCTGAGGAAAAATGGTGATGTGGAGTATTATGCTAACTCTTAAGCATTCAACTCCTGGACTCCAGTTGATTTGAGGGAACCGAGCAATGCAGGATTTCATGATCAAGTCAAGAATCCAATTGCAAGATTGGAGTTAATTTCTTCAATAAGCTGCAGCAACAAGCTAGGGTCAATTTTAGAGACATGAAATTGGCTGAGTCTACTATTGAAGAGGATGAAGAAGTGTTGGATCCTGCTACAGGGAAGCCGTATAAGATTGTTAAATGGCCTGCAACAAAACAGACAAACAAAGTGCCACTGTTAAAGGAGCTTCCTGATAACACTCTGAAGAACTTCCAGTTTTCGATGTATGATCCTATTTCTGGTCAAGTTGTTATTATGTGTGATGATGCTGAATACAGATTTATTGATACTCGAGACTTGATGTGCTTTGGTGAAAATGACATCAATCTCTTGGCAAAGTCACAGATTCAGAGTGATCCTCAGTATGAAGTGTGTGCCAAAAGCTGGACAGGAGCTGTGGCCCAGATCATGAATTTCAAGTTGTGGTCAAGGCAACGTACTAGAGTGGAGACACAGCTGTTTGGTCCGTATGTCGGAAGAAATATACCGATCTTACCTGAGTTGTAAAGGAAAAAGAAAGAACAAGCTAAGAAGCAGAAGAGGAAGCAGCAGTGAAGCCGAAGACGCCAAGCCGACACAAACCTAGGGGGAAATTGTAAGGGTATAATCTAGTATAGGTTTGCGTCTGTCTTGGGTTATTTTGTAGAGGTTGGGTTCGAAATAGTTGGTGGGCTTGTTTGGTTGTTTTGTGATCTATGGGGTATGGGCTTGGCCCAATGTAAAAGGATCTCCAATGCTAGTATAAATAGGGGAGTCCTTAGTCGAATTAGGTTGTTGATTCATTAGCAAACTTTTGTGTTTTTGTGCGACTTGAGTACCAGACCGTTCTTGAAATCATGTCCTCTTGTTCTTGAATCAACATAATTTTCTTTTCGATCTTCTACATCTTACTTGTAATTCCGCTACTTGTTTGGTGTTTGATATCCGATTGTACTGATTCTGGACTTACAATGTGGCAAGTGGTCGTTTATTATGTTTGAATGATTTCTTCCTGTTGGAAGTGCCAAGATCCTTTGTTTTGATTTCCCAATCTTTCAATTCCTTTTGTTCCTTCTTCTAAATCCTTTCCTTTGTTGCATTTTGATTTGGACAGTCTTTTTGTTTGCAGCCTCTTCATCTGCTTGAATGTTCAGGGTTTCATCAATTCCCTTTTCCTTTTCTTTGATAGGTGTTTCAGCGGAGGTTGCAGAAGACTTCTTTTCAGGCTCTAACTTTTGAGTTGGCTTTTGTCTAGGAGTAGGCCTGCCAAACCTTTTCATGTCATGTTTCTCCCCCTTTTTGGCATCATCTTGATCATCATCATCATCATCATCTTCAAAGATAGGTGCAGGGGTAGTGCCAGTCATCTTTGTCAGGGCTTCTTTGATAGCCTTAATTTCAGCCTGAGTATCTTTATACCTTGCTTCAACCATATATCTGAACGGTGCCATGTGTGTATTATGTTGAATTTCTGCAAGTTCCCTTTGAGCAGTAAGAATGGGCTGGACTGAGTTCCAGAGCTCTTGGGATAATTGTTGATGTGTTCGTTGACTTTTGGAAGCTTATACCAGAGTTTGTATAGACTGATTCATGGTAAGAACAATGGTTTCAAAGGAAGATAACCTCTCCGTCAAATCTTGGTATTTTAAACCATCACCCAAATGAATGGGCTCATCTGATTTCCCACCAGTGGTGGTTGTATCAGTTTTTGAACCAATAGGAGTCTCCAAAGTTTCATCAACTGATGCCCTTTTTCTTGGTACTGGGGACTTCTTTCTTCCGCAGTGGTTACCTTGGAAATCTCACCAGTGGTTAGCTTCAACACACTAGTGGATACCTTGGTTCCCATAGAAGAAATTGCCTTCAAGGGAGTCTTACTAATGAAACTACTGTCCATATGTAGATCATTGGATCCAACATCTGTAGTAGCTGCTCCACTTGAACTGCCAACAGGAATTTCAAGAAATTCTTATGGTGTAACCTCCTCAGCTGTTTGTGTGATAACCAATTGAGGTGGTTGAGACATAGCCATTGTTGAAGTTGTACTCTCTTTAATGTGTTTGTGAGAGGGGCTGCTTTGAGTTTGAATCTCAATGGCATCAAACAGGGGTATGATGGATGGTGGAATTTGAGAAGAAAGGAGTGGTGTTGAAAGAGAATTAGCCCCGGGAGGAGGATTGTTAAGCATACTCTCAAATGAGGGTAATGCTTCATACGGTGGTGTCCCTGTGCTTACAACATGTTCCTTTTATGAAGAAGCATAAGGAGTTGAGGCTTTAGGTGGAGATCTTTCCAACTGTTGTGAGGAAGTAGCAACAGTGGTTGTTGGTGACATTTGTGTTGTCACTGGGTTAACTTCTGGGATCTCATCTTCCAGAAGACCCTTTTTGGTGGGTTTGGTGGGCTTGGTGGATTTCTTTTTCGTCTTTTGGAGGGTTTTGGTGGGGGTTGCACAGCAGTGGTTGTGCTGCTGTGTTCACCAAGAGCAGTGGGCTCAGCAGCTGAAGTCTGAGGAGCAGATGTGGACTCATCCAAAAGTTGCTCAGACTCCCCTGCTTGTGTTTTTGAACTTTTTGACTCTTTAGCCATGAGGCGAGTAAAAGTTTCAGCAGACAAGCTGTTTATTTGAAAAGGTGCACCTTGTACAAGTACTTGTGCATTTTCTTTTGGTATTTTCTGTTGTAAATAGTAACTAAGAAATCTAAGAAACAGCAAGAAAGCCCGTGGCTTCTTTTCTATTATATTTTTCACATTTTTGACCAAATCATTGAAAATTTCTTGGGAGTAATTGAAATCAGTTTTAGACATGATAGCATACCCCAAGTATTGGATTTTCAGAGGAATTTCATTAAAAGCAGTTGTTTTATTAGACACACATGTGAGCAGGGTATGAAACAAGAATTTCATGGGAGCTGGAAATTCTCCCTTTTGCATAGTAGCTTTTGATAATTGTCCTGCATACCCTCTTTCGATCAAATCAATTTGATACTCATCCTTAGGGAAAGAGGTTTTACCTGCTTGGTCGTTCATCTGAAAAACTTCTGATATGGTCTGTGGTGTTATTGGGACCATAATTCCACCTACTTCTGATGAGATTGCCCAAGCCTTTTTATCTTGTATTTCAAGTTTGGCATTTGCCCAGAAATCTCGTAGGGTATCTTGGTAAATGGGAGCATTGCAAGTCAACAAAGTTTTGTACTTTGATGATGAAAGGGCGTTGATGGCGGAATGGAAATCTGTATTTTTGCTTGATTTTTCAAGAGTACAGAGGTAGTTGTGTGGGTTTTTGATGATGAGAGCCATGGTGATTGTGAAAATCGCGAATGAAAGGGAAAGGATGAATGTGAGATGGAAACCGCTTTTGAAGAATTTTTGAATTCGATACGGCAGTGAAAACTCTGTTTGGGGGTTTTATCAGGCTTTTATTAAGGTGGAAAAGTGAATACTGATGTGGCAGCGGTTTCAAGGATCGGATGGTTAACACCTGCCCACGTGGCAACCTCTGATGAAAAAGTGGAAGACAGTTGTTTGGGAACCACTGATGGACAATATCAGTGTTGATAACAATGAAAAATGAGAAGAGTGTCTGATTTTAACTATCAGTGGATAGACATCAGTGGTTGAAACACTGATGTTTGGCTAACAGTGGTCAACAAGAAATATGAAGAAATAGAGGTTGTCTTTCAGCAGTGGGTGAATGTTCAACAATCAGATGTTTGAACCAAACAGTGGATATGGACAGACTTTTAAGGATTAATGAAAATTTTTATTTTAACTATTTTAAGGATGGAATTTTGATTTTCTGAAAACATTTTAATGCTTTTTATTCATGTACAAACAAAATTTTGCTTGTTAGTCCATGTTAAGCATGCCAATTCTAGAGATCAAGCTTTCAAAGGTGGATGTGTCTAATGCTTTTGTTAGCACATCTGACAGCTGATCCGTAGTTGGAACATGATGCAGAGAAATCAAACCTTTTTCATAGCAATCCCTCACAAAGTGATGTCTGATGTCAATGTACTTGGTGGTTGAATGAGAGACTGGATTTTTGATGATATTTTCAGCTGCTTGACTATCCAACATAATAGGTGTCTTTAAAGCAGTTATACCAAAATCCAGCAGTTGATTTTGAAGCCACAACAGTTGGGCTGTACAGCTTGCAGCATCAATGTATTATGCTTCAGCAGTGGATGTAGTAACAGCTGCTTGCTTTTTGCTTTGCCAAGACACTAAGCAATTGCCTAGGAATTGACACCCACCTGATGTAGACTTCCTGGTTGTGTTGCATCCAACAAAGTCACTGCCTGAGAAACTTGAAAGCTTAACATTCCCATCAGCAGGGTACCAGATACCAAGTGTGGGAGCACCTTTTATGTATCTGAAAATCCTTTTCACAGCAATGAGGTTAGACTTCCGAGGTGCTGATTGGGATCTTGCACAAACACATGTTGCAAACATGATGTCTGGCCTAGATGAAGTTAGGTACAATAAAGACCCAATCATGCTTCTATATAATGTTTGATCATCCAAATCATCCTTTTCATCAGACATGACCAGCTTTGTGGTTGCCATGGGTGTACTACATGGTTTACAATCTTTCATCTCAAATTTGTTTAAAGATCTTTTACATATTTGCTTTGATGAATGAAAGTGACATTTTGCAGTTGCTTAACTTGGAGACCAAGAAAGCACTGTAGTTCACCCATTGCACTCATCTCAAACTCACCTGTCATGAGTTGTCTGAACTCTTCACACATTTTATTGAATGTGCTTCCAAAAATGATGTCATCCACATAAATTTGGACAATCATCAAATCTTTTCCTCTCCATTTTAAAAACAAAGTTTTATCAATTTTTCCTCTTGTGAAACCAATAGAGATTAGAAAAGTGGAAAGAGTTTCATACCAGGCTCTAGGTGCTTGTTTCAAGCCATACAAAGCTTTGTTTAGCTTGTAGACATGATTTGGATTAAATGGTTCCTCAAAACCAGGAGGTTGACAAACATATACCTCTTCTTGAATCTTACCATAGAGGAATGCACATTTGATATCCATTTGAAACACCTTGATGTTGTGGTTGACAGCAAAGCCTAAGAATAGTCTGATAGCTTCTAATCTTGCTACAGGGGCAAAAGTTTCATGTAACATCCTGATTTTTTTTATTGAGAAAAAAAATACATTTTTAATATAAAAATTTAATCTCTAAAATGAGTTTATATTGGCAAGATAGTAAAAAAAATATTATAAAAAAAGAATACTACGAAATAGTTTAAAAAAAGGATTTATATTGTAAGGGGTTAAACTTGATTAAAACTAAAAGTTGTGGTGATAAAGGGAAACTTAATAGTTTACATGAATGAATAAAAAAAAAAAGAAAAAAAGAAGACAGAGGGCGTGACCAGAGGTCACCTCTGTGCGATGCAAGTCCAAGAGAAGGAGGAAAGGGGATGTCAAATTGATCATGGAAATCACGAAATTGGGAGGCTAAGGTCTTGATTCTATCATCCTTGCTTGATTTCTAGGGCTTTGATAAGTGATTTCTTAAGCTTATGTTAATAAAACTCAAGAGTTAGGATTCTTCATAGTTGTTGTTCAAATCCGTGAAATTGGTGGGTAATGATGTGTGATTTTGGTGCTTAGAAACCCTAATTGTTATGCTAAACTGACTGATTTAACTTTTGAGTTATGGATTCATGTTGCATGTTATGATTTTGGGTCAAATTCATGATTTGGTGATTAATTTAGGAATGTATAAAAAAACCAAGGGTGAAGTTGCTGACCACAATCTGAGTAGAATTTGACAATCCTAAAACAATGTTGATTTTATTTAAAAACGTGAAGGATGATACAATTTGGGAATTACAAAGAAAGTAGACATCCTTGGGGGTGAATTGAGGGTGTGGGAGTTCATATAAGTATAGAAATGGTGAATTTTAGTTTATGCCCACAAGGTATTTGATTAAATGCCTAAACCAAAATAAAAGTGAGATTTTGAAAGATTTGTCATGTTTACTTGATTTTAATGATCTGCTAATAATAAATTAGTGTTTAGTAAACATAAAGCTTCGATGAATTGAATGGTGAATGTGATTAACATAAAATACATATGTAAATGTTATTTTTATTTAGTCACCTAAACGAATCGAATGGATATGTGAGTTTAACTTGGTTTGGTTTACAACCAAAGGACCATGGCTTGCTGTTAAATGGGTATGTTGGATTGGTAAATTTGACCCGTAGTTATGATTGAACATAAATGAGTGCTAACGGGTCAAATAAGTGGTAATAAACCAATTACAAGTTTTGGGTAAAAGAATGATTTAGAACACATGCTTGATGATGAGTGGATAATTACTTAGGTATTATGTGATTGTTGATGCAGATTTTGTGTCCGATGCTTGTCGAATAGATTAGATTTATTATTTTACACTGAATTTGTAATAGTTAGTGAAACGGTCTATCGAACGTGTATAGACCCGCTCGTTTGAAGTGGTCAAACGAGAGGGTTATTTGGTTGACCGTGTGACAAAGGGGTGTAGCTATAAATAGCAACCCTTTGTCATTTCAAACACTTGAGATAGTGAGAGAGAAGGGGAGCTCATTTGAGAGTTCCCTGTGAGCTTCATTGTGTGGGGGAGAGATCACCACTTGGTCTCTCCCCGGATGTATACTCCTTTGGTATTAGTTCGGTTATCTTGTAATCGGGCCGATTTGTAATGTTTTACTACCGGATTAATACAAAGTTGTTTGTTTATCATCTCTTATCTCTCCCGTCTTGAACCGATCTCACACGAATCACGGTTTCGGTCACGAAACTCGGTCCTACAATTGGTATCAGAGCCATGGTGCCCGATTTAGTAAATCTAACCGTTTACTAAATCACATGTGCTCTAGATCTGTGATTTTTGTGCTTTTTGTTCAAGATGTAAAAATGGTGAAAATGGAGAAAAACCCAGATCTGGATCGAGATATTCAGATCTAGCTGAAACAGAACATATACGAGTGTTAGTTTTTCTGTTTTACACCAAACAAATCAAGTTTTCATCTTGTTTCTAAAGATTTTTCGTCAGATCTGGGAATAAACAGTGGCTCTGTTCTTGATGTTCTTGGCGGCTGTTAAAGAAATTTTAGGGTTTCCGACGAAACCCCACTTCCCATGACGAAACGAAACCCTTCGGCGAAACATCATTCCTGTTTCGTCGACTTCAGACATCATTCTGTTTCGTCGACAAGAATTCAAGATCTGTTTCGTCGTTCAACACACTTCAAATCTGTTTCGTCGACTAGAGATCTGTTTCGTCGGCCAACATTAAGAAATCAGTTTCGTCGTCTCTGTTGTTTCGTCGGCTCCCCTAGTCCTTTCGTCGGCGCCCCAAGTCTTTCAGCTGCTGCTATTGTTAATCGAAGAAGGAGAAGAGGTCAGGCAAAATTTATGTCGGCTGGATTGGTTCTTTTGCAAGAAAGACAAGTGAAGATGAGGCCGTTGATGATTATCGGCTATGTTCTTCGCTGTGGATTCAAGTTTTGGAGGTGTGTATCGCAGAGATTAAAAAAAAAAAATTTATTAGGGAAATCTCTGGTTTTGGTGCTGAGTATTGCAGAAAGAACAAGAATGAGGGTAAATGTCTGTTGTGGCTGAATGTTGAATTTTATTTTGGGATTGTTGGATGTGTAAATCGTAGGAAGTGAAGAGGTGTCGGCTGTTGCTTCTTGTTGTATCGAAGAAGAAAAAGGGGAAGACAGATAATATGCTAGCTGCTGATAAAACATTTTTTTTTGGGGATGTTGACTTTTGGGATTAATGTTAACGATGATATTGGCTGCACATTTGGGCTCACTAAACATTTGGGCCAAAGCATCCATGGGCTCACCTTGTACAAGTTGTATGGGTGGTGATTACAAGATTATTATTTACAATTTACCAAACTCAACATCAGGCCATGATAAAAAAAAAGGAAACAACTAAAGGTGGACGATGACAAGGATGATGGCAGGTGTTGTTGGGAATGTAAAAGTGTCTCATAGGGTTTTGTAAGTTTTAGTTGTTTGACTTTTGAGTTTTATTAGCTGGCATCAAATCAAATGAAATGGCAGATAGGATTATTGACTTTTGGGTAATATTGAAGATGGGGTGTGGATGTTGTATCGAGATATTGACGGCTGGACAATTGGATGATGGGCCAAAGTGTTATGGGCTTATCTAAAATTGATAACTCTTATTTGGGCCAAGGATATTTGGGTTTCAAATGTTTAATCCGGTTCACTTTTGGGTCATGAGTTCAAGATTATATTTGGGCCAAGGATTTTACATGGTTTGCAAAGTGGGGTCGGGTATTCGCGAAGTTTGCTGAACCGTGCTTCTAAATTTCAACGTCAAATTTGTATGGGTTCGGGAGCGCGCGAGATGATGAAGCTTGATGAAAACAAATGATTTATTTTTTGAAAAATGTGGGGTAGTCACGGTTACCGATGCAAACGTCAAATTTTGGTGACTTGACTACTATGGGCCAAAAACAAAAACGGTATGTTCACTTCCGCACGTCAATGTTTATGATTGTTATCGGTTATTCGTAAATGTTCGAAAGCATTTTGTTTATTGTCATATTCTCGCATTTGAAAACGAACGTATGAACCTGGAATGTCAATACCGGTCCTAACGAGTTCACAAAGTCTTTGGAAGGATACAAGTCGGATCCTACGGGGTACTAGGCGAAACTTCTTTATCAACTAGAATATGCAACGAAGAAATCTTTTTTGTTTATTGTCATATTCTCGCATTTGGTAACGAATGAATGAACCTAGAATGTCAATACCGGTCCTAACGAGTTCACAAAGTCTTTGGAGGGATACAAGTCGGATCCTACGGGGTACTAGGGGACGTTCTTATTCAACTAGAATATGCAAAGAAGAAAGTCGTTTTCGTGATTTTTCGGAACCGAGAACATTCAATGAAGATTGACGACAGTTCCGCTCAGTGGAGGGAATTGGTGAACATTTGACGACAGTTTCTTTGAAGTGGAAAGAATCTGTTATGGTTTAGAGATTTTACCAAAGAAATGGGGGGATACAAATTTTTCAAATGTTGAATTTCTTCGGTAAATTTCTAAACGCAATCACAGGTGGTAGAGTTTGTGATTTTCTGGTGATACCAACGGTTCGGCGTGGAATGTTTTGCACAGACACATATTTGAGGATTTTAATTAATTCTCCAGCCAGCGTGAAGGGTTTTGCACGGAAAAATACAGGTTTCTAAAGTCTACAGTAGTTACAAAAGCGCTGTTCACTGAAGACCTGGGGAATCTTTATGAAAGCTGATAGTTCAAGACTGAAGATCTGCAGGATTCGGTTTTGGGTTTGATGTTTCTTTGGGATTTTACAGGGATCTGGGGGTAACTCAATTCGTTGAGTTTGCAAACGATGTACTTGGTCAAGCTGACTTCCTGAGTACTGATGCTGAAGATCCGTAGTGCATTATGTGGTCAACTTCACAAAGGCGAGACAATGAGATCTGGATGTAGTTCAACTAAGCGTGCCGTTTGGTTGAGCTTGCAAGGGATACACTTGGTCTAGCTGACTTTCCTGAGTGTTGATGCTGAAGATTAAAGTGCATTACTTGGTCGATTCCACAAAGACGGTTTACAGAAGACAGTTCACCAGAAATCTCTATCAATGTAGTATACTTGTATGAAATAGAGTTCTTATGACAAGATCAAGACTTGATGCAGTTCTTAAAGATTGGAACCCTTATCAAATGCCGGTTGGAGTATTGGAAAATCAGCGGAAGATCGGTCAATTGAGGAAATTGCACAACACCCAACACGGATACGCGTACTTTAAGGGGGAAATATTATACAAGGAGCGTCAAGATACTACTTACCTGGATCATCGGTCAAGGGGGAATTTGTTAATACAGAGAAGATGAATACTAGACTGAAGATCGATTGCAGTTGCATTTTCAGCATTCGACAGCAACGGACAAGGGGGAATTTGTTGATGCAGATTTTGTGTCCGATGCTTGTCGAATAGATTAGATTTATTATTTTACGCTGAATTTGTAATAGTTAGTGAAACGGTCTATCGAACGTGTATAGACCCGCTCGTTTGAAGTGGTCAAACGAGAGGGTTATTTGGTTGACCGTGTGACAAAGGGGTTTAGCTATAAATAGCAACCCTTTGTCATTTCAAACACTTGAGAGAGTGAGAGAGAAGGGGAGCTCATTTGAGAGTTCCCTGTGAGCTTCATTGTGTGGGGGAGAGATCACCACTTGGTCTCTCCCCGGATGTATACTCCTTTGGTATTAGTTCGATTATCTTGTAATCGGGCCGATTTGTAATGTTTTACTACCGGATTAATACAAAGTTGTTTGTTTATCATCTCTTATCTCTCCCGTCTTGAACCGATCTCACACGAATCACGGTTTCGGTCACGAAACTCGGTCCTACAATGAATACCCATGTTATGTGTTCTAATGATTTACAAGTTTGATTTGTTGTCAAGATAGATGAGGTAATGTTCGGATGGCAACGTGTCAAACGAATGATAAAGCAACAACACTCTTACGGGCGAAGGTGAGTACTCGAATGTGTTTGGAGTCGTGTTGATTTAAATAGTCTTATTGTTGACTTGAAGCTCTTTTTATAGTTAAGGTGGTTTAATACAAATTATTGAATATGGTTCAACTTAACAATAACGTATCATTTTGGCGATGTTTTAGGGGTTTAAACCCCATCTAAAAAGAGTGCAAATTGTTAATGGCTCGAGATACCCAAGTGCTGAAAATTCAGCTTATTTCCATATTTTTGCTAGTCTTTAAACATACATAGAAAATCAACCAAATGTCCGTTTGGGGTGTATTTTATATCCACGGAAAGGTCTCGGAGTCACCGTTACTAAGAATTTTAGTTTGAAGTGAAACACTCAATGTAAAGATGGAAAAATACTGAATTACTACATTTGCATAAAGCTGAGTGAAAAACATAAATTTTATAGTATTGCATAATCTTAAGGAATTTATAAGGAACCAATCGGATGTGATATGTTGTTGTTTTTTAACCTCAATGTAGTTATATATATTTACATGAGTTGAAGTGATTGATTCCTTGAATATGGGATACGTATGCTAAATTAAAAAGTCATGGGTGTTGTAACCTGTATGTGCAAAAACATGTGTTCATTTAATAGTGCTTATGAATGAATGAAACTTGTGTCATTAAAACTATATAACCTATTTGAGTATGTTATGAATACATGTATGAATTATTAAAAGTATGTTAGGTAATAATGATTGTTGAAAATCGTATATGTTGTCTAATGAATTACAACATAGTTATGTGGCGGTTTACCATTTTATTTATATTGACCGAAGCGGTTTGATAATGGTTTACTTTGAAGGGTCCTTGATTCTATATTAGCAGGGATATACATGAAATATGGATAAAAAGGGCGCCCAGATTAGAATGGAGAAAGTCACGAAATGCGTGACTCGAGATGATGAAGTGGTGGCTCGACATTGTTTCGTTGGGTGTTATGAGCATTGAGTTACTCCGTTATGTTTGATTCAAAATCATATTATGAGTCCTCACTTAGCTAAAGCTAATTTTTTTGATGTTTTCAATGTAGGTGATAAGTCATGAGAATCAACGGGGTGGCTTGAACCGGAATCATGAAATAAGAAAAGAGCTCACAAGTCGTTCACCAATAATCCGGTTCAATCAGTATATTAGTTATTATTATGCTTACCGTAGTTTCCCGGTCGACACTAATGATATGGTAATGTTATATGACAGATTGGGGTGGTAGAAAGGCGAAAGTGATCAAGTCTTGGAAGCGGGTCAACGATAGGAGGATTTAGTGATATTTTGTTCACTAAGTATATGGGTTTCTTTGTTGGGCCAATTAGATTTAATTATTTGTATTTTGGAGTTTAAGTCCAACATTTGTTTTAGCGAAATGCTAGTATGTCAATGTGGTAATGGGTTATGCTTGTTTTATAAAAACTTTGGTTGTTAAGCAGGTTTTGTTTTCGTAAAGATTTGTCGTTTTGCAAATGGGTCATGGCAAAATTTTTCTAAATACTTGTTTGCAAATGTTTTATTAATCCAGTTATGTGGATTCATATATTTTGGGAATATTATCCTTTATTACGTAATGTCAGAAAAAAATATGGGCCTATTTTCCGCAAAGTATTTTAATATTGGTTTTTAACGTGATGGCGTTACATTTCATCATAATCAATGCCCTCTTCTTGTCTAAAGCCTTGAACCACCAGCCTAGCTTTGTTTTTGAAGACCCACTTTGTGCCAATTGGACTTACACCCTCTGGCAGTGGTACAAGTTCCCATACTTGTTGTCTCTTAACTGTTGGAGCTCTTCTTGCATAGCTTCTATCCAACTGTTGTCTTTTAGTGCCTCTTGGTACTTGACTGGTTGATGGAGTGATAGAAAGCCAGCAAAAAGACATATGTTTTGGGATTGACATCTGGTGAGAACCCCTTCATTGATGTTGCCAATCACTTGTTCTGGTGGATGAGATTTAAGAAAGATTAGATCTCCCTTGTATGGAACAATGGCATTTAAAGGTGAAGGTTGCAGATGTGAATCATCTGAGCTAACATTTATTGGTGACTTTGATGATCCAACATCTGTTTGAAATGGAGGTGGAGAAATAGGAGGAATGGGTGTGGCACAAAGTTGATTTTTATCCACTGTTGGAGGATTATTATCAACAGTGGTTGGGGATGATGTGGTGACAGAGGTTGAAGGGCTACTTTGGTCAACAATTGTTGATGCAGCAGTGGATGAGCTTTGACAACTGTTTTAAACATTTGCTGCTCTGGTGGTGGATATGATTTTATATTGTGGAATCACAATATCATATCCATAATCTTGTGAAGGACGTTGTTGAACACCTGCAGGGTTAGTCTTGACAGACACATTTTCAAATGTAAATTTATCAAGATCAAACAATTCAGCAGGGTTTGCAGGGATTTTCAGTGAAGAAAGTTCATTGAACTTTACATTCAAAGTCTCTTCCACACAACTAGTCCTTGTGTTTAACACTTTATAGGCCTTGGCAGTGGTTGAGTATCCCAAATGATAACCACAATCTATTTTGGCTGCAAATTTTGAAATTGAATTTTTAAGTTTAAAATGAACAATGGGCAGCCAAATACTTTAAAGTATGAGATCAGTGGTTTGATTTTGAACAGAGTTTCATAGGCAGTCTTTTGATGCCTGGGGTTGATTAAAACTCTGTTCTGCACATAAAGCAGTGTTTACAGCCTCTGCCCAAAAAGTTAAGGGTAAACCTGAGTCTACAAGCATTGTTCTGGCAGCTTCAATCAAAGTTCTGTTTTTCCTTTCAACCACCCCATTTTGTTCTGGTGTTCTTGGGATGCTGTACTGCCTTACAATCCCTTTTGACACACAGAAATCATCCAACTCCTTATTTCTGAACTCTGTTCCATTGTCACTTCTAAAGATCTTTACTGGCAGATCAAATTGCTTTTCAACCTGTTTGACAAAGTCTTGCAAAATACCTGCAGTCTCATCTTTAGAATGTAAAAAGTAAGTCCATGTAAACCTAGAAAAATCATCTACAATAACCAAACAATATCTTTTCTTTTTCAAGCTCATGATTTTTACTGGGCCAAACAAATCCATATGCAACATTTGCAAACACTTGGTTGTTTTGGACTCTTCAATGGACTTGTATGAGCTTTTATGTTGTTTACCTTTTAAACAGGAAACACAATGCTCAGAACAAGTAAACAATTTTTGTGGTAGACCTCTTACAAGGCCTTGTTTTGATAGAGTAGTGATAGTATTGAGATTTGTGTGCCCAAGTCTTCTGTGCCATAATTCTGTCTCTTTGTTAGAGGCAGCTGAGAACAGACAGGCATCGGTCATTGGGCTCTCTTTTGACAAATCAACTACATAAACATTGCCACTCCTTTGAGTGTTGGGATTGAACCCTACCAGAGGAACAGATAATTAAAGCCAAAACTGGATCAGAGCAGTGGATCCTGATGAAAGACTAAAGCTCTGCTGTTCAATCTACTGCCTTGAGTCAAGCACTGCTGATCCGGACAAGTACTACTGGGTTCACAACAGTGGAGGGATGCAGCAGTTGTTTATTCTGTCTTTATGTAATGAAATGTAATAAGCAGTAGTTAGTATAGCAGTGTTTGTATAGATCAGAGGTTAGAGTTTGTTAGGAGGTTAGATGTCACTTTCATGGTGACGTCAGCTTAGATGCTCAGTGGTTTGCTAGTGCCTATAAATAGAACAGTGCTCTGTACTATTCTATTAGCTCTTTGCAACATCGTCTTCTTTGCACGAACAAACACTGAGCTCTGGCTGAGGGGGAGTTTGTATTCAATCATTGCAATTGTAATCGTAATTGAAATAAATTCAATCTTTTGGTTCATTGTGAAAAATGTTTGATCAAAGCATTACTCTCGTTTGATTGTATGCAAAGTTTGTTTCCATCTTAATTCCGCTGCACAACTCATTCATTTCCATCTTAATTTCAAACGTAAAATACAATCAAAACCAAACTCAGATCCAACAATTGGTATCAGAGCTAGGACAGTCAAATTTGATTTAACAATCATTTTGACATAAATAGTTCAGCTCAAAATCATTGATATCGATAGTTTGTTTGTTTTTGTTGAAAAACAGAGCAAGGTTTAATCACCATTAAAGTTGATTAATCAGTGTCTGTAAAACAACCAGGATGACGTCACAATCACAAGATGATAACAATAATGTTGGCTCGCTTTTTAAACCACCCATGCTTAAACGTAATGAATACAACATCTGGGAGAGAAGGATGGGACACATCCTTGCTCAATAGAACACTAGATGTTGGAGGTCTGTTGTTTTTGGTCCCCATGTTCCTATGGTGCCAAGTGCTGAGGATCCAAAGAAGTTCGTACCAAAACCTTATGAAAACTATACTGAAACTGATTTTCTAAAGTTCGAACTCGATGCCAAAGCATTTAGCATCATAGCATCTGCAATACCAAATGAGATCTATGCTGGACTGTTACATTGTAACAGTGCCAAAGAGCTATGGGATGCATTGAAGGAACAGTTTGGGGGAACCGGAGAAGTTATTGAAAACAATAGGGAGATTCTGAATCAGCAGTATGAAACCTTCTGTCACATTAAGGGTGAAACATTGACCCAACAGTTTGAACGTTTTAGTTGTCTCATCAGTGAGCTAAGGCTTGTTAAGGTTGAATTTCCAAAATCAACACAAAATAGCAGGTTTCTTAGATCGCTACCTGAAAATGGGACACAATTGCATTTGTGACTAGAAACTCTGTTGAGTTCAAAGATCTGACCCTGACCCAACTTCATGGTAGACTCCTGACCTATGAAAGGGAGTTGAACCAGAAAAAGAAGTTGCAAGAGTCTGGAAAAGCTACTGATGATTACTCATTCGGTAGCACAGCTCTTCTGGGTCTGGAAGAATCTGGTAGCAATAGTAAGGAACAGGGTTATGATCATTTCATTGATATAACAGCTGGTGGGAACTTTACCAACCCTGATCCTCACTCTGCAAACTATGCAATTACAGCTAATGAAAACCAGATGTCAGATAATTTGTGCTTTGAACTCAATGATTTACAACATTTTGATCCCACTGACTTAGAAGAGATGGACATTCTGCACCAATTGGCTTTGCTCAGTGTTAGAACTAGCAAATTCTACAAAAGAACAGGGCGAAAATTCCCAGGTTTACATGGGAATCTAAGGGTTGGGTTGGATAAATCGAAAATCAAGTGTTACAAGTGCAATAGGCTAGGTCATTTCGCTAGGGAATGCAGGAGTCAAACTACTGGTCCTATAATCACTCATCCTAGCTCAAACCCTAGACCTCAAAATCAAAGCACTGTGCACTATACCCAATATACCCCTGCAGCTCATGTTAACACTGCTCATTATGCTGCTGCCCCTGTGCCTGTGCATTATGTCCAAACCACTGTTCCACAGATTCAATATGTTCAAACCCCTGTCCCCCAGGCACAAGTGCAATCTGTTGCACCTCAAACAGCTGCTCCAGCAGTGGTACAACCAGATCAGCAAAGCTTTTTCACTCAAGGCTTTGTTGACTGGAACAGCATGCCTGATGAGCTTGGTGATGAAAATTTTGCACTCTATGCTTCTAATGAACCTTTTAATGATGAATTTTGTTTGATGGCATTAGAGTCAATACCAGAGGGGATTGAAACTGAAGGTGAACAGCTAAGTGATGAAACAGTGGATGAGGTGACTGAAGCAGTTGTTAATGCAGTTGCTGGTAAATTTCTGCTGGGAGAAAATTCAGAAACCCTGATTGAACCACTGACAGACCCATGGTCCAAAGAGGACAAAGAAGAAGAGGAAGAAAAGAGTGCAGGTGAGAAGGAAGTAAGAGCTGATGATGAAGAAAATCATCAATGTTATTGTGCAATGATGGCTGCTGCCAAGGGAGCTTCTGCCTGTTTAGATAGCCTTTGGTATGTTGATAGTGGAGGCTCCAGGCACATGACTGGATGTAAAGCCCTACTCAAAGATTTCAAAATTCATGGAGCGAGTGATATATCCTTTGGGAATAACAGTAAAGGAAAAGTTCTGGGGTCTGGTACAGTACAATACAGTCTGGAAATGTAAAATTTGAAAATGTCAATCTGATTGACAGTCTGAAATTCAACCTCCTGAGTGTTTCACAAATGAGTGACAAGGGTTATGGGTCATTCTTCACAAAGGAGTGTTGTAGGATTGTTGGACCAGAAATGGTCAAAAAGATTGAAGCAATAATAAAAACTGGTCAAACAAAACTTGTTGCTCAAAGAAGTGGCAATGTTTATGTTGTTGATATGTCAAAAGAGTGTCCCAGAGCTGATGCCTGTCTGTTCTCAGCTGCCTCTAACAAAGAGACAGAACTTTGGCACAGAAGACTGGGGCACACAAATCTTAAGACAATCACTGAAATTTCAAAAAATGGTTTGGTAAGAGGCCTACCACAAAAATATTTTTCATGTCCTGAACATTGCATCTCCTGTTTAAAAGGAAAACAGCATAAAAGTTCTTATAAGTCCATTGAAGAGTCCAAAACAACCCAGTGTTTGCAAATGCTACACATGGATTTGTTTGGCCCAGTTCAAGTCATGAGTGTCAAAAAGAAAAGATATTGTTTGGTTATTGTTGATGACTTTTCTAGGTTTACATGGACTTTCTTTTTACACTCAAAAGATGAGACTGCAGGCATTTTGCAAGACTTTGTCACACAGGTTGAAAAGCAATTTGACCTTCCAGTGAAAAGCTTCAGGAGTGACAATGGCACATAATTTAAAAATAAGGAGTTGGATGCCTTCTGTGTGAAGAAAAAGGATTGTAAGGCAGTACAGCATCCCTAGAACACCAGAGCAAAATGGGGTAGTTGAAAGAAAGAACATAACTTTGATTGAGGCTGCCAGAACCATGCTTGCTGATTCAGGTTTGCCATTAACTTTCTGGGCAGAGGCAGTAAACACTGCTTGCTATGTCCAGAACAGAGTTTTAATAAACCCCAGGCACAAAAAGACTGCTTATGAAATTCTGTATAAAATCAAACCACTGATCTCATACTTCAAGGTGTTTGGCTGCCCATGCTTTATTTTGAAGTTAAAAGATTCCATTTCAAAATTTGCAGCCAAAATTGATTGTGGTTATCATCTGGGGTACTCAACCACTGCCAAGGCCTACAAAGTGTTTAATACACGGACCAAGGCAGTGGAGGAGACTTTGAATGTAAAGTTCAATGAACTTTCATCAATGAAAATTCCAGCAAATCCTGCAGATCTGTTTGATCTTGATAAATTCACTTTTGAAAATACTGCTGTCAAGACTAACAGTGCAGGTCCATCAGAGGATTCAACACCAGACTATGGGTATGAAATCATCATCCCTCAAAGGTCTGCCAAAATGGGAAGAGCATCAGATGTTCAAAACAGCTGTCAAAGCTCAACCACTGCTACCTCAACAGTTGTTGACCAAAGTAGCCCATCAACCACTGCTTCCACATCCTCAAACACTGCTGAGAAAAGTCCCCAAACAGTGGATAAAAGTCAGCATGTGTCCACTTCATTACCTCCCATTCCACCACCTTTTGAAGCCACTGCTGGATCATCAAAGTCCCCAGCAGTGGTTAGCTCAGATGATACACATTTGCAGCCTTCACCAACAAATGCCATCATACCATACCAAGGAGATTTAATCTTCTTGAGATCTCATCCACCTGATCAAATCATTGGCAACATAAATGAAGGGGTGCTCACAAGAAGCCAAACCCAAAACATTTGTCTTTTTGCTGGTTTTCTATCACTCCATCAGCCAGTCAAGTACCAAGAGGCACTGAAAGACAACAGCTGGGTAGAAGCCATGCAAGAGGAGCTCCAACAATTTAAAAGACAACAAGTATGGGAGCTTGTACCACTGCCAGAAGTGGTTAGTCCCATTGGCACAAAGTGGGTCTTCAAGAACAAAACTGATGAAAGGGGTATTGTTGTCAAAAATAAAGCCAGGCTTGTGGTTCAAGGTTACAGACAGGAAGACGGGATTGACTATGATGTAACTTTTGCCCCTGTAGCAAGATTGGAAGCTATAAGACTGTTCCTGGCCTTTGCTATCAACCACAACATGAAGGTGTTCCAAATGGATATCAAAAGTGCTTTCCTCTATGGTACAATTCAAGAAGAGATGTATGTATGTCAACCTCCAGGTTTTGAGGATCCATTTTATCCAGATCATGTCTACAGGCTGAACAAAGCCCTGTATGGCCTAAAACAAGCACCAAGGGCCTGGTATGAAACTCTTTCCACCTTTCTACTCTCAAATGGTTTCAAAAGAGGTACCATTGATAAAACACTGTTTCTAAAATGGAAAGGAAAGGATTTAATGATTGTCTAAATTTATGTGGATGACATTATTTTTGGAAGCACATGCAACAAAATGTGTGAAGAGTTTAGGGAACTCATGACAGCTGAGTTTGAAATGAGTGCAATGGGTGAGCTGCAATGCTTTCTTGGTCTCCAAGTTCAGCAAATGCAAAATGGTACTTTCATTCATCAAAGCAAATATGCAAAAGAACTTTTAAACAAATTTGATATGAATGATTGTAAACCATGCAGCACACCCATGGCAACAAATAAGCTTGTCATGTCTGATGAAAAGGATGAGCTGATTGACCAAACTCTATATAGAAGCATGATTGGGTCTTTATTGTACCTAACTGCATCTAGGCCAGACATCATGTTTGCAACATGTGTTTGTGCAAGAAGTCAATCAGCCCCTAGAAAATTCAATCTTATTGCTGTAAAAAGAATATTCAGATACATAAAAAGTGCTCCCACACTTGGTATCTGGTATCCAGCTAATGGGAATATCAAGCTTTCAGGATTTTCAGATAGTGACTTTGCTGGATGTAACACCACAAGGAAGTCCACATCAGGAGGGTGCCAGTTTCTAGGTGATTGCTTAGTTTCATGGCAAAGCAAAAAGCAAGCAGCTGTTTCAACATCCATTGCTGAAGCTGAATACATTGCTGCTGCAAGCTGTACAGCCCAACTCCTGTGGCTTCAAAATCAGCTGCTGGATTTTGGTATCACTGCCTTAAAGACACCACTCATGTTGGATAGCCAGGCAGCAGAAAATATCATCAAAAATCCAGTTTCCCATTCAACCACCAAACATATCGACATCAGACATCACTTTGTGAGGGATTGCTATGAAAAAGGTTTGATTTCTCTGCATCATGTTCCAACTAAAGACCAGCTGGCAGATGTGCTCACAAAAGCATTAGATACTGCCACCTTTGAAAGCTTGGTCTCTAGAATTGGCATGCTAAACATGGAATAACAAGCAAAATCTTGTTTTTCTGTGAATAAAAGCATTAAAATGTTTTCAGAAAATCAAAAATCCATCCTTAAAAATAGCTAAAAATGAAATTTTCATTAAAATCCTTAAATGTCTGCCATAACCACTGCTTGTTCAAAAGTCTGCTCTACTTCAAAGTCTGTCCACTGCTGAAAGCTATCCTCTGACCACTTATTTCCTTGATAAACTCTGTTGTTCAAAAGCAGTGTCTTATCCACTGATATGCTATCCACTGATAGTGAAAATCATCCACTGCTTTCATTATACCGTTGTAACCACTGACTTCATCCGTAACTTTCATAAAAGTATTGTCCTTCATTTCTTCAGAGTTTGGCATGTGGGCAGTACATAGTGTTCAGTACTTTTGTAACCGCTGCCACGTCAGCCTTCACTTTTTCCTCTATAAAACCCCCACTTCACACCAAAACAGGGTTTCACTGTCGAATTGAATTCTCAAAAATTCTTTTCTCAAAGCAGTTTTTCTTCACATTCCTTCACAAATTTCTTCGATCATCATCTCCAAAATGACTAAATCGAAGCCATCTGCAAAACCCACTTCCAAATCATCGTCGAAAGCGGCCTCTCAAAAGGTCAATACCACTGAAATCCCACACAAACCATCTCACAATCTTCTGGGTCTTCTCACAAAACCCGGCACCACAGATGCTTTCGACTCCATCATCGCCAAATGGCTAAATCAAAGTACAAAACTTTGTTAACAGCCGATGCACCAATTTACTTAGCAACCCAACGAGAGTTTTGGAAAAACGCAACCCTTGACAAACAAGGTGAAACTGTGGTAGCCATTAACTCCTCTTTAAAGGGTAAAGCTGTTCAAATCACGCCACAATCTATATCAGAAGTCTTTAAACTCGAGGATCAGCAAGGTAAAACTTCTTTCCCTAAAAACGAGTTAAAAATTGACTTCATTGAGAGAGGGTATGCAGACACAATGATGAAGAAAGCTACCTTACAAAAAGGTTTCTTTCCTTCTGCAACAAGGTTTTTATTCCATACCCTCCTAATGTGTGTTTCAAACAAAACCACTTCTTTTAATGAAATACCATTAAAGATTCAAAATCTGGGATGTGCTATTCTTCAAGAAGAAAATTTTAATTTTTCTCTGGAAATCTTTAATGATCTGGTTAACAATGTTGAAACAAAATCATTCTTACTGTTTCCAAGGTTTTTAAGTTATTATTTTGAAAAGAAATTCAGTAAGGATGATATTGCTGCAAAAAACCAAGGTGAATATTTTCAAATGCACAGCTTAACTGCTGAAACTTTTACAAGAATGTTAACACCTTGCAAAACACAAGCAGAGGTGCCTGAGCAGAATTTAGCAGCTACCACTGCTCCTCAGGTATCTGCTGCTGAGCCCACTGCTCAAGGTGATCAAAGTAGCAGCACAATTGCTTTGAAACCCACACCTAAAATCACCAAAAAGCCACAGAAAAAGAGAAATAAAAAACCCCCCAAACCAATCAAAAAGGCAACTCTGGAGGATGAGATACCAGAGCAAATGCATGTGACAACACAAAAGTCATAAGAAACCACTGCTGCTTCTTCCTCACAGCAGTTGGTACAAATATCTCAACCCATAACCGAAACTCCTCCTGCTTCTTCTCAAAAAGAACAGGTTGTACAAATAGGGACTCCACATTATGATGCTCTGGAAACACTCGTTTCCATCATCCACAGCTCAATTCCCGGGGCAAATCCTCTTTCTACACCAAACATCACATCCACAATTCCCCCACCAACTAAACTTCTGTTGGATGCAATCGATTTGAACAAGGCACTAACCAGTCCTTCTCAATCACCTATTAATGAGAATATACCTCAACAAATGACTGGGTCTGATGTATCAATCCTTGCTAACCCACCAACACAACCTGAGGAGGTTACACCCCTTGAGTTACAAGTAACTCTTGGTGGTATTCCAAGTGAAGCAGCCACTACAAATGTTGAACCCACTGGTTTACATTTGGACAGTGGTTACATCAATAAGACTTCCTTGGAGGCAATTCCTTACATAGCACCTCTGCCAACCACCAGTGGATTTATTTTTACCACAGGCAACATCAAAAGGTTGTCAAGTGTTGAAGGAAGAAGACCCCAGTACCAAGAAAAAGGGGCATCAGTGGTTAATGTTTGGAGTACACTCCCTACCTCAACCACTGATAAAACCAATGCTAGTGGGAAATCAGATGATCCCATTAAATTGGGTGATGGTTTAAAATATTTGGAATTGACAGAACGTGTTGATAAACTGGATACTTCAGTCGCAGATATCAAAGAGATGCTGCAACAGTTGTTGACAGTACAAAAGATGCAATCCACTGTTGTTCCACCTCAAGCACCTGCTCTACCACAAGCATCTGCTACAAATGAGCTTTGGAACCTCTTCCAACCTTTTCTCCAACCACAAAAAGAAATGGCTGATCAGCAACATGAACTACATGTCCAAAAGCTAAAAAACATAATGGAGTCTAGGTACAAGAACACTCAAGCAGATATTAAGGCAATCAAGGCCCATTTATTGGAAACCACTGGCACTGCTCCTCCAACAATACTTTTCATTGATCAACTTCCCCCAGATAATGCCAAAAAGGGGGAGAAAATTCAGGAGTGGAAGAAGAAGGGAATAGATGATGGTCTTTACATTGAACCAGAAAGGGATGCTATGACCAGAAAAATTCCTTTGCCAGATGGTAGTAAAAAGCTTGATGCTACCAAAGAAGCACTTGATGAAGGAGTAGCAAGTGTAAAAAGGGATCGAGTGGCAAAGGATATTTCATCCAGAATTCCAAAGCATATTCCAAAATTCCAAAGCATATTCCAAAACCACCATCCAAAAGCCAACAGCATCAAACCTCCATCCAAACAGCTGTTGTAACTCCTGCTGTATCAACTACTGCTGGTACTTCAGAGGTTTCAACATCTGTTATCACTTCAACACACACCATTTCAACACACACCACAATCACTGCCTTACCACCACCACAATCACCTCCAAAAACAACCTCACCAACATCACCTCCTGCCAAAATGCAGAAGACAACAGATGTTAGTCAGTCACAAACCACTGCCACCCAAATTACCACCACTGTTCCACCCAAAACATCATCAGTCCCTCCTCAAACAAAAAGGATAAGGCTGATCCTCAAAGATGATGACTATTCACCACCACCACCACCAACATCTTCAAAATCCCTGTCACTTGTCACCATTCCAAAACCCATACCTCTCTCTTCAGCTCAAATTCTAAAGCCATTACCTCCTGTTGGTGTCTCATTTCCTCTGGAACTCATTGCAGTTAGGGAAGAAATCAAATCCTTTTACTATGAGGATGACCCAGCTAAAAGGAGTTTGCCATCAGTTGAAGGATATCCCAGGCCTAACAATATCGAAGAATATTTGAAACTCAAGGCCAAGCAAGCAGAGGATATCGCAATCAGAAATAGACAAGGGAAATCTGATAGAGAATTTCAGCAAAACTATCAGTTTCTACTCACACAGGTCAGAGCTATGGAGCAATTTGCCAAAAATGTATGTCAGCAAATCTCAGAAAGGGCAGATGAGTCCTTGAGAAAAGACTACATTGAGAACATCATGACCTACAAGAAATACAAGGGGGAGAAACACATGTACAAAAGCTGGACCATTCCTGAGCTTGAAAAAGAGGCAGCCAGGATTCAAGAAATGATAAAAAATAAGGTCAAGCAGACTCCTCCTGAAAAGTTCAAACAGTTTGAAGCTGATAAGGCATTAGAGTTGAAGAGAATGAAAGAGGAGCTGATAGCAGCTGATTATGGGTCAAAGAATTCTGTGTCAAAGTGGGGAGAAGATAGGGTCAGAGCTACCTACAAAAAGTTGGAGGAACTTAGAAAGAAAGACCCAACAGTTCCTAAAAAGCCTGACTACTCCAAAGCAGAGGTCTCAAAAAGACCACCAAAGCTGCAAATCAAAAGAACCACTGCTCCAGCTGGTGCTGCCATCTACAAAAGAAGGAGCCAAAACCAGTCAGGGGCTGAAACAGTTAAAGATCTAAAAGCTGGAAATGCTGTTGTAAAAGAGGGCATTAGATTAATGATGAAAGAATATCTTGAACTGGAACAATCTGCAAGTACTGCTCAGCCAGTCATGAATAGGCCAGCATCTCCAAACTCCTCATCAAATAAAAATCTCCCAAGAAACCCAACAGGCTCAAAAGTACTAAAGTGGGAAACTGACAAACAGACCCATGTACTGACTATGTTCAGGTCTGATGGAGAAGTGAAGAAAATATCAAGGGAACAAGCACTTGGCCTAAGTCTTGAAGATTTGCAGGATCTCCTTGATCTTTCACTTAGCAGGGATGATGATGACACAGATGCCTTAACCTTTGAGCTACAACTTAAAGGGCAAATAAGGGAACTGTTAATGAGGCAATAAAGTTCCACAATAATGAAGAGTTTTGGCATTATCTGTTCCAGGGGGAGATTTTTGGGATTGAACCCTACCAGAGGAACAGATAATTAAAGCCAAAACTGGATCAGAGCAGTGGATCCAGAATAAGCAGATGTTACATACAAGTCTCTCCCCTTGAAAGTGGTTTCAACATCTGTTGACCTCCTATCTTCTGATCGTACAAGCTACTGACCATCAAACTGCTGCTCAAGTGAAGACCTGATGAAAAACTAAAGCTCTGCTGTTCAATCTACTGCCTTGAGTCAAGCACTGCTGATCCGGACAAGTACTGCTGGGTTCACAGCAGTGGAGGGATGCATCAGTTGTTTATTCTGTCTTTATGTAATGAAATGTAATAAGCAGTAGTTAGTATAGCAGTGTTTGTATAGATCAGAGGTTAGAGTTTGTTAGGAGGTTAGATGTCACTTTCATGGTGACGTCAGCTTAGATGCTCAGCGGTTTGCTAGTGCCTATAAATAGAACAGTGCTCTGTACTGTTCTATTAGCTCTTTGCAACATCGTCTTCTTTGCACGAACAAACACTGAGCTCTGGCTGAGGGGGAGTTTGTATTCAATCATTGCAATTGTAATCGTAATTGAAATAAATTCAATCTTTCGGTTCATTGTGAAAAAAATGTTTGATCAAAACATTACTCTCGTTTGATTGTATGCAAAGTTTGTTTCCATCTTAATTCCGCTGCACAACTCATTCATTTCCATCTTAATTTCAAACGTAAAATACAATCAAAACCAAACTCGGATCCAACATTGAGCAACAAGTTGTGTTTTTCCTTTGGCTATTATTTCTTCAATCTTTTTCACCATCTCTGGCCCAACAATTTTGCAACTCTCCATAGTAAAGAATGACCTATAGCCTTTGTCACTCATTTGTGAGACACTAAGGAGGTTGAACTTTAGATTGTCAATAAGATTGACATTTTCAAACTTGATTTTTCCTGATTGAACTGTTCCAGACCCCAACACCTTTCCCTTAGAATTGTTACCAAAGGATATATCACCCCCTCCATGGTTTTTGAAATCTCTGAGTAGGGCTCTACATCCAGTTATGTGCCTGGAGCCTCCACTATCTACATACCAAAGACTATCTAAGAATGTAGAAGCTCCCTGCACATCAAGTAAACAATTAGTTCAGGAGGGTCTCCAAAGCCAATAAGGCTTTGGATGGGGTCACAACAGAGTCAGTATCAAGTCCAGGAACATGGACAATGGTTAGCTCAGGGGTTTGAACATTTTTTGAACCATTTCTCTCTAACCACTGTTGTGGACCATTTCCTGTCAGATGTTGAAATCCAAAAGGATGCCTGTTCACTTTTGGTTTAGAAGGCCTTTTGTAAGCCTCTTAAACATGTGGGACCCTTTGGTATGGAGGTTGACCTTTTCCTCTTTGGAATTGGTTGGCAGGAGGTGCATCTGTCACTTGAACATTTCTGGGAGCAGAGTTTTGTTCAACTGTTTTGTAACAGCTGTTTGGACAGACACAAATGGTTGTTGTTTCTTGATGGATAAATTTGAAGAAGTCACAAGTGTTTTTGAGGTGTACTCTTTTCTTTTAACCTCAAAAAGTTTTGAGGTACACACACTCATGAGTGAGATGGTTTGTTTTTCCACAGATGGTGCAACTTTGTGCAGGCTCAATTATGCTTGTTTTGTTAATATCATAAGCTTTTAAGTGAAAACAATCCTTTGTGGAATGATTTCTCTTTTCACAAAAGTCACAAAACAGATTTTTAACCTTTTCTCCTTTCTTCCTCTTTTCAACTTCCTTTTCAACAGAGTTTTGAACTACTGTTGGGATGTCCTTAAGAGGAATGATCTTAGCCTTAGGTGCTTTCACACCCTCAACTGTGGAAAAATCCATTGGTTTGAAATTCACAAGGACGTCACACTCATCTGACCAGGTGGGTTTAAATTGATATTTTTCAATCTCCTCAAAAGTTGATGACCCCTCTGGCCTTTCCAAAATGATTTTGTTACCATTTTTAATAGTGATTTTAATTTCTTGACCATCCTTGTTTGTTGGTATTATCTCAACAGAACCAGACTCATTTACAGTAGTGTTTTCAACTTGGTCATTTTTCCTAAAACCTATGCCAAATTCTACATTGCTTTTGATCTGTTTCTCTAACATCAGCTCATAACCTTTACAAGATTCCACCCATTTTTCACAAGTGATTTGGGTGGATTCCAACTCCTTTTTACAAGCCTGATATTTTTCTATCATAGCTTGGAGTTGGACCTTGGTTATACTGTGTTCATGTTTAAGACTGCAGATTTCATTATCTTTTTCATACAATTTGTTTTTCAGTTCTTTAACAGACTTTTCAAATTGTACTTAATCTTTCAAAATTTTATCCCTAAGGTTTTCATTCACCTCTTTAACATTTGCAAATGCTATGATGCATTTGTCTAAACATAGGTTTTTCAAGACCTGAGGTGATACCTTAGCTGCAGCCATCATGGCATAGTCACAGACATTCTCACAAGCATTGGTGTCCTTCTCCACTTTATCAACATACCATGGGTCAGCAAGAGGTTCTAACAATGGTTCAGGTTCCTTCTCTAACAGCTGTTCACCAACAACATCAGTAACCACTGCTTCAGCAACTTCATCCACTGTTTCAGCACTGGATTCCACATCTTCAGTTTCTAGCCCTTCTGGAATTGACTCTAATGCTGCAAAACAAAATTCATAACAAGGAGCATCATTCTTAGCAAATAGAGCAAAATTTTCATCAGATAACTCATCAGGCATGCTACTCCAATCAACAAAGCCTTGGGTAAAGAAGCTTTGCTGACTGGCCTTTGCTGGAACAGATGTTTCTGCAGCATGTTGTGGTGCAGGTTGTTGCACTTGAACCTAAGAGACTAGGGCTTGGACATACTGGATTTGTGGAACAGGGGTTTGAACATATTGCACTGGAATAGTTGTTACAGGGTGTGCATAATGAGCAGTGTTTACATGAGCAGCAAGGGTATATTGGGAATAGTGCACAGTGTTTTGTGTATTTTGAGGTCTAGGGCTAGGATGTGTAATGATTGGTCCATTACTTTGACTTCTACATTCTCTAGCAAAGTGTCCTAGCCTGTTACACTTGTAGCACTTAATTTTTGATTTATCCAACCCCACTTTTAGATTCCTATGTAACCCTGGAAATTTTCTTCCTATTCTCTTATAAAACTTGCTGGTTCTTACACTCAGCCGTGCCAGTTGGTGCAAAATGTCCATTTTCTCCAGATCAGTGGGATCAAAGTGTTGGAGGTCATTGAGCTCAAAGGATAAGTTGTCAGAATTCTGGTTTTCCCCACTTGCTGTAAAAGCATAGTTGGGTGAGTAAGATTCAGAGTTGTTAAAAGCTCCACCAGCAGTTATGTCAATGTAATGATCATAACTCTGATCCTTACTACCACCAGATTCTTCTTGACCCAGAAGTGCTGTGTTACCAAAGGTGTAATCATCAGCAACCTTCCCAGATTCCTGTAACTTCTTTTTCTGGTTCAACTCTCTCTCATAGGTGAGGAGTCGACCATGAAGTTGGGTCAAACTTAGCTCTTTAAAACCCACAGAATTTCTTGTTACAAAAGCTATAGTATCCCATTTGTCTGGTAATGATCTTAGAAACCTACTATTTAAAGTGGACTTTGCAAATTCAACATTAACTAGTTTAAGTTCACTAATGAGACAACTAAATCTTTCAAACTGTTGGGTTAGAGACTCTCCTTTGACATGATAAAAGGTTTCATACTGTTGATTCAAAACCTCCCTGTTATTTTCGATAACCTCTTCTGTTCCACCGAACTGCTCTTTCAATACATCCCACAACTCTTTGGCACTGTTACAGTCTAACAGTCCAGCATAAATGTCATTTGGGAGAGCTGAGGCCACTATGCTAAAAGCCTTTGCATCTAATTCAATTTTTTGAAAATCTTGTTTTGAGGAATTTTTAAGGCTTTTAGGCACTTGGCCTTTGGGATCTTCTGTGCTAGGCACCATTGGAACATGTGGTCCAAAGATGTCTGACTTCCAATAGCCGGTGTTTTGCTGAGCTAACACATGGCCCATCCTACGTTGCCAGATATTGTACTCGGATCTGACA
The DNA here is from genome assembly GCA_030545235.1 of Helianthus tuberosus. Lineage (NCBI taxonomy): Eukaryota > Viridiplantae > Streptophyta > Magnoliopsida > Asterales > Asteraceae > Helianthus > Helianthus tuberosus. The sequence goes on along the minus strand of CM060393.1, from coordinate 98,649,114 downwards.
AGCATAGGTGGCTTGAATAGTGTTCCGGTGTTGTGAGGGTCCTGTGAGTCTGACGTCATATTGATGGTTTTACAGATGTTTTTGAATAATCTACTTTTATATGTGATTACCCTTTACTCTGTTTTTCAACTAAATACGAACATGTCACACCTCGACTGCGTAAAACAACTAAACCGCGGCAGAAACGTCGGGGAGTGTTGTAACAGAATTATTGTTTCACAACCATGGTAATTTAAGTTATGTTTTATTTATTAACAAACAGGAGTTACATTGTCTTAAACGAAAGAAACAAGAGTACATAACATTATTTAAACTAATCTTCCTTCTTTTATGTCACTAAGGCCCGAGTCCACCCTAGTGTATCCTGATCAAACCTATGCACCAGCTCTTGAAAACACATGTGAAAATAGGTACGTCAGCATAAAAATGCCTGTGAGATACATAGGTTTTGTGAAAATAGGATTCATGACTTGAGTTTAAAGAAATGTTTAATAAAAATTAGTCATGAATCTTGTTAAGTGTTTTCTTCTATAAATCATATGAAAACTTAATAAGAAATCAGATTATATAAAAGAAAGATGTATGGTTAATTAAATAACCAAGTAAAATGAGTTGTATAAAACAAACTGTTTTGTAAGACAATGTCTTGTGAAAAATATGTTATTTATGTAAAATGTTATATGTCTAAATTGAAATGATTTAAATAACGCTACGATATGTAATATCGTAAAAGCACTTATATATAGGAAGTACCAGCGGCGTATCCACCATGCTTTTATCATATTACATACGCCTTGTTACTTAAATCACTTACCCAAACAAACCACCAATGTAAATTGTTCATGTTTAAACCAATTGTCAAATGTTTATGTGTAAATAATTGTCTATTATCAAGATGTAAATCATGTAATGTGTAAACCAATATCAAAATGTTTTTGTCAAATGTAAATCCTGTAATGTGTAACCAAATATCATGTATGGCAAGTGAAATATATCAACTAAACCATAGGTAAAAATGCACAAAACAAGGTATTGAAGTAAAACTCAGTTTAAATCAAAGTTATGTTTTGTGAAATAAATGCATGCTCTACTGATACAAACATCTATGCGGTATTGTGAAAATGCATACATTCAAGCCTTGAGACTGTGGCGACAAACCCTTAAACAAATTAAAGGTTTATCTGAATTATGTGTATCGAATTCGGTCATTCCTTCCAACCAAACAAACCTAGGATTTCAGGAACGGGAGTTGTCAATTCCTATGGTACCACTACCTACTAACGAACGGCGTGATCAATGTTAATGAATGTATTTTTGTCCCATTTAAACAAACCAAATGTCATACCAAAATGTAAGTGTTATGGGTGAAATTCTGAGCCCATATCCTGGGCAATATCTTAAGTTATATCTTAGTTTCATGATATATGTTCATGCCCGGGATACTCATTCAGGATATTGGTAACATCCTGGATGATTTCCTGAGGATCACTAACGGATTATGTGCAGGAATATGAGTCCAAGCTTGCAACGTTCATGAGGACCTCTTCTCCTGAAGACTCGCTCTAAGTTGTTCAAAGAAGGACGTTGAACCCGCTTTACCTGGTCTCCAACAGCTACTAAAGAATATTCGAAGGCATCCCATACTTATAGGAGATTTTGTTATCGTTTACTAGCTATAAATAGGTGGATAAATCAGATCGAATAGGACAACAACACTCACTGCTTTCTAACACTTTTCTCTCTCGCAACTTTCACTCTCACAAAAAGTATTGTAACACTTAGCGATCTGATCAATATCCTGCACTGTATCCTGACGTTTAAAGCAATAAGAAGAACAAGGCAGCTACGATTGTCAGCTCCCGAGGTTTTGTGCCGGCGATCCAGATTGATCAAGGGCTTTCCTCGTATATCTCGTGTCACCCCCTTTACTTTTTGCTCATAGTTTGATCGTAGATACAACTCAATATCCTAAGCCGTATCCTGGAAACTGTTTTTGCAAACAACTTAATCAGTATATTTTCAACACACTTTCTTAGCACACTACCTCACTTAACTAATTTGATAACTTAATTACTTCGGTAATTTTTGACCAAAACAATTTGGCGCCCACCGTGGGGGCAAGTGGTGCTATCATTACTAAAAACTTTTGCGAAATCGTTACTTGGTTTTCTATTCTCAAAACTTTTTGCCACACTATTTACAATGGCCTCAAGATCAAACATGAGCTCCTCCACCGTGTCTGCTACAACCTCTGCTACCATTGGTTCAACGCTTCCACCACCTCCTCCAAGGATGCAAGCTTCTTCACAACCTCAGGATATTATCCCTACTCGGAACACTCAGGGATCTGGTCCTGTTCTGGCTTCTAATGACGAAATTCTAACCTTGTTTGGTAGTGTACAGGAACAGATGAGGAAACAGCAAGAAACCAACCAAATGCTAATGAGAGAAATACAACTCTTGAAATCTAGCTCAAGCAGGCCCGCTGAGGATAATGTCACTCCTTTACTGCCCAGAGCCTTGAACTTCAGTTCAGCCGTATATACTAAGATAACAGGGGATATATTGTGCCTAGTCATCCTTAGAATCATACTCCTGAAATACCCTCCTCGGTCAGGATGTCAACTGTGAGGAGTTCAGGATATGCTTCAGGATATGGCCAGAATCCTCAGACTAGTAACGTGTCAAATAATAATATTCTTGCTACTAACAATAGTGGATCTTTGCAGGATGCAGGTATGACGTCATCATTTACTAGGGAGCTTCAGAAATTGAAGGACATGATATCCAGTGTACCTAGAGTGGTCCAGCCAATTCCGGAGGTGTCCCAAGACAGCCACAGGATATCTCATTTTGCATATCCTATCTGTGATGCTGAAATCCCAAAGAGATTTCAAACCCCCAACATGAAGCTCTATGATGGGACTACGGATCCTGAAGAGCATATTGCCCAGTATAGGGAAAGAATGGAGATTAACCTTATCCCTCCGGAGCTCAAGGAAGCATGCATATGCAAGGGTTTTGGTTCTACCTGTTATGGGCCATTTTCTGAGCGTATATATCCTGACTAATATCCTGCTTTTGATTGTTTACTTGTGATCAGGATACCGGATCAGGATATTGGTAACATCCTGGGCCATATCCTGGTGTTAACTAAATTGACCACGTGCAGGTTGAAAGTTGTGGGTCACTAACGGTCAGATGGACTTCTTCTCCTTAAGACTCGGGCAAAGTAGTTGCACGAGAGACGTTGAACCCGAAGGACCAGGTCTACAACGTTCACATAGGGAATATCCGCCGGATCCCGGTTTAATAGGGTAGTTTGTTACATTTCTTTTACTATAAATAGATGGATCGGATCAGTTAAGGCACTCACTTTTCCATTCGCACACTTTACTCTCTAGCTATTGGCAACCACTACACACAAACACGTGTATTCAAATTACATTGTAACACCTAGTTGACCCGCATCACATCCTGCACTGTATCCTGATATTTGAAGTAATAGAAGAACAAGGCAGCTGCGATTGTCAGCTCCCGAGGTTTTGTGCCGGCGATCTAAATTGATCAAGGGCTTTCCTCGTACATCTCGTGTCACCCTTTACATTTTTTGCTCATTGTTTGATCATAGATACAGCTCAATATCCTGAGCCGTATCCTGAAACTGTTTTTGCAATTAATCTGTTTAATATATTCTCGACACTCATTTCTAGCACACTACCTCACTTAACTAATTTGATCACTTAATTACTTCGGTAATTTTTGACCAAAACAATTTGGCGCCCACCGTGGGGCAAGTGGTCCTATTTTTACTAAAAACTTTTATAAAATCATTACTCCGTTTTCTATTCTCAAAACTTTTTGCTACATTGTTTTCAATGGCCTTGAGATCAAACATGAGCTCTGTTTTGGTCAAAAATCAGACGAGGATAATGCAACCAAACTCTCTGTTACGGGGTATGATGCTTGAATTGGTAAACAACAATGAGGATCACTATGAAATGAATTGCACAGGAGACACAAAGATTTATACGAGGAAAAAGCCCTTGATCAATGAATGATCTCCGGCATAAAAAACCTCGGGTGATGGAAACTACCAATCACCAACTCAAATTAAACAATAATTCTTTTACAACTTCGGATGATAGCGAGCTAAATACAAGGATCACTACAGTGTATCGTGTAGAAATGTATGAAAAATGCTAAGTGTTTTGCCGAGAGCTGGTGAGTGCAGTTGTACGAGTGTGTGTAGCCAAAAAATAGCCAAGTGTTGTCTAATTAGCTCGCTACCCCTTTTAAATTTAGTAAAATATCTAAATAACTAACTATCCGCAATTCATGCCTTCTCCCCACGATCTCCATAACGTTCACCATGGTCAAGCACGTGCGGAATAAGCGTGGAATATTCTCCAGGAACGTTACCAAGACTAAGCCCAAACTGGTATTCCTGCAAAACAATATCGAATTCAAAGCAGACAATCATTAGTATAAGGATCCTTAGGATGATCCATGATCCTGATCCTGAAGCACTTCTGAGGATCACTAACTGACACAGAAGTAAGGATCACCAAGCAGGATAATAATTGAGGATCACAGGTCATTAAGAAATCCTCCCCTAACAATTGCCCCCAAAATATAAGGAGTGATATTGTAAATAATCGAGTTGTATTTTGTTGATCTTATCCGCAACAAACTAACGGATAACTAGCCGTTGAAGACGGACTAGCCGTTGCAAACCTGACGTCACTGAAGTGACAATCCTGCAAATCATCATTATAAATAGGAGTTAGAGATAGGATCAATTTGCATTTAAATTCAAGAGAAACTCCCTTTAAATTCTCAGCCGAAGATCAATCAGGTATCTCTTTTCCTATTTCTCCTTTTCTTACTCTGTTTTTCTTTCTTTACCAACATCACGTTAAGAATGATGCTCCGGTCCTCCCCCGCCAAGGATCACCAGAAGGATAGCCCCTTGAAGAGTCAAGGGATCATCAAAGACTCAGCGAATGAGAGGTGTTGCTTTACTGATCCACAAGTAGATAAGATTCGGCATTGCTTTCCGGCGAACACCTTTTTCAAACCCTTCGATCCCACTGTTCTGAGCGACTACATTTCTGAGACATGGGTTGCCTTTCCAGTTACCCCATTCACCATAGGATATACCTATCCTTTTCCAGCTTTTACCCAATCCTTTTTCTCCCTTACCGGCATCTCCTACATCCAAGCTATGCCGATGATCTGGAGGGTCTTATATACCCTTGAAAGGATCATAGAGCAGGAAGGGATTGATTTAGGAATGTCAGAACTGGCAGAGATGTATGATCTCTCGACGTTTGGATCCCACCGATATCTGTTTAAGCGAAAACCCGGCGAAGAACATCCCATTTTTAAAGCCACAAAGAATGATACAAATTGGAAACGACGCTTTTTCTTTGTCAGAAGGGATACCATTCCAAACGGAAAGGATCTACCAAGGAAGTGGTCCACCCATGGTAGGACAGAGGATCCCGAGAAGGATCACCAGGTAATCTTGCTCTTGTGATAGGATCACTAACCCCCTTTTGTTTTATGTTATGCAGCTGTCACTGTTTCACACCTCATACCGTCTCCCGATACTAAGGAAAGGCTTGTTGTTTTTAGAAGACTCGGTCCTGAAACAAGACCATTCAAGACAATCACCCAGGATTCTCAAGAGGTATCCTCAGGCTCAGTCACCATGTCAAGTAAGTATCCTGCTTTTTATATAGTTAAAGATTTAAATAAATAGTTAAATAGAAATAGGATAAGGATACTTATCTTGCTTTGAATGTGTAGGTGCCGGAAAAGCTTCCAAGCCTGCCTCCCAGTTCAACATGGCCGACCTTGACACTGTTCGATCCAGAAAGAAGAAGGCCATTGCCAGCCCTAGTGTCTCCATCCCCAAGGCACCCATTAAAGGAAGGGGTGGCAAGAAGTGGAAAAATTCTGAGATAGAGGATCTACAAGGCCTGCCATTGATCCGCCACCAATTCCTTGAATACTTCAATGACGTGAGGATCACCAATTCTGCCTAGGTATCCTACTTATTTGAGGACCATCTGATTTTGAACTGCTTTGTCTCTTTTGCAGAAATTTGCTGAGATTGAAGACTACGTGGGGAGCATTGAGGAGCTGGATAAGAAGATTGCTGACCTCCAACAAGTTACAGTGCTCAAAGATCTTAAGATTGCTGATCTCGAAAAAGCCCTTCAAGACGCCAAGACTAAGACAGCTAAAATCTTGATCGACATCGACTACGAGAAGCATGATCTCATAGAAGGTGCAAAGGTCTCCGCTGCCATCACAATGTACAAGACAAAACTGAAGATGGCTCAGGAAGCTTAAGATCCTGACTTCGACAGAAGCAGCTGGGATGTTGAGGGTTGGAAGGCGAGGTTAGCTGATCTGGAAGATGATGAGGAGGCTGAGGAGGTTTTGGCGATCGAGGCTGGAAGCAGTGGGAAGGATCAGGTGAAGGATATCGAAGCTGGAGGGGATGAAGATGCAGCGAAGGCCTAGGCTGCATGATTGGGCGATGATGGACATTCCTAGACGTAGCCGGAGCCCAATTTTTTAAATTCGGTAGTAGTTTGTTTTGTGGTTGTGCTGTTTTAAAACAATGATGGTCTGTATTTGAACAATAGTTTTAGGATTAAGGATCTAGGATCCTTTGGACAATAGGTAGGATTACAAATGGTGGAGGGATCCTCTGTTTGGGGGATGAAGCCATTGTGATCCTGCCGCCTTTTGATTTCCTGCACTTGCTATAACCGCATAAACATTGGACACCCATTGCCAACCCATGTGGACGGGCCACGTTTTGCTGGTAGAAACGTGGGTTGGCAATTTTGACAACCTTCGACAGTTAAACCTTTGTTAATAAAATACCTTTAATCTTTTTTGGCTTATCTTATGTTATTATCCTTGTTTGTCCTTTTAATTTTCAATTGTTTTGATGTATACTTGTCTGAATAAGAAAAGTTGAAAAAATTAGATAAAAAGTTTAGGATATGATCCAGGATCAAATATCCTATAGTTGAAAAATTCCAAAAAGTAGTATATTTTAAGGATCATGAGTTCGGTTGTCAAAGTATTAGGGTTATTCAAATAATCAACGAATAAAATCAAAATAGTTAAGGATCATACCTGAGGATCCAAGTTAGGATCCTAACCCTTAATACTATAACCAGGATAACCATAGGACAAACCTTAGTAAGAGGTAAGGATCAAGGATCCTTGGTTGTTTAACTTCGAAGACCTGAAATAGAACATAACTTGGGACTAAGCCATTATAAGATAAAAGTTAGCAACTGGGGACAAGCCCAAAGGATAACTGGGGACAAGCCCAAGGATAACTGGGGACAAGCCCAAGGATCGTGTGTGAACTGGAGTATGGCCCTAACTGGCGACTATCCAAACTTAGTGGCATGAAAATGCCAAAACCTTAGCTAACGTGAAAACGTTAGAAACCTTAAGAACGGATGTATGGTACGTCTACCATTATACGTAGGATCCTAGGTATAGCCAGTACAATGGAATTATCAGCCCCTAAAACGAGTACTGGTCCCACTGCCATGAACTATACCAGGATCATCGTGCGCTACTGGCGGAACTGGGGTCAAGCCCAAATAACTGGGGTCAAACCCAAGTAACTGGTTGCTTTGTGGATAATCATCCTTTTGCTAAGAGTACCTGAACCTTCAAAACTCAAAATCACGTGAAAGGGGGGATAAAGGATGCAGGATCCTTATCCTTATGTGAGAAAGTAAGGAAATAAAATAGTTTAAGATTAGAATGTTACCAAAATGAGGATCATCTGTGCTTTAAGGATCCTTTAAGGATATTTATCATGTGAGGATCATGGATCCTTATCACATGAAGTATTTCTTCAAATGGACAGCATTCCAGGCTCTAGGTAGCAAATCACCTTCCATTGTTAGCAATCGATATGCCCCCTTTCCTGCCTCAGCTTCAATCAAGTAAGGTCCTTCCCATTTTGGTGCCAACTTTCCATCAGCAGGATTGGTGGTATTCTGAAATGCTTTCCTTAGTACCATATCACCAACTTGGAATTTCCTGATCCTGACATTTTTGTTGTAGGCTCCAGCCATTCTTTGCTGATAACTGGCCATCCTTATCCTTGCCAAATCTCTGATTTCTTCTATAGTATCCAGGTCTTGAACCAAGTTCTCATCATTTTCCTCAGGATCACGAATACTTGTTCTAGCAGTTGGAACTATCATTTCTGTAGGGATCACTGATTCTGCCCCAAATACCAAAGAGAATGGAGTTTGGCCTGTAGCATTCTTAGGAGTTGTCCTATCAGCCCAAAGCACATAAGGTAGTTCTTCTGCCCATTTCCCTTTCTTGGATCCAAGCTTCTTTTTCAAATTGTTGATGATGATCTTATTGGAGGATTCTGTCTGACCATTAGCTTGTGGGTGGACTGGTGTTGATGTTATCATCTTAATCCCCCAGCTGTCACAAAAGTTAGTAGTTCTGCCCCCAATGAATTGGGAACCATTATCACATATAATTTCAGAAGGAATACCAAATCTAGTTATAATATTTCTTTTAATGAAGGATATAACTTCATTTTCTCTGACTTGGGCAAAAGCTTCAGCCTCTATCCACTTGGAGAAGTAATCAATCATAGCAAGCATGAACACTTTTCCACCAGGTTCCTTAGGGAGCTTACCAACTATATCCATGCCCCATCTCATGAATGGCCAAGTGGAGGATATAGGATGCAATAATTCAGCTGGTTGATGAAGGATATTGTTGTGTCTCTGACAAGGATCACACTTCTTAGCATACTCCACAGCATCTCTCTTCATAGTTGGCCAATAGTATCCTGTCCTCAGGATCCTTGAGAATAATGCCCTGCCCCCAGTGTGGTTTCCACAATCTCCTTCATGGAAGTCTTTTAAAACTTCTTGGATTTCGGGATCCTCAATGCATCTTAAATATGGTCCTGCAAGAGATCGTTTATACAACATATTATTTAAAATTGTGAATTGAGATACCTTAATTTTGAAAGCCCTAGGGTTTTCTCCTGTAGGAATCTCTCCATGTTGTATGTATCTCATGATTGGAAGGATCCATGATCCTGAATGAGATTGATTATCATCACTAGGGATGATTGCAGAATCCTCTCCTATCTCCATAGCCACATGATCCTCGATAGCCGGGGTCAGGATATGGATAATAGGGATCTTGATATCCTCCGGGATCTTCAAGGATGATCCTAAATTGGCTAATGCATCTGCCTCTGCATTCTCTTCCCTTGGTACCTGTGTCAAACTAAAGGATAAAAAAGAGAGTGCCAATTCTTTGACTATCTCCAAATATTTGATTAGCTTTTCACCTTTAACAGCATAGGATCCATTAAAGTGATTAGTGATTAACAAAGAATCTACATGTACCTCAAGATACCTGATCCTCATATGCTTAGCAATTTGCAAGCCAGCTATCAAGGCTTCATATTCAGCCTCATTGTTAGTGGTTTGGAACTCACAAGCTATAGAGTGGGGTATTATGTCCCCCTGTGGCGATTTTAGTAGTATTCCAAGCCTTGTTCCTTTGACATTTGAGGATCCATCAGTATAGAGTATCCAAGGATCCTTGGTCTCCTCTAGCTGCTGAACTTCTAACTCAGCTTCCTCTTGCAAATCACTACTGAAATCTGCCACAAAGTCGGCTAATGCTTGGGATTTAATGGCTGTCCTGGGCTCATATCTTATATCATATGCACTAAGCTTCACTGCCCACTTAGCCATCCTTCCTGACATTTCAGGTTTCCTGAGGACATTCTTAATTGGAAAATTAGTTTTGATGATAATGGCATGAGTTTCAAAATAATGTCTCAATTTAGTAGATGCCATAATTAATGCAAGGATAAGTTTTTTCTAAGTGTGAATACCTGGATTCAGCATCAAGTAAACTCTTACTTACATAATAGACATGATGTTGTGTACCTTCGTGATCCTTAACAAGGACGGCACTTACTGCTTTTGAGGATACCGCGAGATATAGGGATAACACATCTCATTTTTCTGGTTTCATCAAGGCCGGGGCCGAGGATAGGTAATCCTTAAGAGCTCTTAAGGCACTTTCATGCTTCTCAGTCCACTCGAATTTCTTATTCTTCCTTAGGATATCATAGAATTCCTTGCACTTCTCTGAGGATTTGGATATGAATCTGTTTAAAGCTGCAATCCTGCCTGTTAACCTCTGAACATCCTTAGCATTGGCAGGTGACTTGATGTTCACTATAGCTTTAATTTGTTCTGGACTGGCTTCAATGCCTCTCTTTGTCACCATATATCCTAAGAATTTACCTGCTTTAACACCAAAGTGACATTTTGAAGGATTAAGTTTCATGTTATATTTGTCAAGGATATTGAATGCTTCCTCCAAGTCTCTTAGGTGATCCTCAGCCTTTTTTGATTTTACCACCATATCGTCTATGTAAACCTCCATAGTTTGTCCAATCTGATCCTTGAACATCATATTCACTAGCCTTTGATAAGTTGCACCTGCATTTCTTAGTCCAAATGGCATAGCAATATAACAGTATATACCAGTTGGAGTCATAAAGGCTGTATCCTCTTGATCAGATGGTTCCATCTGAATTTGTTGAAATCCAGATGAAGCATCTATAAAAGTTAACAGTTCATGACCCGCAGTTGCATCCACCATGGAGTCAATGTGGGGTAATGAGAAAGGATCCTTGGGACATGCCTTATTTAAATCAGTGAAATCGACACATACCCTCCACTTTCCGTTTTTCTTCTGAACAACAACCACATTGGCCAACCATCTTGGATACTTGACCTCTCTAATCATACCTGCTCTGAGTAATTTCTCTACCTCCTCCTGGATAATAGCATTTCTTTCTGGTGCAAATTTCCTCCTCTTTTGATGGATTGGTTTGAAGGACCTATCAATGCCAAGTTTGTGAGTGATTATATCTTTAGATATACCTGTCATGTCTTCATGTTTCGATGCAAAGGTAGTCTTTCTCCTTTTGAGGAAGGATATGAGGTCTTCCTTTATTTCGCCAAGGATCCCTGATCCTATATAAACTTTAGATTCAGGATCATCAGGATCCATAAGGATTTCTACTACATCCTGTTCTCTTGCCTCCAAGACATCCCTTGGAGGACGCTTTAATTGCTATTGCTCCCTTGACTTTGATGCTGGTTTCATTGATGAGGTGTAGCAGTTCTTAGCCTCTTGCTGATCACTATCAATCTTCACTATTCCCCAAGGACTAGGAAGCTTCACACATTGATGATAAGTGGATGGGACTGCCTTCATGTCATGTATCCAAGGCCTGCCAAGGATAACATTACAACAAGATAAACAGTCAATAACACAAAACTTTTGGTAAGAATGTAGGCCTTCGATATAGATTGGGAGTTTAATGTCCCCCAGAGTATTCTTAGTCTCGCCACTGAATCCCACGAGCACAGAGGATCTTGGTATGATATCGGATTCAGGAATATTCATCTTCTTGAGGACATCAAGCTGGATAATGTTCACAGAGCTTCCTCCGTCTATAAGGATCCTGCGAACAAAATGGTTAGAAATAAAAAGAGTGATAACCAAACCATCATGATGAGGATCCTGAATGTCAACACGATCATCCTCATCAAAAGTTATAACTTTTCCTTCGGAGACACTGGATGTTCGAATGGGTCTATCTCCATTATTCATCTTGGTTTCCTTTGCATGTCTTTTAGCTGCAGAGAAGGATGTTCCACAAATGTCTGATCCTCCAGAAATAAAGTTTATAACTTGTGCATCTGCTGGAGGGGCTGGAGCTTTCTCTGGGATCCTTTCAGGATCCTGAGTCCTTGACTTCTTTCTCCCCAATAATTCTTTCAAGTGCCCCTTGCTCAACAAGTATCCAATTTCTTTTCTCAGTGCGATGCATTCTTCTGTGAGATGCCCAAAATCTTCATGATATGCGCACCACTTTGACTTATCTTTAGTTGCAGCTGGTCTGTCATTTTTCCTGGGCCATCTAGCTTTATCACCTAAATTCTGCATCGCAAGGATTAGTTCATTGTTATCAACAGAAAAACAATATTCAGAAATTGGAGGATAATCCTCATCATCCTCTTCTTGTTCAACAGCATGCACATTCTGGTTATCAGATTTGTTATAGGATCTGAACTTGTTGTTCTTGAATGAGGATCCTTGCTTCTCTTGCTTTGAGGATCCTGCTAACCTCTCCTGGATCCTTTTGTCATCCTCTAGCCGGATGAACCTAAGGGCCCGGGTTCTTACCTCATCTAGATTCCTGCATGGTGTCATAACAAGATCATCATAGAATAATGAATCCCTAAGCAATCCCATTTTAAAGGCTTCAACAGCCGTAGCTATATCCAGGTTAGGGATATCTAAGGATTCTTTACTAAATTTAGTGATATAATCCCTTAATGATTCATTATGACCTTGGGTTATCCTATACAGATCACTAGTTAAACGCTCAAATTTTCTACTACAAGAAAACTGGTTATTAAATAGGTTAACTAGATTAGCAAACGAGGTAATAGAGTAAGGGGGAAGACTTAGCAGCCATTTAAGAGCCGATCCAGTAAGAGTGGATCCAAATCCCTTGCATAGACATGCTTCCTTTAACCTTTCTGGGATGGGATTAATCTCCATCCTTTCCCTGTACTGTGCTATGTGTTCTTCAGGATCTGTTGAACCATCATACAACTTCATGGTAGGCACGTGGAACCTCTTGGGTATCTCAGCATCACAGATTGGTGGTGCAAAACGAGATATCTTGTGGCTCCCATCTGCAATCTCCGGGATAGGCTTGACCACTCCTGGGACACTTGATATCATATCCTTTAACTTTTGCAATTCTCTGGCCATGGCATGATTGATACCTATATCCTGCATAAGGCCATGGTTAGTGGTATAAGAATTATTGAAAGTGTTACCTTCCATTGGATTCAAATTAGGAAGAGCGGATGTGAATCCATATTGTTGGGGCTCTGGAATGACCGATGGACCAGTAGAAGCAATGGTCTGCACTGGAATGAAATCTCCCTGATGGATATCGGAACTCCCTAATTGCAACCTCCTTAAGGATCCTGGAATCTGGAAGGATCCCTGAAACTGAGAGGATTCTTGGACCTGGGAGGATCCTGGGACGTAGGAAGATCCTTGAACCTGGGAGGATCCTTGAACATAGGAGGATCCTTGAACCTGGGAGGATCCTTGAACATAGGAGGATCCTTGAACCTGGGAGGATCCTTGAACCTGAGAGGATCCTTGAACCTGGGAGGATCCTGGAACATAGGAGGATCCTTGAACCTGGGAGGATCCTTGAAACGGCCAGAACCCTTGAATCTGCTGCGCTCCCGAGTATCCTCCTGAGCTTGCGAAGGATCCTATATGCTGAGGATAGGATCCTGCTGGTTGGAAGTGTAACCCTTAAGCCTGAGTCATTGCTGATGATCCGTAATGCACTCCTTTTGGTCCTCCCACATATTGAACGTCTGGAACCACTGAAGGCTGAGAAGTTATAACCGGAGTATCGAAATTCAAAGATCTGGGCATCAGTGGAGAATGATCCTCTGCCGATCTCTTCTGTTTCTTGATGTCTCCAATTTCTCTAAGAATCCTTTCATTGGTTTTGTCCTGCTGCTGTATATGCTCCTTCATCTGCAAAATCAGAGTAAACAAGTCACTAGTAGTAGGAGTATAAAAAGCAGAAGAAGTTGGAGGTTTTGAGAAAATGGGAGTTGGTTTCTTCTCGGCATTTTTCTGAGGTCCAGAAGGTGGTGGAGGCAAAGGTGGAATGCCCTGGGACGAATTGACTGCAGACATCGCACTGGACGTGTTCTTTGATGATGAAGCCATCTGCTTGGATGTAACGAATCGAAATGATCACAAAAATGAGAATTTCTTAGGAACGAAGCACCAATTGCCCCACGGTGGGCGCCAAACTGTTTTGGTCAAAAATCAGACGAGGATAATGCAACCAAACTCTCTGTTACGGGGTATGATGCTTGAATTGGTAAACAACAATGAGGATCACTATGAAATGAATTGCACAGGAGACACAAAGATTTATACGAGGAAAAAGCCCTTGATCAATGAATGATCTCCGGCATAAAAAACCTCGGGTGATGGAAACTACCAATCACCAACTCAAATTAAACAATAATTCTTTTACAACTTCGGATGATAGCGAGCTAAATACAAGGATCACTACAGTGTATCGTGTAGAAATGTATGAAAAATGCTAAGTGTTTTGCCGAGAGCTGGTGAGTGCAGTTGTACGAGTGTGTGTAGCCAAAAAATAGCCAAGTGTTGTCTAATTAGCTCGCTACCCCTTTTAAATTTAGTAAAATATCTAAATAACTAACTATCCGCAATTCATGCCTTCTCCCCACGATCTCCATAACGTTCACCATGGTCAAGCACGTGCGGAATAAGCATGGAATATTCTCCAGGAACGTTACCAAGACTAAGTCCAAACTGGTATTCCTGCAAAACAATATCGAATTCAAAGCAGACAATCATTAGTATAAGGATCCTTAGGATGATCCATGATCCTGATCCTGAAGCACTTCTGAGGATCACTAACTGACACAGAAGTAAGGATCACCAAGCAGGATAATAATTGAGGATCACAGGTCATTAAGAAATCCTCCCCTAACAAGCTCTTACACCATGTCTGCTACAACCTCTGCAACAATTGGTTCGGTGCTTCCACCTCCTCCTCCAAGAATGCAAGCTTCTTCACACGAAACCGAGAGTCATGTGGCTCGGGATGTTATCCCCACTCCCAGTACCTAGGGATCCGGTCCTGTTTTGGGGTCTAATGATGAAATTCTGAATTTGTTTGGTAGTGTACAGGAACAGATGAGGCAGCAACAGGAAACTAATCAGATGCTGATGAGATAGATACAACTCTTGAAATCCGGCCCAAGTAGACCTGCTGAAGAAACTGTCACTCCTTTACAGCCTAGGGCTTTGAACTTCAGTTCTGCAGTTTACACTGAGGATAACCGGGGGAACATCGTGCCAAGCCATTCTCAGAATCATACTCCTGAGATACCCTCCTCGGTCAGGATGTCAACTGTGAGGAGCTCAGGATATGCTTCAGGATATGGCCAGAATCCACAGACCGGTAACATGTCAAATAATAATACTCTTGCTACTAACAATAATGGGTCTTTGCAGGATGCAGGTATGACGTCAACATTTACTAGGGAGCTTCAGAAATTGAAGGACATGATATCCAGTGTACCTGGAGTGGTCCAGCCGATTCCGGAAGTGTCCCAAGACAGCCACAGGATATCCCGCTTTGCATATCCTATATGTGATGCTGAAATCCCAAAAAGATTTCAAACCCCCAACATGAAACTGTATGATGGGACTACGGATCCTGAAGAGCATATTGCCCAGTATAGAGAAAGAATGGAGATTAACCCTATCCCTCCGGAGCTCAAGGAAGCATGCTTATGCAAGGGTTTCGGTTCCACCTTGACAGGATCAGCCTTAAAATGGCTGTTAAATGTTCCTCCTCACTCAATTACTTCGTTTGCTCATTTGGTTAATTTATTTAATAGTCAGTTTTCTTGCAGCCGGAGTTTTGAGAAACTAACAAGTGATCTTTACAGGATAACTCAAGGACCTCAGGAATCCTTGAGGGATTATGTGAACAAGTTTAGCCAGGAATCCTTGGATATCCCACATCTTGATGTTGCTACAGCTGTGCAGGCTTTTAAGATGGGATTACAAAAAGATTCTCAGTTTTATCAGGATCTTGTAATGAATCCCTGCAGGAATCTCGACGAACTCGTAACAGGGCCTTGAGATATATTCGCTTGGAAGATGACAAAAAGATGCAAGAGAGGATGAATTCTACCTCGACCTATGAATCAAAAAACAGGAAATCAGAGTCCTCGTATAAACCATATCGCTCTAAGCCATATGGCAGAAATGACAACAAGAAAGTGAATGCTGTTGAAGACGAGGATCCTGAAGAATATCCTGAATTATCTGAATATTTCTTTTCTGTTAATATACCTGAGTTAATGTATGCTATGCAGGGTTTAGGAGACAAAGCTAGGTGGCCTCGAAAGAATCAACAAAAAGCTGATTGGAAGGATAAATCCAAATGGTGTGCCTTCCATGAAGATTTCGGACATATGACTGAGAATTGCATTGCTCTAAGGAAAGAAATAAGCTACCTATTGAGCAAGGGATATCTGAAGGATTTGCTGGGAAGAAAGAAAAATAAAGGGCAGGATCTTGAGAAGGATCCTGAACGAGCAGCATCACCCCCAGCAGATGCCAAAATAATTAACTTTATTTCAGGAGGATCCGACATCTGTGGGACTTCGTATTCTGCGGCCAAGAGACATGCAAAGGAGGCTAAGACTGAAAGGGGAGATAAGCCAGCCAGGATGACTACCCTCACAACCGATAAAGTGATCACATTTGACAGTGATGACAGGGATACTGTCCAGGATCCTCACCATGATGCTCTCGTAATAACATTATATGTTGCTAACCATTTTGTACGCAGGATATTAGTGGATAATGGCAGCTCTGTCAACATAATTCAACTAGAGACTTTGAAAAGAATGAATGTATCTCCAATGGATATCACTTCGAAATCCACCGTGCTTGTTGGATTCAGTGGAGAGGCTAGAAACACAGTGGGAGAGATAAAGCTACCAGTATACGTTGAAGAGGTCAACTCAATACAATGTTTCTGTGTGATGGATTCCCTATCCTGCTATAACATAATATTGGGCAGGCCTTGGATCCATGATATGAAAGCCGTGCCATCAACTTATCATCAATGCATCAAGATCCCTACCCCTTGGGGGGTTATCAAGGTTGATAGTGATCAGCAGGAGGCGAAGGAATGCTACTGATCCTCAATGAAATCCTCGACCAAGCCTAATGAAGCATAGCAATTAAAGATGCGGGCCTAGGATATCATGGAAGCTTCGGAGCAGGATGTAAAGAAAGTTATCCTAGATCAGGATAATCCGGATATCTCGGTGCTCGTAGGAACCAATATCCCTCAGGATATTGAAAATCAATTGACTAATTTTTTGAAGTGCAGGATGTCAACAATTGCATGGAAGCATGTGGATATGATAGGTATATCCAAAGACATTATCACTCACAAGCTTGGAATTGACAGGTCGTTCAAGCCTGTTCAGCAAAAGAGAAGGAAGTTTGCTCCTGAACGAAATACAATTATCCAAGAGGAAGTTGAAAGATTGTTGAAGTCCAAAATGATCAGAGAAGTCAAGTTTCCAAGATGGCTGGCTAATGTAGTTGTGGTATAGAAGAAAAATGGGAAATGGGGAGTCTGTGTAGATTACACTGACTTGAATAAGGCTTATCCAAAAGATCCATTTCCTCTTCCTCATATTGATGCAATGGTGGATGCTACTGCCGGGCATGAGATGTTAACCTTCACGGATGCATCCTCAAGATTTCAGCAGATTCAAATGGAGCCTTCGGACCAGGAGGATACTGCCTTCATGATGCCAATAGGTATTTATTGTTATACTGCTATGCCCTTTGGTTTGAAAAATGCAGGTGCAACATACCAGAGGTTGGTAAACATGATGTTTAAAGACAAGCTGGGGGACACCATGGAGGTATATATTGACGATATGGTGGTGAAATCTAAAAAGGCTGAGGATCACCTCCAGGATATTAAGGGAGCGTTTGAAATCCTGGATCAGTATAACATGAAACTGAATCCTGCTAAGTGCCATTTCGGAGTGGGGGCATGAAAGTTTCTAGGATATATGGTGAGCAAAAGGGGGATAGAGGCAAGCCCGGAGTAGATTAAAGCTATCCTGGATATAAAATCACCTTCGAATATGAAGGATGTTCAACGGTTAACAGGCCGAGTTGTAGCATTGAACAGATTTATATCAAGATCCTCCGAGAAATGCAAGGAATTTTATGATATCCTAAAGAAAAACGAGAAGTTCGAATGGGGAGGGAAGCATGAAGCAGCCTTGCAGGATTTGAAGCAGTATCTTTCAACTGCACCTCTATTGATGAAGCCTGAGAATGGTGAACCACTATCCCTGTATCTTGCAGTGTCAGGGAATGCAGTAAGTGCTGTCCTTATAAAGGATCATGAAGGTCAGCAGTATCCTGTCTATTACGTTAGTAAAAGTTTATTAGATGCTGAAACTAGATATTCTCATCTTGAAAAATTGATATTAGCTCTAGTTATGGTATCAACGAAACTTAGACATTATTTTGAGACACATAGGATTCATGTTAAAACCAATTATCCTGTTAAAAACGTGCTTAGGAAACCCGAGATGTCGGGTAGGATGGCTAAGTGGTCATAAAGTGCTTATGACTTAGTGTATGAACCTAGTTTATGAACCTAGAAATGCCATAAAGTCCCAGGCTTTAGCTGACTTTGTGGCTGATTTTAGTAGTGACATTCAAAATGAAGTAGACCTAGAAGTACAGCAGCTAGGAGAAAACTTAGAATGTTGGACATTGTATACTGATGGTGCATCTAATGTAAGAGGTGTAGGCCTAGGTATACTACTAAAATCGCCACAGGGGGACATATTACCCAGGCTATTAGGTGTGAATTTCCTGCTACTAATAATGAGGCAGAATATGAAGCTTTGATTGCAGGATTAGAGTTGGCAAAAAATATGAGTATCAAGAATTTGCAAGTATATGTTGACTCTTTGTTAATCACTAAACATTTTAATGGAACCTATGTAGTTAAAGGTGAGAAGTTAATCGAGTATCTCGATATTCTCAAAAAATTAGCAGGATATTTCGATGTTTTTACACTTAAACATGTACCGAGAGAGGAAAATGCTGAAGCTGATGCCCTGGAAAATCTGGGATCATCGGTTAGGATACCGGAAGGAACCCGAATACCAATATTACATATCTTATATCCTGTGACGAATCCTCAGGAAAAGGAAGTAATAAGTATTCAGGATCCTGATGATGAGTATCCCGAGGAGGATCCTAAGTCCTGGACGGCTCCAATCATGAGATATCTCAAGGAAGGACACATCCCAAAGAATGAGAATCCTAAGGCCTTTAGAATGAAGGTATCATGATTCACTATTATAAATAATGTTTTGTATAAGAAATCCCTTGCAGGACCATATCTGAGGTGCTTGGAGGACCCCGAAACCAAAGAAGTGCTCCAGGATATACACGAAGGGGATTGTGGTAACCATACTAGGGGCAGGTCGTTATTCTCAAAAGTATTAAGGACATGATATTATTGGCCGACGATGAGAAAAGATGCTGCAGAATATGCTCGAAGATGTGACGCGTGTCAAAGACATAGTAACATATTACATCAGCCTGCTGAACCGCTCTATCCCATCGTTTCCCCTTGGCCGTTTATGAAATGGGGTATGGATATAGTGGGAAAGCTTCCAAAGGCTCCAGGAGGAAAGGTTTTCATGTTGGCAATGACGGATTATTTCTCCAAGTGGGTTGAAGCAGAAGCATTTGTTCAGGTTAGAGATCAAGAAGTGGTATCCTTCATAAAAAGGAATATCCTGACTAGATTTGGAGTACCAACTGAGATAATTTGTGACAATGGATCTCAATTTATAAGTAAAAGGACTACTGACTTTTGCAAGAGTTGGGGAATCAAAATGATCACGTCTACTCCGGTACACCCTCAAGCAAATGGACAAGCAAAATCCTCGAACAAGATAATTGTCAACAACTAGAAAAAGAGACTAGGGGCTAAGAAAGGGAGATGGGCAGAAGAATTACCCTTTGTTTTGTGGGCTGATAGGACGACGGTGAAGAGTGCAACTGGCCAAACCCCGTTTTCCTTGGTGTTTGGAGCAGAAACGGTGATCCCAACATAAATGGTGATACCTACGGCAAGATCTATCCTCCGGGATTCTGAGCAGAATTCTGAAGCTTTGTGCCAAGTTTTGGACACTGTAGATGAGACAAGTGACGCTGCAAGGCTAAGGATGGCAGCATATCAACAGAGGATATCTAAAGCATATAACAAGAATATAAGGACTAGAAGATTTCAAGTTGGAGATTGGGTATTGAGAAAGGCTTTTCAGAATACTACTAATCCTGCTGATGGAAAGTTAGCTCCAAAATTGGAAGGACCCTATGAAGTTGAATCAGAATCAGGAAAAGGAGCATACCGACTCAAGAATATGGAGGGGGATATGCTACCGAGATCCTGGAATGCTATACATCTAAAACTCTATTTCAAGTGAGTGTGGAATTTAAATTCTAACTCGGGACGGTATGGATTCTGTCTCTTTTATTAAATTTTGATATTATTTACTATTTTGAACCCATTACTGACTTAAGCATCGGAGGGGGGTTAGCCAGGCTAACACCCACCTTAGCTTACGATTGTTTTGCAGTATATGCTTCGGGATGTAGCACCAGGATACACATTCAGGATACTTCGGAAGATTAGAGGATTGGCCCCCTCTCTCACGTCTAAGGGATCCTGATCCATTCACAGGTTTAAAGGTATTCACCTTTCTTCCGAATTGGGTTTAAACACCCCGCCTGGAGCGCAAGTTATTCGGGAATAGTTCAAGGTGGCGGGACCAGTTCATGTAAAAGTGGCTGACAATTTTGTTACTATTGGCTATATCCTTAATCCTAAAGGTATATGAGGATTGATCACCCTCTTTCACGAAAGGGTATTTTCATACTCTCTAAAGGTTTAAAGGTTTTCACCTTTCTAAGTCTTGGAGTTTATACACTCCCGCCTGTCGCACATGAAAATCTGAGATTTTCTCCAGGATACTAAGGATTTATCTCCAGTATATTTTGGGTTTAACCCCTATAACACAAGAATTGTCTGAACAGTTGGAACTAATGTTCAAAAATTTTCTAAGTGTTTAAAGACTTCATGCACAGGGGACATTCCTTCTAAAGTAATTGTGTGAAGCTCAAAAGATCAAAATTGGGCTAAGTATCTCGGACTGAGGACATCTTAGTGGGAGAAGTTGCAAAAGGGGTTGCAGTTTGATGCTAGGGTTACACTCAATTCCTGGTATGATCTTTCCTTTGTGAATCTTACATGAATTATTTAACTCTGATTAACGACATATCTATAGGATATGCCTTCAGAATGTGTTTTTGGATACGTTTCGGGATATCTGATTGAAATATTGGGGAAGTAATACTTGGTTGAAAATAAAACTTTGATCAAACAAGTGTTATCAAAACAGGTTTTAGAAAATAGACTATCTTTTATTCTTTAGAAATTTTGTCTAAAATTGATTAAATTTTTAGAAATTCTTTTTGATAAAATTTTTCGTAATATATCACTGAGTATATTGATCAGGATATTTTGCAAAGCTAAAATCTACACTAAGAAATAGCAAGCCAATTGAAAGATGAAATTGTTTGAAATAAACAATACTAGTTGATAACCGAGGGCTTCATCCTAAAACCTAGGACCCATCCACCTTCGGCTATCAAGTTGTTTTAATAGAGGAATGGAAACTGTTCATAAGACAAGAAGTAAAATTGTTCAAACATAGGCATAACTCTCAAATTTAAGGGAAAAGAGTTTTAGGAGGCAGTGCCTTCTTCGTTCATGATATTTTCGGCAGCATCCGTCTCAGGATCAACCTCAGCATCCTTCTCAGCATCAGTTGGTTTTTCGACTGCCTTTGAAGATCCTTCAGCTGCAGCTTTAGCAGGAGTGCCGCCGAGACTCCTTAGCTTTGTTTCCCAGGCATTGGTGTCCCAAGAAGGGCATTCGAAGCCCAATGCTTTGGCTTCATGGGCCATCTTTAGCCTGGCCTGGAGAAGGGAAGTGACGACGGAACTCTTAAGGCTTTCCCGGTAGCTGACCATATCCCGTTCATGTTGAGCGTGGGCGGCGTCAAGATCGGCTTGGGCCTGGAGAGCTGTTTTGTTGAGGCGGCCTGGTGTTCTTGGGCCAAAACCTTGTACTTCTCCTCATAGTGCCGAGATTTGGCGGCTGCAATCATACCCTGATCAGAAATGGTAACCTCGGCTTTCTTCAACTTGGATTCAAGCGTCTTGTTGAGCCCACAGGATTCTTGGTATCGATGAACCAGACATTCAAGACCCTGCAAAATAAGAGGACAGGTATTGGTTTTAATAAATATTTATAAGTGGTGTAAGGTGCAGGATATGGGTCAAGGATACTAACCTGGTTGAGAAAAGAAGTCATAAATCCGCTTGCTTCAATGAACCCGTGATTCTCATAAGGGAATGTATCAGAAATAACGGAAGAATCAGGCTCTTTCCTTTTACGAGAACTTGAACTCCGGGGCTTGGTAGCTGGCGAAGGCTTGGGGATGATGATAGCCTTGGAGCTGCTGGGCTTGGATGAGGCCGTAGCCTTGGGACTAGGTTCCTTCTTGATCTGGACCTGATCGGAATAACTGTCCAGCTCGTCGAGGTCAAAGACTTCAGGGATCTTGGCTGGTGCTGCGTAAAGGGAAATGTCTTACATATTTATTACCCTTCATTATATTGCGCTAATTAATTATTTCAGAAGTAATCATTACCAGGCATTTCGGATGATGAGTATTGACTGGAACTCGGGATATGTGTGGTAAAACTCCTGCCACTTGCAGGTAATTGGTAAACTTCTTTGATTCTTTTTTCTGATTCCGCAGTAAGGGGAGCTACTTCCTTAAAATTCACTGCAAAAGGATCAAATAAGAGGATATTAGCAAAAGATAAAAGTCTAGAGGTACCTGGGGACATTCATGATCCTACCGGTGGTTAACCACTCCACCGGAAGGCTAGCACCCTCATCAATGGAGTCTCGTTTGACGAAGAAGAACTTACGTTGCCATCCGTCTTCTTTTTTGGTGGCTTTAAGAATAAGGGGTTTGTTAGAAGTTGAAAAAAGCAAAAACCGGCTAGAACCGTGGGATCGGAGGCGGTAAGCGATTGGCATATCTTCAATACAAAGGTCGGGACAGTGAAGGTTTTTAATTTGGTTAAGCACGATTAATACCCTCCAGACCATGGGCATGGTTTGGGCAAAGGAAATACCGGTAGTCCGGAAGAACTGCATCATAAATTCGGGGAAAGGGTATGGAAGACCTAGCGAGAAAGGGTATGCCGGGAAGCAGACCCAGTCAGCAGAAGAAACGTCCGATCGAATTGACCGATCAAATGGTCTAAAGACTGTGCCATCGGGGAAAGCACCGAAAGCTCTCAAAGTCGCAATGTCTGCGTTATCAAAAGCACAGACTTCCTTCTCAGGATTTTTAAGAAGATTCTGCTGAATGAAGGTCTCAAATGATTCGCCGGTTTGAGAATAAGTTCTGGCAGCCATTGCAAGTAAAGAAAAGAGATTGACAGGAAATGAATAAGAAGTAGAGAATTACCTGGAGACCCCGTTGGAGATATCTGCTTTTCAAACAAGAAGAGAGAAGATATAGGAGTGTTGTGGATCTCCATCGAGTTAAAAGCGCATTGGAAGTTATGGTGTAATCTTGACCGTCATCTCGATTTAATTGCCTTGATTTACGAGATAGAATTTTTAAAATATATCCGTTGGATTGGTATACCAACAGATATATTAGGGGACAATTGTTATGGGCCATTTTCTGAGCGTATATATCCTGACTAATATCCTGCTTTTGATTGTTTACTTGTGATCAGGATACCGGATCAGGATATTGGTAACATCCTGGGCCATATCCTGGTGTTAACTAAATTGACCACGTGCAGGTTGAAAGTTGTGGGTCACTAACGGTCAGATGGACTTCTTTTCCTTAAGACTCAGGCAAAGTAGTTGCACGAGAGACGTTGAACCCGAAGGACCAGGTCTACAACGTTCACATAGGGAATATCCGCCGGATCCCGGTTTAATAGGGTAGTTTGTTACATTTCTTTTACTATAAATAGATGGATCGGATCAGTTAAGGCACTCACTTTTCCATTCGCACACTTTACTCTCTAGCTATTGGCAACCACTACACACAAACACTTGTATTCAAATTACATTGTAACACCTAGTTGACCAGCATCACATCCTGCACTGTATCCTGATATTTGAAGTAATAGAAGAACAAGGCAGCTGCGATTGTTAGCTCCCGAGGTTTTGTGCCGGCGATCTAAATTGATCAAGGGCTTTCCTCGTACATCTCGTGTCACCCTTTACATTTTTTGCTCATTGTTTGATCATAGATACAGCTCAATATCCTGAGCCGTATCCTGAAACTGTTTTTGCAATTAATATGTTTAATATATTCTCGACACTCATTTCTAGCACACTACCTCACTTAACTAATTTGATCACTTAATTACTTCGGTAATTTTTGACCAAAACACTACCTTAACAGGACCGGCCTTGAAATGGCTCTTAAATGTTCCTCCTCATTCGATTACATCATTTGCTCACCTAGTGAATTTATTTAATAGTCAATTTTCTTGTAGTCGAAGTTTTGAAAAACTAACAAGTGATCTCTACAGGATAACTCAAGGACCTCAGGAACCCTTAAGAGATTATGTGAACAAGTTTAGCCGAGAATCCTTAGATATTCCACATCTTGATATTGCAACAGCTGTGCAGGCTTTCAAGATGGGGCTGCAAAAAGACTCTCAATTTTACCAAGATCTTGTAATGAACCCATGCAGGAACTTGGATGAAGCTCGAAACAGGGCCCTAAGATATATTCGACTGGAGGATGACAAAAAGATGCAAGAGAGGATGAACTCGTCCACCACTTATGAGTCAACCAATAGGAAGTCAGAATCCTCATTTAAACCATATCGATCCAAGCCGTATGGCAGAAATGACAACAAGAAAGTGAATGCTGTTGAAGACGAGGATCCTGAAGAATATCCTGAATTATCTGAATATTGCTTTTCTGTTAACATACCTGAATTAATGTATGCTATGCAGGGTTTAGGAGACAAAGCTAGGTGGCCTCGAAAGAATCAACAAAAAGCTGATTGGAAGGATAAGTCCAAATGGTGTGCCTTCCATGAAGATTTCGGACATGTAACTGAGGATTGCATTGCTCTAAGTAAAGAAATAAGTTATCTTCTAAGCAAGGGATATCTGAAGGATCTCCTAGGAAGAAAGAAGAATAAGGGTCAGGATACTGAGAAGGATCCTGAACGAGCAGCATCACCTCCTGCGGATGCCAAGATAATTAACTTTATTTCAGGAGGATCCGACATTTGTGGGACTTCGTATTCTGCGGCCAAGAGACATGCAAAGGAAGCTAAGGCCGAAAGGGGAGATAAACCAGCCAGGATGACTACCCTCACAACTGATAAAGTGATCACTTTCGACAGTGATGACAGGGATACTGTCCAGGATCCTCACCATGATTCTCTCGTAATAACATTATATGTGGCTAACCATTTTGTACGCAGGATATTGGTGGATAATGGCAGCTCCGTCAACATAATCCAACTAGAAACTTTGAAAATAATGAATGTATCTCCAATGGATATCACTTCAAAATCCACCGTGCATGTTGGGTTCAGTGGAGAGGCTAGGAACACAGATGGAGAGATAAAGTTACCAGTATATGTTGAAGGGGTCAACTCAATACAATGTTTCTGTGTGATGGACTCCCTATCCTGCTATAACATCATACTGGGCAGGCCATGGATCCATGATATGAAGGCTATGCCATCAACTTATCATCAATGCATCAAGATCCCTACCCCTTGGGGGGTTGTCAAGGTTGATAGTGATCAGCAGGAGGCGAAGGAATGTTACTCATCCTCAATGAAATCCTCAACTAAGCCTAATGCAGCCTAGCAATTAAAGATGCGGGCCCAGGATATCGTCGAGGCTTCAGAGCAGGATATGAAGAAAATTATCGTGGATCAGGATAATCCGGATATCTCGGTGCTCGTAGGAACCAATATCCCTCAGGATATTGAAAATCAATTGACTAATTTTTTGAAGTGCAGGATGTCAACAATTGCATGGAAGCATGTGGATATGATAGGTATATCCAAAGACATTATCACTCACAAGCTTGGAATTGACAGGTCGTTCAAGCCTGTTCAGCAAAAGAGAAGGAAGTTTGCTCCGGAGTGAAATATGATCATTCAGGAAGAAGTAGAGAGGCTATTGAAATCTAAGATGATCAGAGAAGTCAAGTTTCCAAGATGGCTAGCAAATGTAGTCGTGGTACAGAAGAAAAATGGGAAACGGAGAGTCTGTATAGATTACACAGAGTTGAACAAGGCTTGTCCCAAAGACCCATTTCCTCTTCCTCATATTGATGCAATGGTGGATGCTACTGCCGGCCATGAGATGTTAACCTTCATGGATGCATCCTCAGGATTTCAGCAGATTCAAATGGAACCTTTGGACCAGGAGGATACTGCCTTCATGACACCAACATGTATTTATTGTTATATTGCTATGCCTTTTGGTTTGAAAAATGCAGGTGCAACATACCAGAGATTGGTAAACATGATGTTTAAAGACAAGCTGGGGGACACCATGGAGGTATACATCGATGATATGGTGGTAAAATCTAAAAAGGCTGAGGATCACCTCAAGGATATTAAGGGAGCATTTGATATCCTGGATCATTATAACATGAAACTAGATCCTGCTAAGTGCCATTTCAGAGTGGGGGCAGGAAAGTTTCTAGGGTATATGGTGACCAAAAGAGGAATAGAGGCAAGCCCGGAGCAGATTAAAGCTATCTTGGATATCAAATCACCTTCAAATATGAAGGATGTTCAACGGTTAACAGGGCGAGTAGCAGCATTGAACAGATTTATCTCAAGATCCTCCGAGAAATGCAAGGAATTTTACGATATCCTGAAGAAAAACAAGAAGTTCGAATGGGGAGAGAAGCATGAAGCAGCCCTGCAGGATTTGAAGCAGTATCTTTCAACTGCACCTCTATTGATGAAGCCTGAGAATGGTGAACCACTGTCCTTATACCTTGCAGTATCAGGGAATGCTGTAAGTGCTGTCCCTATAAAGGATCATGAAGGTCAGCAATATCCTGTCTATTATGTTAGTAAAAGTTTATTAGATGCTGAAACTAGATATTCTCATTTAGAAAAGTTAATATTGGCTCTAGTTATGGCATCAACAAAGCTTAGACATTACTTTGAGACACATAGAATTCATGTTAAAACCAATTATCCTGTTAAAAATGTGCTTAGGAAACCCGAGATGTCAGGCAGGATGGCTAAGTGGTCAGTGAAATTAAGTGCTTATGACTTAGTATATGAACCTAGAAATGCCATAAAATCACAGGCTCTAGCTGACTTTGTGGCTGATTTCAGTAGTGATATTCAGGATGAGGTAGATCTAGAAGTCCAACAATTAGGAGAATCCTCAGAATCCTGGACATTGTACACTGGTGGAGCATCTAATGTTAGAGAGTAGGATTGGGAATACTACTAAAATCGCCACAGGGGGACATATTACCCCAGGCTATTAGGTGTGAATTTCCTGCTACTAATAACGAAGCAGAATATGAGGCTTTAATTGCAGGATTAGAGTTGGCTAAAAATATGAATATCAAGAGTTTGCAAGTATATGTTGACTCCTTGTTAATCAATAATCATTTTAATGGATCCTATGCAGTTAAAGGTGAGAAGTTAATCGAATACCTCGATATTCTCAAAAAATTAGCAGGATATTTCGATGTTTTTACACTTGAACAGGTACCAAGAGAGGATAATGCTGAAGCAGATGCCTTGGCAAACTTGGGATCATCAGTCAGGATACCAGAGGGAACCCACATACCGATACTTCATATCCTGTATCCTACTATGGATCCCTTCAAAGCTCAGGATAAGGAGGTAACAAGCATTCAGGATCCTGGTCATGATCCTGAGAAGGAAACTGAATCCTGGATGGCTCCAATCATAAGATATCTCAAGGAAGGACGCATCCCTAGAGACGAAAATCCTAAGGCATTTAGGATGAAGGTATCGCGATTCACCATTATAAATAATGTTTTGTACAAGAAATCTCTTGCAGGACCATACCTGAGGTGCTTGGAGGATCCTGAAACTAAGGAAGTGCTTCAGGATATACATGAAGGGGATTGTGGTAACCACACTGGGGGCAGGTCATTATTCTCAAAAGTATTAAGAACAGGATACTATTGGCCGACAATGAAGAAAGATGCTACAGAATATGCTCGAAGATGTGATGCATGTCAAAGGCAAAGTAACTTACTACATCAACCAGCTGAACCACTATATCCTATAGCTTCCCCTTGGCCATTCATGAAATGGGGGATGGACATAGTAGGGAAATTACTAAAAGCTCCAGGAGGAAAAGTCTTTATGTTGGCAATGACTGATTATTTCTCTAAGTGGGTTGAAGCTGAAGCATTTGTTCAAGTTAGAGACCAAGAAGTAGTATCCTTCATAAAGAGGAATATCCTGACCAGATTTGGAGTACCAGCTGAAATCATTTGTGACAATGGATCCCATTTCATAAGCAAAAGGACTATTGACTTTTGCAAGAGTTGGGGAATCAAAATGATCACGTCTACTCCGGTACATCCTCAAGAAAATGGACAAGCTGAATCCTCAAACAAGATAATTGTCAACAACTTGAAGAAGAGACTAGGAGCTAAGAAAGGAAGATGGGCAGAAGAACTACCCTTTGTTTTGTGGGCTGATAGAACAACAATAAAAAATGCAACTGGCCAAACTCCATTCTCCTTAGTATTTGGGGCAGAAGCAGTGATCCCAACAGAAATGGTGATACCTACGACAAGATCTATCCTCCGGGATCCTGAACAGAATCCTGAAGCTATGTGCCAAGAATTAGACACTGTGGATGAGACAAGAGATGCAGCAAAGCTAAGGATGGCAGCATATCAATAGAGGATATCCAGAGCATACAACAAGAATATAAGGACTAGGAGGTTTCAAGTTGGGGATTGGGTGTTAAGAAAAGCTTTTCTGAATACTACTAATCCTGCCGATGGAAAATTAGCTCCAAAATGGGAAGGACCCTATGAGATTGAATCAGAAGCAGGAAAAGGAGCATATCGACTCAAGAATATGGAAGGGGATATGCTACCAAGATCCTGGAATGCTATACATCTAAAGCTCTATTTCAAGTGAGTTCAGAATTTAATTTCTAACTCAGGATGGTATGAATTCTATCTCTTTTCAATATATTTAAGTTTATTTATTCTTTTGAACCCAATACTGACTTAAGCATCGGAGGGGTGTTAGCCAAGCTAACACCCACCTTAGTTTAAGGTTGTTTTACAGGATATACTCCAGGATATACACTCAGAATAACTCGAAAGATTAGAGGATTGGCCCCCCCTCTCACGATTAAGGGATCCTGATCCCTTCACAGGTTTAAAGGTATTCACCTTTCTCTCGAATTGGGTTTAAACACCCCGCCTGGAGCGCAAGTTATCGAGGGATACTTCAAGATAGCGGGACCAGTCCATGTAAAAGTGGCTGACAATTTCGTTATTGTTGGCTATATCCTGGATCCTCAAGGTATATGAGGATTGATCACCCTCTCTCACGAAAGAGTATTTTCATACTCTCTAAGGTTTAAAGGTTTTCACATTTCTAAGTCTTGGAGTTTATACATTCCCGCCTGTAGCGCATGAAAATCAGGGTTTATCCCCAGGATATCAGGGTTTATCCCCAGGATATTAAGGGTTTACCCCATGATATTCAGGATTTATTTAGTAAAGCTAAAGTATGACTATGTTTACATTCCTATGTTGAACACAGGGGACATACATTATACAATTTAAAGGATGGATTCAAACTTATAAGTGTGCACTGGGGACATCCCTGTGATTGAAGATTGGAATTGACTCTCTGGGAATATTTGGTATGGTCCCTCCTTTTTATTTGGATAACGTGAGGCAGTATCCTGGGTAGGATATCTCTCAGGATATTCTTACAATGTGTTCCCAAAATTGTCCAAACTAAAC
The DNA here is from genome assembly GCA_030545235.1 of Helianthus tuberosus. Classification (NCBI taxonomy): domain Eukaryota; kingdom Viridiplantae; phylum Streptophyta; class Magnoliopsida; order Asterales; family Asteraceae; genus Helianthus; species Helianthus tuberosus. The sequence goes on along the minus strand of CM060393.1, from coordinate 98,619,160 downwards.
CATTTTCATAACTAAGATTTATGCACTAAAATAGTAACAACAGAAATAAAACCAAAAGAAAGTTATATTATTAACATATCAAAAGTTGTGTTTCTGGTTTCACCTCAAACCAAGGTCCATCCACCAAAAGCATGATTAGTCCCATACCATATGTACTTAACAGTTGAAGGTTTTGTCTCAAACTGAGACCCATCCACCTCCAACTGTTATATTGTCCAAAAGTAAAGCATACTAACATTGATGACCAAGGGCTTCGTCCTGAAACTCAGGATCCCTCCACCTTTGGCCATCATATTGTTCAAATGCAGGAAAAGTAAAGTGCAGAAAAAGTAAATTGTTTTGGGGTTACAGACCAACGATCAAATTTAATAAAGTGGGCCCCGACCTAGGCATCAATATCCATCATCGCCCACTTAAATGCCCTCACACAGCAGCATCTTCACCAGCCTTCTCCGTCTTCTCAGCCCCAGCATCCTGAGCAGTATCCTGACCAGCATCCGTCCCAACATCCTTTTCTTCTCCAGCCTTGTCCACCACCTCTGCTGACTTAGAGGATTCACCAGCTTCAGCAGGATATGGCATAGCCTTGCCTCCAAGCTCCTTCAGCTTTGCCACCCAGGATTCAACCGGCTAGGATGGGCACTCAAGGCCTGTCTCCTTGGCCTCATAAGCCATCTTAATGCGAGCTTGTAGCAGAGAGATGATGGCAGAGGCTTTGATCCCTTCGCGGAAAGAGACCATGGCCTGTTCATGCTCCATTTGGACGGTAGCCAGTTTGATTTCAGCATCTTGGGTGACCTTCTTCAGCTTGTCCTCGTAATGCCGAGTCTTCACCTCGGCAATGGCCCCTTGGTCGGCAACGGTGGTCTCGGGCTGTTTGCTCCTGGCCTATTGGAACGCGTTCGTGCTGCAAGCATCGGTGTAAAGGTGGAGCAGATGTTGGAGGCCCTGTACGTCAAAATTCAGGTATGAGTTAAAATATATTAACCAGGATATCCTGTCAGGATATCCTATCAGGATATATGTGCAGGATATAGTTGCAGGATATTACCTTATTGAGGAAGGATTTCATCGGCTCCAAGGAGTCAGAAAAGCTGAGTTCTTCATAGGAGAACCCTTCAGAGCCTAGGGCACTAACTTCGGAACCTTTCCTCTTTGTTGCGGTGGAAGCACGAGTCCTCGTGTTGGGCTTAGGAGCCGGGAGGAGCGGCTTGGAGCTGGTAGCGGCAGGAGTCTCTTTCTTGACAATAACTGGAGTGGGGTAACTGTCGAGCTTGTCAAGATCAATGAGGATTGGAACTTTGCTGGAGTCTTTCCTAAATATATCAACTAAAAACATGTATGGAGGATATCGTGCAGGATCATTACCAGACATGTTTGCACTGGAAAGAGGGCTGGGAGATGGTGGAGACGGATTAAAACTTCTTTTAGTCTCTGGGAGGAGTGTGATAGCGTCAATTCTCTTCTGTGAATCAGCTAGGGGAGGTGCAAGCTTCCTAAAATCAGATGTGTACAAGACAATAAAAAAGTTGATTAGCTCAAGATATAAAGCAGGATACAAGACAGGATCATCCTAGAACCCTAAATCCTACCCTTTCTCAACCACTTCACTGGATATTCCGTTCCACCAGGGATTGAGTCTCTTTTTACAAAGAAGAATTTGGATTGCCATTTCTCCTCATTCCTGGTGGCACGAAGTATCAGCGGATCGCCGGAGGTAGAATAGAACAAGTATCTACAGGAACCATGGCATCTAAGCCGATATGCTAGGGGGAGGTCATGAACGGAGAGGTCAGGAATATGATTTCTCTTAATCTAGTCAAGAACAGACAAAACTCGCCAGAGCATCGGCATTGTCTGACTAAAGCAGATTTTGGTAACATTAAAGAACTCAGTGATAAAGTCCGAGAAAGGAAATTGTAACCCTAAGGTAAAAGGAAAAGCATTGAAGCAAAACCACTCGTCGGAAACCATATCTGATCGGATTTCCCGATCAAATGGCCGGAATACCGTTCCTTTCGGGAAGATGCCGGAGGTTTTAAGGGCTGACAAGTGTGCACTATCAAAGGTGCATATTTCCTTCTCCGGATCTTGGAGAATATTCTGGTGGATAAACGTGGGAGTAGAATCGCCGGAGCCAGATCTTGTCTGCCTTGCCATATTGTCGCCGGAATATTGAGCAGAATGAAAGAAGAAGTTGGAATTGAGAGAGAGAAGTATTTACCTTTTTTCTCTTCGGTAAAGGTTAAATGGGGATAAGCATGAGAAGATATAGGGGAACAATGAGTAAATATAGGCTGCACGATTACAAGCGGTCACATCATGAGTCTAATATCTTAATTGCCTCGTTTATCATGAAAAAATGTTACCGTTAGTATCAGGATAACTAACGGTAACATTTTTGGGGACAATTGTTATGGGTGAAATTCTGAGCCCATATCCTGGGCAATATCTTAAGTTATATCTTAGTTTCATGATATATGTTCATGCCCGGGATACTCATTCAGGATATTGGTAACATCCTGGATGATATCCTGAGGATCACTAACGGATTATGTGCAGGAATATGAGTCCAAGCTTGCAACGTTCATGAGGACCTCTTCTCCTGAAGACTCGCTCTAAGTTGTTCAAAGAAGGACGTTGAACCCGCTTTACCTGGTCTCCAACGGCTACTAAAGAATATTCGAAGGCATCCCATACTTATAGGAGATTTTGTTTTCGTTTACTAGCTATAAATAGGTGGATAAATCAGATCGAATAGGACAACAACACTCACTGCTTTCTAACACTTTTCTCTCTCGCAACTTTCACTCTCACAAAAAGTATTGTACCACTTAGCGATCTGATCAATATCATGCATTGTATCCTGACGTTTAAAGCAATAAGAAGAACAAGGCAGCTGCGATTGTCAGCTCCCGAGGTTTTGTGCCCGCGATCCAGATTGATCAAGGGCTTTCCTCGTATATCTCGTGTCACCCCCTTTACTTTTTGCTCATAGTTTGATCGTAGATACAGCTCAATATCCTGAACCGTATTCTAGAAACTGTTTTTGCAAACAACTTAATCAGCATATTTTCAACACACTTTCTTAGCACACTACCTCACTTAACTAATTTGATCACTTAATTGCTTCGGTAATTTTTGACCAAAACAGTAAGCATGTGATGTAAAACAAATGTACTAAGTACGCAACAAATGGACATACATAGCATGTGATGTAAAACAATGCACTAAGTATGCACGAAATGGACATACATAGCGTGAAATGTAATGTAAATCAATGTATTAAGTATGCACTAAATGGACATACATAGCATAAAATGTAATGTAAAACGATGTACTAAGTATGCACTAAATAGACATACATAGCAAAAACATAATGAAATCATGTACTATAAGTGTACTAATGAACATAACAAGCATATGACATGAAAACATGAAAAGCACGGAAGTAACAAGTAGGCACATGCGTTTCACCCCAAAATGATTGAAAAACAGTAAAAGAGGGGACTACGTACTCACTTGAGATTGCTCAATAGTCTTTGGATAACCACCAAGCAATGCTAGAAAGATCACATAATCAAACAACACCTAATATAGGTAACTACTTTAACAAACGGACCTAAATCGGAGGATCGGATAAAATGTGGTCTCGTAAACCAAATGAGTATAATAACTCATGTAATATGGTTTAACAAAGCCTACGTTTTAAAACGGAACCTATCCTAAGTGCTTATGACCCATTACGCGTCGTTTAGGTTGCTTACGCTACTTTAACGCATCGTTCGCGAAAAACGCGTTCGGACCGCCTAACTAGTCCTATGACAAGTAAAATATGCCTTAACATGTCTAATAATGTTATCTAATCAGTTTAGATGTCAAAATTTATGTTACATATGCTTAAAATGAATTTTGGCGTAAAAAGGGCATTTTGGTCATTTTTCCTAAGGCATATAATTTCCTATCGTACAACTAAGTAGACTAAGTGACCATAAAGTATAACCTCGGAAGGTTATTCCTTATGCAACTATGGTCACAATATGTGTTTGGCCGAATCCTAATGATTGACCAAACGGGTCGGGTTCGAAAGTCTAAGCGGTTGTTTAGACCGCTTATCTTACGACCCTATATAAGCACAAATCTAAAAGTGACGAGTTAAACATGTTAAAACATGTTTAACGAGGTTTGAAAACAAGTTTGGTATCAAAACAAAGGGTCTTGATACCCAAAAGTAGTTTGGTTGCAAAATACGCAAGAATACGCATTTTGGCCGAAACTACGACTCGTCACTACGCCTAAAAAACGTGGTAATCAGTAGGTATAGTCACAAAGGACTATGACCATTGTGATTACGCTCACGTTGCAAAGTTCAAACGAACTTCGTGTTGACCATTGACTGGTCAAAGCAGAAAGTCAAACACTATTTGACTTTCACGCTTAAAAACGCATAAAAGAACGAAAGAAGCTTACAAAAGGTCCAAGCGATGAGGTTTTGATCTTAAATTCTCAGGTATGAAGTGCAAGGACTCCAACTTAGAGAATTTGGGCAGATCAAGTGTGAGTTGGGTGGAAAAACTTGGGGGTATTTACAGATTTAGGGTGAACGTTAAGATCGTTTATCGAAAAACGTGCTTCAATATGGACCGTACACGTCATACCCTCTGATTTGTGAAACCATGGGCACCCAAAATAGCCCATAGAATGTTTAAAAACTAGGTGAAATCAAGAAAAATCCAGCTGCTGATGAAACAGCTTGTTTTGCTGATCTGGGGATTTTAGGCGCCCCGCGTAAGAGTCAGGGGAGGCCTACGCGGCCCGCCTGGGCGGCACAGTTCAGCAACAAGTTTCAGTTTTACAGTTTTGGTCCCTGCAGTTGTTTAGGCCTCATTTTGACATGTTTAAAGCCCGTTAAACCATTTTCAGGGCTCTAAAATGATGCCTAAGCACAGGGGACATGAAACATGCTTAAAAATATGCCGGATGTCCGTTCGTTTGGTCGTACGATCACGATATTCGGTTAATTACGACGAAATACGAACGGACGCGAAAAACGATCCTAATTACGCGACGAATGAAATTTTATCATGCCAATCACTAAAATAAAATATTTTAATGATTACATAAATTTTTGGATGTCCGGATGTATTCAGAACGTAAGATATGCGCGAAAATGCAAACTTATGCACTTTTTGACGCTTTTAGTCCCTGAATGACCAAAAAGTTTATTTTAGCACACCGAACCCCTCAAAGCCTATTTATAAGCTATGTAAAGGATATTTATGGTATGTTTAACTTATGATCATGTTCCAGAATGTTCGTTACAGTACGAATCGGCATACTTTCGTAGTTTGTCGAATTTAGTCCCTGTAAGCGAATAAACTTGATTTTGCCATACCAAAGCCTTCAAAACTTATTTCTAGGTTATGTAAAGGTTATTTAAGGTATGTTAAGAATAAATTGATGTTCCGGAGTATTTTTCGCGTTAAACTGATTACGTTTACGCATCGGTTTGCGTATAATTCTCCAGAAAGTGATGAAGAGTTTGAAATTGAACAAAAATCAAAACATGCAAAATGTCAAACATAAACAAACAAACATTGGGATCAAATAACATTATTTTATTGATAACTGAACTGTTTACAATGATTACAAGCACAGGTGTCACAGTCTCCCCTACTTGTGGAAATTTTGTCCCGAAATTTATTTAGAGGAAACTTGTGAGAAAAGATGTGGATGTTTCGCCTTCATTTGATCTTCACGTTCCCAAGTAAACTCTGGTCCACGTTTAGATTCTCAGCAAACTTTAACCAAAGGAATGCGCTTGCGTTTAAGCCACGTGACTTCACAGTCCATGATTTCCACAGGTTTCTCAACAAAATGCATTGTGTTATCAACACGAATTTCGTCAAGTGGTATGTGGAGGTTCTTATCAGCTAAACACTTCTTAAGATTGGACACGTGAAAGGTTGGATGAACGTTTCCAAGTTCAGGAGGAAACTCAAGTCTGTAGGCTACCTTACCGATTCTTTCGACGATCTTGAATGGTCCAACATATCTAGGTGCAAGTTTTCCTGTCTTTCCAAATCTGATCACACCTTTCCTAGGTGAGACCTTAAGTAATACATGATCACCGACTTGAAATTCCAAGGGCTTGCGTCGTCAGTCTGCGTAACTCTTTTGACGGCTTCTAGCTGTCTAAAGGTTATCGTGAACTTTCTTAACCTTATCTGTTGTCTCTAGAATGAGGTCAGGTTCAGTAAGCTGAGCCTCACCGATCTCATTCCAGCAGACTGGTGAACGACATTTTCGACCATAGAGAGCCTCGAAAGGAGCCAAGTTGATGCTGGAGTGATAACTATTATTGTAGGAGAATTCAATCAATAGAAGATATGAATCCCAACTACCACCAAAATCGATCACACAAGCTCTAAGCATATCCTCCAAAGTCTGGATTGTTCTTTCACTTTGGCCATCTGATTGTGGATGATAAGCTGTGCTTAGATTAAGTTGGGTCCCCATAGCAGATTGCATGGTTCTCCAAAAACGAGAAAAGAATCGAGCATCTCTGTCAGAAATAATGTTTAAAGGAACACCATGTCGAGATACAATTTCATCCACATAGATTTTAGCAAGCTTGTCAGTAGATAGATCCTCACGGATCGGCAAGAAATGTGCTGACTTTGTAAGACGATCAATAACTACCCAGATGGCATCATGACCTCTCTTTGTGCGCGGAAGTTTGGTAATAAGATCCATAGCAATGTTTTCCCATTTCCAAACTGGAATCTCTGGTTGCTTCAATAAACCAGAAGGATGCTGATGTTCAGCCTTAACCTTAAGACAAGTAAGGCATTTGGATACGTATAAGGCAATGTCTTTCTTCATACCAGGCCACCAATACTGAGTACGAAGATCCTTATACATTTTATCTGCGCTAGGATGAATAGAATAACGAGACTTATGAGCTTCATCCATAAGCAAGGTGAGAAGATTGTCTTGACTTGGGGCCCACAAACGGTCCATGAAATAATACGATCCATTGTCCTTCAGTTCAAGATCGGGATTAATGTGATAGGGTAATTCCTTACCCATCAAACCTTGTGAAACACAAGTATGTTGAGCCTGAGAGATGCGAGCTTGAATATCAGATCGAACTTTGACACAGTGAAGCTTGACACGTTCCTTACGACTTAATGCGTCGGCCATGACATTCGCCTTACCAGGACGGTAGCGAATTTCGCAATCATAGTCGTATAGAAGTTCATCCCAACGTCGTTGCCTCATGTTGAGTTCTTTCTGATTAAAGATGTGCTGAAGACTCTTGTGGTCAGTGAAAACCACACATTTTGTACCATACAAATAGTGTCTCCAGATCTTGAGAGCGAAAACAACTGCACCCAACTCAAGATCATGAGTGGTATAGTTCTTCTCATGTACCTTCAACTGCCTCGATGCATATGCTATGACTTTGTTCCTTTGCATGAGAACACAGCCAAGACCCAAGTTTGATGCATCACAATACACGACAAAATCATCATTGCCCTCAGGCAAAGATAGAATAGGCACATCACAAAGCTTCTGCTTCAAGGTCTAAAACACTTCCTCTTGCTTGGATCCCCATTCAAAGGGTTTGTTCTTCTGAGTTAGAGCAGTTAGAGGAACTGCAATCTTTGTGAAGTTCTCGATGAAGCGGCGGTAATAACCCGCAAGACCAAGAAAAGAACGAACTTCAGTTGGAGTAGTAGGCGTATCCCAATCCTTAATCGCACTGATCTTGGAGGGATCTACATGAATACCTTGTTCGTTGACGATATGACCCAAGAATTGAACTTCCTTAAGCCAAAATTCACATTTAGTGAATTTGGCAAAAAGTTGCTCTTTCTTTAGGAGTTCCAGAGTAAGACGAAGATGTTGCTCATGATCAGCTTTCGTCTTAGAGTATATCAAGATGTCATCAATGAAAACGATGATGAACTTATCTAAATAAGGCTTGCAGACCCTATTCATCAAGTCCATGAAAATAGCAGGAGCATTAGTTAAACCGAATGGCATAATTGTGAACTCATAATGCCTATATCGAGTGCGGAATGCTGTCTTGGGAATATCTTCTTCATGAACACGTAGTTGATGATACCCAGAACGTAGATCAATTTTTGAAAAACAAGTAGCACCCTGTAACTGATCAAAGAGATCATCAATGCGAGGTAGGGGATATCAATTCTTGATGGTAAGCTTGTTAAGTTCACGATAATCGATTCACATCCTGAAAGATCCACCCTTCTTCTTGACAAAAAGAACGGGAGCACCCAAAGGTGAAAAGATAGGATGGATAAAACCTTTGTCAGAAAGCTCTTGAAGCTGCTTAGACAACTCTTGCATCTCAGACGGTGCAAGACGATATGGAGATCTGGCAATAGGATTTGCACCAGGTACAAGATCAATCGGAACTCGACTTGGCGTGCTGGGGGTAAACCAGGTAATTCTTCAGGAAACAACTCAGGATAATCCCGAACAACAGGGATATCTTGAATAGACTTACCTTTGCCATTATCTGCTACAACATGTGCCAAGAAGGCCAGATAGTTCTTTTGCAGATACTTCCGAGCTTGAGTACAAGACATGAGCTTGAGACTACTAGCAGGTTTCTCACCACGAACCTGTAGGATCTTACCTGTTGAGAGCGGAACACGAACAATCTTCTCGAAACAAACTACCTCTGCGTGATGCTTGGCTAACCAATCCATACCTACTATAACGTCGAAGCTTCCAAGTTGCATTGGTGTGAGGTCAATAGGAAAAAGATGGATGTTAAGGTTCAACTGGCAGTTACGAAGAACAGAATCGAGAACAACAGGATCACCACTAGCGACTTCTACTGTCAAAGGCTTTCCTAGTTTCGTTCTAGACATGCCGAGCAAAGGCTCAAAAGACAATGACACAAAACTCTTATCGGCACCTGAATAAAAAAGAACAGAAGTAGACTGATTGTTAACAAAGAACGTACCGTTCACCACCTCGTTGTCTGCTCGCGCCTCAATAGCATTCATGTTGAAGACTCGACCTCGAGCCTGAGCCTGATTCTGATTCGCGTTGACCAGCCTTGGACACTGGTTTCAATAACGAGTCAGGTCCCTACAATTGTAGCACGAACCAGGAGGAAAGTGAGGTCGTGCAGCTTGAGCTTGTTGTGGAGCAGGTGGTTGAGCAGCCTGCTGAGCTGGGTTACGAGCTGCTTGATTGGGAGCAAAGCGACAAACATCAAAAAGATGACCCGACTTCCCACAGTTAGTACAGAAACGACACGGAACTTGCGGTTGATGGTGACTATCGCATCTGTTGCACAACGGTGCATTCCCCGCATACCGTTTCTTTGCCGGTGGTTGTGCAGGCTGATTGGGAGCTGCCTGGTTCGGTTAGGCAGTGACAGCAAAATTCTGGGAAGCCTTGCGCTTCCTAGACCCTTTCGAGGAACCAGATTCCTTACCTTACTTGCTTTCACCCTTATCAGACAACTGCTTCTTACCCTTGTCACCCTTCCTGTGTAGCTTACCCTTTCGGACCTGCGACTCAGTCAATGTCGCAGCTAACTCAATTGCCTGACAAACTGTGGTAGGGTTACTACCAGTGACGATGTCTTGCACGGAGTCAGGTAAGCCATCAATATACCTCTTGATAGCCTTCTCGAGTGGGGTAACCATTGTTGGGCATAGCAAACTCAACTCTTCATACCTATCAGTGTAAGCCCGGTGCTCATCATAAGAGCCCTAAGCTCGGCCCAAGTCTGTGCTAAAGCAACCTCAGCACCACGGTCTCTCATAACCCCATTCCACCATGTGAGAGCCCTCTTCTGAAATACACTGGAAGCAAACTCGACTTTGCGATTATCAGGACACTGAACATGACAAAACGTACTCTCGATGCTCTCAAACCACTGTAGGAGCCCAGTTGCTCCTTCAGAACCACTAAACTTGAGTAGTTTAGCCGAATTGAAACTCTTGAAGTTTCATGGAGCATTATGGTTATTGTTGGCTTGGTTCACTTGAGCAATAATGTCGGGGAGTACAACAGCCATATGCTGCGCCATGATACCTGCCATTTCGGCGTTAGGTAGCGGATTTTCACGTCGAGGAGGCATTTTAAAAGAGGAAACATGAGAGAAAACGAATGAGATGATTAGATGAAAAGAATGATATGATACAAAAATTGACAAAAGCAAAGATGGTGGTCATTCGTCCGTACCACAAAGCAAACAAACGACACACAATGACTAATCAAAGTAAATGGGTCGAAAATAATGTATCGCAAAGACATGCTCGCCTATAAGTGAACACTCACCCCAGGAGTTCCCAGGTAAGAGTGTCTGGTCCGATTATGTGGATTTGTACGAACACTCTAGCCTTAGACAGAAAACCCAGGGTACAGGCATTCACCCTTCCAGTTTGCACGTGTTCACACTATTTAGACCCAAAACTTTGACGAGATTTTGAAAACTTGGAAGGCACAAGGCCAAAAGGATCATTCAAAAACGGATGACTAAATTTTCAAAATCATTCTGAAAAATTGAAGGGTTCAAAACCTTATAACAAATTATTTAAAAACAGATGATTGATTTTCAAAAACCATTTTGGAAAATTGTGTTCTTGTTTTGGGTAATCACCTAAGGATAGATGAAATGCATGTTTTAAGATCTAAACACAAGATAACTTGTGTTGGGGTCCTAGAAAGGTTATAGTCTAGGTCAAAACATTACTAATAACTTAATTCCCTATAACCATTGGCTCTGATACCAACTCTTCTGTCACACCCTGACCATGTAAAACAACTAAACCGCGGCGGAAACGTCGGGGAGTGTTGTAACAGAATTATTGTTTCACAACCATGGTAATTTAAGTTATGTTTTATTTATTAACAAAAATGAGTTACATTGTCTTAAACGAAAGAAACAAGAGTACATAACATTATTTAAACTAATCTTGCTTCTTTTATGTCACTAAGGCCCGAGTCCACCCTAGTGTATCCTGACCAAACCTATGCACCAGCACCTGAAAACACATGTGAAAATAGGTACGTCAGTATAAAAATGCCTATGAGATACATAGGTTTTGTGAAAATAGGATTCATGACTTGTGTTTAAAGAAATGTTTAATAAAAATTAGTCATGAATCTTGTTAAGTGTTTTCTTTTATAATTCATATGAAAACTTAATAAGAAATCAGATTATATAAAAGAAAGATGTATGGTAATTAAATAACCAAGTAAAATGAGTTGTATAAAACAAACTGTTTTGTAAGACAATGTCTTGTGAAAAATATGTTATTTATGTAAAATGTTATATGTCTAAATTGAAATGATTTAAATAACGCTACGATATGTAATATAGTTAAAGCACTTATATATAGGAAGTACCAGCGGCGTATCCACCATTCTTTTATCATATTACACACGCCTCGTTACTTAAATCACTTACCCAAACAAACCACCAATGTAAATTGTTCATGTTTAAACCAATTGTCAAATGTTTATGTGTAAATAATTGTCTATTATCAAGATGTAAATCATGTAATGTGTAAACCAATATCAAAATGTTTATGTCAAATGTAAATCCTGTAATTTGTAACCAAATATCGTGTATGGCAAGTGAAATATATCAACTAAACCATAGTAAAAAATTCACAAAACAAGGTATTGAAGTAAAACTCAGTTTAAATCAAAGTTATGTTTTGTGAAATAAATGCATGCTCTACTGATACAAACATCTATGCGGTATTGTGAAAACGCATACATTCAAGCCTTGAGATTGTGGCGACAAACCCTTAAACAAATTAAAGGTTTATCTGAATTATGTGTATCGAATTCGGATATTCCTTCCATCCAAACAAACCTAGGATTTCAGGAACGGGAGTTGTCAATTCCTATGGTACCACTACCTACTAACGAACGGCGTGATCAATGTTAATGAATGTATTTTTGTCCCATTTAAACAAACCAAATGTCCTACCAAAATATAAGCATGTGATGTAAAACAAATGTACTAAGTATGCAACAAATGGACATACATAGCATGTGATGTAAAACAATGCACTAAGTATGCACTAAATGGACATACATAGCGTGAAATGTAATGTAAATCAATGTACTAAGTAGGCACTAATGGACATACATAGCATAAAATGTAATGTAAAACGATGTACTAAGTATGCACTAAATAGACATACATAGCAAAAACATAATGAAATCATGTACTATAAGTGTACTAATGAACATAACAAGCATATGACATGAAAACATGAAAAGCACGGAAGTAACAAGTAGGCACATGCGTTTCACCCCAAAATGTTTGAAAAACAGTAAAAGAGGGGACTACGTACTCACTTGAGATTGCTCAATAGTCTTTGGATAACCACCAAGCAATGCTAGAAAGATCACATAATCAAACAGCACCTAATATAGGTAACTACGTTAACAAACGGACCTAAATCGGAGGATCGGATAAAATGTGGTCTCGTAAACCAAATGAGTATAATAACTCATGTAATATGGTTTAACAAAGCCTACGTTTTAAAACGGAACCTATCCTAAGTGCTTATGACCCATTACGCGTCGTTTAGGTTGCTTACGCTACTTTAACGCATCGTTCGCGTAAAACGCGTTCGGACCGCCTAACTAGTCCTATGATAAGTAAAATATGCCTTAACATGTCTAATAATGTTGCCTAATCAGTTTAGATGTCAAAATTTATGTTACATATGCTTAAAATGAATTTTGGCGTAAAAAGGGCATTTTGGTCATTTTTCCTAAGGCATATAATTTCCTATCATACAACTAAGTAGACTAAGTAACCATAAAATATAACCTCGGAAGGTTATTCCTTATGCAACTATGGTCACAAGATGTATTTGGTCGAATCCTAATGATTGACCAAACGGGTCGGGTTCGAAAGTCTAAGCGGTTGTGTTGGTGTATATGTCTCTCGACTTCGTCTTGTATCGAGTCTTGTAATAGGTTTGTTAGATCAGGACACATAGTACGAAAGAATAGGGAAACGGAGCTGAAACAGCAAGTTCATGCGAAGTGACCAGTTCGTACGAACTGGCCAGTTCGTACGAACTGGACATGTGTTGTTTCATGCGAAGTGGATCTCCTATAAATAGGTGTCTTGTGTTTTCATTTGGAACATTCCTGATTCCGGTAGCGAAGCTCTGCCGAAGTATCTCCAGCCTGTAAAACGTTGTGAAATCAATACAGGAGATAGTTAAAGTTATTCTAGTGTGTATCCAGCTGAAATAACTTCGATACGTCTGATTCCGCCTTTCGTATTGAACGAGATCTCTTCTGAACGACTCGTTTGGTCGTCTCAACGATCCTACAAGTGGTATCAGAGCTCAGGAGGAAGAGTTCTTACCATTTCAGCTTGTTTTCGTCATCAACATCTGATTTCTACTAACTTTCTTCATGATTTTTCAAAATTAACTGAGTTTTTAAGGTTAAAATGGACTGATTTTCTCATATAACATGCGAAATACAGTTTTAAACAATCCTTGAAAGAATCAGACCTTAATTCAGCCTAAAACGTGATCAATTTTGACAAATTTCAACCGAAAACTCATCAGATCGTTCGAAAATGTTCCACTTCGTTTGAAAAGGTGTTCATTTCGCTTGGAAATCATTTAATTCGCACGAATTGGACATTACTCAGTTCAGTTCGTTTGAGATATTCATCAATTCGCACGAATTGGACATTACTTGTCACACCCTGGCTTTGCGGAAGCGTGGGTTTATTTTGGTGTGACTTCTTAATACCATAGCACAAACACAACCATGCTATATGAAAATAAAACCATGATGTTCATCCATTCAACAAGTTTTAAAAGTTACCAAGACAACATTGTTTAAAAGTTGACACATGAAACGAATTACAATCATGACATAATTAAAAACTTATTCACGAGACCCATCCAAAAGACATGAATAAAAACACAGTTTAAGACTTGTGACCCGTCCAGGCAAAAGTCACATTTCCTAAACTCGGACGACATCATTACTCCTACGCAGCTTGACGACATTGCATACCTTGCCAGATCCCCTAATTTCTTGAAATACATGTAGTTTGAAAAATCAACAAAAAGTTGAGCGAGTTCATGTAAAAGTGAGTATGTATAAACCTTTGTAATATATCTGTATGTATGAAAAATCCCTGGTATGTAGCAATTAAGGAAAAAAAGAGATCACCATTGGGTTGCAAAGCCAATTATATGTGTGAAGTGATGCAGGAAGACTCAAACCTAGCAGATTTTTGTGTCGGGCTCAAAGTCACCCCATGGTCCGTACAGTGGACTCAGGAGCTGGGCTCGCTACACCCAAATAGATCTACCGCTCTTGACCCTCGGTCCTACAATGAGGATTAATGGCCCCAAGTAAAGCCTACCCACTCACATGATCTAAGTAGTATACCCTCCTTAAGCTAACCATACCATATATATAAAAGTCTGTAATAAATGTCGCATGTATTTCACCCCCGAAGTATAAAACTGAAAACAGTAAAGAGAAAAGGGGGACATGAACTCACTGAAGTCCGTATCCTGAAATGTAAATATCCAACTCAACCTGCTGCGTGACGACCTACACGTACTAATGCCTATTAGACGGATGGCCGTGCCTTGGCTTAGGGTTTAACGTTTTTGGAGAAATAGTTAGGTAACTATTCCGTATTCACACTTCTTATTTATTTTATATTTCCTTCCCAAGGATGGGGGTTTTTATACATGTAACGTCATAATTCCGAAAATATATTTTTAAGTCTCACTTGAAAAATGTATTTTTAATCACTTGTCTAAAATATTCTAATTCCAAAATATACATATTTTTTCCCAAAAATATTATATTTTATTTCATAAGTTTCTCCAAAATAATACTTGTCAAAATATACGTATAAGAGTATTTTTCCGAAATATGCATAAGTTACATTTTCAGTTCGCGTTGTAATAACAATACCAGTGTAACTTAAATATTTATTTGTGAGAGCGTTGGTATTATTTTGGAGTCGTAATTTCACAGTATTTTCAAGTTATATTATTTTTATCCTAAAAATAATATATATCTAGTTCACAAAATAATCAAATAATTACACAAGAGTTTTAGTATTAAATATATATTCTAAATACATATTTATCAAATTTTACTTACGAAAATCAACCTCCGACACTTTAATATTTTTGTAATAAAAATCATGGCGAAGTTTATTTCGAAAATAAAGTTAAAAATATATTTGTAAACATTTGTTAGAAAAATATTTCTAAGTGTTAAATTTCTAGAAAAATTTCGCCAGAGTTTCCTTTGTAAATGGAGGTGTCCACGCTTACTAGCGTATCATTTTCTTTTCAAAATCATTCAAACAATTTACCAACCAACAATATACATCATTTATTCACTAATCTTGACAAAAATAAGACTAAATCATAAACGCATGAACTTGAAAGTATGTAAAAAGATGTAGTAAGTTACTATCATGCTTAGTAGGTCTTGTTATCTTTAGAAATAAGATTAGTTTCTTAAAAACTTTATTTTTTAAGAATTTGGAGTTTAACAACTTCTAGTCAAGATTCACAAAAATATTTCTTTATGAAATTTCTTGTTACACAAGTGTTTATACACTTGTTTAGTTACCAAGAATGCCTTTGGTTCATAAAATATCCGGGTTTTAACAAAACTAGTATCTTTAACTTGGTTCTTCTGAAAAACCACTTGTAGATCTTTAGATCTACAAGTTTATAACCTTACTTTTCAAGAAAAATTATGTTTATTCAAGTTTCAAGTTCATGGTGGGTGGTTTCATCATCTTTCATATTTCTAACACTAACATCTTACTAGTTCATGTTCTTGAACATGATCTAGCATATCTAGATGATGATCCATCCAACTTTTACTAACAAACAACATCAAATAATCATAACTACACAAGATTTACAAGATTGACACACATAACTTCTCTTTATCAACCCTTTAACACTTTATGTTTAAGACTTGTTCATGTTCTTTAGTGTTTCTTAAATTTTCACCATTAAATCATCTATTAACCACCAAAAACAAGATCTAGATGATGA
The DNA here is from genome assembly GCA_030545235.1 of Helianthus tuberosus. Lineage (NCBI taxonomy): Eukaryota > Viridiplantae > Streptophyta > Magnoliopsida > Asterales > Asteraceae > Helianthus > Helianthus tuberosus. The sequence goes on along the minus strand of CM060393.1, from coordinate 98,603,060 downwards.
TTAGAAGCACTTACTACTAGCACAAGGCTAGGGAAGAAACAAGGCGTAAAAGCGGTGGATAAAAGGAAACTAGAGTGGTTCTTGAACTTCCGAGTGCACCGAGCCTACTTGTATGATCCCTTGCACCTTTGAGTATGTGAGAAATAGCTAGAATGGAACTTGATGGTGGAGATATGAGGGTGGTGGTGTTCGGCCGTAGGTAATGAGGGAGGGAAGGAGAGAGTTTTGTGTTGATGGTGAGTTGATGAAATGAAGATGTTAGCTTATGGTTGCATTTATAAACCATGTTTTCTTATTATCCATCATACATAATGTTTCTAAATATCTAACATAAACAATTTAATATTCAAAAGAAAGCAAGGGGTGTCCCACCCCTTATAACCGTCGAAGTGGGGGGGGGGTATGGGGTTGGGTGGTGATGATCAAGTTAGGATTTGGTTAAGTTCTAATGATATTTAGTTAGTGTATAAGTGTGTAGTATAATACAAGGTGTGTTAGGGTGTTCGAGGACCCTAACTAGCTCAGAAAAGTAAAAACAATGTATTTGGCAATATTTTTATGTTCCGGGTAAAGTCCGGTTGTTCGGTTGGATATTGATCCGTTAAAGTGCTAAATAAAACTTTAAAGTGTCTTTCATAATGTTTTTAGTGACACATTAAATTCCCATCATTTTGGAAAATATCTAGGACTATTTTACCAAGCTTTTGCACTTTGCTAGCATTGTTAAATGCTGAATTTTGGTATTATAGTGCAGAATTCTGCACTTTAAGTATGTTTTAGGCACTTCCGGTCACTATAACTATCACCAAGTGACCCAGTTTTATGATCCTCACCTCCCTACACTCCCTACCAGTGTAGTACTTTATTCCCGGCTCATACTGGCCTCAATATAGTGTCTATCTAGGTGCTGGCATTGTCAGCATGTTGTCTGAGTTATCCGCTCACTGTGCTAACTATGCTTTATGCATCATGGTTGTCACTACAGTTTGTGTGTAAATAATAGAGTGACAGTATAAAGTGTGATGCATGAGTATGTATGTAACAGAAATCAGTAAGCAGTTTAATCACAGTTGTAATCAAGCACAGTAAATAAGCACTAATTAAATATTAATTAATTTGTACGGATACCTGGATTTGTGAGGGTTGTCTCATTCTCCCCCCGTTAGAGAAATTTCGTCCCGAAATTTTAGGCTCTGCTTCTAGTTGCAGGGGTCTTGGGAAACAAATGGGGGTATTTCTCTTTCATGCGATCCTCACGTTCCCACGTGAATTCCGGACTGTGTCTTGCATTCCATCGAACTTTGACGAGTTTGACACTACTCCTGCGTGTTTTGTTAACTTTCCAATCCGTAACCTCAATGGGTTCTTCAGTGAAGTGGAGCGTGTCGTCGATATGAACTTCGTCAGCAGGAATGATCACTGTCTCCTGTGTTGGACTCTTCTTCAGATTCGATACGTGGAATGTATCGTGAACGCCATTAAGTTCAGCAGGTAGGTCCAATTTGTATGCTACAAGCCCAATCCTTTGCAGGATTCTGAATGGGCCAATGTAACGCGGATTCAACTTCCCACGCTTTCCAAAGCGTGCCACACCCTTCCAGGGTGAAACCTTCAATAAAATTATATCTCCCACCTCAAACTGTAGAGGTTTTCTTCTTTGATTTGCATAGGCTTTCTGTCTGTAGCGAGCCGCCTCGATGCGCTTTCGAATTTGTGCAATCTTGTCTATCGTCTCTTGGACTATTTCGGGACCAACAAGCTGTCTATCACCCGCATCAACCCAACATAGCGGTGATCGACACTTTCGTCCATAAAGAGCTTCAAATGGCGCGGCTCCAATACTGGTGTGGTACCTGTTGTTGTACGAAAACTCGACTAATGGTAAGTGATTATCCCAGCTACCACCTAGGTCCATTACACATGCTCTCAGCATATCCTCCAACGTCTGAATAGTTCGTTCACTTTGGCCATCAGTTTGCGGGTGAAACGTAGTACTTAGATTCAACTGTGAGCCAAAAGCTTCTTGGAAAGACTGCCAAATCCTTGACACGAAGCGTCCATCTCTATCAGAGATAATCGAGAGAGGCACTCCATGACGTGCAACAATCTCTCGCATGTATATTTCAGCAAGTTTACTGGTGTTGTCTTTCTCCTTGATTGGTAGGAAGTGCACATAATTTGTTAGACGGTCTACTATTACCCAAATTGTATCATGGCCCTTGGGCGTCTTTGTCAACTTCGTTATGAAATCCATTGAGATCTGCTCCCATTTCCATTTGGGTATTTCGGGTTGCTGCAGGAGACCTGAAGGCTTTTGGTATTCGGCCTTAACCTTGGCGCACGTTAAACACTTACTAACATATACTGCAACATCGCCCTTCATCCTAGGGCACCAGTAGAAATCCTTGAGATCCTGGTACATCTTATCCGCTCCGGGATGAATTGAGTACCGCGACTTGTGGGCTTCATAAAAAACAACTTTTCTCAAACCACCAAACAGAGGAACCCAAATCCGTTTCATGAAGCATAAAGTTCCTTCCTCGTTTGGTATTAACTGCTTCTCCATCCCACGGAGATATTCGTCCTCAATATTCCTTTCTTTCAAAGCTCCTCTCTGTGTGGCACGAATGCGCAGAGAGAGGTCTGTCTGGACAATCATCTCCAAAGCTCTAACCCTTATGGGCTTGATCCTCTCTTTTTGACTCAGGGCATCAGCGACCACATTTGCTTTCCCTGGGTGGTATTTGATCTCGCAATCATAATCATCTAACAGTTCTACCCAGCGCCTTTGCCTCATGTTGAGTTCCTTCTGATCGAATATGTGCTGTAAGCTTTTTTGATCAGTAAAAATTGTACATCGCGTACCATACAAATAGTGTTGCCAAATCTTCAACGCAAATACCACCGCGCCTAACTCCAAGTCGTGCGTGGTATAGTTTCTCTCGTGAGTCTTCAACTGGCGGGACGCATATGCTATAACTTTCTGGTGCTGCATCAGCACGCAACCCAAGCCTTGACGCGAGGCATCACAATACACCACGAAGTCATCTGTTCCTTCAGGTAGCGATAAGATCGGTGCATCACAAAGCTTATTCTTCAACAACTGGAACGCTTCTTCTTGCTTGTCACTCCAATCAAACTTTTTGTCTTTCTGTGTGAGCGCGGTCAGAGGTTGAGCGATTTTAGAGAAATCCTCAATGAACCTTCGGTAATAACCAGCCAAACCTAAGAATTGTCGGATCTCGGTTGGCGTCTTTGGAGTCTCCCAACTCTTGATCGCCTCGATCTTTGTTGGATCCACATGGATTCCATTTTCGTTAACCACATGTCCAAGAAATTGGACTTCACGCAGCCAGAACTCGCACTTCGAGAACTTAGCGTACAATTTTTCCTTTTTAAGTAGCTCCAGAATAGCTCTTAAGTGCTCTTCGTGCTCGTCCTTCGTCTTCGAGTAGATTAAAATGTCATCAATAAACACGATCACAAACTTGTCGAGGTACGGCTTGCAAACTCTATTCATTAAATCCATAAAAACTGCCGGTGCGTTCGTTAACCCAAACGACATTACCAGGAACTCGTAATGTCCGTAACGAGTCCTAAAGGCCGTTTTCGGGATACTTTCCTCTTGTATCCTTAGTTGATGATATCCTGATCGAAGGTCTATTTTTGAATAAAAGCTTGAACCTTGCAGCTGATCAAACAGGTCATCGATTCTCGGCAGGGGATATCTATTCTTGATAGTCAACTTATTAAGCTCACGGTAGTCTATACACATCCGAAAACTACCATCCTTCTTTTTAACGAACAGTACTGGAGCTCCCCAAGGTGAGAAGCTTGGCCTGATAAATCCTTTATCCAATAGCTCCTGAAGTTGTGTTGACAACTCCTGCATCTCTGAAGGCGCAAGTCGGTAGGGTGCCTTAGCCACAGGCGCGGCGCCTGGGACTAAGTCGATGTGGAACTCGACTTGTCTTTGTGGCGGTAATCCTGGCAAGTCTTCTGGAAAGACTCCAGGATATTCTTTCACGACCGGAATGTCCTCGATCTTTGGCTCAGCACCTGCTTTATCCACGATGTGTGCCAAGAATGCAACACATCCCTTTTGTAAACACTTTCTAGCTTTCAGACAGCTACTGATTCTCAGAGGCGTATCACGCTTCTCTCCATGAACTACGATCGTCTCTCCATCTTCTATTGGGATGCGGATGGTCTTTTCGTGGCAAACAATCTCGGCTTTGTTGCTCGATAGCCAATCCATCCCTACCACCACGTCGAAACTTCCCAATTCGACAGGCAGTAGATCCAAAGTGAACTCGCGTTCTCCCAGCTCAATCACGCATCCTCTGATGACTTCGCCCGTTTCAACTAGTTTCCCATTCGCCAATTCAATCGAGTATGGAATGTCTAACTTACTAGGCGTCAACCCAAGTATATTCTTAAATTCTAATGATACGAAACTATAATCGGCACCAGTATCAAACAGAATAGATGCAAAACGTCGGTTTACAGGGAACGTAACGGTGACTACGTTCGGATCCTGGCGTGCTTCCCTTGCGCCGATGTTAAAGACTCTTCCATGAGCTTGATTCAGCTTCGGGCATTCCCTCTTAAAGTGCCCAACATCTCCACAATTGAAACATCCTGGCCCTCGGCCATTCCCATTTCCATTTCCACCTTGAGCGTTGTTTTGGTTGCGATTTCCACTCCCAGCTTGATTTGCAAAATTCCCACAGTTTCCGTTTCCTCCATTATTCCCTTGCGGGCGATTTCCATTACCATTCCCATAACTTCGATTACCACCACGCCCAGTACCAGTTCCGGCCCAACACGTATCCTTCGAGTGGCCGCTCTTCCCACATGACTCGCATTTTCTCAATCCGCACGGGCCAGAATGATGGCGCTGGCATGTATCACACCTGGGCAGAGTGCCCATATAACCTTTTCCTCTGCTTTCAACACCGGTTTTGGCCCTGGCCGGTGTGCTCGACTCACCTTTCTTGCTCACAACGTTGGTACCTTGCTTGAAATTCGAAAATTTTTGCTTGTTTTCCCCAGACGACTCCACGTGAGTCTCTTTCTTCTTCGGCTCCGAGATGGAAAATTTGTTCAACCTAATGGCCTCTTCAGTAAGCGCCACACTGAGGTCTATGGCTTCCGTGATCATGGCAGGTTTGGACGTGGTAACCATACTCATTATCTGGGGTGCCAATCCCCAGATAAATCTCTCAACACGTTTAAACTCGGGTGTAACCATGTACGGCACTACGTGAGATAAATCATGAAACCTTTGAACATATTCCGCAATCTTAGGACCATCCATTCTCAGATGCCAGAACTCAGTCTCTAACCTCTGTATTTCAGCACGCGAGCAGTACTTCCTCCTCATTAACTCTTTTAACTCAGCCCAAGTTAACGCATAAGCAGCAGCTTCTCCTAAAGTTTGCACTTGCAAATTCCACCACGATAGGGCTCCATCCAGAAACAGCCCTGAGATGTAGGTTACTTGTTGCTCGGGAGCGCATTTGCTCATTCTTAAGACAGAGTCTGTCTTTTCAGCCCACCTAGCAAACGCAACGGCACCTCCTGTGCCGTCGAAATTCACGGGCTTACAGTCGAGAAACTGCTTGTAGGTGCACCCTGCACATACGTTAAAATTTACCAATGGTATTAGCGGACGTGCTATAAATATCCAAATGTATGGTAATATGTCTCAAGCCACTTGACATTACCATGGGGTGGATTGTTGTTGCCGTTGTTGCTTGAATGGCTCCCGATTGTTCCTCCTTGGGAGGCTGCATATTGAGCTATGGCTGCAGCAATGATCCCTTGGAGTTCCACCTCTGTAGTGGGTAAGTGTACATCACGTCTTGGAGGCATCTTCTAAAAGATGATCATATAGGTCAGGTCATAGTAAGTATGATAATTATACATATACAGTAACGTTCATCCACACATAACATCTCATGTTATAAATTAAAACGTATAACCCAACAAAGCATGTAGTGAGAATGTTGCCATTGAGCTTTTCATTAATCATGACCACAACAGTGTTTTACAAGTTTAACAATACATCACATGTCAAAGTAAGATCGTGGGGCTACATCACCCCCAAAAGTACAAATCTGTCTACACCTATCATATACAAAAAAGTGAGATCACTCAAAAGGCTTCGTAAGCTGGCTCAATAGCGACCTTCTCACCAAAATATCGACCTGCATAAAACCAAAAATATGCCTATGCTGATGGCGGTGGAGGAGGAGGAAAATGAGAGAAAAGTAAACGACGCATGTGTAACCAGTCCTCCTCTAAGGCACGATAGGCGCGCAGCAAATATGCTATCTGCTGCTTAGAGGTCATGAAACGAACATCTGAATCGGGGGAAAGTGGACGAGGAGCGTGTGGTGCTGCAAATGGGGTCTGGCAATGACAAGATGGACGTGGAGCTCTCTCCAAATCCTGAATACGACGTGTCAATGCATCCTGCAGTATCATCAAGGAAGTAAGGATGTTAGGAAACTTTATTTGTAAGTATTGAAGAAAAACACAATCAACTGGATCTATGAAGAGATCACAGTCCTGAAGATCACGAACTAGAAAAAGAAGATCAGATGGGACAACCGGAATACATAGCATCTACTTCAAAGAATCACAAGTTTATTAAGAGCTGAATTGGATTATCAGAAAAGGTCATTTCTGATGGATCTGATGATATTTCTGATGAAATATCATCAGTAGCTGACGATTCTGATCATCAAGGATTTTCTGATGATGTGTTCATCAGAATTTCTGATGAAGTGGTTTATCAGAATTTCTGATGAAATAACCCACTTGTCTGAAATTGGCTCTGTCCTGCCACACTAACCGAAGCAAGTTGACATTAAATGATATCATGATGAAAAAGGCAACTTGAACGTTGGAATCAATGAATATGTCAATTGGCTACTTTTTACAGGAATTATTGTATGAATAAACTATTGTTTATTCATACAAGCCGTCTATAAATAGAAGGCTCAACCAGGAGAAGCAAAGTGAGTTTGAAGCTTAGCATTCACACATACATCAAAACTCCATTGCTCCCCCCCCCCCACAGAATTCAAGATTCATTTGTATTAGATAATAATCTTACAATCACCTTGTAAACCATTTTTGTTTCAAAGTGATATAACCTTGATAATTCTGTAGGTCTTATTTCTTGAAAGTCTGATTTCCATTTCCGCACATCTTTTTCACATCTACTGAAATCACTTGCCATATTACGAGAAAAGAAGTTGTTTTGAGCCTGAACTGGGTCTAACAATTGGTATCAGAGCAGATTGAATAAACTATTTTCAAACGATCAATCGCTCATCTTCTTTTCTCTAAGTATGGCCAGCTTTCAATCCTGGAATAATGCTTTTAACATTGGTTCTATGTCTAAACCTCCGACTCTGGTTAGAGAAGAATACCCCCAATGGAAAATCAGGATGGTCAATTTCCTTAATGGTCATGACCGAGCTCTGTTTCAATCCATTGAAAGGGGTCCACATACACCAATGACTGATATACCTGCTATTCCAGCAACTGACCAATCACCAGCAATCCCTGCCTCCCGTGCTCCTAAAAGTGAAATAAACTGGAGTGCGGAAGACAAGGAACTGGTGGCTGGGGATGAAAGGGCAAATTCACTTTTAATTATGGCCATCCCCAATGACATATTTTCACAAGTTGATGCTTGTGCATCAGCTAAGGAAATATGGGATCAGTTGGAAAACCTTTGTGAAGGAGGAGAAAGGATGAGAAGAAACAAGAGAACAAATAATGTCTCATCTTATGAAAGGTTTAAAAGTTTACCCAATGAAAGGTTAAATGATACATATCAAAGATTTACAAAACTTTTAAACGAGCTAAAGAAATTTGGTATAACAAAATCAAACGATGAAAGAAACATAAAATTTCTTGATGCCCTTCCTAGAGAATGGAGAAGTCTAACCATGACTTTATCATCAACCTTAGAACTAGGAAACATGAGTCTTCATGACTTATACAGCATCTTGATCCCCAGAGAGGAAGAAATATTTGAAGAAACCATTCAAAGAGGGGGATCTTTAGCTCTAATCTCCAACTCACAAAGATCAACAACAACAAATGATCCACAACCTTCAAACAGTCAAAATCTTGAAACTTCTGATGCATCATCAGACTTTTCAGCTTTTGCTGAAGCAATAGCACTGCTCACCAAAACATTTGAGCAGAGGTTGAGGGGAAGTAACCAGAGATACCAGAGGAGTGACAAAGGAAGGATGGATGGAAGATCTAAAGAAGAGTTTAGATCTAAGGATAAAGGGAAGGCTGAAGTTGTGTGTTACAAGTGCAAGCAAAGAGGTCACTATGCATCAGAATGCAAGACCAAAAAGCTGAAGGATGTTGCCTATTATGAGAAAAAGCTTGAAGAAGCAAAGAAGAAGCAACAAGTAAGCTTAATTGCTGGAACAGATACATGGTTATCTGATGATTCTTCTGATGATGAAGAAGAAGAGTTGGCAAATTTTTGCCTCATGGCACTCTCTGAAGGACTACCAGAAACTTCAGAAGAAAAGGTAAATTTAGACAATCTTGATCTTGAACACAAACTAAACAAGCTCATGTCAGATTTTCTAAATCTGCAAGAAAAACGTCAATCAGATATTAGAAAATCTGATGAGTTACAAAGGACTTTGAATAAAATCATTCTTGAAAACCAACATCTTATAGAGGACAGTTTAGATCAAAGAGCAAAAATTGAGTTTTATGAAAATGAAAGAAAAGATCTTTACAAGAAAATCAATGACAAAGAAATCAACGTAAGAGGTTTTCAACAGGCTAAAGAATTCATAAATTTTATTGAGTCCACACCAAAGAACAAAGGAGAGGGTTTAGGCTATACAAATGCTACAAGACCAAATAGAAATAAACCCACTATCTTTGTAAAAGCAACTCATCAGATTTCTGATAATTTAGTATCAGAATTTGAATCTTGCAAATCAATCTGTTCTGAATATTCTTTTGACAAACCAAACTTCAAAACAAGCAAGAGTGAATGCAGTCAAGAATCTGTAAAAACTCCAGAAGCAGTTCACTCATCTTTTCAAAATTATCCAATCATTCCATCACAAGAGGAACAATCAGAAAATTCTGATAACTCTAGTATGTGTGTTGACATACTGAAGCTTGTCCAACACCATCTTCAAAAGAAAAATGTAAAATCTGTTAATGGCTCAGCATATAACAGAGTTTCTGATGCAAAACCAAGAAGAAATAAAAATAAAATGTTTCAAATTTCATCAGAAACAGTACCCAAGCATGCCTGGGTACCGAAAACCCTCTAATCATTTCATTTCAGAACCATCTTGTGCAGCAGATCTGGTACTGCGACTCAGGAAGCTCCAAGCACATGACTGGGGACAGGAGCTTACTCAGCAACTTTGTTTCAAAGCTAGGTAGAATGGTAAACTTTGGAAATGGTGTGAAGGGAAGGATCATGGGATATGGTTGCATAGAATATGGATGTTTGACCATAGAGAAAGTAGCCTATGTTGAAGGCTTAAAGTATAATTTGCTGAGTTGTGGTCAATTCTGTGACAAAGGTTTTCAGGTAACCTTTTTACCAGAAAAATGCTTGTTAATAGGTATAGATGATAACAAAATTTATTTAAGTGGGAAAAGGATAAGAAAATCAATCTACTATTTTGACTTCAAAGAAGAAAGTGAACATCCAAAACTGTGTTTATTTTCAAAACATAACAAGGGTAGTAGTTGGTTATGGCACAAAAGGCTTGCTCATTTAAATTTCAAAAACCTAAGCAAATTAGCAAGCAAAGGTCTGGTAAAAGGATTACCTTTGATATCCTCAAAGAAGGATAAAATTTGTGAAGCATGTGAAATGGGAAAATCCAAAAGAAGCTCACACAAATCAATTTCTGAGTCTTCTATTTCACAAAATTTGGAACTGTTACACATGGATTTGTGTGGACCCATAAGTACAGAAAGTTTTCCTGGAAAGAAATACATACTAGTAATAGTGGATGATTTCTCCAGGTACACATGGGTAGAATTTTTGAGAAAGAAAAGTGAAACTCCTGATCTGATCATTAATTTTATTAAGAAAATTGAAAATCTGTTAAAACTAACAGTGAGAAGGATCAGATCAGACAATGGAACAGAATTTAAAAATGCAAAAATTGAGAATTTCTTAGTAAGTAAAGGAATCTCTAATGATTTTTCTGCTCCAAGAACACCACAACAGAATGGTGTGGTTGAAAGAAGGAATAGGACCTTGGTAGAAGCTGCCAGAACCATGCTAGCTTATGCTAAATTGCCCACTCACTTTTGGGCAGAAGCTATAGCAAATGCATGTTTTACACAAAACAGATCCATAATCAACAAAAGGCACAACAAAACACCTTACAACATTATAAATGGAAGAATACCTAGTATAAAATTTTTGCATACATTTGGTTGTAGATGTTTTGTTTTTAATGATTTTGAAAGCCTTGAAAAATTTGACAGAAAAGCAGAAAAAGGCATTTTTCTTGGTTACTCTTTGTCCTCAAAAGCATACAGAGTTTTTATTCTCAACACCAGGACCATCAGAGAAAGTTTGTATGTCTCATTCGATGACTCATCAGAAACAGAGGTTTCTAATGAGTACATAAAAGAAATAAACTTTTCTGACAAACCAAAATATTATGAACATATCTTTGAAATATTAAATGAAGATTTCCTAGAACATGATAATGCCTACACAAATAAATCAAAAGATTATTCATGTTCTAACTCTGCAGATCAAGTATGTAGTACATCAGAAATCCAGATTTCTGATACTTTTCAGACAAATGTAGTACCTGATCAGGGGGAAACTTCAAATCCATCAGAACCAACAACATTTCACAACAAGTTAAGATGGATCAAAGGACATGTTCATTCTGATATCATAGGCAATCCTGCAGATGGTGTCAGAACAAGATCTGCCACTGCACATGAGTGTGCATTCTCAGGGTTCTTAAGCAAGATAGAACCCAAATCTGTCAAGGGAGCTCTAAATGATCCAGACTGGATTCAAGCCATGCAAGAAGAGCTTGATCAATTTGAAAGGAGCAAGGTATGGGATCTGGTACCCAAGCCAAATGACAAATCTGTCATAGGCTCAAAATGGGTGTTCAGGAACAAATCTGATGAGAACGGCATAATCACCAGGAACAAAGCAAGGTTAGTGGTCAAGGGTTATTGTCAACAAGAAGGTATTGATTATGACGAAACTTTTGCACCAGTAGCTAGATTAGAAGCTGTAAGAATTTTTCTTGCTTATGCTGCATCTAAGGACTTAAAAGTTTATCAAATGGATGTAAAATCAGCTTTTCTGAATGGTAAAATTGAGGAAGAAGTTTATGTACATCAACCAGAAGGCTTTGTTGATCCAAAATTTCAAAATCATGTTTATAGATTAAACAAAGCCTTGTATGGGTTGAAGCAAGCTCCTAGAGCCTGGTATGAAACCTTATCAAACTTCTTACTCAATTCTGGGTTTACCAAAGGAACTATTGACACCACTCTTTTTCTCAAAACACACAAAGGTCACACTTTGCGGGTCCAGATATATGTTGATGACATTATATTTGGATCAACAAATGAAAAATTTTGTGACAAATTTCAAAAATTGATGACCAGCCACTTTGAAATGAGTATGATGGGTGAGTTAACCTTTTTCTTAGGGTTACAGGTAAAACAAAGAATTGATGGAATATTTTTGAGTCAATCAAAATATGTAAAAACGATTCTACAAAAATACTCACTTGAAAACTGCTCTGTTTCAAAAACTCCCATGGCAACAGGGAACAAGTTAGATTCTGATAAAAATGGTATAAGTGTTGATATTAAAACCTATAGAGGGATGATAGGATCACTGCTTTATTTAACTGCAAGCAGACCAGATATCATGTTTGCAACATGTTTTCTGGCCAGATATCAATGTGATCCTAAAGAATCCCATCTGAAAGCTGTAAAAAGGGTTTTTAAATATCTCAAAGGCACATTAGAAATTGGTCTCTGGTATCCAAAGGATACAAACCTTGAATTAATTGCATACACAGATGCAGATTATGCAGGGTGCAAAATTGACAGGAAAAGCACATCTGGTGCCTGTCAACTTTTGGGAGAAAAATTGGTATGTTGGGCAAGCAAGAAACAAAACTGTGTTGCCACATCAACAGCAGAATCAGAGTATGTAGCAGCAGCAAGTTGCTGTTCACAAGTGCTATGGATGCAAATTCAACTGAAAGATTATGGAGTAACTCTGACAACAATTCCAATTCTATGTGACTCAAAGAGTGCCATTGCAATAACTGAAAATCCTGTTCATCACTCAAGAACCAAACACATAGATGTCAGATACCACTTCATAAAAGATCATGTGGAGAAAGGTAACATTGAAATGTATTTTGTCCCAACTGAAAATCAAATTGCTGATATCTTTACAAAACCTCTTGATGAAAAGAGACACAATTTTTTAATCAGCAAACTAGGCATGGTTAATCTAAATGATGAAGATTTCTCCGAAAACTCAAAAACACAAATTGGAAACCAACTTGTTGAAAATCAAAATTCTGATATTCATAGAACAAATCAACTAGTTTCTGATAAAACAATCCATCAATCTGATGGAACACAAGAAAATCTGATGAACTATCCATAAAAGGATAGTTTATCAGATATTCTGAAGAAATATCAGGATATCTGGTAAAAGTACCAGAAGTTCTGATATAAAATCAGAAATCATGTTTGAAACATCAGGATAATCTGTAAAAATACATCCTCATGCACATTCCACATATTGTAATTATTTATTTCCGTGTTGTTTTTGTTTTGTTTTTTTTTTAATTAAAAAAAAACAAAAAGGGGGAAAAGTAACATGCATACTGATGGAGTTCCATACAGCTGTAATAATCAACCATCTCATTATCTTTTCAGTTTATTGAATTTCATTTTTTTGCATGCAACGTCATTTCTTCATAAGGAACTTAAATGTGACACGTAGGCACTAGAATCATTAGGAGCTATGAAAATAGATGCCTAGTCATTAAATGCTTACTCACACATGGGACTTAATAGACTGTCAAAATCACTGTTACATTCACTGGGATATATATCTTCTTAATTGAAGAGAAAAAGGTTGGCTGTTAACATCACTTTCACCTATAAATATTAACAACCTGAAAAGAACGTTTGTAACTAAAACCAGTTCTTCAAAAGCCCTTCAACAGTTTTTCCTTATCAAAAAGCCACTCAATTCCATCTTCCGTTTCACAGACTTCACAATCTTAGATTAAGATCCAACTTGGAAGGACCTGCATGGGAGGACTGCAGGTTTGTGTACAATATGATCATGCGAAGTCCTCTAGGCTTTGCTGTGTCATCACATGTCACCATATATCCAGAACTTCTCCAAGAGTTCTGGTGGAATTCTCAAATCATTTTTGGTGGTACTTCTATGTGGATTGAAAGTGAGGTTATGGGAGTAAAAATCACTCTAAAAGAAGAAACAATCAGAAATGTCCTTAAACTGGGTAATAATCATGAAATCCAACTTCCGGAAAAATCAAATGTGCAACAAACCTTGACTGAAATGGGCTATCACACACTCAACTCGTCAAGGGCCATTAGCAAGTCTGGTTTTATACCACCTTTCCAGTTTTTGGTAACACAGCTAAGTGTCTGCTTTTCCAAGAAAATTGGACACTTCAATGAGCTGTCGAATAGGATGATGGAAGTGGTGCATGCTGTGATACAAGAAAAACCGTTCAACTATGCTAAGTTTCTAATGAGAGACCTAGAAGCAAACATCCACGACCGTCAACCCTTTCTGATTTACCCTCGATTTGTTACCAAGGTGATCACCAGTCAGCTGGGCTTTGGAGGAGTGAGAAGCTGCTATTCAAGAACTGAGCTGGTACTTCAAGAAAACATTAGTGAAGCCACCTTGACGCCATCAACGAATCACACCGGACGAGTAACCAGTCTTTGGTTATATGTGAAGTGCATGTTCAATGTGTTAGAGGAGGAGGAGGAGTAGTTTTCTTTGTTTTATGTCTTGTTTTCGTTTAACATGTTTGTTTTATGTTTTCTTTCAACAGGGTTGTTTTAATTTTTTTTGGCAAATAGATCTAGGGGGAACAAACACAACTTGACTAATAAAAGCAAAGAAAATCTGGTGAATTACACATAAATACTGACAGAAGTTAGTAGAACTCATAATCTGATGATCAATCAGAAAAATTAATCATTCACCAGAAAACTGTGAAAATTCTGATAACAAATCAGAAAATCATATTTTGTTTTGAAAAACCAGAAAGTTTAACATATCATCAGAAAAACAATTCTTTTAATCAGATTTAATTGAATTTATAAAAATCCAAATTTTTAAGAAAAAGTTTCTTTCTAATTTTTTTTTTCTGAGGACTGGAACAAGCTATATAAACAATATACCTTTGGTATATCAGAACAAAGGTGTGGAGTTCAGAACTGCAAGACTATAATGTAAGTAAAATCTCAGAACTCTACTTATTCCCTCTCATCTCAAAAAAAAAAATTTCTGATGATATATATATATATATATATCATTATGAGAAATATATGGGGAAACACACAAAGGGTTTCGATTGGACCTTTTAAAAAAAAGGGGTCCCACATAGAGAAAAGGTGCAAGTTGGAAACTAGTGTTTATCTGCAAAGTCTTTGAAGTCTCTAAATATCTTTAAAAGGATATACATTAAATTAGAGATAAATCAAAGGTTTTTCAAAAACGGTTGTCTCCTTAAAGGATTAAAACATCTTAAAGGTGTCATTAATCACCCTGAACTCAAACAACCCACGACAAACACTCAAAAATCTCTGTCGCTACACCCTATAAATACCTCATTCAAAAACAGAGTCTTTCATCTTCAACCTTCAAATTCAAAACCCTAAAGCCCTTTTCCAAACACAAAAACCCAAATTCTCAATGGCTGCTGTCAACATCAACATACCTCAAGTTAAACACTCAGTTCCTTTCATCACTGAAGATGAATTTCTTCCATTAAAGAGCAACAATGAAGCAATGAATGATAACATCGAAGAATATGATATGAAGTGTCAAATTCTCATTGAATTTCTAACAAGATGCCCGTTAGCTCAAGCTCTTACAAAGACCAGAGAGGTACCACAAGAAATCATACAACAAGTTGTAAAAACTCTCAAAATCTCAAGTCAAACTGAGCTAACAGCACATGTATGGGGAAATATCTTCATTAAAATTTCACCAGAAACGATAAGGGAATGTTTAGAGCTACCCTTACATCAAAACTTTGAAAAATCACCAGAAAGAGAAGATATGTTCTCACAACTTGATGCTGTAATGGGATACAAAACAAAGATTTCAACAATGAATAAATTCAAGAGAAACAAGCTACCTGCCTTTTGGCAAGTCTTAATGGAAATTCTGAACAAGTGTCTATCGTCAAAGATTGGAGGTACAGATCAGATAAATATGAACATTCTAACAATCATGTTCAGTCTAATTAATGGATTGAACATTGATTATGGAGCAGAAATATTTATTCTGATCAGGAGATCAATTCTGACCAAAGATGGTAGAATAGATTCACATCTACCCTTTCCAAGATTTCTATCTATCATAATTTCTGATGCTTTTCTAAAAAGAAACATGGCTATAACAGCATCAGAAAATATGTGGAAGACAGAAATTATGAAACCTTGGAATGCTGCAGGGTCTTGGAAGTCAGATTATGATGTACCTGCTCTGACAGAAAAAATGATGAGTATAATACCAGAAGAATCACCATACGGAGCAGAATACCTGAAAATGTTGAACAAAAAGTCAGAAAGAAAAGGAGTTTTTGAACAAGTGTTCCCTATGGAGCATGATGCACAGGAATCTAGCACACCAAGAATGGAATAGCAGGATGAATCTGATCCTCATCTAGCTGATAAAGATATAGATATGAATCATGTGGCTGAAGAACATCATGCTGAAGCCTCACACATTGGAGAAACAGGTGCACAACAGTCTAAAATAAACATATTTTATGATTCTGAGAATGATTCTGATGAATCAATTCAAGGAAAACATGAAATCTTACTTAGAGAAACTATTTCTTCAAAACAAGATGTGAGTAAAACAAAAGACTCATTTTCTGAATCAGATTCTGAGAAGGAAAATGTAGTAACAACATGTGGAGATCAGCCTACTGATCAAGGAAACCTGGATGAGAAAACAAAAAGTTTCTCAACAACTCATGGAGAACCTGAAAAGGTTCAAGGATATGAGGAAACCCAGAACTTGAATTTGTTTCAATTTTCTGGAGAGGATATAAGGAATTTGGATTCGTCCAATCCTTTTAACCTTAAAACAGCAGAGAATGTGTTTTCTGCTGGTGGTAGAAGAGAAATATCTGTTGTTTTTCCAATTTCCCAAGAACATCAGTCTATGTCACCTAAACAATTTCAAAAAGAACCTGAAGATGAAGCTGCTACTGTGAAAACAGCAACAGAAGAAAAACTTGATCTAATACTAGAAGAAATCAAAAATCAAAAATCAGAGATCAAGTTTTTGTCAGAAACTGTCAAAGTTGTGCAGAAGCAAACTGAAGACAATACTGCAACTCTCAACAAATTGCAAAAATCATCAGAAAACAAAGAAAGCTCATCAGAAATTGAGAAAGCTATCAAGGAACTGAATGATATCAAGAAAAAGATGGCTGAGGGTGAAACTGCAGGAGAAAGCTCAAGTTCAGGGAAGCTTCTTGAAGAAATACAGTTCCTCAGAGCCAACAACAGCAGCATGACTGAGGCTTTTGAGAAACTGTTGATGGAATTAGCTGCACAAAGAAATCAAGAAAATCAAGAGATACAGAAAATGAAGAAACAAGAGGAAACAAATACTCAAGCTCTTACTAATGTTCATCTGTTAGTTAAGAGATTGCAGTATAATGTTGCCAGACTAGCAAATATTGATCTTCATGAACTGAAAGCCCCAATTCCACAGGAAAGACAAGCAAGAATATCAGAAACTTCTCAACAACAACCAGAAATAGTTCAACAAGATCAAACCAAACCAACAGAAACCTCAACAGCTCAAAAACAGAAGCAACCCATGGGTCCACCTCAAGATAAACAGAAGATACTCATGGGTCCTCCACCAAATGTCTCAAAGCCAGACACTTCAAGGTTACAACCAAAAGATCATGTTCCAGTACAACCAGTTTCTACAACCATCACAGGAGAAACAAAGTTGAGCATACTAATGGATACAAAAGAAAAGAGAAGAATGGAAAATGAAGTGACTTCCTCAAAAAGGCCAAGAAAAGAAATGATAGAAGATTCAGAAGGGAACATCAGAGAAATGGAAGTACTAAAAGGTGATTTACACACTATTATGTACCCTGAAGAACATCTAAAGAATTACTATTGGAAAGGTCCAGAAGACAACCCAAAGAGATCACTCTCTCCAATAAGCAAAGGCATTGTTGAAAACAGAAACAATGGAGGTTGGGTAATTTTGCACAAGCACTTGACCAATCCAATAGTATCAATCGAAAGAATTGATACAATGACCACTGGAGGAGGCATCCTAGGAAATGAAGCACAAAACAAGTATACCTTGATCAGAAAAGACAACAGTCAACAAAAGGTTACTGATGCAGATCTGGCTGATGATATTCACCCATTGGGAATAGTCAAAATAAAGAATATCATTGATGAAATGAAAGGTAATTCAGTTATAATCAGAAGAGCCCTTGAAAGTCTCAAAAGTGCAGGAGAAAAGTTATACAAAAGGGCTGCACTGGCAGACTTTGATCTATGTATCAATTTTGAGTACAGCAACAAAGTGCTAATACCACCTCCAAACACTTCAATTCCAGCTGAAATTGCTTCTAAACCATTAAGAACTGGAGCAATCTTTGATCAACCAGAAATGAGTGTAGTCTTCAAAGATGCTAATAAAGAGAAAGCTCTGTTCAGAATCAGTGATATATGCAGGTATTCAAATCAAACTCTGAAATATATAAAAAACCGCATGAATGAAAAACAAGAGCAGCTCAAAGAGAAGGGAAAGAACAATGAAAAGCTGAGAAAAACAATTGAAGAGTGCATTGATAATTGGATGGAAGCAAGAGGATGGTATAAAGAAATGTACAAAGAAACTCAAAAGGCAATTGACTACAAGAAAAGGCTGAAACCTGGAGACAAATACAGAAGTGGAGTGAAGATCAACTAATGATTTAAAAAGATTAAATTTCCTATTTATGAACAATATTTTATCAATGTCTGATTTAAGTTGGTTTGACTATGTTCAATGTTTCTGAACTTAGTTGTTTTTGAATTTTTCTTTCAAAGAAAGTTGTTTATGTTTGATATAGAGGTAGTTCTTTTTCTTACAATACTTAGGGGGAAACTGTTAGGAAACTTTATTTGTAAGTATTGAAGAAAAACACAATCAACTGGATCTATGAAGAGATCACAGTCCTGAAGATCACGAACTAGAAAAAGAAGATCAGATGGGACAACCGGAATACATAGCATCTACTTCAAAGAATCACAAGTTGATCAAGAGCTGAATTGGATTATCAGAAAAGGTCATTTCTGATGGATCTGATGATATTTCTGATGAAATATCATCAGTATCTGACGATTCTGATCATCAAGGATTTTCTGATGATGTGTTCATCAGAATTTCTGATGAAGTGGTTTATCAGAATTTCTGATGAAATAACCCACTTGTCTGAAATTGGCTCGGTCTTGCCACACTAACCGAAGAAAGTTGACATTAAATGATATCATGATGAAAAAGGCAACTTGAACGTTGGAATCAATGAATATGTCAATTGGCTACTTTTTGCAGGAATTATTGTATGAATAAACTATTGTTTATTCATACAAGCCGTCTATAAATAGAAGGCTCAACCAGGAGAAGAAAAGTGAGTTTGAAGCTTAGCATTCACACATACATCAAAACTCCATTGCTCTCTCCCCCCACAGAATTCAAGATTCATTTATATTAGATAATAATCTTACAATCACCTTGTAAACCATTTTTGTTTCAAAGTGATATAAACTTGATAATTCTATAGGTCTTGTTTCTTGAAAGTCTGATTTCCATTTTCGCACATCTTTTTCACATCTACTGAAATCACTTGCCATATTACGTGAAAAGAAGTTGTTTTGAGCCTGACTTGGGTCTAACAAAGGATGTCCTCCATAGAGTACCCAACATGGAACGGGTGGTACGGATCAGACAGTAGCATGATAGGGGGCGTAGTCCATAAAAATGGCTCGCTAGACGGTATAAAAGATGGTGCAGTAGGTGGTGCAACAGAAAGAAACTGAGGTGTGAACGGTAAGGATGATGGCAGCACGGGTGGAACAAAAGTAGGATGAAAAATCTGTGGTATAAACTGGCTGCCTCCTGACATGAAAGGTACGTGACCAAAAGGCTGTCGCGATGAACCCTCCCCAGGACGCGGTAGAGGGATGTCCCGGAGAAAGGTAATCGGAAGATCGGTGCGGTGAACATCTGTGGTGTGTGGGGGAATCAAGGGAATATCAGTGGGTGCAGTAACAGGTACTACTGGAGGTGTAACAGGTAACACAAATGGTGGGTAATCGTCATCGTCATCGATCCACCCGTTACGGGTGTCGGCGTAACGTGGATCTATATGAGTAGCAAAAGGTGCACGGTCAAACAGTACCGGCACTAGATCGGGAAATGGTGCAGCAATAACAGGATCATCTATCAAGGGTGGAGCAACAGCGAGAAGATCAGCAACGGGTATATCACCATCAAGAGGTGCAGCGGCTGGTGCATCATCATGTATAGGGTCATGCTCTAATGCAGGGTCAGGAGCAACTACAGGCTCTGGGGCCACAGCAGGCTCCGGGTCAACAAGATCCATATCAAAATCCGCAGGGATGTCAAGCAAAGGGTCAATAGGATCTACGGGCGCCTCTAGGGGCTGATCCATGTGAATAAACTCAATATCGCGGTCAGGGTCAAAGTCAGGGGGAAAGATCGGCTCAAAAGCGTCATCGACCTCGTGGTCGAACTCGAACTCGTGTGATGGACCGGGTGCAGCTGACATCGCCATGTCAGGGTCAGAAGAGTGAGACTGCACACCATGGTCGTGCGAAGATGCAGATACCACAGACTCCAATGAGTCCGGGACAGGTGAACCAACAGGACTCCACAGGGGCCTCAGCGATGGGAAGAATAACGTCAGCACCAATAGGGGCCCCGCCCTCATAGTCAGCCTCAGGCGGATCCTCCTCAAATAGATCGATGTCGTCGTCAGTAACGACATCGAGGGGCATATCAACTACTGGAAAAACAGCAAGCGGTATGGGAGCAGGGATCACCACAAGTGGTAAATCCCCGGCAGGAAGGCCATCAGCAGGCTCAACTCCGACGTCAGGCAGCGCGAACGGCTGGAAATCATCGTCGTCCGTGCTGGTGGTGTCTGATGTGTAGACCTCTCGCTCTGAAGGGATCTCGTCATCTGAGACGATCGCCATGGGGTCTAGTGTGCCCGATACTCCTGTGTCTGATGATGAAACCATGACGTCTGTAACACAATCACATATATGCACATATATCAATCATAAGGTCAAATAAACATGTTAGCCACAATAAAGCAAACAAGTAATCATCCTAGTCTCCTAGACTACCCTCCCAGCCTCTCAGACTGAACTTCCCAGCCTCTCAGACTAACTCCCTGGTCTCTAAGACCATCCTCCCAGTCTCTAAGACTAAATCCCTGGTCTCTAGGACCAATCCTCCCAGTCTCTAAGACTAAATCCCTTGTCTCTAGGACCAATCCTCCCAGTCTATAAGACTAAATCCCTGGCCTCTAAGACCAACCTCCCAGTCTCTAAGACTGATCCTCCCTCAGCCTCTAAGACTGATCATCCCTCAGTCTCTAAGACTGATCCTCCCTCAGTCTCTAAGACTGAAATATATAAATTTTGAAAAAGTGTATTTGTGCCTTTTTATTTGTAAAACTGTATCCTGGATCTGGACGTTTTAGTGTATGCAAAAAAATGTTTTCGTGAGAGCCCTAGTGATCATAGTCTAGACTCGAGAAAGAATCCTAGTTCGCTATGATAGTTGCTCTGATACCAAGCGGTCACACCCTGGCTTTGCGGAAGCGTGGGTTATTTTGGTGTGACTTCTTAATACCATAGCACAATCACAACCATGCTATATGAAAATAAAACCATGATGTTCATCCATTCAACAAGTTTTAAAAGTTACCAAGACAACATTGTTTAAAAGTTGACACATGAAACGAATTACAATCATGACATAATTAAAAACTTGTTCACGAGACACATCCAAAAGACATGAATAAAAACACAGTTTAAGACTTGTGACCCGTCCAGGCAAAAGTCACATTTCCTAAACTCGGACGACATCATTACTCCTACGCAGCTTGACGACATTGCATACCTTGCCAGATCCCCTAATTTCCTGAAATACATGTAGTTTGAAAAATCAACAAAAAGTTGAGTGAGTTCATGTAAAAGTGAGTATGTATAAACCTTTGTAATATGTCTGTATGTATGAAAAATCCCTGGTATGTAGCAATTAAGGAAAAAAAGAGATCACCATTGGGTTGCAAAGCCAATGATATGTGTGAAGTGATGCAGGAAGACTCAAACCTAGCAGATTTTTGCGTCGGGCTCAAAGTCACCCCATGGTCCGTACAGTGGACTCAGGAGCTGGGCTCGCTACACCCAAATAGATCTACCGCTCTTGACCCTCGGTCCTACAATGAGGATTAATGGCCCCAAGTAAAGCCTACCCACTCACATGATCTAAGTAGTATACCCTCCTTAAGCTAACCATATCATATATATAAAAGTCTGTCATAAATGTCGCATGTATTTCACCCCCGAAGTATAAAACTGAAAACAGTAAAGAGAAAAGGGGGACATGAACTCACTGAAGTGCGTATCCGGAAATGTAAGTCTCCAACTCAACCTGCTGCGTGACGACCTACACGTACTAATGCCTATTAGACGGATGGCCGTGCCTTGGCTTAGGGTTTAACGTTTTTGGAGAAATAGTTAGGTAACTATTCCGTATTCACACTTCTTATTTATTTTATATTTCCTTCCCAATGATGGGGGTTTTTATACATGTAACGTCATAATTCCGAAAATATATTTTTAAGTCTCACTTGAAAAATATATTTTTAATCACTTGTCTAAAATATTCTAATTCCAAAATATACATATTTTTTTACCAAAAATATTATATTTTATTTCATAAGTTTCTCCAAAATAATACTTGTCAAAATATACGTATAAGAGTATTTTTCCGAAATATGCATAAGTTACATTTTGAGTTCGCGTTGTAATAACAATACCGGTGTAACTTAAATATCTATTTGTGAGAGCGTTGGTATTATTTTGGAGTCGTAATTTCACAGTATTTTCAAGTTATATTATTTTTATCCTAAAAATAATATATATCTAGTTCACAAAATAATCAAATAATTACACAAGAGTTTTAGTAATAAATATATATTCTAAATAAATAGTTATCAAATTTTACTTACGAAAATCAACCTCCGGCACTTTAATATTTTTGTAATAAAAATAATGGCGAAGTTTATTTCGAAAATAAAGTTAAAAATATATTTGTAAACATTTGTTAGAAAAATATTTCTAAGTGTTAAATTTCTAGAAAAATTTCGCCAGAGTTTTCTTTGTAAATGGAGGTGTCCACGCTTACTAGTGTATCATTTTCTTTTCAAAATCATTCAAACAATTTACCAACCAACAATATACATCATTATTCACTAATCTTGACAAAAATAAGACTAAATCATAAACGCATGAACTTGAAAGTATGTAAAAAGATGTAGTAAGTTACTATCATGCTTAGTAGGTCTTGTTATCTTTAGAAATAAGATTAGTTTCTTAAAAACTTTATTTTTTAAGAATTTGGAGTTTAACAACTTCTAGTCAAGATTCACAAAAATATTTCTTTATGAAATGTCTTGTTACACAAGTGTTTATACACTTGTTTAGTTACCAAGAATGCCTTTGGTTCATAAAATATCCGGGTTTTAACAAAACTAGTATCTTTCACTTGGTTCTTCCGAAAAACCACTTGTAGATCTTTAGATCTACAAGTTTATAACCTTACTTTTCAAGAAAAATTATGTTTATTCTAGTTTCAAGTTCATGGTGGGTGGTTTCATCATCTTTCATATTTCTAACACTAACATCTTACTAGTTCATGTTCTTGAACATGATCTAGCATATCTAGATGATGATCCATCCAACTTTTACTAACAAACAACATCAAATAATCATAACTACACAAGATTTACAAGATTTACACACATAACTTCTCTTTATCCACGCTTTAACACTTTATGTTTAAGACTTGTTCATGTTCTTTAGTGTTTCTTAATTTTTCACCATTAAATCATCTATTAACCACCAAAAACAAGATCAAGATGATGATTAGAAGCACTTACTACTAGCACAAGGCTAGGGAAGAAACAAGGCATAAAAGCGGTGGATAAAAGGAAACTAGAGTGGTTCTTGAACTTCCGAGTGCACCGAGCCTACTTGTATGATCCCTTGCACCTTTGAGTATGTGAGAAATAGCTAGAATGGAACTTGATGGTGGAGATATGAGGGTGGTGGTGTTCGGTCGTAGGTAATGAGGGAGGGAAGGAGAGAGTTTTGTGTTGATGGTGAGTTGATGAAATGAAGATGTTAGCTTATGGTTGCATTTATAAACCATGTTTTCTTATTATCCATCATACATAATGTTTCTAAATATCTAACATAAATAATTTAATATTCAAAAGAAAGCAAGGGGTGTCCCACCCCTTGTAACCGTCGAAGTGGGGGGGGGTATGTGGTTGGGTGGTGGTGATCTAGTTAGGATTTGGTTAAGTTCTAATGATATTTAGTTAGTGTATAAGTGTGTAGTATAATACAAGGTGTGTTAGGGTGTTCGGGGACCCTAACTAGCTCAGAAAAGTAAAAACAATGTATTTGGCAATATTTTTATGTTCCGGGTAAAGTCCGGTTGTTCGGTTGGATATTGATCCGTTAAAGTGCTAAATAAAACTTTAAAGTGTATTTCATAATGTTTTTAGTGACACATTAAATTCCCATCATTTTGGAAAATATCTAGGACTATTTTACCAAGTTTTTGCACTTTGCTAGCATTGTTAAATGCTGAATTTTGGTATTATAGTGCAGAATTCTGCACTTTAAGTATGTTTTAGGCACTTCCGGTCACTATAACTATCACCTAGTGACGCAGTTTTATGATCATCACCTCCCTACACTCCCTACCAGTGTAGTACTTTATTCCCGGCTCATACTGGCCTCAATATAGTGTATGTCTAGGTGCTGGCATTGTCAGCATGTTGTCTGGGTTATCCGCTCACTGTGCTAACTGTGCTTTGTGCATCATGGTTGTCACTACAGTTTGTGTGTAAATAATAGAGTGACAGTATAAAGTGTGATGCATGAGTATGTATGTAACAGAAATCCGTAAGCAGTTTAATCACAGTTGTAATCAAGCACAGAAAATAAGCACTAATTAAATATTAATTAATTTGTACGGATACCTAGATTTGTGAGGGTTGTCACATTACTCAGTTCAGTTCGTTTGAGATATTCATCAATTCGCACGAATTGGACATTACTTAGTTTAGTTCGTTTGAGATATTCATCAGTTCGCACGGATTGGTAGAATTAGATCCAATTTGTTTGAAAGTGCTCAGGTCGCCTGAAAGGTCACCAGTTCGCACATATTGAACTTGAACCAGTTCGCTTGAAACAATATCAGTTCGCACGTATTGAACTTGAACCAGTTCGCATCAAATTAGTGACCAGGTCATACTAAGAAGGTTAAGGCCAGGTCGTTTGTAAAAGCAAATCACTTCGTTTGAACCAGTTCGCACCAATTCAGGGTGTTTGGATTGTTGTCAGTTCGTTTGGGATTGATCCAGATCGCATCAAGTTCAGATAGTACCAATCTCAGTTCGTTTGAAAAGTTTGTTAGTGTATACTCTCAATACCTAAACATGGAAAACGAATTTTACAACGCATTTGCAACTCCAATCACTATTGCTCAGAACACATCCTTAGAAAATGAAATGGGAACCATGCAAAAACCGCCTAAGCTCATGAATATTGAGGAGTATAGTGGATGGGAGGAGCGTTTTGAAAATTGGGTTCAAGCAAATTACTTAGATGCATGGGAATGTGTTGAACAACGATATATTAGACCGACTGATGATGACGGAGAGAATGTTGCTATTAAAGATCTAAGTGATGATCAGAAAAAGAAATACAAAAGTGAAAAGATGATGATGAGTATATTGCAACAAGCCATTAAAGAAGAAATCTTGATTTTATTACAACGCAATGGAAGTGCATACTCAATATGGAAAGCACTAAAAGCAAAGTTTGTTGGAAGTAAAGACATGATCAAGAACAAAAAATCGCTTTTGAAGAAAGAATTTGATCTATTATGTGGATTAAAAACTGAAAACACCAAGCAGATTATTGAAAGATATTGCAATTTGGTGATGAACATGAAGAGATTAGACATCAAGAAAGATAAAGAAGAATGGATTGAAAAGTTGGCCGATGCGTTGCCACAAGATGTTTGGGGCACGTATCTTATGATGTTGAAAAATGATGAAGAATTTGCAAATCTAACGTTGAGCCAGTTTATTGAAAAACTCGAAGTTCAAGAGATGGAACAACGGAAGATGGCGAGAATGAAGGACTTTAATGGTGAACAAGACATTGGTCTATATTACAAAGGAGGTACTAGTGATAGGACCAACATTGCACCAAAGATCGAAACTGCATTTAATGCAAAAAGTACTTCTGGAGGATCATCTCAAGGATCAAACAACAAAACTGGATTCTCTTCATATTCATCATTTGATCCAGAGTTTTCAGCAACCAGTTCTAAATCACAAAGCTCATACGATGGTAAAGGTCAAGTGCTAAACTGTAACATTGCATTACATCTTCACAACGGTCAGAATTTCTCTGAAGAAGTAGCCAAAGGTCATATGTCTTTGTTGGTGACCGTGTTAGAGTCTTATGAGAGTTTAGTTGCAGGAAGGATCGGAAATCCAATGTTGACAAAAGAGGATTACGATCAGATTGATGCTGAGGAGATGGAACTTATGGATATTAAGTAGTGTTTAGCAAGCGTGTTGAGAAGAGCTGAGAAGTTTAAACAAATCACTGGAAGAGATGACTTTCGTGATGCTAATGTTTCTACTTTAGGTTTTGATAAATCTAAAGTTACTTGTTTTCGTTGCAAGGAAAAATGGCATTTCAAGCGAGAATGTACAAATCGCGAAGCAAGTGGAGCTCATAATCCATTCGGCAACAATGATTATTATCGAAAAGCCATTTATCATCAAGTTGCTCAACAGCCGCATCAACAACAACAGCCACAAACTGCACATGCTAAGAAGGTGATCGAGGAGTCATCAAAGAGAGCTTGTTATGGCTTGATAGATCAAGATGATGAAAGGCTTCCAGAGGGCTTCAGTTGGGATAAGTGGGATCCTAACAGAACTTCAGGAAAAGTAGCATTTGTTGCTCAAATCTTTGAAGATTCAACTGCTGAAGAAGAAATGGCGTATGCTTATTACTAATCTCAGCAATTCTGTCCTACAAAGTAAGAAGAAGAACCAATTTCAACAAAAAGGACTTCAAGAAAAGCACCAATCTTTGATCACTCATCAGATAGTGATGATGATAGTGAAGAAATTCGAAAACTTGAAAATTATGAAAGAAAATCTTCACCTGATAGTGATGATGATTTGTTTTTTTGCAGGTAAAACGGAAAAGATCAAAGAAAAACAAACTGCGAAAAAGAATAATCATAAAGTAGCAACTGTTAAAGAAAAAGATGATAGTGATGATGATAATTCGTATTATGCAAGTAAAATGAAAGAGAACAAAAAATTACAAGCTGCGAAAGATGACAGTGATGATGAAAATGTTCGAGTAATAAAAAAGCAGGTTAAAAAACAAGATGACAGTGATGATGAAGATGTTCGAGTGATAAAGAAGCAGGTGAAAGAAATTCCAGCTTTCAAGGTTGAAAAGGAAGCTGATGCAGAAAAGATACCTGAAAAATGTGAAAATTGTGATACTATGAAAAGGCACAACAACAAATTGATTCATAACATGAACAGACTGAAAGAATCTTATGATGTTTTAAACAAAGCTATGAATCAATACAACAAGTCAAGCAGTGAACAAGCGTTAGCTATGAAGACACTCAATGGAGCGTTCATGACAAAGCAGAAAATCATCAACAATTACATTGAAAAATGTGCTGTACTTGAACAAAAATTGGAAACCCAGAGGATAGAAACTGAAAGGGTAAACAGATTATTGAGAAGTCACTCATGTGCTTCTTATGTGATTGACAGGATTTATCCTACAGTAGAAGGCATGAAAGCTTTTGAAGAAGAGGATACTGAAGTAAAGGATACTGGTAAGAAACATAGTACTAATTATACCAAGTGTCCACCGCCGCTTGAAAATGGATATTCTCCACAAAATCCTAATTCAGAAAGAGTAAAAAAGGTAACCAATTTAAAGTGGGAAAATGAACCTTCAGATGGATTGGCAGATAACATTGACGTCACATTCACATCGTCCGACACTGATCATGAGTCTGAGTTAATAAAGAAAGTGGTCGATCAGGTGTTGGATAAGGATGAGGAGTCTGAGTCTGAGTCAAAGTCTGAATCTAAGAATTCAAGTTCATCAGACAAAAGTTCAAGTCCAACAGTGAAAAAGGAAAAAAGGATTTACAATAAAGATTTTCTGATGTTAAAAAATAATTTGAATGGTGAAACATTCAAAGTAGCATATACTTTGAATGATTCAGACAAATTATATTCTGATGAAGAATTTCCAATCAGAGGTGTTAAAACTGAAATGATTAAAAAGGTTTTCAAATTAACAGAAATTAATATTTCTGAAATAAAAGATGTAAATCTTTCTGAAAAACCTAAAAAGTACACCTCAAGAGTTCAACAAAGGTTAAACAAGAAAAAAGGTTACAATTCTGGTTCGAGTTTTCAAAAGAAACCAAACCATAACGGTAATTTCAAAAAGAAAGGTTTAGGTTTTATTCCACCAGAAAATCATAAAAATGAGAAAACTTATAAACCAAAAACTGTATTTGTTTCAGGAGCAAGTTCGGAAGAAGAAGAAAAGAGCTCATTCTGGAAGCAATCAAACAAAGAATTCCTTGCTAAGAAGCAAGAAGGAATGAAGAATGATGCTGTTCAGAAAAAGGAGACGAGAACCTGTTATCACTGCAAAGTAGTTGGTCACATTGCCTTGAACTGTCCAAAGGCAACCAACACAAAACAGGGAGTCTCTGAAAAACTCAAAGAAAAGATGGTTGATAATGAACCACCAACCAAACAATTTAAAGTGTTTAAAAACTCAAAATTTGAGGTTGGTGAAAGTTCAAAAAGTTTTTACAAAAGAAAAGTGAAGCTTAACAACCAAAAGTGGGTTGTTAAAAAATCAGATGATAGTTATGGCAATGATTCTGATTCGTCAAAATCAGAGGAGCTATTTTCTGGTGATGAATCTGATTCGTCAAAATCAGAAGAGCCACAAGTTGATCTAAAAGAAGAAAATTCAGTTCCGCCAATGGATGATGTCAACTTTCCACCATTGTGGACTGAAAATTTTAAACAAAAAGTTGGAAAAGTAGAAATTTCGAATCAATTCTATTCTGAAAAGAAAGAATTTGATGTCGAAAAAGCTTTTAATGGAAAGGTAAAACATATTTTTGAAAAAATGGTTGACGGGAAGGTCAAAGGGGTAAAGGAATTTTATGAAAAGAAAAAGAAAGGTAAGAAACTGAGTGAGGATGACTCGGAATCTCCTAAGGACCGTCAGGCCTGGGAGAATCTCTATATATGAAAAACCTGACTTGCCGGAACTCCCAGGTTGGTAATTGGGGAGTAGGAATCGGCATCTTTCTCAAAATTGAAAACTGTCATATTTCGATTTGCAAGTGGTATGGTTGATAAGAACCTACAAGTGGTTAATCAAGGTCATTAAGTTGAACTTGATTTAACTTTCATTCAAGTGGATAAAGAAAAGGAAAAGTGAATTTACATGTGGATGAAAAACAATGTGATGAATCCCCTATCCTACAAGTGGTTTGTGAAATAACAAACAAACTAATTTCCGGAAAAACCATTTTAATTAAAACAAACTTACGTGTTTTGAAATCATAATGGGAAAATAGTTTGTTGTCAGGGGGAGTTCTGATTGTTTATGCCAAGTGAATGGAGAATTGAAGCAATTCACATCGGTTTATCAATTTTTCTTTAAATGGTTTTGAATTTTAGGGGGAGTAAGAAATTTCAGAAAATCCAAAAACATTAGAAAATTTAAAAAAGCCAAAAAAATGATAAAATCTAAAATCCAAAAACATCGAAAAAATCAAAAATGAAGTTTTATTGTGAAAAAGAGGAAATGATAGTACATCAGTGGATTATCACAGCATGCTAAAGAATTGGAAAGTCAAATGGGATAAACGATCTCACTGATGATATGCCAGTAGGTTTTTATACATTCAGTAGATTGTTTTCGAGATATAAACCTAAATATCAATACTTACTTATTTCGTGGGGAACATCTCTCGAATATATAGGTAACCCCTGAAATCTTGTTTGAAGGGCTTTCTATTTCTGACATACTAGGTCTTTGTGTGTGGTGATATCTAGGGTATTATACCAGGACTTCTGGTTTTGCGGAAGCAATAGCCTAGTCCTCGTATAATACTCTGCACTGCTTTAATCGTAAAGCCCACCCTCAGCATAAAAAATGATGAAACATTGAAAAATGCTAATCATGTGCTGTTGAAGAAAAGATCCCCAAACGGGACACACCGAAAGACGAGCCATCATCTCTTTGTCTGAACGGAAGTTCTAACCTGAGCTCTCATGGCCTCGCATTACCCGTTTACAGATATCATTAGTGTACACTCACCTGTAAGACTGGATATAGAAGTCTGGATACGGGAGTATATTCTGAGGTGGGACACGTGAATAAGTTTAGTTCTTAAAACACTAATCTCGTATCTCGAAACAGTTGAACTTTGTGTAAACATTTAAGTGGATCAGTATACTGACAATCTAAGTGAATCGTTTAGAACTTAAAGTGTTTAAAGCTCAACGGTGCTAGTGATTTGTCAAAAACTGATATGATCCTCTTACACAAGCTCACAAAAATATTGTCTGTAAATATTTTTTTACTGCTTTTCATTAAAAAACAAAATCCAAAAAGAATGTGTTCTAGTATAAAGTTTTTGAAAAATTCAAAAATATTCTATTTCATCTTATTTTCGACAACTGATGTTGAAAAGCTGATTTTCAAAATTCCAAGTGCTAAACATGATGAACAACAGGTTTGGGAGAGTTTGTTTAGAAATAAGAAAAATGGTATTCTTACAAGTGGTCATCAGAGATTATAAATGTTAAATCATTTTGAATGATATTTATAAGTGATGTTTTGAGAATTGATTTTGACAAGTGGTAAGCAGCGATTAAAATTGTTAAATTTTAAAAATTTGTGAAATTTATTTTTGGGTAGAGTTTGTGCAGGCAGAAGCAGCCAGGTTACGACTTCTGAGAATAGGCAGACTCGAGCCAGGTTCCAGATCCTGTGGCTACGGAGAGCCAGGCAACGTTCCTGAATCTGTGAAAGCTGCAAAGCGTGAGCAGAGTTTGAGCCAGGTTTCCGATCCAAAGCCTGTAGATTGTGAATTCCAGACTGCGATCCCAGCTTATCGAAAGGGGGAGTCTGAAGACATTAAAGCCAGGTTCGAAT
This sequence comes from Helianthus tuberosus, assembly GCA_030545235.1. Taxonomy (NCBI): domain Eukaryota; kingdom Viridiplantae; phylum Streptophyta; class Magnoliopsida; order Asterales; family Asteraceae; genus Helianthus; species Helianthus tuberosus. Next base: position 98,572,109 of record CM060393.1, on the reverse strand, counting down.
CTTGTCTGCTAATACTGAAGATTTTGGATCAACATCCAAGAGGGAGTCTGAAGATGTAAAGAGCCAGTTTCTGATCATGGAACTGTGTTCAAGATAGAAGCTGCTGATGCTGATAAGCGAGAGAAAGATAGAGATTGAGGATGCTTACAATATCAAATACTTTGGAGAGAGCGAGAAGACTGATAAAGACTGAAGATTTGACATACTGAAGACTCGTACCGAAGACTTTGTCAACATCCAAGGGGGAGTCTGTTGGTGCATATGTCTGTCGACTTCGTCTTGTATCGAGCCTTGTAATAGGTTTGTTAGATCAGGACACGTAGTACGAAAGAATAGGGAAACGGAGCTGAAACAGCAAGTTCATGCGAAGTGACCAGTTCGTACGAACTGGCCAGTTCGTACGAACTGGACATGTGATGTTTCATGCGAAGTGGATCTCCTATAAATAGGTGTCTTGTGTTTTCATTTGGAACATTCCTGATTCCGGTAGCGAAGCTCTGCCGAAGTATCTCCAGCCTGTAAAACGTTGTGAAATCAATACAGGAGATAGTTAAAGTGATTCTAGTATGTATCCCGCTGAAATAACTTCGATATGTCTGATTCTGCCTTTCGTATTGAACAAGATCTCTTCTGAACGACTCGTTTGGTCGTCTCAACGATCCTTCAGGTTGTTTAGACCGCTTATCTTACGACCCTATATAAGCACAAATCTAAAAGTGACGAGTTAAACATGTTAAAACATGGTTAACGAGGTTTGAAAACAAGTTTGGTATCAAAACAAAGGGTCTTCATACCCAAAAGTAGTTTGGTTGCAAAATACGCAAGAATACGCATTTTGGCCGAAACTACGACTCGTCACTACGCCTAAAAAACATGGTAATCAGTAGGTATAGTCACAAAGGACTATGACCATCGTGATTACGCTTACGTTGCGTAGTTCAAACGAACTTCGTGTTGACCATTGACTGGTCAAAGCAGAAAGTCAAACACTGTTTGACTTTCACGCTTAAAAACGTATAAAAGAACGAAAGAAGCTTAAAAGGTCCAAGCGATGAGGTTTTGATCTTAATTCTCAGGTATGAAGTGCAAGGACTCCAACTTAGAGAATTTGGGCAGATCAAGTGTGAGTTGGGTGGAAAACTTTGGGGTATTTACAGATTTCGGGTGACCGTTAAGATCGTTTATCGAAAAACGTGCTTCAATCTGGACCATACACACCATACCCACTGATTTGTGAAACCATGGGCACCCAAAATAGCCCATAGAATGTTTAAAAACCAGGTGAAATCAAGAAAAACCCAGCTGCTGATGAAACAGCTTGTTTTGCTGATCTGGGGCTTTTACGCGCCCCGCGTAAGAGTCAGGGGAGGCCTACGCGGCCCGCCTGGGCTGCACAGTTCAGCAACAAGTTTCAGTTTTACAGTTTTGGTCCGTGCAGTTGTTTAGGCCTCATTTTGACATGTTTAAAGCCCGTTAAGCCATTTTCAAGGCTCTAAAATGATGCCTAAGCATAGGGGACATGAAACATGCTCAAAAATATGCCGGATGTCGGTTCGTTTGCTCGTACGATCACGATATTCGATTAATTACGACGAAACATGAACGGACGCGAAAAACGATCCTAATTACGCGACGAATGAAATTATATCATGCCAATCACTAAAATAAAATATTTTAATGATTACATAAATTTTTGGATGTCCAGATGTATTCAGAACGTAAGATATGCGCGAAAATGCAAACTTATGCACTTTTTGACGCTTTTAGTCCCTGAATGACCAAAAAGTTTATTTTAGCACACCGAACCCCTCAAAGCCTATTTCTAAGCTATGTAAAGGATATTTATGGTATGTTTAACTTATGATCATGTTCCAGAATGTTCGTTACAGTACGAATCGGCATACTTTCGTAGTTTGTCGAATTTAGTCCCTATAAGCGAATAAATTTGATTTTGCCATACCAAAGCCTTCAAAACTTATTTCTAAGTTATGTAAAGGTTATTTAAGGTATGTTAAGAATAAATTGATTTTTTGGAGTATTTTTCGTGTTAAACTGATTACGTTTACGCATCGGTTTGCGTATAATTCTCCAGAAAGTGATGAAGAGTTTGAAATTGAACAAAAATCAAAACATGCAAAATGTCAAACATAAACAAACAAACATTGGGATAAAATAACATTATTTTATTGATAACTAAGCTGTTTACAATGATTACAAGCACAGGTGTCACAGTCTCCCCTACTTGTGGAAATTTCGTCCCGAAATTTATTTAGAGGAAACTTGTGAGAAAAGATGTGGATGTTTCGCCTTCATTTGATCTTCACGTTCCCAAGTAAACTCTGGTCCACGTTTAGATTCTCAGCGAACTTTAACCAAAGGAATGCACTTGTGTTTAAGCCACTTGACTTCACGGTCCATGATTTCCACAGGTTTCTCAACAAAATACACGAATTTCGTCAAGTGGTATGTGGAGGTTCTCATCAGCTAAAAACTTCTTGAGATTGGACACGTGAAAGGTTGGATGAACGTTTCCAAGTTCAGGAGGAAACTAAAGTCTGTAGGCTACCTTACCGATTCTTTCGACGATCTTGAATGGTCCAACATATCTAGGTGCAAGTTTTCCTATCTTTCCAAATCTGATCACACCTTTCCAAGGTGAGACCTTAAGTAATACATGATCACCGACTTGAAATTCCAAGGGCTTGCATCGTCGGTCTGCGTAACTCTTTTGACGGCTTCTAGCTAACTAAAGGTTATCGCGAACTTTCTTAACCTTATCTGTTGTCTCTAGAATGAGGTCAGGTCCAGTAAGTTGAGCCTTACCAATCTCATTCCAGCTGACTGGTGAACAACATTTTCAACCACAGAGAGCCTCGAAAGGAGCCATGTTGATGCTGGAGTGATAACTATTGTTGTAGGAGAATTCAATCAATGGAAGATACGAATCCCAACTACCACCAAAATCGATCACATAAGCTCTAAGCATATCCTCCAAAGTCTGGATTGTTCTTTCAGTTTGGCCATCTGATTATGGATGATAAGCTGTGCTCAGATTAAGTTGGGTCCCCATAGCAGATTGCATGGTTCTCCAAAAACGAGAAAAGAATCGAGCATCTCTGTCAGATATAATGTTTAAAGGAACACCATGTCGAGATAAAATTTCATCCACATATATTTTAGCAAGCTTGTCAGTAGATAGATCCTCACGAATCGGCAAGAAATGTGATGACTTTGTAAGACGATCAACAACTACCCAGATGGCATCATGACCTCTCTTTGTGCGCGGAAGTTTGGTAATAAGATCCATAGCAATGTTTTCCCATTTCCAAACAGGAATCTCTGGTTGCTCCAATAAACCAGAAGGATGCTGATGTTCACCACCTCGTTGTCTGCTCGCGCCTCAATAGCATTCATGTTGAAGACTCGACCTCGAGCCTGAGCCTGATTCTGATTCGCGTTGACCAGCCTTGGACACTGGTTTCGATAATGAGTCAGGTCCCCACAATTGTAGCATGAACCAGGAGGAAAGTGAGGTTGTGCAGCTTGAGCTTGTTGTGGAGCAGGCGGTCGAGCAGCCTGCTGAGCTGGGTTACGAGCTGCTTGATTGGGAGCAAAGCGACAAACATCAAAAAGATGACCCGACTTCCCACAGTTAGTACAGAAATGACACGGAACTTGCGGTTGATGGTGACTATTGAATCTGTTGCACAACGGTGCATTCCCCGCATACCGTTTCTTTGCTGGTGGTTGTGCAGGCTGGTTAGGAGCTGCCTGGTTCAGTTGGGCAGTGACAACAAAATTCTGGGAAGCCTTGCGCTTCCTAGACCCTTTTGAGGAACCATATTCCTTACCCTTCTTGCTTTCACCCTTATCAGACAACTGCTTCTTACCCTTGTCACCCTTGCTGTGTAGTTTACCCTTTCGGACCTGCGACTCAGTCAATGTCGCAGCTAACTCGATTGCCTGATGAACTGTGGTAGGGTTACTACCAGTGACGATGTCTTGCACGGAGTCAGGTAAGCCATCAATATACCTCTCGATAGCCTTCTCGAGTGGGGTAACCATTGTTGGGCATAGCAAACTCAACTCTTCATACCTATCAGTGTAAGCCCGGTGCTCACCACTATCCTGCTTCAAGTCATCGAACTCCCTTTCTAGAGCCCTTAGTTCATGACGAGGATAGAATTCCCTCATCATAAGAGCCCTAAGCTCGGCCCAAGTCTGTGCTAAAGCAACCTTAGCACCACGGTCTCTCAAAACCTTATTCCACCATGTGAGAGCCCTCTTCTGAAATACATGGGAAGCAAACTCCACTTTGCGATTATCAGGACACTGAACGTGACGAAACGTACTCTCGATGCTCTCAAACCACTGTAGGAGCCCAGTTGCTCGTTCAGAACCACTAAACTTGAGTGGTTTAGCCGAATTGAAACTCTTGAAGTTGCATGGAGCATTCTGGTTATTGTTGGCTTGGTTCACTTGAGCAATAATGTCGGGGAGTACAACAGCCATATGCTGCGCGATGATAGCTGCCATTTCGGCGTTAGGTAGTGGATTTTCGCGTCGAGGAGGCATTCTAAAAGAGGAAACATGAGAGAAAACGAATGAGATGATTAGATGAAAAGAATGAGATGATACAAAATTCGACAAAAGCAAAGATGGTGGTCATTCGTCCGTACCATAAAGCAAACAAACGACACACAGTGACTAATCAAAGTAAATGGGTCGAAAATAATGTATCGTGAAGACATGCTAACCTATAAGTGAACACTCACCCCAGGAGTTCCCAGGTAAGAGTGACTGGTCCGATTTTGTGGATTTGTACGAACACTCTAGCCTTAGACAGAAAACCCAGGGTACAGGCATTCACCCAACCAGTTTGCACGTGTTCACACTATTTAGACCCAAAACTTTGACGGCCAAAAGAATCATTCAAAAACGGATGATTAAATTTTCAAAATCATTCTGAAAAATTGAAGGGTTCAAAACCTTATAACAAATTATTTAAAATAGATGATTGATTTTCAAAAACCGTTTCAGAAAATTGTGTTCTTGTTTTGGGTAATCACCTAAGGATAGATGAAATGCATGTTTTAAGATCTAAACACAAGATAACTTGTGTTGGGGTCCTAGAAAGGTTATAGTCTAGGTCAAAGCATTACTAATAACCTAATTCCCTATAACCATTGGCTCTGATACCAACTCTTCTGTCACACCCCGACCGCGTAAAACAACTAAACCGCGGCGGAAATGTCGGGGAGTGTTGTAATAGAATTATTGTTTCACAACGATGGTAATTTAAGTTATGTTTTATTTATTAACAAACAGGAGTTACATTGTCTTAAACAAAAGAAACAAGAGTACATAACATTATTTAAACTAATCTTGCTTCTTTTATGTCACTAAGGCCCGAGTCCACCCTAGTGTATCCTGATCAAACTTATGCACCAGCTCCTGAAAACACATGTGAAAATAGGTACGTCAGCATAAAAATGCCTGTGAGATACATAGGTTTTGTGAAAATAGGATTCATAACTTAAGTTTAAAGAAATGTTTAATAAAAATTAGTCATGAATCTTGTTAAGTGTTTTCTTTTATAAATCATATGAAAACTTAATAAGAAATCAGATTATATAGAAGAAAGATGTACGGTTAATTAAATAACCAAGTAAAATGAGTTGTATAAAACAAACTGTTTTGTAAGACAATGTCTTGTGAAAAATATGTTATTTATGTAAAATGTTATATGTCTAAATTGAAATGATTTAAATAACGCTACGATATGTAATATCGTAAAAACACTTATATATAGGAAGTACCAGCGGCGTATCCACCATGCTTTTATCATATTACACACGCCTCGTTACTTAAATCACTTACCCAAACAAACCACCAATGTAAATTGTTCATGTTTAAACCAATTGTCAAATGTTTATTTGTAAATAATTGTCTATTATCAAGATGTAAATCATGTAATGTGTAAACAAATATCAAAATGTTTATGTCAAATGTAAATCCTGTAATGTGTAACCAAATATCATGTATGGCAAGTGAAATATATCAACTAAACCATAGGTAAAAATGCACAAAACAAGGTATTGAAGTAAAACTCAGTTTAAATCAAAGTTATGTTTTGTGAAATAAATGCATGCTCTACTGATACAAACATCTATGCGGTATTGTGAAAACGCATACATTCAAGCCTTGAGATTGTGGCGACAAACCCTTAAACAAATTAAAGGTTTATCTGAATTATGTGTATCGAATTCGGTCATTCCTTCCATCCAAACAAACCTAGGATTTCAGGAACGGGAGTTGTCAATTCCTATGGTACCACTACCTACTAACGAATGGTGTGATCAATGTTAATGAATGTATTTTTGTCCCATTTAAACAAACCAAATGTCATAACAAAATGTAAGCATGTGATGTAAAACAAATGTACTAAGTATGCAACAAATGGACATACATAGCATGTGATGTAAAACAATGCACTAAGTATGCACTAAATGGACATACATAGCGTGAAATGTAATGTAAATCAATGTACCAAGTATGCACTAAATGGACATACATAGCATAAAATGTAATGTAAAACGATGTACTAAGTATGCATTAAATAGACATACATAGCAAAAACATAATGAAATCATGTACTATAAGTGTACTAATGAACATAACAAGCATATGACATGAAAACATGAAAAGCACGGAAGTAACAAGTAGGCACTTGCGTTTCACCCAAAAATGTTTGAAAAACAGTAAAAGAGAGGACTATGTACTCACTTGAGATTGCTCAATAGTCTTTGGATAACCACCAAGCAATGCTAGAAAGATCACCGAATCAAACGACACCTAATATAGGTAACTACGTTAACAAACGGACCTAAATCGGAGGATCGGATAAAATATGGTCTCGTAAACCAAATGAGTATAAGAACTCATGTAATATGGTTTAACAAATCCTACATTTTAAAACGGAACCTATCCTAAGTGCTTATGACCCATTACACGTCGTTTAGGTAGCTTACTCTACTTTAACGCGTCGTTCTTGTAAAACGCGTTCGGACCGCCTAACTAGTCCTATGACAAGTAAAATATGCCTTAACATGTCTAATAATGTTGCCTAATCAGTTTAGATGTCAAAATTTATGTTACATATGCCTTAAATGAATTTTGGCGTAAAAAGGGCATTTTGGTCATTTTTCCTAAGGCATATAATTTCCTATCATACAACTAAGTAGACTAAGTGACCATAAATTATAACCTCAGAAGGTTATTCCTTATGCAACTATGGTCACAATATGTGTTTGGTCGAATCCTAATGATTGACCAAACGGGTCGGGTTCGAAAGTCTAAGCGGTTGTTTAGACCGCTTATCTTACGACCCTATATAAGCACAAATCTAAAAGTGACGAGTTAAACATGTTAAAACATGTTTAACGAGGTTTGAAAACAAGTTTGGTATCAAAATAAAGGGTCTTGATACCCAAAAGTAGTTTGGTTGCAAAATACGCGAGAATACACATTTTGGCCGAAACTACGACTCGTCACTACGCCTTAAAAACGTGGTAATCAGTAGGTATAGTCACAAAGGACTATGACCATCGTGATTAAGCTCACGTTGCGAAGTTCAAATGAACTTCGTGTTGACCATTGACTGATCAAAGCAGAAAGTCAAACACTGTTTGACTTTCACGCTTAAAAACGCATAAAAGGACGAAAGAAGCTTACAAACGGTCCAAGCGATGAGGTTTTGATCTTAAATTCTCAGGTATGAAGTGCAAGGACTCCAACTTAGAGAATTTGGGCAGATCAAGTGTGAGTTGGGTGGAAAAACTTGGGGGTATTTATAGATTTCGGGTGACCGTTAAGATCGTTTATCGAAAAACGTGCTTCAATCTGGACCGTACAGATCATACCCACTGATTTGTGAAACCATGGGCACCCAAAATAGCCCATAGAATGTTTAAAAACCAGGTGAAATCAAGAAAAACCAAGCTGCTGATGAAACAACTTGTTTTGCTGATCTGGGGCTTTTACGCGCCCCGCGTAAGAGTCTGGGGAGGCCTACACGGCCCGCCTGGGCTGCACAGTTCAGCAACAAGTTTCAGTTTTACAGTTTTGGTCCCTGCAGTTGTTTAGGCCTCATTTTGACATGTTTAAAGCCCGTTAAGCCATTTTCAAGGCACTAAAATGATGCCTAAGCATAGGGGACATGAAACATGCTCAAAAATATGCCGGATGTCGGTTCGTTTGGTTGTACGGTCACGATATTTGGTTAATTACGACGATACACGAACGGACGCGAAAAACGATCCTAATTACGCGACGAATGAAATTTTATCATGCCAATCACTAAAATAAAATATTTTAATGATTACATAAATTTTTGGCTGTCCGGATGTATTCAGAACGTAAGATATGCGCGAAAATGCAAACTTATGCACTTTTTGACGCTTTTAGTCCGTGAATGACCAAAAAGTTTATTTTAGCACACCGAACCCCTCAAAGCCTATTTCTAAGCTATGAAAAGGATATTTATGGTATGTTTAACTTATGATCATGTTCTGGAATGTTCGTTACAGTACGAATCGGCATACTTTCATAGTTTGTCGAATTTAGTCCCTATAAGCGAATAAACTTGATTTTGCCATACCAAAGCCTTCAAAACTTATTTCTTAGTTATGTAAAGGTTATTTAAGGTATGTTAAGCATAAATTGATGTTCCGGAGTATTTTTCACGTTAAACTGATTACGTTTACGCATCGGTTTGCGTATAATTCTCCAGAAAGTGATGAAGTGTTTGAAATTGAACAAAAATCAAAACATGCAAAATGTCAAACATAAACAAACAAACATTGGGATCAAATAACATTATTGTATTGATAACTGAACTGTTTACAATGATTACAAGAACAGGTGTCACAGAACAACTTAAGTATCAATGGATTTGAGCTGAAGTTTTATGTCAAATTGATTGTTAGATCGAATTTGACTGTCCTATGCTCTGATACCAATTGTTAGGATCTGAGTTTGTTTTATTGTGTTTTTTAATTAAATGATTAATGTAAGAAGGTAAAATAGAGATGTATTGCAGCGGAAATATAAAGTAAAGTTTATAACACAATCATAGGAGAATAGTTTTCAGCAAACATGATTTCATTAATCGAATGATTGTATGAATTACAAGATTCAACTATGCATGCATGCAACACTAAACTCCCCCTCAGCCTGAGGTCACAATTAGTTCGTACAAGATGAGTATGTGCAAAAGAGCTAATAGAACAGTACATGTACTGTTCTATTTATAGTACAATGCTAACCACTGAGCATCTAATGCTGACGTCACCTAGAGAGTGACATCTAACAGCCTAACAACCTCTAAACACTGATCTATACAAAACACTGTTACATTAAACAACTGATAAGTAAACACTGATTCTCCTTTCCACTGTTGTTGCCTAAGCACTGATGCTGCATATCAGTGCTTTCTTCATTGGTTGATCAGGCCTTTAAATCAGCAGTGTTTAGTCTTCACCAGGACTTTGACAATCAGCAGTTGTTAGGTCTTCAGTCTTTATGATCAGTAGTTGTTGTTGAGCAGTTGTTGAGGGGATCAGTACTTAGAGTCATCAGCTGATTAGAAGCACTGCCATTGAAGGGAACTTAGGACATGTATTGCTTATTAAGGATCAACTGCTGAGAACCAGTTTTGGCTTTCAGTATCATCTGTTCTTCTAGGTTTGATTACATGGGCCAACACACTAAGATATAATTTTAAGGAGAGAATGTAATGTGACATTAACATGATTCTTTTATTCATATTAGATGTGTGCATCATAAATTTCGGTAAGATATATAATTGTAAGATATTAATTTACTTCCAAGATTAAAATGGGTTATTAGATGTTATCACCCCCAACTATTGGCTATTGGCCGCTGCCAACCCTAGCTAATACTTTGACGCCCGACACCTCAACTTAACACTTAGTGTGTTCTGGAACCACGTCGTTAACTGAGCACTAACTCAATAAGGTTTTTTGCGTACGTGGCACTTCTTTTCCTACGTGGCAATATGAGGTGGATTATTTATTATTTATGTTTCAGTTAGGCCCACTATTATAAAAACCCACCTCCACCTCCACCCCCTTTCTTCTTCTACTAACCCAATCATCAACGACCACCGATCAAATACCATAACCTACATCACACCTTCGTACACCACTTTCGAACCACCATATCAAACCACCATCTCCTCCGCCCGTATCATAACCACCACCGTCACCCCTACCAACAAATCCACAAACAAAAACATTTACAACAAGTAGCGGAATCAACGAATGTGAACTGTAACAAACAAGTTTCATCTTGTTTTGTTCCATTGCTTATATCGGCTTTTCAGTCACATCCAACATCAATTTGTCACAACAATAATTTAACAAAACATTGTACGTAACCAAATCAAGAGGATACCCATTTTTTTTCTCATGAAGCTCATAATCGCTTGTGCTTTATCAAGTCTGCAAGCTTTACAGAAACCATGAATTAGAACACGACACACCATTTCGCTGAAATCAAATTTCATGACACCTGCTATTAATTCATAAGCTAAATCAACTTTCCCAATACCACGTAAAGCTAATATAAGTGCCCTAAAAGCATTTTCATCTGATCTTAAACCTTTCTTGATCATCATTTGCCACATTAAACTGTTTAGCCCTCACTAGACCACTAATAATTGTAGTGTAACTCACTGCATTAAGATTTATCCCCTATTGGGCGGTGATGGTTGATGATGGTAGTTGTTGTTGGTCAAGAGAGGGAGGGAGAGATGGAGAGTTGTAGAGAGAGAGGGTAGAAGGAGAGAAGTAAAGATATAGGGATCTGCTTATGTGTGTGTATACATATAAGTGGCAACCTCAGCATAACATGTCATTAAAAACCAGCCACATTTTCAAAACTGGCCACGTAGGATAAAAAACTTACTGAGTTAGTTTTTGGTTAACGACATGGTGCCAGAGCACACTAAATGTTAAGTTAAGGGTGTCAGGCGTCAAGTGTTAGTTAGGGGTGACAACGGCCAATAGCCAATAGTTAGAGGTGATAAAATCCAATAACCTGATTAAATTTAAATAATATAATAAAAGTATAAATTAATATTAATTCAAATTTAACCAATATAATAAAAGTCTAAATTAATATTAATTCTCGACCAACCTCTTCCATGTGGATGTAAAAAGGAAATGGGAGGATGCCATTGGTCCCGAATTCCTTTTACATTCCTTACAACATCAGCACTTAAAAACTAAAACACACAAACAAAAAATTAAGGTGGTTTATTATGATAATCAGTGTCGCACCCATTCGTCAATAACTTAGAAACACGTATAACGAAACAATATTCCTCAATAAATATTGTTGACGGTCCCCTAGTTTTAAACAAGGTAGTAAACCGGGCAAAACGGGGTAAACAATCAATCTTTCTAATTAAGGCGGACATAGAAAAGGTGTATGATACACTAAATTGGAATTTTCTAATTTCAGTGTTAACTTATATGGGTTTTCCGGCAAGGTGGCGCAACTGGATCATGGGAATTTTATTTTCAAGGAGGGCGTCAATTTTAGTTAACGGGTCTCCCTCCGGTGAATTTCAATACGAAAGGGGACTAAGACAAGGTGACCCATTATCTCCGTTTTTGTTTGTAATAGCTATGGAGGCTCTTCATATGTTGAAGTTGATGGTAAATGCCAAGGCGTGTGAGTTGTTTTCGGGGGTGAAATGACCGAATGATGGACTTTATATTTCACACATGTTCTTCGCCGATAGGGATGGCAAAAATACCCGAGCCCGACAGGTATACCCGAAACCCGACACAAATGGGACGGGTATACCCGATACCCGACGGGTAATGGGCCGGGTATGGGATTAGTTTTAAAAATTTTTGCGGATATAGGTCGGGTATGGGATTAGGTGATACCCGACCCGATTACCCGAAACCACATACTCGTTTACCCAAACTATATACCCGATCATATACCCGGATTTTTTAATTTATATTTTTATTTTCCATTAAACCTTGTCTATTAGTGATTTATTTTAGTATGTTCATAATATGAAAAACTAAATTTTCTTTTAGTATATGTATTTGATAAAGTATTTATATATTGTATGTTGTGAAGTATATACATATAAGTGTATAAGTATTATAAAGTTATTATTCATTTATGATAAAACTTATATTATGTAATGTACATTTTTAATTTTTAATAGTTATTGTATAAATTAAATATATAATAATTATAATTGTAAAAAATGTATTTGGAAACCCCAACGTAAATATATAAACAAATTAATGGGTATACCCGAAACCCGCGGGTATACCCGATACCCGACAAATACCCGACGGGTATTGGGTCGGGTATGTGACACGATTTTACAAGCGGGTATGGGTATGGGATTACCAATACCCGACCCGAACCCGACCCAGTGCCATCCCTATTCGCCGATGACGCGATGGAATTGGGAAGAGGAAAATATAAAGAATCTTAGAAGAATCTTACGGGTCTTTTATATAATTTCGAGCTTGCAGGTAAATCGGAAAAAGAGTCACATTTACGGTATTGGAAAGAGCGAGGCGGAGGTGATTCATGTGGTAAATATGCTGAAGTGTAAGGCGGGGAGCTTACCCTTCGGTTACCTAGGCCTAAAGGTGGGTGCCAATATGAATCGAGTAGCTAATTGGAAAGAAGTTATAGACACATTTAACAAAAGATTGGCATCATGGAAAGAGAAACTCCTCTCATTCGTTGGGAGACTAACTTTAGTGAAAGCGGTACTTGGTAGTTTGCCTAATTACTAATTATCTTTGTATAAGGCATCAGTAGCGGTTATAAAAATGTTGGAGGGTATAAGAAAGAAGTTCTTATGGGGTGATGGATCAAGTAGGAGAAGATCGTAGCTTCGAAAAAACAAGGCGGGTTAGGTGTAGGAGGAATCAAGGAGTTGAACTTGGCATTACTAGTAATGTGGTGGCGGAGGATGAAAATGGAAGCGGAGACACTGTGGGTAAAAGTAATAAAAGCGTTTCACCATAACTCCAGGAGGGTTGCTTCGTTTCCGTTAATGAAAGCAAACTCGGGAGTATGGAAAGAGATCTTGGGTATGGATAAGGAATGTGCTAAGTTTGGCGTAAACGTGCATTGAAGTTTAAATAGTAAAGTGCGTATTGAGATAAAACCATGTTCTGGTGCGATAAATGCATTGGTGGGGGCGCGTTACGAGATCAGTTCCCATTATTATATCACCTGGCTGCAGAGAAAAGGATATTAATAAAAAAAATTGTTACAAAAAATTAAACAAGGGAATATTATGGGATTTGGTATGGATAAGGGAACCAGGCGAGGATGAGGAAAAAGCGGAGATGATCCAGATTAGTGCAATTCTATTACAACAAGTTTCAAAGGAGGCAGGGGATAGATGGTCGTGGAAAGATGTACCAGGTCCTGGGTACACAGTCAGAACAATAAGAGGGGAATTATCGAGAAGCACAGATGTTAATTCAGAAGGAAGCTTGTTTTATTGGAACAAGATCGTCACACAAAATGCTAATATGTTTGTTTGGAGAGCAGTCGCGGGTCGGATTCCTACTGTAGTAGCGTTGGAGGCGAGGGGTATTTTAGTACCAAACAGGAACTGCACGTTCTACAACCATGTTGTTGAATCTGTAGATCATACTCTGTTGAACTGCAGGTGTGTTGCTGTAATCTGGCAGCAGCTACATTACAAGATGAAAATTCCACCAGGTCAATCATACGCGTCTATCGAATAACTGTTGCTAAGCATACATGGAAGGGAGGCGTCGTTAAGCAGGAAGAGAATTATTCATGTTGTGATTGTGTTAGCACTATGGAATATCTGGAAAATAAGGAATAATAAAAGATTCGAAGGTGGGCACATGAATGAGTACAAGGCAGTTGAAGAAATAAAATACCTGGCATATGACTACGTTGTGAACTGGTCGAAATTCAATGAGATTTCTTGGAGCGAATGGCGAAGTTTCAACACTAAAATGTAATAGGAAAGGCGATGTTAGTTTTCTTTTCTTTTGTAAGCGTAATCGGTTCGGTAGCTTCTTGCTATGGATCCTGTTTTTGAAATAAAGTTTGCGTTGCCTTTAAAATAAAGAGGAGATCTAGCAAGAAGCTAGAAGTCCAAACACCAATTTTTACATCGCCAAGTTTCAGAAAGAAAACATACACCAATTGTTCCAATCTAGATTAATGATCTTCAACCTATTTTTGTCCCATAAAAAAACTTTGAGCTTTGATTTCTTCAATGATGTTGGCGATTGACCACGGTTTATTGTTAAACGTGTAGTTGTTGCGTGCCTTCCAAAGAATCCATGCAGTTGTTTACACCACCGCATTGAAAGCCTTTGCCTTGGTCTTAGACCACCCGTAATGGGGTATTTTTTGGCCTTTTCCCCCCAAAAAAACGCCCCCCCCCCCACTAATTACCGCCCCCCGGGCGTTGTTTAAAAAAATGCACAAAGCGTGCTTTTACAAACGCTCTTCGCTGGCTCTTTTTTTCAAAATCAGACTGTTTTCAAACGGTCAAATAATAAATTTTATTTTTTTATTTTATTTCACTTTTTTACCTATATAAACACCCATTTTTCACATATTTTTTTTATAAAGTTTCCCTACTCTTTTGTTTATTACATCATGAATCCTTTCTGACCCCCTTTCGATATGCCGTCGAGACCCGGTAACCCCAATACGTATCGCCCGAACACCACGCAACCGCAACCAAACTTTAACTTTCAAGACATGGATCCGAATGTTCTTTCAAGCTCCACAAACCTTTGCATCCATTGGCGGTTCGCAACCATCTACCCAAGAAATCGAACCCGAGATTGAAACGGTACCGGAGACACAATGTGACAACCCAAGCTTTCAAGGTCTTCACTCGACACGTTACTTGTTTCACAACTGCGTTTTCATGATTCATTGCGTTGTAATATGTGCACCTTTGTTATTTGATTAATGGATTGTTATATTGTTTGGTTAATTATTGGAAACTTATTAACTATTTAAGACTTGTTAGACTTAACCCATGCATCCTCACACTTGACGAAAGTTGGGATTTTCGTCATCACCCGTACTTGACAAAAGATGGGATCTTTCATCGTCACCTTCACTCGACGAAGGATGTATGATTCGCCGAGAGAAAGTGTTTCGCCGAGATGGGCCTTCGGCCCAAGTAAAGCCCAGTCACACTTACGTTATATTACATGAACCTTAATTCGCGAAACCCTAGACACTTTTCCTCTCCCTTGCACCCGACGGCGATCATCATCCTCTCGAAATCCTTTCGGTCTCATCTCGTATCTGGTTAGTATGTGATGTTTCGGTTTAATCTATTTGTTATGTAGTTGGTATAATCATTTGCACATGATTGTTATATCATGACTGATCTGAATGTTATGAATCATAGTTTGATTTGAATATGGTTAAAGATAGTTATGAATACTGACAAACTAATGAATTATTGATGATGATGATTTGATTGATTATGGTTCTTAGTGGCATGATTAGGGTTAATGATTTATGATTTATACGATCTGATCATATTGATGACGAAACCGTTTGAGCATGAACAATAACTGTTAAAATCATAATGTTTAATCTGTTTGATCTGTTTTGGGAAATGGTAAACGTGTCTGCTGAAATCAAGGAAAATTGGTTACTGAGGAAAAGGAAATCAGAACTGTTATGTATGCGACGAAACACTCCTGTCGATGAAACACTTTAGTGATTCGTCACCCCTCACATCAACGAAACACCTAGTGATTCATCACTCATCGTATCGACGAAACATCTTAGTATTTCGTCACCTGTCATGTCGACAAAACACCTCAGTGTTTCGTCGGTTGATGTTTCGCCGCCCAAAGGACAATTCACAGACTGTGGTTAGAACTTGAATACTATGAATGATTGTTGACGAAACCCTATTACTATTTGTTAATGATATAAACATTGACTGAGGAAACATAATTTGGTTGTTATGAGTAGCACGCTTAACTGTTAAGTACTGTTGTAAATCATGCATGTGAACTGTGGAATTTCACGAGTTTGAACAATTGTTATGTGCTATTTGGTGATTGTTGCTTGAACGCACACTCTGATTATAATATACACGGGAACCATGCGAATGTAAACTGATTTCGTATACATGAATACCATAGTCAGATCTAGTTTCTAGAAAGGCGGAATCAGACTGGAAACCGTCAATCAGTGTTAGAACAGGAGTAGAAGAGTAGAAAGTCACTTTAAACATGTTCTTCATTGATTTTAGACGTTTTGGTACAGAGAGAATAGGACAGCACTTCGGTACACAATTCTCCAGAATGTTACAAATGAAGAACACTACTAGCCTATTTATAGATCTGCCAGACCCCATGGGCTGACATCTCCAGACCTCATGGGCTGACATTTCCAGACCTCATGAAACAAATGACACGACATAGACTGATGACGCAGGCGATAGACATTACGCATCAACAAACTCCCCCTAAAATCAAAAACATAATTTTGAGTTTTTGTTTTTATCAAAAGCAGTAAAGAAACTGTACAGAAAACATGACAACTTGACGCAGATCACTTCTGATCGCCGTCCGCCTCGGCCACACACTCTGCCACCCTCCAAGAAAACAAATTCTTTAACCCGTTCAATTTTAAAAGATAATTAAATCTTGTTTTATCAAAGGGTTTAGTGTAAAAATTAGCTCTCTGATCATCGGTGTGAATATAATCAATTCGAATCAATTTTTTCTCATGGCAATCACGAATAAAATGATGTCGAATCTCAATATGTTTTGTTTTTTAGTGTTGTACTGGATTTTTTGTGATATTAATGGCCGCCTCGTTGTCCACAAAAATTGGTGTGTCTAAGAATTGTAGACCATAGTCCCTCATTTGCTGTGGAATCCAGAGAATCTAGGAACAACAGCTGGAAGCCGAAACATATTCGGCCTCACAAGTCGAGAGAGCGACTGTGGTCTGTTTCTTACACTTCCAAGTGATTAGCCGAGTTCCGAAGAACTGGAAACCAACAGTTGTGGACTTAGCGTTTAACTTACAGCACCCGAAGTCAGAGTCAGAATATCTAGTTAGAGAGAAGTCACCGGATCGGGGATACCACAAGCCGGTGCTTGGGCAACCTTTGAGATACCGTAAGATCCTCTTCACTATCATCATGTGTGATGCTCTGGCACTTGACTGGTACCGTGCGCAGAGGCAGGTTGGATACATGATGTCCGGTCATGATGCTGTCAGATACATTAGCGATCCTATGATTGACCGATATTGTGTTTCATCCACTTTCTCACCACTTTCATCCGGACATATGCCATGATTCGTAGCCAGGGGGTTGATATGGGATATGATTCGGACATATTGAATTTGTCCAACACATCATTCGCATACTTGGTCTGGTGTATGAAGATTCCATCAGGCAGTTGCTCAACTTGAAGCCCGAGGAAGAACTTCATCTCCCCCATTGAACTCATCTCAAACTTCTGCTTCATGACCTTCTCAAACTCCTTACACAACTCATCGTTCGTTGATCCAAAAATTATAACATCAACATAAATTTGCACGATCAGTAGATGTCCTGCAACCTCTTTAGTTAACAGGGTACTATCGACAGTCCCTCTGGTGAACCCGTTGGTCAGCAGATGCTGGGAAAGCGTCTCGTACCAGGCTCTCGGGGCCTGGTGTAATCCGTATAATGCCTTGTCGAGTAGATACACCTTGTCTTTGTGTACAGGATCGGTAAAACCCAGTGGTTGACCGACGTACACCTCTTCTTTAATCTTGCCGTAGAGGAATGCAGAATTGACATCCAGTTGGTAGACCTTGAACCCCTTCCATGACGCGAACGCCAAGAACATTCTGATTGCCTCAAGTCGAGTAACGGGAGCATATACTTTAATAAAGTCAATCCCTTATTGCTGACTAAATCCTTGGACTACCAACCGTGCTTTGTTCCTTACTATAATCCCTCTATCATCTCTCTTACATTTGAAGACCCACTTGGTCTTGATCAACTTCTGATCTTCCAGGAGATCAACCAACCTCCACACTCCAAGCTTTTCAAACTGTTGTAACTCCTCTTGCATTGCATTTACCCAACTCTCTTCGGTCAATGCTTCTTTGTACGTTTTCGGCTCTACCTGCGAGATAAAACATTTTAATGAGAACTCTTCTTGTAAAGGTGCTACAGAGGAGTAAAAACATGTAAACCCTTTGTTTATTTGTTCGCGGGTTTTCACGCTGCTTTGAAGGTCACCAATGATTTGCTCCGACGGATGGTAAGATAATGTTCTTGGCATGACCATATCCAGTACGCTCACTTCCGATTGCAAATTTGTTATATTCTGATCACCCGTGTGATCAATAGCATTTGAAGTCGCAATATTTGGTTCCTCGTCATAAATTGGATTGGTTTTCGATTCTGAGTCATCAGATTGGTCAAATATTGGAGCTGTGTCTTCTGGGGGTACATGTGCAGTTCCACTAGGATCAGCCTCATGATCATTTGAACCCACGGTGGGGGAAGAAACCACCAACGGTCTCGGCACTTGCTCTTGTGAAAGAGACTGCTGTTGTTGGTATAAGAATGCCAGTTCCTCCTCATTCGGCTCTGTCGGTAAATGGAATGACTCCCAGAGATTGTCGTATTCAAATAGCCACCTGTTTCCTGGAAGTTGATTTGGAGCGGTAAACCGTTGACAGTCAACGTGTTGAACATGTATGATCTTCCCCAAACTCGGAACAAAAACTCTCTTCAACGGACTAGCGTATCCAACAAAAAAACCTTCATTAGCTTTCGAACCAAATTTACCGTCTGGATCAATGAACGTGCATGGTGATCCGAATGGTTCTAAGTGCTTCAGATTCGGTTTGTAAAGATAAAGCAATTCAAAACAAGTTTTCTTGTACTTCTTCACCGTAAGAACCCGATTGAGCGTGTAACATGCCGTGGCGACCGCTTCATTCCAAAAATATACCGGTAATTTTGAATCTGCTAACATGGTACGAGCCGTTTCGGTCAACGTATGATTTTTTTCGTTCTGCGACACCGTTTTGTTGAGGAGTATACGGTGCGCTGAACTCACAAAGAATGTCCTTATCGTTGCAGAATTCGAGCATACGGTTGTTCTTGAATTTCGTGCCATTGTCCCTTCGAATACGTCTAATCGGCAGTTTGTAAACATTTTCCATCTTTTTGAATAGCCTCATCAAAGAATCAAACGTTTCCTCTTTTCTTTCTAGAAACATCACCCAGGAAAATCTTGTAAAGTCGTCAGTAACAACTAAACAATATAGATCTCCACTTATGCTTTTCACATTTACCGGTCCGAAAAGATCCATATGGAGTCTTTCGAGTGGTAATCTGATGGAGTTCAAGAGCTTTTTCGGGTGCGATTTCTTCGTCTGCTTCCCTTTCTTACATTCAATATAGTCATCATTAAGATGGAAGCTTTTCAAATTAACACCGTCTACAAGATCATTATGAACTAAAAAGTTCATCTTTCTCAAGTGAATATGGCCCATTTTACGATGCCACATGATGGATTCTTTTTCAGTCGCCTTCATCTTACTCACAAAGCATTGTGCCTTTTTATCTGTCATTGTTGCAACGCTCATGTCTAGTATATAGAGATCATTTTCACGAGGAGCGCGCATCAACACCATTTCTTCGGGTATTTTAAACCCCGGTTTAAGAATCAGACATTCATCTTTTGTAAAATGAACAGTAAATGACTTATCACAAATGTGAGAAATGCTCAACAGTTTGTTTTCTAACTCAGCAATGTGGTTCACTTTATCGAATGATACGACCCCGTTAGTAAGTATTCCTTCTCCAACAATTCTTCCACCTTGAGTTTCAGCAAACCCGACATAACCTCCATTGATCGACTTGACGTCGTATAGTAGTGCTAACATCCCTGTCATGTGCCGTGAGGCGCCGCTATCCATTATCCATTTAGAAATGATAGACCTTGGAAGCCCCTACACACATCAAAAGAGATTTACTTAAACAATGATACCCAAGATTTTTCAACATTTGGTACACTACCAAAGACAATATCATGAGCTACTATGTCAACTTTTGGAATGTTAAAAACAACATTTGGAACATCAGATTCTGGTTTTGATTTTAGAGCTCCTTCCTTGATAGGTGGGAATTCTTCAATCAACTTATCTAACTCAAACTCAATTTTCTCATCAGTGGTTGCAAAGATTTTCGGTTCAGATTTTAAAACTTCTTCCATTTTCTTTTCCTCAAAAGAAAGTTTAGGTTTCTCCACCCATGATTGACTTTGGGAAGTCTTTGTTTTAGGATAAACCTTTGAAGTCTTTTGTGATATTGAAGATTCACCAATTTCAAAAGATGATTTTGGTTTGTCCTCTGACTTCAATGATTCACCGCGTTTAAGAATACGCACGAGGGATACCATAGGTGATTTTCCCTTTGAAATTTTTGGTTTTAGTTTATGGAAAACTGGTTTTATTATCTCTTTGACACATTGTTTGGCCATGTGACCGATTTCATTGAATCGATAACTGATTCTTTTGTCATATTCAACAAAAGTGGATATGTTGGCCTCGTCTCTTATCTTTTTGGCCGCAATAAAATCGTCAATTGCTTGCTTACTAAAGATATAATCCTTTTCGACTTCTGTATTATTACCAGCCACAAACACTTCACTTAAATTTTCTTTTGGCTTAACTTCTTTCTTAGCCATTTTCATCTCAAAACCAACACCTTTCTTTTTGTAATTATTACCAAGTCTCTTGTTATTACCATTGTTACCCACCTATTCATTTTTCTTTCCCGGGTTGTTTGTCGGTTGTTGTTTAACAAAAGATTTTTTCGGTTTTGATAGAAACGAATTGTTGTTAACTTCTGAGATACCAATTTCTACGAGTTTAAAAAAAAATTCAACCTTTTCCAGGTTCGCATTCTGAATCGGGTACTCAAAATCAGTATACAGTTTGTCAGTTCCGGTCATCGTATAAACCACAATGATCGAATCGTCATCCAAAACTTTATCTGACTTTGGGATAAACTTATCAAGAAAGTTTCCGTCATTTCAGATTTTGAACTGGAATTCTCAAAATGAGTTTTAACCGTTTCGAAATCAGTGTTATCACTCTCTTCATCCAACACTTGGTCTACAACTGTTTTAACCAGTTGTGACTCGTTGTCGGTGTCAGACGGAGAGAATGTAACATCTATGTTTTCCGGTAACTCATTCTCTTCTGTTCTCAGTTTGAGATTCAATGCCTCCTCCACCCCGTCTGGATATTTCTGAGTATAATGATTCCACATTGGGGGTGGAACATTTTTGAAAGCCGGTTTAACTTCAGTTTGTTGAGGAACGATCTGATCAATCACATATGCAGATGAAAGATAACTGATCAACTTTTTGTCGCCTCTTTCTGTCTCAATGCGCATCAGTTCAAGTTCCTTCTTTAGAGATGCGATTTTGTCCAGATGAATGTTAATCGACATTTGCTTTTCCATGACCGTAGCTTTGAGCAAATTAGCAATTTTATCATTTTCTTTACTCTCAGTGTGAATCATTTTAATTGATCGTGACAGAGTGTCATAAGCTTCTTTAACATCATTAAAATCAAATTTTAATTTGTCGTTAAACTTTTTCAACTCTTGAAACTGTTTGTCTTTTTCAAGACAATCCATGCATGGTTTCAAACAGTTTTCGTATGGCGTTTCAAGAATTGGATCAACTTTTTCAAAAACATTTTCTTATTTATCATTTTTACTTTCTGATTTACCAAACTCTCTGGACTCAGACTCAGATTTCTCTCCGGATTCTGACTTCACATTTTCTGATTTGTCATCAGACTCAGACTTCTCTCCTAACTCATACGTATCACAAGTCTCGATAATTGACTCCTTTTCAACTGACACTGACTCTTGAGTTGCATCTTTGGTCTCATTGTTATCAGAAGGTGTTTTAGTTTGTTCTACCTCTTGCAGCTTGACCATAAGATCTTTGTCTGCTATTTCTTTCAAAGTCTCTTCATTCATTTCCTTTGAGACATCAATGATCTCTTGAACCAAAGTTTGTTCAACTTCGTACTGTGGGCAAAAACCCGTAGTCGGTTCACTAAAGAAACCTGCAAAAGAATCAAATACATTAGCTGGCATTATAGATTTAAATGCATTAGTAATAGCCTCCTGTTTAGACTGATAATAGTAGACCGTTGCTGCCTCCTCTTCTAGATCTGCAAAACTTTCTTCATTCACCACTTCACTGACTTCTTCAACTTCAGGAACACATTCCTCGATTACCGGTTCCGGCTCTTCAATAATTTCAGCCATCATTGCAAGACCATCTCATGGAACGTACTTATCTCAACTGAAGCCTTCTAGAATCTTTTTGTCATCTTGATTCACCAAAAGAGCTTTTTCTGTTTGTTTGGATTGACTGTTCTCGATTTGAGGTCGTGGTTTGAATGGTTGTTGACTGTTTTTATGATAGATGGCATGTCGGTAATAATCGTTGGTGAATGGATTCTGATGGTTATTAACTTCTCTGTTCGGAAATTCGCGCTTGAAGTGCACATTCTCTTTACACTTGAAGCAAGTCACCTTCTATTTGTCGAATCCAAGTTTAGAATCAGGACCTGCGAGACTACTTCTTCCGGTAATTTCCATGAACCTCTGAGCTCTTCTCACAATGCTCGCCATACACCATTTTATGTCGATGAGTTCTAGTTCCTCGAGATCAATTTGATCGTAATCTTCTTTAGTCATGTCTGGGTTACCAATTCGTCCGGCTACTAGACTCTCGTAAGACTCAAGTACAGAAGCTAGAAGTGCTATATGCTGCTTTGCGGTTGTCTCGGTAAAATCTTGACCGTTTTTTATATTAACAGCAATATTGCACTGTATCCCATGACTATAATTCTGATTGTTCGAACCTGAAGAACTTTGAGAAGAAACCTGTTCTCGAAAACTCTGAACCTTAGGATTCGGTTCGTAATTTTGAAATGGTGAAAAGTTGTTGTTAGGCATGCTTTGAGGTACTCCCGATGAAGAATCTGCACTGAATGCCATTTGAATCTTTGGACTCGGAGCAGATGTGGCAGATGAGTTTCCTTTGTAATAAAGCTGAACATCTTGCTGTACGTTTGCAGATTTCATTTTCCTCATCTTCCGAAGTTCAAGCTCATGAGCTTCAATTCTCTCGATAAACGTACTCAAATTGAAACCCACGTATTCCAAATTGTTCTTCAAAACCAATAAGAACGTACCCCACTCTTCTTGTGGTAGTGCGTCAGCCAACTTATCAACCCACTCTTCGTCTGTTTTATCTATATTCAAATGTTTCATCTCCACTACTAGGTTACAGTACCTCTCAATCAACTCTTTCGTTGATTCTCCACTGATAGCAGTAAATATGTCGAATTCTTTTTTTAGTAGCGCCTTTTTGCTTTTGATCATTGAAACACTCCCAAGAAATTTGATTTTAAGAGCGTTCCAAATAGATTGCGCGTCACCCTGATGCTGTAACAGTACCAAAATGTCTTCCTTAATTGCATGTTGCAATATAATGACCATCTTCTTCTCGGCTTTAAAGTGTTCTTGTTCAGCCGGAGTTAACGTGTTAAGTGTTTTCGGAAGACCAGCATCATTCGTAGGAACTACATATTTCGTTTCAACTTTCAGCCAGCATTCGAGGTGATTTGCCTGAACCCACGTGCGAAATCTATCATGCCACCCCTAATAATCTTCAATGTTGAGCAGTTTCGGTGGTTTTTGCATGGTTCCTAGCTCGTTCTCCATATTCACATTCTGGGCTATACTTGCTGGAGTTTGAGCAGTCATACCTCCTCTGAAAAACGCATTGTAAAACTCTTGATTGTCCATTTTTATACATTGAAAAATGTTTCGAAAAATTTCTAAGTTTTGAAAAATTACAATTTCAAGCGACCTGGACTTTCAAACGATCTGGACTTTCAGACGACCTGGACCTTTCAAACGATCTGAATGTTTCAAACGACCTGAATGTTTCAAACGACCTAGATGTTTCAAACGACCTAGATGTTTCAAACAACCTGGACTGTTTCAAACAACCTGGACTGTTTCAAACGACCTGTTTCAAACGGCCTGGACTGCCAAACCGTGTGACTTGGATTGCCAAACCGTGCAAGGTGAACTTACACGCGACCTGATCACTCAAGTCTTGCGGTCTGGTCCAATCCATGCGATCTGGAAAAGAACTCAAACGATCTGGTTCATTTTACACGATTTGAACATCATTTTCATAGGATTTGGACAGTTTCTCCTCGTTTGAAGACTTAGTTTATCAAAATTTCAAGTTTTTGACATTTTTGGATCAATTTTAGTTCGATTTACGGTCTGTAACTTTGTACAAATGTTCAAACTGATGTTTTACACATAATATCTAAAATTCAGTCCATTTTATCCGTGAATTCGTCTGAAAATCCAAGAAAGAGTAGAAGTATATGGTTCTAAACCGTTCAAAACACTGATATCAACAGATTTGACTCATCCTGAGCTCTGATACCACTTGTAGGATCGAGGACTCGTCCAAACAAGTCAATCAGAGTCAGATCTAGTTTCTAGAAAGGCGGAATCAGACTAGAAACCGTCAATCAGTGTTAGAACAAGAGTAGAAGAGTAGAAAGTCACTTTAAACATGTTCTTCATTGATTTTAGACGTTTTGGTACAAAGAGAATAGGACAGCACTTCAGTACACAATTCTCCAGAATGTTACAAATGAAGAACACTACTAGCCTATTTATAGATCTGCCAGACCCCATGGGCTGACATCTCCAGTCCTCATGGGCTGACATTTCCAGACCTCATGAAACAAATGACACGACATAGACTGATGACGCAGGCGATAGACATTATGCATCAACAAACTCCCCCTTGGATATTGTCATAATCTTCAGTCAGCCGGTCTTCAAAACATTCTTCACAAAGACTTGAAAAATTCTTGCCTTTACTTCGGCTTTTTCAATAATGCTTTCCTGAGCTGTTCCCTTTCTTTGGCAGCTCTCTTTTCTTCCTCAGCTAGCTTTTGCCTCCATGTAGCTCGAGCAATTCTGTCTTTTTCTTCACGCTCTTCTCTCCTCTTCTTTGCTTTCGGAAACTCTTCTTTTTCAATCTCTCTCCAACTTGTTAACCACATATTTTCAGAATTTATACTCTTCTGAAAACATATTGTAGCTACCTTCTGAAACTGCAG
Organism: Helianthus tuberosus; assembly: GCA_030545235.1. Taxonomy (NCBI): domain Eukaryota; kingdom Viridiplantae; phylum Streptophyta; class Magnoliopsida; order Asterales; family Asteraceae; genus Helianthus; species Helianthus tuberosus. The sequence continues at coordinate 98,546,786 of CM060393.1, read as the reverse complement.
AGCTTGTTCTCTATCTTGTTGATGCATAATGTCTATCGCCTACGTCATCAGTCAATGTCGTGTCATGTATATGTAATAGTTTGAAAAAGTTAAAGTTTATGTGTTTTGTGTCCAGGTCGCACGACCTGAATAGGTCAGGTCGCACGAGCTGGAGTTGTCAGTTCATGCGGTCTGGATGTTATACTCCGTGAGATCTGGGAAGCCTATATATAGCCTAGTAGTGTTCTTCATTTGTAACTTTCTGGAGAATTTTGTACCGAAGTGCTGACGAATTCTCTCTGTACCAAAACGTATTATCTCAATGAAGAACATGTTTAAACTAACTTTTTACTCTTCTACTCCTGTTCTAACACTGATTGACGATTTCTAGTCTGATTCTGCCTTTCTAGAAACTAGATCTGACTCTGATTGACTTGTTTTGGATGAATCCTAGATCCTACAAGTGGTATCAGAGCTCAGGATGAGTCAAATCTGTTGATATCAGTGTTTTGAACGGTTTAGAATCATATTCTTCTACTCTTTCTTGGATTTTCAGACGAATTCACGGATAAAATGGACTGAATTTTGGATATTATGTGTAAAACATCATTTTGAACAATCGTACAAAGTTGCAGACCATAAATCACACTAAAACTGATTCAAAAATGTCAAAAACTTGAAATTTTGATAATCTAAGTCTTCAAACGAGGTGAAACTGTCTAAATCGTATGAAAATGATGTCCAAATCATGTGAAACTGATCAGGTCGTTTGAGTTTTTGTCAAATCGTTTGAAATTTTTGTCCACATTGCACGAATTGGACCAGATCGTTTGAAACTTTCAAACTGTGTGACCAGGTCGCACGACTTGAGTGTCCAGATCGTGTGAATTCATCAGATCGCACGAACTGAAATTTCTTTTAACAAGTATTTGTCACTTCGCACGGTGTGGATAGTCCAGGTCGTTTGAGATAGTCCAGGTCGTTTGAATTTCAGATCGTTTAAAATTAGGTCATTTGAAATCCAGTCATTTAAAGTCCAGGTTGTCTGAAAGTTCAGGTCGCTTGAAATTGTAATTTTTCAAAACTTAGAAATTTTTTGAAACATTTTTCAAAGTATAAAAATGGACAATCAAGAGTTTAACAATGCATTTTTCGGAGGAGGTATGACTGTTCAAACTCCAGCAAGTATAGCCCAGAATGTGAATATGGAGAACCAGTTTTACAATGCGTTTTTTGCCAACGATTATTACCGACAGGCTATCTATCATAAAAACAATCAACAACCATTCAATCCATGACCTCAAATCGAAAACAGTCAATCCAAACAAACAGAAAAAGCTCTTTTGGTGAATCAAGATGATGAAAAGATTCCAGAATACGTTCCAGGAGATGGTCTTGCAATGATGGCTGGAATTATTGAAGAGCCGGAACCGGAAATGGAGGAATGTATTCCTGAAATTGAAGAAGTTAGTGAAGTGGTGAATGAAGAAAGTTTTTTAGATCTAGAAGAGGAGGCACCAGCGGTCTACTATTATCAGTCTGAATAGGAGGTTATTACTAATGCATTTAAATCTATAATGCCAGCTAATGTGTTTGATTCTTTTGCAGGTTTCTTTAGTGAACCGACTACGGGTTTTTGCCCACAGTACGAAGTTGAACAAACTCCGGTTCAAGAGATCGTTGATGTCTCAAAGGAAATGAATGAAGAGACTTTGAAAGAAATAGCAGACAAAGCTCTTATGGTCAAGCTGCAAGAGGTAGAACAAACTAAAACACCTTCTGATAACAATGAGACAAAAGATGCAACTCAAGAGTCAGTGTCAGTTGAAAAGGTATCAATTATCGAGACTTGTGATACATATAAGTCAGGAAAGAAGTCCGAGTCCGATGACAAATCAGAAAATGTGAAGTCCGAATCCGGAGAGAAATCTGAGTCTGAGTCCGGAGAGTTTGGTAAATCGGAAAGTAAAAATGATAAACAAGAAAATGTTTTTGAAAAAGTTGAGCCAATTCTTGAAACGCCATGCAAAAACTGTTTGAAACCATGCATGGATTGTCTTGAAAAAGACAAACAGTTTCAAGAGTTGAAAAAGTTTAACGACAAATTAAAATTTGATTTTAATGATGTTAAAGAAGCTTATGACACTCTGTCATGATCAATTAAAGCAATTCACACTGAGAGTAAAGAAAATGATAAAATTGTTAATTTCGTCAAAGCAACGGTCATGGATAAGCAAATGTCGATTAACATTCATCTGGACAAAATCGCATCTCTAAAGAAGGAACTTGAACTGATGCGCATTGAGACAGAAAGAGTCGACAAAAAGTTGATCAGTTATCTTTCATCTTCATATGTGATTGATCAGATCATTCCTCAACAAACTGAAGTTAAACCAGCTTTCAAAAATGTTCCACCCCAATGTGGAATCATTATACTCAGAAATATCCAGACGGGGTGGAGGAGGCATTGAATCTCAAACTGAGAACAGAAGAGAATGAGTTACCGGAAAACATAGATGTTACATTCTCTCCGTCTGACACCGAGAATGAGTCACAACTTGTTAAAACAGTTGTAGACCAAGTGTTAGATTAAGAGAGTGGTAACACTGATTTCGAAATGGTTAAAACTCATTTTGAGAATTCCAGTTCAGATTCTGAAGATGATGGAAACTTTCTTGTTAAGTTTATCCCAAAGTCAGATAAAGTTTTGGATGACGATTCGATCATTGTGGTTTACACGATGACCAGAACTGACAAACTGTATACTGATTTTGAGTACCCGATTCAGAATGCGAACCTGGAAAAGGTTGAAAAAGTTTTTAAACTCGTGGAAATTGATATTTCAGAAGTCAACAACAATTCGTTTCTATCAAAACCGAAAAAATCTTTTGTTAAACAACAACCAACAAACAACCTGGGAAAGAAAAATGAATGGGTGGGTAACAATGGTAATAACAAGAGAAATGGTAATGATTACAAAAAGAAAGGTGTTGGTTTTGAGAAGCAAATGGCTAAGAAACAAGTTAAGCCAAAAGAAAAATTGAGTGAAGTGTTTGTGGCTGGTAATAATACAGAATTCGAAAAGAATTATATCTTTAGTAAGCAAGCAATTGACGATTTTATTGCGGCCAAAAAGATAAGAGACGAGGCTAACAGATCCACTTTTGTTGAATATGACAAAAGAATCTGTTATCGATGCAATGAAATCGGTCACATGGCCAAACAATGTGTCAAAAAGATAATAAAACTAGTTTTCCATAAACCAAAACCAAAAATTTCAAAGGATGTTAAGGGAAAATCACCAATGGTATCTCCCATGCGTATTCTTAAACGCGATGAATCATTGAAGTTAGAGGACAAACCAAAATCAACTTTTGAAATTGGTGAATCTTCAAAATCACAAAAGACTTCAAAGGTTTATCCTAAAACAAAGACTTCCCAAAGTCAATCATGGGTAAAGAAACCTAAACATTCTTTTGAGGAAAAGAAAATGGAAAAAGTTTTAAAATCTGAACCAAAAATTTTTGCAACCACTGATGAGAAAATTGAGTTTGAGTTAGATAAGTTGATTGAAGAATTCCCACCTATCAAGGAAGGAGCTCTAAAATCAAAACCAGAATCTGATGTTCCAATTGTTGTTTTTAACATTCCAAAAGTTGACATAGTAGCTCATGATATTGTCTTTGGTAGTGTACCAAATGTTAAAAAATCTTGGGTATCATTGTTTAAGTAAATGTCTTTTGATGTGTGAAGGGGCTTCCAAGGTCTATCATTTCTAAATGGATAATGGATAGCGGCGCCTCATGGCACATGACAGGGATGTTAGCACTTCTATACGACGTTAAGACAATCAATGGAGGTTATGTCGGGTTTGCTGGAGCTCAAGTTGGAAGAATTGTCGGAGAAGGAATACTTACTAACGGGGTCATATCTTTTGATAAAGTGAACTACATTCCTGAGTTAGAAAACAATCTGTTGAGCATCTCTCATATTTGTGATAAGTCATTTACTATTCATTTTACAAAAGATGAATGTCTGATTCTTAAACCAGGGTTTAAAATACCTGAAGAAATGGTGTTGATGCGCGCTCCTCGTGAAAACGATCTTTATGTACTAGACATGAGCGTTGCAACAACGATAGATAAAAAGGCGCAATGCTTTGTGAGTAAGACGAAGGCGACTGAAAAAGAATCCATCATGTGGCATCGTAAAATGGGTCATATTCACATGAGAAAGATGAACTTTTTAGTTCATAATGATCTTGTAGACGGTGTTAATTTGAAAAGCTTTCATCTTAATGATGATTGTATTGAATGCAAGAAAGGGAAGCAAATGAAGAAATCGCACCCGAAAAAGCGTTTGAACTCCATTAGATTACCGCTCGAAAGACTCCATATGGATCTTTTTGGACCAATAAATGTGAAAAGCATAAGTGGAGATCTATATTGTTTAGTTGTTACTGACGACTGTACAAGATTTTCCTGGGTGATGTTTCTAGAGAGAAAAGATGAAACGTTTGATTCTTTGATGAGGCTATTAAAAAAGATGGAGAATCTTTACAAACTGCCGATTAGACGTATTCGAAGCGACAATGGCACGGAATTCAAGAACAACCATATGCTCGAATTCTGCAACGATAAGGGCATTCTTCATGAGTTCAGCGCACAGTATACTCCTCAACAAAACGGTGTCGCAGAATGAAAAAATCGTACGTTGATCGAAACGGCTCGTACCATGTTAGCAGATTCGAAATTACCCGTATATTTTTGGAGTGAAGCAGTTGCCACGGCATGTTACACGCTCAATCGGGTTCTTACAGTGAAGAAGTACAAGAAAACTTGTTTTGAATTGCTTCATCTTTACAAACCAAATCTGAAATTTTTAGAACCATTCGGATCACCATGCACATTCATTGATCCAGATGGTAAATTTGGTTCGAAAGCTAATGAAGATTTTTTTGTAGGATACGCTAGTCCGTTGAAGAGAGTTTTTGTTCTGAGTTTGAGGAAGATCATACAAGTTCAACACGTTGACTGTCAGCGGTTTACTGCTCCGAATCAACTTCCCGGAAACAGGTTGCTATTTGATTACGATAATCTCTGGGAGTCATTCCATTTACCGACAGAGCCGAATGAGGAGGAACTGGCGTTCTTATACCAACAACAGCAGTCTCTTTCACAAGAGCAAGTACCGAGACCGTTGGTGGTTTCCTCGCCCACTGTGGGTTCAAATGATCATGAGGCTGGTCCTAGTGGAACTGCACATGTACCCCCAGAAGAAACAGCTCCAATATTTGACCAATCTGATGACTCAGAATCGGAAACCGATCCGATTTATGACGAGGAACCAAATATTGCGACTTCAAATGCTATTGATCACACGAGTGATCAGAACATAACAAATTTGCAATCGGAAGTGAGCGTACCGGATACGGTCATGCCAAGAACGTTATCTTACCATCCATCGGAGCAAATCATTGGTGACCTTCAAAGCGGCGTGAAAACCCAAGAACAAATAAACAAAGGGCTTACATGTTTTTACGCCTCTGTAGCACAATTACAAGTAGACTTCTCATTAAAATGTTTTATCTCGCAGGTAGAGCCGAAAACGTATAAAGAAGCATTGACCAAAGAGAGTTGGGTAAATGCAATACAAGTGGAGGTTGGTTGATCTTCCAGAAAATCAGAAGTTGATCAAGACCAAGTGGGTCTTCAAATGTAAGCGAGATGATAGAGGGGTTATAGTAAGGAACAAAGCAAGGTTGGTAGTCCAAGGATTTAGTCAGAAAGAAGGGATTGACTTTACTAAAGTATATGCTCCCGTTGCTCGACTTGAGGCAATCAGAATCTTCTTGGCGTTCGCGTCATGGAAGGGATTCAAGGTCTACCAACTGGATGTGAAATATGCATTCCTCTACGGCAAGATTAAAGAAGAAGTGTACGTCGGTCAACCACCGGGTTTTACCGATCCTGTACAGAAAGACAACGTGTATCTACTCGACAAGGCGTTATACGGATTACACCAGGCCCCGAGAGCCTGGTACGAGACGCTTTCCCAGCATCTGCTGACCAACGGGTTCACCAGAGGGACTGTCGATAGTACCCTGTTCACTAAAGAGGTTGCAGGACATCTACTTATCATGCAGATTTATGTTGACGATATAATTTTCAGATCAACGAACGATGAGTTGTGTAAGGAGTTTTAGAAGGTCATGAAAAAGAAGTTTGAGATGAGTTCAATGGGGGAGATGAAGTTCTTTCTCGGGCTTCAAGTTGAGCAACTGCCCGATGGAATCTTCATACACCAGACCCAGTATGTGAATGATGTGTTGGACAAATTCAATATGTCCGAATCATCTCCCATTTCAACCCCCTGGCTACGAATCATGGCATATGTCCGGATGAAAGTGGTGAGAAAGTGGATGAAACGCAATATCGGTCAATCATAGGATCGCTAATGTATCTGACAACATCACGACCGGACATCATGTATCCAACTTGCCTCTGCGCCCGGTACCAGTCAAGTCCCAGAGTATCGCACATGATGATAGTGAAGAGGATCTTACGATATCTCAAAGGTTGCCCAAGCACCGGCTTGTGGTATCCCCGATCCGGTGACTTCTCTCTAACTGGATATTCTGACTCTGACTTCGGGTGCTGTAGTTAAAAGCTAAGTCCACAACTGCTGGATGTCAGTTCTTCGGAACTCGGCTAATCACTTGGCAGTGTAAGAAACAAACCACAGTCGCTCTCTCGACTTGTGAGGCCGAATACGTTTCAGCTTCCAGCTGTTGTTCTCAGATCCTCTGGATCCAACAGCAAATGAGGGGCTATGGTTTGCAATTCTTAGACACACCAATTTTTGTGGACAATGAGGCAACCATTAATATCACTAAAAATCCGGTTCAACACTCAAAAACAAAACATATTGAGATTCGACATCATTTTATTCGTGATTGCTACGAGAAAAAATTGATTCGAATTGATTCTATTCACACCGATGATCAGAGAGCTGATTTTTACACTAAACCCTTTGATAAAACAAGATTTAATTATCTTTTAAAATTGAATGGGTTAAAGAATTTGTTTTCTGGGAGGGTGGTAGAGTGTGTGGCCGAGGAGGACGGCGATCAGAAGTGATCTGCGTCTAGTTATCATGTTTGCTGTACAGTTTCTTTACTGCTTTTGATAAAACCAAAAACACAAAAATATGTTTTTGATTTTAGGGGGAGAAAGTTTATAGAAAATACAAAAACATGATAAAATTTCAAAAATGCAAAAACATTGAAAAAGACAAAATGAGTTTTGTTGTGAAAAAGAGGAAATGATAGTACATCAGCGGACTATCACAACATGCTAAAGAAATGGAAAGTCAAAATGATTTTAAACAAGTCTCACTGATGATGTGCCAGTAGACTTCACACGACTAGTAGATTGAGTTCGAGATATAAACCTAAATATCAAGACTTGCTTATCTCGTGGGGAACATCTCTCGGATATATGGGTAACCCCCGAAATCTTGTTTGAGAGATTGCCTGATTCTGAGATACTAGGTCTTTATACTGTTTGATATCTGGGGTATTATACCTGGTCTTCTGATATTGCGGAAGCAATGGCCTAGACCTCGTATAATACTTTACAAGCTTTTAAAGCTTACCCTCTGCATAAAAATTGATAAAATATCGAAAGATACAAATCAAGTGCAGTTGTAAAGAAGATTCCCAAGGGGAACACACCTAAAGTCGAGCCTTCATCTCTTTGATTGAACAGTAGTTCATACCTGAGCTCTCAAGGTCTCGCACTAACCCAAATACAGATATCAGATTGGTATAGTCACCTGTAAGACTGAATCTAGGGAATTTTGATACGGGAGTATATTCTGAGGTGGGACACGCGAATAAGTTAAGTTCTTAAAACACTAATTCGTATCTTGAATCAATTGAAACTTGTGTAGAAGTTTAAGTGGACAACAATACTGACAATCAGTAGTGAATTTGTTTAAGATTTAAAGTTAAATCAAGATCAACGGTGTTAGTGATAAGTCTCAAAAACTGATATGATCCTCTTACACAAACTCACAAAAAGATGTTTGTAAATATGTTTGTACAGTTTCCTGTTTCTTAAATCCAGAAAGATTTCCTGTTTGTTTAGTCAAAATGTTGAAAAATCCAAAAAGATTTGTCATTTCATCTTATTGTCGACAACAGACGTTGGGGATCTGAGGATCAAAGTCCAACAGTGCTAAACAAGTTGGATCATTTGGGTTGGTTAAGAAAATGTTTGAAAAAGTATTGGTAATTGATCAAAATGTTTAAAAGTTCATTAATTTGAACTTAAATTTGTTTCAAAATGTCAGCAAGATCAGAATTTGGTCAGCCAAGGTCATTAACTTGGACTTGGCAGGCTAAACAGTTGACCAGGGTCATTAAATTGGACTTAGTTAACTGAGTGTGTTGGTAAAAGTTAAAAAATTAAAAAAAATAAAAATATTAATTAAAAATTTAAAAAAATTGAAAAAATAAAAAAGGGTACCAACTCGTGCGAACTGGCCAAATCATTTCAAACAAGGCCAGACCGCACGAACTCCTCAAAACGTTTCATACATTCATCTCGCACGACCTGGATCCTCTATATAAAGGATAGACCAGATCGCGTGAAATCATTTCTGTTCACCACATCGCATCAGACACATCCGTCAAGCGATCTGAGAGATTTCTTTGATTTTCGAGCTGTAATCTTGTGATCTTGTGTTCGGAATCCTCATATAAGTTGGTTCGCACAACTTATATCATGGGAAAGGTATAGATTGATGATTAATTGAACCAAATCACATGAATCCGTATGAACACGAATGAACATAATCTTTGAACCTAGATCTAGGCTTATATAATGGATTAAATTGAATAAAAATCACATCAATGTGATCGGATTTTGATGAAGAACAGATCTAGGTTATTAATTTCATCATAAAAACACGTTTTAATAACCTGCAATTTTACTGTTCATCAATGATTGTTTAAACGAAGTGACGATCCAGTCCGCACGAGATGACCAGATCGTTTGGATGTTCCAGACCTTGTGTAATTGGCCAATTCGTTTGGGTTCACATCGTTTGAGACTGTTCAGTTCGTTTGAGTTGATCAGACCGTATGAGATAGTCAGATCGCTTGAACACCAGATCGTGCGGGATTGATCAGTTCGTTTGAAATACCAGATCGTATGAATGATAATTTGTTTTGAAAATTGTGCAAAATGTTTAACTTTTTTGTTTCTGTTTGTGTTTCAGGCATCAAACGTAGTATTTGAACCATCGCACAATATTTGCTGTGTTTATGATGAAACACTACCAAAGATGGTTGTGTTTAAGGAGATTTTGCCATTCATGAGGCGTTTACCAATTCAAAAAGCTTTAGCGGATCAACACAAAGTTTTCAAATCTCATGTTGATCGATTTTGGAAGAAGGCTGTTTATGATGAAGTGAATGATGTTATTAATTCAATAGTTCAGATTGATAATGAAGATAAAGAGATCATAATCACAGAACAGCTTGTACGAGAAGTATTAGAGTTTCCAGATGATGATAATTCGCCAACAGGGTTTCCGGAAAGGATGGTCAAAGGATGTATGCTTAGAATGGGTTATAACGGTCCGTTGAATAAAGCAAATTATTTGAAAGAATGTTTTATGAAGCCGTACAAATTATTTATTCACTAAGTGATTCATGCGCTAAGTCACAGGAAAGGTGGATACGATGTCATGAAAGACTATCAAATGTGTATGATGACGGCGTTGGTGCTAAACAAGAAATATTACTTTTCTAGAATTGTTTTTCATTTCATGACAGATAATATTACTTCTGGTAGTCGAAGTTGGGTGTATCCGAGGTTTGTGCAGATGATGTTGGATCATGCGTATCCGAATCTGAAGAAAGATGAACAAAATGATCTAATGCTGTTGCATCACATGGATAATGAAACGTTAATCCGATTATCCAAGTACACAAAGAATTGGCTTGAACCGAAGAAGACAGAGTTTTTTGGATTCATCAAAGATGAAAAGTATGAAGATCCAGATCCAGTAAATCATTTGAAGTGGAGAAATGATGCAGAAATGAAAGAAAAGAGTGCAATTGATGAATTAATCAAGTTAGAAGATTTCTGTGAAACTAGAAATGATTGGTATACAAAGGTAGAAAAAGAAAAGAAAAAAGGTGGAAAGAGAACTCCTACACCAAAAGCTCAAGCTGAAGTAGGATCATCTTCTCAACCACAGAAGAAACGTAAAAAGAAAGCAGTTGAAACAATACTAGTTGATGAACCAGAAGTTGATGAGACAGAAGCTGATGTTGAAAAAGATCAAGATCCATTAACTCCTGAAACTGAGCGGTTGTTGAAAGATATTGATGATACGTTAGAAGCTGAGAAAGCAGCTAGTAAGAAAGTGGTTGATGATGAAGAGAAGAGTTCATCTGGTGCAGAAAGTGATTCGGATCCTGAAGTTGATCGTTGGATAAAAGAAAACTATGATCCAAAGGATAGAGAGAAACAAAAGAAGAGAAAGAGGAGTTCGGATGATGATGATGAAACATATGTTCCACCAGAGGATGTTCAGGTTGTAAAATCAGCATCTTCAGAAGGTAGAAAGAAATCTACATCAAGAAAACGTGTCGGAACTCCAGCAGCACGAAAATTAAAATTCAAGCTGAAATTAAATCCACCACCAGAACCACAATCTAAACCACCATTACCACCACATAATCAACCATCACCACCACAAAATCAACCAAAATCACCACCACCACAACAACCATCACCAGAACATTTACAATCACCACAACATCATATTTCATCACCTATTCATGAACAACCACCAATACCATCACCACATATCCAACAAACACCACCAATCACACAACCACCAGTTCATACTACTCCTGGATCGTCTGGTTTTGAAAATTTTCCACATATTCCAGAGAGTACAGTTCTTGAAAAGCTTGATGATTTTAGCTTTGTGAATGATGATCTTGTGAAGGAGTTGCAAAAGAAGGTGAATGAGGTGTTAAGTGAGAAAAAGAAGTTAGAGGAACGTGTCAAGTCTGTTGAATCTGAGAATTTATCTTTGTTGAAAAAGATAGAAGCTGATCAAGCCGACATAGATATTCTGAAAGTTCGAATAGCTGAATTGGAAGAAGAAAAGTCTCGAAGGGATGAGCAGAATGAGTACTTCAAGTTGAAAAATCAAGAATTAGAAGCCAAGAATGCTAGAAAGGAACATGAAGAGTATATGTTAAAGAAAGTGTTGGAAGATTTGATTGGTAAACCAATTGAGCAAAGGTTTGAAGAAATAGAACTTGCGGAAGTTAGAGCAAGACGTGAAGCTGAAATGGAAGCTGGAATGAAAGATAAGGGTAAAGGTGTTCCAGTTGAAGATGATGTTCAAGTGACTGAAAGGGAACTTGTCCTGACTGAGCCGACGAAAGTTCCATAATCATCTATTCTAGATCCTTGTCCAATAACTTCAGTATCTGGTGAAATTAACGACAATGATGAAGATGATGAAGAAGATGAAGATGATAATCTGAAAGATGATGCAGATGAAGTATATTCTATTCATAGTGATAATGATGATGATGATGGAAATGATGATGCTGATCAAGGTAATTCTGGTATAAAAGTAACTGAAGCATCACAAGAAGAGAATATTGACGAGTATCTTCAAGATGATGCAAACGAAGAACCAGAAAATGCAGGAGGAAAGGGGGAGCATGATGATGCTGAAAAAGTTGATGAGAATGTTGATCAGGGTGTAGGTTTGATTCTACGTCTTGAACATGATGTAGAAGAAGGTGAGATATTGCATACTTACATTAGAGCTGAGATCATTAAGATGATGCATGTTGAAGAAAGTGAGTTTAACTTTGATTTTGAAGAGGAGTTGAACGAGTTTGATATCAATCATCAACCTGCATATCAGTACAAGTATGTTGAAGAAGCTGATAATTATGATAAAGTGGAAGTAGAAGACTGGAGTGATGATGATCAGTCTGTGAATGTTAATGTTGATACTTCTAGCTTTCCAACTCTTGCTGAGTTTTTCAGTCAAGCAAATGAGGGTGAATTGAGAAGAAAAGTTGCTGAAAGTGTTAAAAGTAAGAGTTTTCAAGAAATGTCTAAAGAAGAACAACGTGAAGAAAGAAAGAAGTGGTTCAGGAAGGATACGGAAAGAAAATACAAAAGACCACTGCAGTATTACAGAAGAGATAGAGGTGTTTCTCTGGGTGATATCATAAGTTGGGGTTATCTGCCACAAGTCAACGCTTATGCGATTAGAAGAGAATTTGGTGTTCAGTATTTTCAATATATTCAAGATATAATGTCTCTACCTTGGTGGGATGTTGAAGAGTTGCCCAAAGTTAGAACATTATCATATCCAGTCAGAGTTCATGATATGCCAACATGGGGCTTGATGAAATTTGAAGCATTCAAAGAATTTCGTCACTGGAAGCCACATTATCCTAAGAAAGTCAAGAAGAAGGATCCTGTTACAGGCATTGAAGAAACAATTCTAAAGATCAAGAAGCCCAGGGTTTTGAAGAATATTCCATTTCCAAAGATGGAACATAATTTTAACGAAGGGTTTGTATGCTGGGTTTATAGCTGCATGACGACCGAAGTAGTGATTGTGTATCGATTTGGGAATGAGATCAGAAATATTCATCTGTATGATCCGATGTGGATAGTAAATTGCTCTGCAAAGGATATTGAATGTTTTTTTATGAACAAGATTGGATACAAAGCAGAAGATAGAGATCAAGCACTGCAGTTTCAGAAGGTTGCTACAATATGTTTTCAGAAGGGTATAAATTCTGAAAATATGTGGTTAACAAGCTAGAGAGAGATTGAAAGAGAAGAGTCTTTGAAAGCAAAGAAGCTGAAAGAAGAGCGTGAAGAGAAAGACAGGATTGCTAGAGCTACATGTTTGCAAAGGCTAGCTGAAGATGAGCAGAGAGCTGCAAAGGAAAATGAAAAGCCAGGAAAGCGTTATTGAAAAAGCCGAAGCAGAGAGAAGAATTTTTCAAGTCTTTGTGAAGGATGTTTTAAAGACAGGCTGACTGAAGACTGCGGCAATATCCAAGGGGGAGTTTGTTGATGCATAATGTCTATCGCCTACGTCATCAGTCAATGTCGTGTCATATATATGTAATAGTTTGAAAAAGTTAAAGTTTATGTGTTTTGTGTCCAGGTCGCACGAGCTGGAGTTGTCAGTTCGTGTGGTCTGGATGCTATACTCCATGCGATCTGGGAAGCCTATATATAGGCTAGTAGTGTTCTTCATTTGTAACTTTCTGGAGAATTTTATACCGAAGTGCTGACGGATTCTCTCTGTACCAAAACGTATTATATCAATGAAGAACATGTTTAAAGTGACTTTCTACTCTTCTATTCCTGTTCTAACACTGATTGACGGTTTCTAGTCTGATTCCGCCTTTCTAGAAACTAGATCTGACTCTGATTGACTCGTTTTGGACGAATCCTCGATCCTACATATCTTCTCCCTTATATCCAATCTTGTTCACAAACAGATATTCAATATCCTTTGCAGAGCAATTTACTATCTTCATCGGATCATACAAGTGAATATCTCTGAGTTCATTCCCAACTCTGTGCACAATTACTGCTTCGGTTGTTATGTTACTATAAACCCAGCATACAAACCCTTCATGAAAATTATGTTCCATCTTTGGCAATGGAATATTCTTCATAACCCTGGGCTTCTTGATCTTCAGAATTGTTTCCTCAATACCTATAACAGGATCCTTCCTCTTGACTTTCTTAGGATAATGTGGCTTCCAGTGTCGAAATTCTCTGAAGGCTTCAAATTTCATCAAGCCCCACGTTGGCATATCATGAAGTTTGACTGGATATAATAATGTTCTGACTTGGGACAACTCTTCAACATCCCACCAAGGTAGAGACATTATATCCTGAATATATTGGAAATATTGAACACCAAATTCTCTTCTAATAGCATAAGCGCTGACTTGTGGCAAGTACCCCCAGCTTATGATATAACCCAGAGAAACATATCTATCCCTTCTGAAATACTTGAGTGGTCTTTTGTATTTTCTTTCCGTATCCTTCCTGAACCACTTCTTTCGTTCTTCACGTTGTTCTTCTTTAGACATTTCTCTAAAACTTTTACTTTTAACATTTTCAGCAACCTTTCTTCTCAATTCATCCTCATTTGCTTGACCGAATAACTCAGCGAGAGTTGGAAAGCTAGAAGTATCAGAATCAACATTCTTAGACTGATCATCATCGCTCTAGTCTTCTACTTCCACTTTATCATAATTATCAGCTTCTTCAACATACTTGTACTGATATGCAGGTTGATGATTGATATCAAATTCGTTCAACTCCTCTTCAAAATCGAAGTTAAATTCACCTTCTTCAACATCCATCATCTTAATGATCTCAGCTCTAGTGTAAATACCATCAATATCTTTCAACAACTGCTCAGTTTAAGGAGTTAACTGTTCTTGATCTTTTACAACATTAGCTTCTGTCTCATCTATTTCTGGTTCATCAATCAGCAATGTTTCAATCGCTTTCTTTTTACGTTTCTTCCGGGGTTGAGAAGATGATCCTTCTTCAGTTTGGACTTTCTATGTAGGATTTCTCTTTCCACCTTTTTTCTTCTTTTCTGTTTCTACTTTTGTATACCAATCATTTCGAATTTCACAAAAATCTTCTAACTTCTTTAATTCATCATTTGCACTCTGATCTTGCATTTCAGCATCATTCCTCCACTTTAAATGATTTACTGGATCTGGATCCTCATACTTATCACTTTTGATGAACCCGAAAAACTCTGTCTTCTTCGGTTCAGGCCAATTCTTTGTATACTTGGATAATCGGATTAATGTTTCATTATCCATGTGATGCAACAGCATTAGATCATTTTGTTCATTTTTCTTCAGATTTGGATACGCATGATCCAACAAAAATTGGTGTGTCTAAGAATTGCAGACCATAGTTCCTCATTTGCTGTTGAATCCGGAGAATTTGGGAACAACAGCTGGAAGCCAAAACATATTAGGCCTCACAAGTCGAGAGAGCGACTGTGGTCTGTTTCTTACACTGCCAAGTGATTAGCCGAGTTCCGAAGAACTGGCAACCAGCAGTTGTGGACTTAGCGTTTAACTTACAGCACCCGAAGTCAGAGTCAGAATATCCAGTTAGAGAGAAGTCACCGGATCAGGGATACCACAAGCCGGTGCTTGGGCAACCTTTGAGATACCGTAAGATCCTCTTCACTATCATCATGTGTGATGCTCTGGGACTTGACTGGTACCGGGCGCAGAGGCAGGTTGGATACATGATGTCTGGTCGTGATGCTGTCAGATACATTAGCGATCCTATAAATGACCGATATTGCGTTTCATCCACTTTCTCACCACTTTCATCCGGACATATGCCATGATTCGTAGCCAGGGGGTTGATATGGGAGATGATTCGGACATATTGAATTTGTCTAACACATCATTCACATACTTGGTCTGGTGTATGAAGATTCCATCGTGCAGTTGCTCAACTTGAAGCCCGACGAAGAACTTCATCTCCCCCATTGAACTCATCTCAAACTTCTGCTTCATGACCTTCTCAAACTCCTTACACAACTCATCGTTCGTTGATCCAAAAATTATATCATCAACATAAATTTACACGATCAGTAGATGTCCTGCAACCTCTTTAGTGAACAGGGTACTATCGACAGTCCCTCTGGTGAACCCGTTGGTCAGCAGATGCTGGGAAAGCGTCTCGTACCAGGCTCTCGGGGCCTAGTGTAATCCGTATAACGCCTTGTCGAGTAGATACACCTTGTCTTTGTGTACATGTTGGTGCATCCGTCTTTCGACTTCGTCTTGTATTGAGTCTTGTATTAGATTGTATAGATCAGGGCACGTTATACGAGGAAACTGTCAAAAATAGGTTAGAAGGTAATTTCGCACAAAATAGTAATTTCGTGTGAATGTGATTTCGCTTAAGTCTGTTCATGCGAAATTAGCCAGCCTATAAATAGGTGCCTTGTGATTTCGTTTGAAGGAGTTCCAACTTTCCGGTTTCAGTTCCGAAGTGTCTACTCGCTGTATTTCTTTGTCAAATCAATCAAAAGATAGTTTAAAGTGAATTGCAAGCTGAATTACCTCGATACATTTGTTTCCGCCTCTCGTATTGAGTAAAAACTCTTCTGAATGACTCGTTTGGTCGGTAAAACGATCCTACAAGTGGTATCAGAGCTCAGGAGGAAGAGTTCATACCAATTCAGCTGCAGAATCTGATTTCTACACCTTCTTTTTCACAATTAACAAGTTTTCACGGTCAGAATGCTTTGAATTTCACACATTATATGCGAAACTGTATTTTAACAAAGCCTTGAAAGTTTCAGACTTAAAATCGGACTAAACCTGATCAATTTTGGCAAAAACAGCTCGAGATGATGACATCAGCAGTATTTCGCACGAAATAAGGTTCTAATTTCGCACGAAATAGCCTTATTTCACACCAGATTCTTATTTCGTTTGAAAAGAGTACTTAATTCCGTACGAAATTACCTATTTCGTACGAAATCACGTTATTTCGCATCAAATTGTAATTTCGTTTGAGTATTTCACACGAAATCACCTATTTCGTTTGAAAGGGTATTTCGTTTGAACAGGATTATTTCACACCAAAAGTTATTTCGCTTGGAAGTGTATTTCGTTTGAAAAATAAGTTTGTGAGATTTTGAAATCGAAACATGGAAGAGGAATTTTACAACGCATTTGCTACTCCAATTAGTATTGTTCAGAACACAATGTTAGAAAATGAAACGGGTACTATGCAAAAACCGCCAAAACTTATGAATATCGAGGAGTATAAAGGATGGGAAGAACGATTTGAGAACTCGGTACAAGAAAATTACTTGGATGCTTGGGAATGTGTTGAGACAAAATATGTTAGACCGATGAATGATGAGGAGGAGATTATAGCAATTAAAGATCTTAGTGCTGAAGAGAAAAAGAAATACAAAGATGAAAAGATGATGACGAGTTTGTTGCATCAAGCTATTAAGGAAGATATCTTGGTTTTATTGCAACACAATGGAACTTCTTATTCAATTTAGAAAGCTTTAAAATCAAAGTTTGTTGGAAGCAAAGAAATGATCAAGAACAAGAAATCACTTTTGAAAAAGGAATTTGATCTATTTCGTGGTTTGAGAACTGAAAGTACTAAGCAGATCATTGAAAGATATTGCAATTTGTTAGTTAACATGAAGAGGGTGAGCATCATAAAGGATAATGAAGAATTAATTGAGAAGTTGGCTGATGCATTGCCACATGAAACTTGGGGCACGTATTTGATGATGCTGAGAAATAAGAAAGATTTTAGCAATCTAACACTGAGCAAGTTCATTGAGAAAATTGAAGCTCAGGAGATGGAACAAAGGAAGATCTCGAGAATGAAAGATTTTGATGGAGAACAAGATATTGGGCTGTATTATAAAGGAGGTATCAGTGACAAAACCAATATGTCACCAAAGGTTGAAACTGCATTCAGTGCTAAAAGTTCATCTGGAGGGTCATCTAAAGGATCAAACAGCAAAATTGAATTTTCTTCATATCCATCATATGATCCAAACTTTTCAACAACAAAGAATGGAAAGAAGTTACAATGCAACATGGTATTAGATCTTGAAAATGGTCAAAACTACACTGAGGAGGTTGCAAAAAGTCACATGTCTTTGTTGGTGACTGTATTAGAGTCATATGAGAGTTTAGTGGCAGGTCGGATCGGGAATCCAATGTTGACAAAAGAGGATTACGATCAAATCGATGCTGAAGAGATGGAATTAATGGACATAAAGTGGTGTTTGGCGAGTGTGTTGAGAAGAGCTGAGAAATTCAAACAGATCACAGGAAGAGATGACTTCCGTGATGCTAATGTTTCTACTTTAGGTTTTGATAAATCTAAAGTTACTTGTTTTCGTTGCAGGGAAAAAGGACACTTCAAGAGGGAGTGCACAAACCGCGAGGCAAGTGGAGCTCAAAATCCGTTCAACAACAATGATCATTATCGAAAAGCAATCTATCATCAAGTTGCTCAACAACCACAAACTGCTCATGCCAGGAAGGAGATTGAAGAATCATCAAAGAGAGCCTGTATGGTGAATCAAGAAGATAACAAATCATCAAGAGGATTCAGTTGGGACAAATATGTTTTAGCTGATAGTAAAGCATGTCTGATAAATCAAGATGATGAAAAATTACCAAAGGGGTTTAGCTGGAAAAATTTTAGTTGGGATGATTATGATCCTAACAAAATTTCAAATCATAAAGCTTTTGCTGCTCGAGTTGTTGAAGACAGTGATAATTATGATGATTATTATGCAAGAAGAATGGAAGAGCACTTGAGAATGTTAGAAGAGAGTGACAGTGATGATGAAAAAGCTAAAAAGAAAAAGAAGAAAGTTAAAAAACCAGTTAGCAGTGATGATGAAGAAGTTCGTGTGATAAGGAAGAAAATAAAAGACATTCCAGTTTTTAAACTTGAAGCAGAAGCTGATGCACAAAAGATTCCTGTGAAATGTGAAAACTGTGAAGCAGTGAAGAAGCAAAACAGTACTTTGATTCATAACATGAACAGATTGAAAGAATCCTATGATGTTCTAAACAAAGCAATGAATCTGTATAATCAAACAAGTAGGGAACAAGCAACAGCCATGAAAACACTTCAAGGAGCTTTCATAACAAAGTAGAAAGTTGTCAACAATTACATTGAGAAGTGTGATGTGCTGGAACAAAAACTGGAAACACAAAGAATTGAAACAGAAAGAGTTAATAGGTTGTTAAAAAGTTACTCATGTACTTCTTATGTTATTGATAGGATTTATCCAACCATTGAAGGCATGAAGGCATTTGATGAAGAGGAAGACAAGAGCTCTGAAAAGAAGAATGATACTGAAATGAAAGATTCTGGTAAGAAACATAGTGCCAGTTACAACAAGTGTCCACCCCCGCTTGAAAATGGATATTCTCCACGAAATCCAAATTCAGAAAGAGTTAAAAAGGCAACCAATTTACAGTGGGAGTCTGAGTCTTCAGAAAATTTGCTAGACAACATCGATGTCACTTTCACATCGTCTGATACTGATCATGAATCCGAATTAATAAAGAAAGTGGTCGATCAGGTGTTGGAAAACGATGAAACCGAGGAGTTAAAGTTGGAATCAAACTCAGAGTCAAAGTCTGACAAGTCAAAGTCAACAGTGAAAAAGGACAAACGGTTTTATAATAAAGAATTTCTGCTATCAAAATCTAATTTGAATGACGAAATATTCAAAGTAGCTTATACTTTGAATGATTCTGACAAATTATATTATGATGAAGAATTTCCAATAAGAGGTGTTAAACCAAAAATGATAAAAAAAGGTTTTCAAACTAACAGAAATTAATATTTCTGAAATAAAAAATGTAAATCTTTCTGAAAAACCTAAAAGATACACCTCAAGAGATCAACAAAGGTTAAACAAGAAAAAAAGTTACAATTCTGGTTCTGGTTTTCAAAAGAAACCAAACCATAATGGTAATTTCAAAAGAAAGGGACTTGGTTTTATTCCACCAAAAAATCATAAAAATGAGAAAACTTATAAACCAAAAACTGTATTTGTTTCAGGAATATCATCTGAAGAAGAAAAGGAGCAATTGTTCAGAAAGCAGACGAACAAAGAATTCCTTGCTAAGAAGCAAGAAGAAATGAAAAAAGATGTTGCTCAACAAAATAAGGAGACAATAACCTGTTTTCAATGCAAAATAGTTGGCCATATTGCCAGGAATTGTACAAAGGCAATCCAAACAAAACTGGGAGTCTCTGAAAAACTGAAAGGAAAGAGTGTTGAAAATGAACTGCCAACCAAACCTTTTATAGTTTTCAAAAACTCAAAATTTGAGGTTGGTGAATGTTCAAAAAGGTTTTACAAGAGAAAAGCAAATCTTAACAATCAAAAATGGGTTGTTAAGATATCTGATGGTAGTTCTAGCAATGATTCTGATTCGTCAAAATCAGAGGAGCTATCTTCTGGCAATGAATCTGATTCCACAAAGTCAGAGGAGCCACAAGTTGTGATGAAAGAAGAGAAATCAGTTCCGCCATTGGATGATGAAAATTTTCCACCATTGCGGGATGAGATTTTAAAATCAATGATTGGAAAAGTTGAAATTTCAAATCAATTCTTTTCTGAAAAGAAAAAATTTGATATTGAAAAGGCTTTTAACCCCAAAGTGAAACACATTTTTGGAAAAATGGTTGATGGGAAGGTAAAGGGGGTTAAAGAATTTTACTAGAAGAAAACAAAGAAACCGAGTGTTGATAACTTGGAATCTCCCAAGGTCTGTCAGGCTTGGGAAAATCTCTTTAAGTAAAAAGCCTGACTTGCCGGAGCTCCCAAGTTGGTAAGGGTGGAGCATGATACGGCATCATTCTTAAAAATGTGTACTTCTAAAATTGTTAAAATCTACAGGTGGTGGAATTGCCGGAACTTCCAGGTTGGTAAGTGTAGAGTAGGAATCGGCATTTTTCTTACAAGTGGTATTTCAGTTTGGAAGTGGTAGTTGTTCTTAAAATTGTTATATGTCATTTTACCTCTGGTAAAGTTGAACATATAAGTGGTTAATCAAGGTCATTAAGTTGAACTTGATTTAACTTTCATTCTAAGGGTTGAAAAACAATGTGATGAATGAATCCCCATTTTTACAAATGGTTTGTATAAATCAACATAACTAATTTTCCGGAAAAACCATTTTGATTAAAACAAACTTAAGTGTTTTGAAATCACAATGGGAAAATGGTTTGTTGTAAGGGGGAGTTTTGATTGTTTATGCCAAGTGGATGGCGAATTGAAGCAATTCACATCATGTTGTCATTTTACCTTGTACAGTTTGTTTTCAATTTTCTTTTAAATGCTTTTGAATTTTAGGGGGAGTAAGAGAATTTTTTCAGAAAATCCAAAAACATTTGAAAATTTGAAAAAGCCAAAAACATGATAAAAGCAAAAATGAGTTTTGTTGAGAAAAGAGGAAATGATAGTACATCAGTGGACTATCACAGCATGCTAAAGAATTGGAAAGATAAATGTGATAAACGGTCTCACTGATGATGTGTCAGTAGGTTTTTGCACATTTTGTAGATTGTGTCGAGATATAAACCTAAATTTCAAACTTACTTATCTCGTGGGGAACATCTCTCGGATATATGGGTAACCCCCGAAATCTTGTTTGAAAGATCCCTCTTTCTGAGATACTAGGTCTTTATGCTTAGTGATATCTGGGGTATTATCCCGGGACTTCTGATTTTGCAGAAGCAATGGCCTAGTTCCCTTATAATACTTTCTGCTTGCTTGAAATATAGCACCCCCCTCAGTATAAAAAATGATGAAACATTGCAAAATGCTAATCATGTGCTGTTGAAGAAAAGATTCTCTAAAGGGAACACACCAAAAATCGAAGCCGTCATCTCTCTGATTTTGCGGAAGCAATAGCCTGAGCTCTCACGGCCCTCACATTTAACCCTTTACAGATATCATCTAGGTATACTCACCTGTAAGACTGAATATTAGGATCTGGATACGGGAGTATATTCTGAGGTGGGACACGTGAATAAGTTTAGGTGCTTAAAACATTAATCTCGTATCTCGGAACAATTGAAATTTGTGTGAGAATTTAAGTGAATCAGTATACTGACAGTCTAAGTGAATCGTTTAGAACTTAAAATGTTTAAAGGTTAACGGTGTTGGTGATTTGTCTCAGAAACTGATATGATCCTCTTACACAAACTCACAAAAATATTGTTGGTAAATATTTCTTTTCTGCATTTCTTTTATATTCAAAAATCCAAAAAGATTTTAGTGTGTTTTAGCATAAATTTTGAAAAATTCAAAAAGATTTTCGACAACTGATGTTGAAGAGCTGATTTTCAAAATTCCGAGTGCTATACATGATGAACAGATTTGGGAAAGTATGTTTAAACTGAGAAAATTTTGAATGTTTCTCTACAAGCGGTCATTAGAAGTTTTTAAATGATAAATCATTCTATTCATACAAGTGGTTCATCAGAAATTAAAATTGTAAAATCATTTTTTTGATTGATTGATTCCTGCAAGAGGTTTTAAATCATTTTTTTTAATTAGTTTCTACAAGTGGTAAGCAAAGAACCTAAATTTGTCAAATTTTAAATTTGTGAAATTTGTTGTGAGGTAGAGATTGTGCAGGTAAGACAGGTTTTGATCCTGAGCAGGATGTGAGCCAGGTCACGATCTTGAATCTGTGAAAGCCAGAATGCGATCCCAAACACAATTTAAGGGGGAGTCTGAAGTTGTATAGAGCAAGGTTCTGATCATGAATCTGAGAATGCTAATGAATTTAAGGAATCAAGAGATCTGATCAAGAGATTGTTATAGTCAGTTTCAGATCCTGGTAAAGGAAAGAAGAGAAGAGAAAGATTGAGGATGATTTACACTGTCAGATACTTCAGAAAAAACAGAAAGACTGATAAAGACTGAAGACGTTGAAGACTCGACATTGAAGACTCGTCAACATCCGAGGGGGAGTCTGTTGGTGCATCCGTCTGTCGACTTTGTCTTGTATCGAGTCTTGTATTAGATTGTATAGATCAGGGCACGTTATACGAGGAAACAGTCAAACATAGGTTAGAAGGTAATTTCGCACGAAATTACAGAGTGTAATTTCGCATGAAATTACTTGGTAATTTCGCATGAAATAGTAATTTCGTGTGAATGTGATTTCGCTTGAGTCTGTTCATGCGAAATTAGCCAGCCTATAAATAGGTGCCTTGTGATTTCGTTTGATGGAGTTCCAACTTTCCGGTTTCAGTGCCGAACTGCTGCCGAAGTGTCTACTCGCTGTATTTCGTTGTCAAATCAATCAAAAGACAGGTTAAAGTGAATTGCAAGCTGAATTACCTCGATACGTTTGTTTCCGCCTCTCGTATTGAGTAAAAACTCTTCTGAACGACTCGTTTGGTCGGTAAAACGATCCTACAGTACAGGATAGGTAAACCCCGGTGGTTGACCGACGTACACCTCTTCTTTAATCTTGCCGTAGAGGAATGCAGATTTGACATCCAGTTTGTAGACCTTGAACCCCTTCCATGACGCGAACGCCAAGAAGATTCCAATTGCCTCAAGTCGAGCAACGGGAGCATATACTTCAGTAAAGTCAATCCCTTCTTGCTGACTAAATCCTTGGACTACCAACCGTGCTTTGTTCCTTATTATAACCCCTCTATCATCTCTCTTACATTTGAAGACCCACTTGGTCTTGATCAACTTCTGATCTTCCGGGAGATCAACCAACCTCCACACTCCAAGCTTTTCAAACTGTTGTAACTCCTCTTGCATTGCATTTACCCAACTCTCTTCGGTCAATGCTTCTTTGTACGTTTTCGGCTCTACCTGCGAGATAAAACATTTTAATGAGAACTCTTCTTGTAAAGGTGCTACAGAGGAGTAAAAACATGTAAGCCCTTTGTTTATTTGTTCGCGGGTTTTCACGCCGCTTTGAAGGTCACCAATGATTTGCTCCGATGGATTGTAAGATAATGTTCTTGGCATGACCGTATCCGGTACGCTCACCTCCGATTGCAAATGTGTTATATTCTGATCACCCGTGTGATCAATAGCATTTGAAGTTGCAATATTTGGTTCCTCGTCATAAATCAGATCGGTTTCCGATTCTGAGTCGTCAGATTGGTCAAATATTGGAGCTGTTTCTTATGGGGGTACATGTGCAGTTCCACTAGGACCAGCCTCATGATCATTTGAACCCACGGTGGGCGAAGAAACCACCAACGGTCTCGGCACTTGCTCTTGTGAAAGAGACTGCTGTTGTTGGTATAAGAACGCCAGTTCCTCCTCATTCGGCTCTGTCGGTAAATGGAATGACTCCCAGAGATTGTCGTAATCAAATAGCAACCTGTTTCCGGGAAGTTGATTTGGAGCGGTAAATCGTTGACAGTCAACGTGTTGAACTTGTATGATCTTCCAGCGTATCCTACAAAAAAACCTTCATTAGCTTTCGAACCAAATTTACCGTCTGGATCAATGAACGTGCATGGTGATCCGAATGGTTCTAAGTGCTTCAGATTCGGTTTGTAAAGATGAAGCAATTCAAAACAAGTTTTCTTGTACTTCTTCACCGTAAGAACCCGATTGAGCGTGTAACATGCCGTGGCGACCGCTTCATTCCAAAAATATACCGGTAATTTCGAATCTGCTAACATGGTACGAGCCGTTTCGATAAACATATGATTTTTTCGTTCTGCGACACCGTTTTGTTGAGGAGTATACGGTGCGCTGAACTCATGAAGAATGCCCTTATCGTTGCAGAATTCGAGCATACGGTTGTTCTTGAATTCCGTGCCATTGTCGCTTCGAATACGTCTAATCGGCAGTTTGTAAACATTCTCCATCTTTTTTAATAGCCTCGTCAAAGAATCAAACGTTTCCACTTTTCTTTCTAGAAACATCACCCAGGAAAATCTTGTAAAGTCGTCAGTAACAACTAAACAATATAGATCTCCACTTATGCTTTTCACATTTAACGGTCCGAAAAGATCCATATGGAGTCTTTCGAGTGGTAATCTGATGGAGTTCAAGAGCTTTTTCGGGTGCGGGTTTGATTCTACGTCTTGAACATGATGTAGAGGAAGGTGAGTTATTGCATATTTACACTAGAGCTGAGATTATTAAGATGATGGATGTTGAAGAAGGTGAATTTAACTTCGATTTTGAAGAGGAGTTGAACGAATTTGATATCAATCATCAACCTGCATATCAGTACAAGTATGTTGAAGAAGCTGATAATTATGATAAAGTGGAAGTAGAAGACTGGAGCGATGATGATCAGTCTAAGAATGTTGATTCTGATACTTCTAGCTTTCCAACTCTTGGTGAGTTATTCGGTCAAGCAAATGAGGATGAATTGAGAAGAAAAGTTGCTAAAAATGTTAAAAGTACAAGTTTTAGAGAAATGTCTAAAGAAGAAAAACGTGAAGAATGAAAGAAGTGGTTCAGGAAGGATACGGAAAGAAAATACAAAAGACCACTCAAGTATTTCAGAAGGGATAGAGATGTTTCTCTGGGTGATATCATAAGCTGGGGGTACTTGCCACAAGTCAGCGCTTATGCTATTAGAAGAGAATTTGGTGTTCAATATTTCCAATATATTCAAGATATAATGTCTCTACCTTGGTGGGATGTTGAAGAGTTGTCCCAAGTCAGAACATTATTATATCCAGTCAAACTTCATGATATGCCAACGTGGGGCTTGATTGTGACAACTGTGCTCTGTAATCGGTGTACAATGTAAAACAATGTTAATTATTAATAAAACAATGTGTTTTGGTGTTATTATGTGTGTATTTGTGTTTGATGATTTTACGATTTGATTCGATTCTGATTTCAAGCTTTAAATCGCTTTCTGGAAGGTTATACGCAAAATGGTGCGTAAACGCAGCCAGTATAACGCGAAAAACACTCTGGGATAGTGAAATAGGCTTAACATACCTTAAATAACCTCCACATAACTTAGAAATAAGTTTTGGATGGTTTGGTGTGTCGAAAACAAGTTTGTTCGATCGCAGCGACTATTTGTGTCAAACTACGAAACTATACCGATTTATATGGTTACGAACATTCCGGAACTTGATCATAAGTTAAACATACCCTAAATATCCTTTACATAGCTTAGAAATAGGATTTGAGGGTTTCGGTATGCTAAAATAAACTTTATTGATCAATAGGGACTAAAAGCGTTAAAAAGTGCATAAGTTTGCATTTTCACGCATATCTTACGTTCTGAATATATCCGGACACCCAAAATTTATGTAATCATTAAAATATTTTATTTTAGTGATTGGCATGATAAAATTGCATTCGTCGCTTAATTTGGATCGTTTTTGCGTCCGTTACGACTTCCGTCGTAATTTACCGAACAACGCAACCGTACGACCAAACGAGCCGACATCCGAGATATTTTTGAGCACATTTTAAGTTCCTTATACTTTAACTTCATTTTAGAGCTTTGAAATGAGGTTAACGGGGCTTAAACGTGTCAAAAATGCATCAAAAACCAAGTTTAGGGGCTTCAGGGGCTAAATTGTCATTTTATGAAAGTTGATGGTCTGCAGGTCCCTTGCGGACCGTATGGACATGTGCTTACGGTCCGTAAGCAGTCCCCAGATCAGCAGAATGGTAGAAACATTGAATCTGGTGATTCCCTCTTGTTCCAATGGTTTTGATCTCTGGTTTTTCAGGCTATGGGCTAGTTTGTGTGGAGAACAAGTTCCCCAATCATTCTCTAACACTTGTAAGGCCAAGATCATTCCCTCTTTACCAAGAAATGATCCTAACGGTTTTGCGAAAACTATATATAGCATGGCCCTCATTCCATTTTCTGCACATTTGATCTGAGATTTCTCTAAGTGGTTGTGATTATTCACTACCTACCTGAGAAAACTTGGAATTAAATCTATTTGGACCCTTTGTAAGTCCTCTTTCACTCTTTTATTGCTTTCCTAGCTTGAAAGTCAAACAGTGTTTGACTTTCAGCTTTGACCACGAGTTGGTCAACGAGAAGTTCGTTTAAACTTCGCAACGTGAGCATAATCACGATGGTTATAGTCCCTTGTGACTATACCTACTGATTACCACGTTGACTAGGCGTAGTGACGAGTCGTAGTTTCGGTCAAAATGCACATTTAAGCGTATTTTGCAACCAAACTACTCTTGGTATCAAAACCTGTTTTCTAACTTAGTTAAGCATGTTTTAACATGCTTAGCTCGTCACTTTTAGTTTAGTGCTTGTTTAGAGTCGTAAGTCAAGCGGTCTAAACCACCGCTTAGACTTTCGAACTCGACCCGTTTGGTCGATCATTAGGATCCGACCAAGCATGTTTAGTGACCATAGTTGCATAGGGAATAACCTTCCGAGGTTATACCTTATGGTCACCTAGTTTAAGTAGTTGTATGATAGGTAGTTTATATGCCTTAGGTAATTTACCAAAATACCATTTTCATGAATAATTGGATTTTAAGCATATGTAACCTAAACATTTGTCACCTAACTGATTATGCAACATAATTAAACATGTTTAGGCATATAATACTTGTCATAGGACTAGTTAGACGTCTCGAACGCGTTTTACGCGAACGACGCGTTAAAGTAGCATAAAGCTACCTAAACGAGTCGTAACGGGTCGAAAGCACTTAGATTAGGTTCCGATTTAGAATGTAGGCTTTGTTAAACCATATCACATGAGTTCCTACACTCATTTGGTTTACAAGACCTCATCCTGTCCGATCTTCCGATTTAGGTGTCGATTTATTTACTAGTGATTCGATTATTAGGTGCTGCTTGAGTTTCCTTGGTTTGATTGAGCTTGTTAAGTTCTTTAGATTGAGGATACTTTGCACTTCAATATGAGTACATAGTTCCCCTATTTTACTGTTTTCAATTGTTTTGGGGTGATTCATATGTACCAAATGATTTCAAGGTTTAAACGATGTTTTCAAAAACGATTAAGATGGTTTATACTAAACTAATAACGATTTCAATAAAGTGAACGAACTTGTTGGTTGTAGTTACATAACGAATGACATTCATTAATTTTGGCCGAACCGACCAGTATTAGGTTATGGTACCATAGGATCTGACAAATCCCGTTATCAAACTACACCCATGGTTATGTGTGGGGGGTTATGTAGGTAACGACCGAATCTGTGATTGTTAACTTACCCTTTGGTGGTTTGTTAATACGAGAAGCGAGATAGTCGAGTCACGAAGGTTTGAATGTTATTAGCGAGACGACCAAAAGTAGTTTCACAATTAAAACGAATACGATTTTGGGACGAGTTAAACGATTTGAGACGACTTAAACGAGATAAACGATTTGGATAAACGATTGGTTTTGGGTAGTGATTAGATAATGGGACGTGTGTAGCATGATATAAGCATGGTAGATACGCCGCTGGTACATCTTATATATAAGTGCTTTTATCATATTACATTTCGTGTCATTATTTAGTTCACTTGGGAAACGATTTCAAAACGATGTCACACAACGAGGTTTTCGAAATAATATAAACCATACGAGTTTTATCAACGAGTTTTTACGAGATGTTTACGAGTTGGTTTACTAAAACAAATGTTTTGGGGTTAAGAATCATGGCTATGAGATTTTATATACCATAACAATCTTGATTTGAGTTGGTTAAATTATGTTGCAATACACTTTTCAAAACGAGGTAGGCACTTTTGACTCTTGTAGTCTAATATAGTACTGCAACATATAAACGAGCCATGAATCCGAAACTCTCCTAAAACCTATGTACTCGCTAGCATTTCTTCGCTGACTTTATTTTTACATATGTTTCATGTGGTGTTGCATGATGTTGATTGCTAGGAAGCGTGTTCACTTAGGATCTGGACGAGGCCTTAGTGACATAAAAACAATAATAGACGATATGTAATTTGTTTGTTTGGTTTTAAGACAATGTAATTTACTTAACGAATCAATAAAACGAAACTTTTTGTATCCATGGTTATGAAACGATAATTCTGTTACAACACTCCCCGACGTTTCCGCCACGTTTTGTTGTTTTACGTGGTCGGGGTGTGACAGAAGACTTGGTATCAGAGCCAATGGTTATAGGGAATTAGGTTATTAGTAATGCTTTGACCTAGACTATAACTTTCTAGGACCCCAACGCGAGTTTACTTGCGTTTAGATTTCAAAACAATAACGTCACCTATCCTTAGGTGATAACCACAACGAGAACACAATAACAAATCCGCTTCGACAATTAGTCATCTATCCTTGGATGATTGATTACAAGGTTTTGATCCCTCTTAGTTTTCAAAATCTCGTCAAAGTTTGGGTCTAAATAATGTGAACACGTGCAAACTGGAAGAGTGAATGCTTGTACCCTGAGTTTTCTGTCTAAGGCTAGAGTGTTCGTACAAATCCGCAGTATCGGACCAGTCACTCTTACCTGGGAACTCTTGGGGTGAGTGTTCACTTATAGGCGAGCATGTCTTCGCGATGCATTATATTGACCCATTTACTTTGATTTGTCACTGCGTTTCGTTTGTTTGTTCTAGGTAACAAACGAATGATCGCCTTCCTTGTGTTTTCAATGCCTCTTTTGTTTTTCCAATTGTCAACCTCACTCGTCTCCCATGTTTCCTTTTTAGACAATGCCTCCTCGACGCGATGCTCGAACTTTTACTGCTGAGGAAGTCGCAGCCCTTGTCTATCAGCAAATGGCTGCTGTGCTTCCAGGCGTTGTGACCCAAATCCATGAGTTATACAACAACAACAACAATAATAACAACAATAATGCTCAGTGTAATTTCAAGAATTTCAATTCTGCGAAGCCGCTTAAGTTTTCTGGGTCACAAGGAGCAACTGCGCTCCTGCAGTGGTTCGAGAGTATCGAGAGCACATTCAGACATGTGCAGTGTCCAAATGCGCGTAAGGTTGAATTTGCTTCAAGCGTGTTTGAGAAGCGAGCTCTTACATGGTGGAACGGAGTGATGCGTGATAGGGGTGCCGAAGTGGCATTAGCACAAACTTGGGAAGAGCTCCGAGCTCTCATGATGAGAGAGTTATGTCCCCGTCACGAGATTCGAGCTTTGGAACGAGAATTCGATGATTTGAAACAAGACGGGGGAGAACACCGTGCTTATACGGATCGATTTGAGGAGCTCAGTTTGTTGTGTCCCACTATGGTTACCCCACTGGAGAAAGCAATCGAGAGGTATATCGATGGTTTACCCGATTCCATACTGGATATTGTGACCGGTGTTAATCCTACTACCGTTTGTCATGCGATTGAGTTGTCTGCTACCCTGACTGAGTCTCAAGTCAGGAAGGGTAAACTCACCCGCAAGGGTGATAAAAAGAAGTCAACCGATTCTGATAAGGAAAAGGGTAAGGGTAAGAAAGGTGAGTCGTCGAAGAAGTCTAGGAAACGAAAGGGTGCTCAGAATTTTGCTGTTACAGCACAAACTGCTCAGAACCCACCGACTCAACCTCCTGCAAAGAAAGCGTATGCTGGTACCGCACCTCACTGCGCTCGATGCAATGGTCACCATGTTGCCCAACAGACCTGTAAAAAGAGTGCTACGTGTGGTAAACTTGGGCATTTGGCCAACATTTGTCGTATGGGCCAAAATCAAGCTGCTCAGGTTCCAGCACAAGTTCAGGGGAATGTTGCGAGATTCCCACCTGGTTCGTGATTTAATTGCGGAGAAATGGGTCATTTCCGCAACAATTTCCCGAGATTGGTAAATGCGAATGCGAATCCGAATGTTAACGCGAACGCGAATGTGAATCCCGCTCGTGGACGAGCATTCAATTTGAACGCAAATGAGGCGAGGGCGGACAACGAGGTTGTTAACGGTACGTTCCTTGTTAACAATCAACTTGCATCTGTTCTTTTCGATTCTGGTGACGATAGGAGTTTTGTTTCGTTATCCTTTGAGCCTTTACTTGCGATACCTAGAACTAAACTGAGGAAACCCTTATCTGTCGAAGTTGCTACTGGTAAACCTCTCGTACTCGATTCTGTTCTTCGTGGTTGTCAATTGAACCTCGATAACCATCTTTTTCCTATCGACCTCACACCGATGCAACTTGGTAGTTTCGACATTATCGTGGGGATGGATTGGTTAACCAAACATCATGCCGAGGTTGTTTGTTTCGATAAGATCATTCGTATTCCTCTTTCGTCTGGTGATGTCCTAGAGGTTCGTGGCGAGAAACCATTTGGTGGATTGAAACTCATGTCGTGTACGAAGGCCCAACGTTATTTACGAAAAGGATATGTTGCTTTCCTAGCACATGTCACCGAGGAGAAAGGCAAGAATAAGAGTATTCAGGATATTCTGATTGTTCGGGACTATCCAGAGGTGTTTCCTGATGAACTGCCTGGTTTGCCTCCAGTTCGTCAAGTCGAGTTTCATATTGATCTTGTACCCAATGCTAACCCAATTGCGAAAGAACCTTATCGTCTTGCACCGTCTGAGATGCAAGAGTTATCGAAATAGCTTCAAGAGTTATCTGATAAAGGATTCATCCGTCCGAATTATTCACCTTGGGGTGCTCCTGTCCTCTTTGTGAAAAAGAAAGATGGATCTTTTCGATGTGTATCGATTATCGTGAGCTTAACAAGCTTACCATCAAGAATCTATATCCCCTACCTCGAATTGATGATCTCTTTGATCAGCTGCAAGGTGCTACCTGTTTTTCCAAGATCGATCTGCGTTCTGGGTATCATCAACTTCGTGTTCTCGAAGAAGATATTCCCAAAACTGCTTTCCGCATGAGATATGGGCACTATGAGTTTACCGTCATGCCTTTTGGTTTGACAAATGCTCCAGCTATCTTCATGGACTTAATGAATAGGGTCTGTAAACCTTATTTAGACAAGTTCATCATTGTGTTCATCGATGATATTCTCATTTATTCGAAATCTCGAGCCGATCACGAGCAACACCTTCGTTTGACTTTGGAACTCCTGAAGAAGGAACAACTCTTTGCTAAATTCTCCAAGTGTGAATTCTGGCTTAAAGAAGTTCAATTTATGGGTCATTTAGTCAACGAGCAGGGTATCCATGTGGGTCCATCCAAAATAGCAGCTATTAAGGATTGGAATGCACCAACGACACCCACAAAGATTTGATCTTTTCTTGGTCTTGCTGGTTATTATCGTCGTTTCATTTCGAACTTCTCGAAGATTGCGGTTCCACTCACTGCTTTGACTCAGAAGAATAAGCCTTTTGAGTGGGGACCTAAGCAAGAAGAAGCGTTCTAAACGCTAAATCGGAAGTTGTGTGATGCTCTTGTTCTATCTCTGTCCGAGGGAAACGATGATTTCGTTGTCTACTGCGATGCATCCAACTTAGGCCTTGGTTGTGTTCTCATGCAACGAGGCAAAGTTATAGCATATGCATCTAGACAATTGAAAGTTCACGAGAAGAAAGAAGAACTACACAACTCATGATCTTGAGTTAGGTGCTGTGGGTTTCGCTTTCAAAATCTGGAGACACTATCTTTATGGTACGAAATGTGTGGTTTTCACAGACCACAAAAGTCTCCAGCATATTCTCAATCAGAAGGAGTTGAACATGAGGCAACGACGTTGGGTCGGACTATTGAGCGATTACGATTGTGAGATTCGTTACCATCCTGGTAAGGCAAATGTCGTAGCCGATGCGCTTAGTCGAAAGGAGCAAGTTAAGCTTCATTATGTTCAAACTCTATCTGATATTCAAACTCGTGTCCTTCAAGCTCAACAATTTTGTGTTTCACAAAATTTGATAGGTAAGGAATTACCACATCAACTTGAGCTTAAACTCGAAGCGAAGGACGATGGTTTACTCTATTTCAAGGATCATTTATGGATTCCGAAACAAGACGATCTTCGCACTTTAGTAATGGACGAATCTCACAAGTCTCGATATTCTATCCATCCTGGTGCTGATAAAATGTACAAGGATCTTCGTACTAAGTTCTAGTGGCCTGGTATGAAGAAAGATGTTGCCTTGTATGTATCGAAATGCCTAACTTGTCTCAAAGTCAAGGCTGAACATCAACGACCTTCTGGTTTGCTTGTACAACCAGAGATACCGGTTTGGAAGTGGGAGAACATTGCTATGGATCTCATCACTAAATTACCGCATACATCTAAAGGTCACAATGCTATTTGGGTTGGTATCGATCGATTGACGAAGTCAGCCCATTTTATTCCAATTCGCGAGGATCTATCTGCTGATAAACTTGCAAAGATTTATGTTGATGAGATTGTATCTCGACACGGTGTTCCTTTGGATATCATATCAGATCGTGATGCTCGATTTTCATCTCATTTTTGGAAGGCCATGCAATCTGCTATGGGAACCCAACTAAATCTAAGCACTGCTTATCATCCCCAAACAGATGGACAATCCGAGAGAACGATTCAAACTTTGGAGGATATGCTTAGAGCATGCGTGATAGACTTTGGTGGTAATTGGGATTCTCATCTGCCATTGATCGAGTTCTCTTACAACAATAGTTATCATGCTAGCATCAATATGGCACCATTCGAAGCTCTTTACGGTCGAAAATGTCGTTCACCTGTCTGTTGGAATGAGGTCGGTGAAGCTCAGCTTACTGGACCTGAGCTCATTCTGGAAACGACAGACAAAATCAAGAAAATTCGCGATAATCTTGTGACAGCTAGAAGCCGTCAAAAGAGTTATGCGGATATGCGACGCAAGCCCCTAGAATTTCAAGTCGGAGACCATGTCCTACTCAAGGTGTCACCTTGGAAGGGAGTGGTGAGATTTGGAAAGAAAGGAAAACTTGCACCACGATACGTTGGACCATTTAAGATTGTTGAAAGAGTTGGAAAGGTTTCCTATCGACTAGAGCTACCTCCAGAGCTTGGAAATATTCATCCGACTTTTCATGTGTCCAATTTGCGAAAGTGTCTAGCTGACGCTAATCTTCACATACCACTCGATGAGATTCAAGTTGATGAAACGATGCACTTTGTCGAGAAACCTCTGGAGATAGTGGACCGTGCATTCAAACAGTTGAAGAACAAACGGATTCGATTGGTAAAAGTTCGCTGGGAATCCAAACGTGGCCCAGAGTTTACTTGGGAACGTGAGGACCAAATGAAGGCGAAATATCCTCAATTGTTCTCACAAGTTTCCTCTAGTTAAAATTTCGGGACGAAATTTCCTAAAGTAGGGGAGACTGTGACAACTGTGCTCTGTAATCGGTGTACAATGTAAAACAATGTTAATTATTAATACAACAATGTGTTTTGGTGTTATTATGTGTGTATTTGTGTTTGATGATTTTACGATTTGATTCGATTCCGATTTCAAGCTTTAAATCGCTTTCTGGAAAGTTATACGCAAACTGGTGCGTAAACGCAACCAGTATAACGCGACAAACACTCCGGGATAGTGAAATAGGCTTAACATACCTTAAATAACCTCCACATAACTTAGAAATAAGTTTTGGATGGTTTGGTGCGTCGAAAACAAGTTTGTTCGATCGCATGGACTATTTGTGTCAAACTGCGAAACTATACCGATTTATATGGTAACGAACATTCCGAAACTTTATCATAAGTTAAACATACCCTAAATATCCTTTACATAGCTTAGAAATAGGCTTTGAGGGGTTCGGTATGCTAAAATAAACTTTATTGATCAATAGGGACTAAAAGCGTCAAAAAGTGCATAAGTTTGCATTTTCGCGCATATCTTACGTTCTGAATATATCCGGACACCCAAAAATTTATGTAATCATTAAAATATTTTATTTTAGTGATTGGCATGATAAAATTCCATTCGTCGCTTAATTTGGATCGTTTTTGCGTCCGTTACGACTTCCGTCGTAATTTACCGAACAACGCAACCGTACGACCAAACGAGCCGACATCCGAGATATTTTTGAGCACTTTTTAAGTTCCTTATACTTTAACTTCATTTTAGAGCTTTGAAATGGGGTTAACGGGGCTTAAACGTGTCAAAAATGCATCAAAAACCAAGTTTAGGGGCTTCAGGGGCTAAATTGTCATTTTATGAAAGTTGCTGGTCTGCAGGTCCCTTGCGGACCATATGGACATGTGCTTACGGTCTGTAAGCAGTCCCCAGATCAGCAGAATGGCAGAAACATTGAATCTGGTGATTCCCTCTTGTTCCAATGGTTTTGATCTCTGGTTTTTCATGCTATGGGCTAGTTTGTGTGGAGAACAAGTCCCCCAATCATTCTCTAACACTTGTAAGGCCAAGATCATTCTCTCTTTACCAAGAAATGATCCTAACGGTTTTGCGAAAACTATATATAGCATGGCCCTCATTCCATTTTCTGCACATTTGATCTGAGATTTCTCTAAGTGGTTGTGATTATTCACTACCTACCTGAGAAAACTTGGAATTAAATCTATTGCACCCTTTGTAAGTCCTCTTTCACTCTTTTATTGCTTTCCTAGCTTGAAAGTCAAACAGTGTTTGACTTTCAGCTTTGACCACGAGTTGGTCAACGAGAAGTTCGTTTGAACTTCGCAACGTGAGCGTAATCATGATGGTTATAGTCCCTTGTGACTATACCTACTGATTACCACGTTGACTAGGCGTAGTGACAAGTCATAGTTTCGGTCAAAATGCACATTTAAGCGTATTTTGCAACCAAACTACTCTTGGTATCAAAACACTTTGTTTTGATATCAAAACCTGTTTTCTAACTTAGTTAAATCAAAACCTGTTTTCTAACTTAGTTAAGCATGTTTTAACATGCTTAGCTCGTCACTTTTAGTTTAGTGCTTGTTTAGAGTCGTAAGTCAAGCGGTCTAAACCACCGCTTAGACTTTCGAACTCGACCCGTTTGGTCGATCATTAGGATCCGACCAAGCATGTTTAGTGACCATAGTTGCATAGGGAATAACCTTCCGAGGTTATACCTTATGGTCACCTAGTTTAAGTAGTTGTATGATAGGTAGTTTATATGCCTTAGGTAATTTACCAAAATACCCTTTTCATGCATAATTGGATTTTAAGCATATGTAACCTAAACATTTGTCACCTAACTAATTATGCAACATAATTAAACATGTTTAGGCATATAATACTTGTCATAGGACTAGTTAGACGTCTCGAATGCATTTTACGCGAACGACACGTTAAAGTAGCATAAGCTACCTAAACGAGTCGTAACGGGTCGAAAGCACTTAGATTAGGTTTCAATTTAGAATGTAGGCTTTATTAAACCATATCACATGAGTTCCTACACTCATTTGGATTACAAGACCTCATCATGTCCGATCTTCCGATTTAGGTGTCGATTTATTTACTAGTGATTCGATTATTAGGTGCTGCTTGAGTTTCCTTGGTTTGATTGAGCTTGTTGAGTTCTTTACATTGAGGATACTTTGCACTTCAATGTGAGTACATAGTTCCCCTATTTTACTGTTTTCAATTGTTTTGGGGTGATTCATATGTACCAAATGATTTCAAGGTTTAAACGATGTTTTCAAAAACGATTAAGATGGTTTATACTAAACTAATAACGATTTCAATAAAGTGAACGAACTTGTTGGTTGTAGTTACATAACGAATGACATTCATTAATTTTGGCCGAACCGACCAGTATTAGGTTATGGTACCATAGGATCTGACAAATCCCGTTATCAGACTACACCCATGGTTATGTGTGGGGGGTTATGTAGGTAACGACCGAATCTGTGATTGTTAACTTACCCTTTGGTGGTTTGTTAATACGAGAAGCGAGATAGTCGAGTCACGAAGGTTTGAATGTTATTAGCGACACGACCAAAAGTAGTTTCACAATTAAAACGAATACGATTTTGGGACGAGTTAAACGATTTGAGATGACTTAAACGAGATAAACAATTTGGATAAACGATTGGTTTTGGGTAGTGATTAGATAATGGGACGGGTGTAGCATGATATAAGCATGGTAGATACGCCGCTGGTACATCTTATATATAAGTGCTTTTATCATATTACATTTCGTGTCATTATTCAGTTCACTTGGGAAACGATTTTGAAACGATGTCACACAACGAGGTTTTCGAAATAATATAAACCATATGAGTTTTATCAACAAGTTTTTACGAGATGTTTACGAGTTGGTTTACTAAAACAAATGTTTTGGGGTTAAGAATCATAGCTACGAGATTTTATATACCATAACCATCTTGATTTGAGTTGGTTAAATTATGTTGCAATACACTTTTCAAAACGAAGTTGGCACTTTTGACTCTTGTAGTCTAATATAGTACTGCAACATATAAACGAGCCATGAATCCGAAACTCTCCTAAAACCTATGTACTCGCCAGCATTTCTTTGCTGACTTTATTTTTACATATGTTTCAGGTGGTGTTGCATGATGTTGATTGCTAGGAAGCGTGTTCACTTAGGATCTGGACGAGGCCTTAGTGACATAAAAACAATAATAGACGATATGTAATTTGTTTGTTTAGTTTTAAGACAATGTAATTTACTTAACGAATCAATTAAACGAAACTTTTTGTATCCATGGTTATGAAACGATAATTCTGTTACAACACTCCCTGACGTTTCCGCCACGTTTTGTTGTTTTGCGTGGTCGGGGTGTGACATTGATGAAATTTGAAGCCTTCAGAGAATTTCGACACTGGAAGCCACATTATCCTAAGAAAGTCAAGAGGAAGGATCCTGTTACAGGTATTGAGGAAACAATTCTGAAGATCAAGAAGCCCAGGGTTATGAAGAATATTGCATTGCCAAAGATGGAACATAATTTTCATGAAGGGTTTGTATGCTGGGTTTATAGTAACATAACGACCGAAGCAGTAATTGTGCACAGAGTTCGAAATGAACTCAGAGATATTCACATGT
Source organism: Helianthus tuberosus (assembly GCA_030545235.1). Classification (NCBI taxonomy): domain Eukaryota; kingdom Viridiplantae; phylum Streptophyta; class Magnoliopsida; order Asterales; family Asteraceae; genus Helianthus; species Helianthus tuberosus. The sequence goes on along the minus strand of CM060393.1, from coordinate 98,509,287 downwards.
ACGATCCGATGTGGATAGTAAATTGCTCTGCAAAGGATATTGAATGTCTGTTTGTGAACAAGATTGGATATAAGGCAGAAGATAGAGAACAAACTCTGCAGTTTCAGAAGGTAGCTACAATATGTTTTCAGAAGAGTATAAATTCTGAAAATATGTGGTTAACAAGTTGGAGAGAGATTGAAAAAGATTAGTTTTTGAAAGCAAAGGAGAGGAGAGAAGAGTGTGAAGAAAAAGACAGAATTGCTCGAACTACATGGAGGCAAAAGCTAGCTGAGGAAGAAAAGAGAGCTGCCAAAGAAAAGGAACAGCTCAGGAAAGCATTATTGAAAAATCCGAAGCAAAGGCAAGAATTTTTCAAGTCTTAGTGAAGAATGTTTTGAAGACCGGCTAACTGAAGACTGCGGCAATATCCAAGGGGGGTTTGTTGATGCATAATGTCTATCGCTTGCGTCATCAGTCTATGTCGTGTCATTTGTTTCATGAGGTCTGGAAATGTCAGCCCATGAGGTCTGGAGATGTCAGCCCATGGGGTCTGGCAGATCTATAAATAGGCAAGTAGTGTTCTTCATTTGTAACATTCTGGAGAATTGTGTACCGAAGTGTTGTCCTATTCTCTTTGTCCCAAAACGTCTAAAATCAATGAAGAACATGTTTAAAGTGACTTTCTACTCTTCTACTCCTGTTCTAACACTGATTGACGGTTTCTAGTCTGGTTCCGCCTTTCTAGAAACTAGATCTGACTTTGATTGACTCGTTTGGACGAATCCTCGATCCTACAAGAGTAGAAGAGTAGAAAGTCACTTTAAACATGGTTTTCATTGATTTTAGACATTTTGGTACAGAGAGAATAGGACAGCACTTCGGTACACAATTCTCCAGAATGTTACAAATGAAGAACATTACTAGCCTATTTATAGATCTGCCAGACCCCATGGGCTGACATCTCCAGACCTCATGGGCTGACATTTCCAGACCTCATGAAACAAGTGATCTACGTCTAGTTGTCATGTTTTCTGTATAGTTTCTTTACTGCTTTTGATAAAAACAAAAACTCAAAAATATGTTTTTGATTTTAGGGGGAGAAAGTTTATAGAAAATACAAAAACATGATAAAATTTCATAAATACAAAAACATTTAAAAAGACAAAATGAGTTTTGTTGTGAAAAAGAGGAAATGATAGTACATCAGTGGACTATCACAACATGCTAAAGAAATGGAAAGTCAAAATGATTTTAAACAAGTCTCACTGATGATGTGCCAGTAGACTTCACACGACTAGTAGATTGAATTTGAGATATAAACCTAAATATCAATACTTGCTTATCTCGTGGGGAATATCTCTCGGATATATGGGTAACCCCCGAAATCTTGTTTGAGAGATTGCCTGATTCTGAGATACTAGGTCTTTATACTGTTTGATATCTGGGGTATTATACCTGGTCTTCTGATATTGCGGAAGCAATGGCCTAGACCTAGTATAACACTTAATGCGCTTTAAAAGCTTACCCTCTGCATAAAAATTGAAAAATATCGAAAGATATGAATCAATTGCAGTTGAAGAAAAGATTCCCTAAAGGGAAGACACCTAAAGTAGAGCCTTCATCTCTTTGACTGAACGGAAGTTCATACCTGAGCTCTCAAGGTCTCGCACTAACCCAGATACAGATATCAAATTGGTATACTTACCTGTAAGACTGAATCTATGGAATTTTGATACGGGAGTATATTCTGAGGTGGGACACGCAAATAAGTTTAAGTCTTTAAAACACTAATCCGTATCTTGAATCAATTGAAACTTGTGTAGAAGTTTAAGTGGACAACAATACTGACAATCGGAAGTGAATTTTTTTAAGATTTAAAGTTAAATCAAGATCAACGGTGTTAGTGATAAGTCTCAAAAACTGATATGATCCTCTTACACAAACTCACAAAAAGATGTCTGTAAATATGTTTGTACAGTTTCCTGTTTCTTAAATCCAAAAAGATTTTCTGTTTGTTTAGCTAAAATGTTGAAAAATCCAAAAAGATTTGATACTTCATCTTATTTTCGACAACAGACGTTGGGGATCTGATGATCAAAGTCCCACAGTGCTAAACATGTTGGATCATTTGGGTTGGTTAAGAAAATGTTTGAGAAAAATGTTGGTAATTGATCAAAATGTATCAAAGTTCATTAATTTGAACTTAAATTTGTTTCAAAATGTCAGCGAGATCAGAATTTGGTCAGCCAAGGTCATTAACTTAGACTTGGCAGGCTAAACAGTTGACCAGGGTCATTAGCTTGGACTTGGTTAACTAAGTGTGTTGGTAAAATATTCAAAAAGATAAAAAAAATTTTGAAAAAATAAAAATCTCACACGAGGTGCCAACCCGTGCGAGCTAGCCAAACCGTTTCAAATATTGGTCAGACCACATGAACACCCTAAACTGCTTCAACATTTGATCCGTGCGACCTGGCATCCTCTATATAAAGGAGAGGCAAGATCGCGTGAACCGTTTCAGTTTCACACCGCATCACACACACATCCTTCAAGCGATTTGAGCGATTTCAGTGGTTTTCAAGCTTTAATCCTGTGATCTAGTGTTCAGATTCCTTGTATAAGTTGATTCGCACAGCTTATAACATGGGAAAGGTACAGATTGTTGGTTAAATTGAACCAAATCACATGAACTCGTATGAACACGAATGAACAAATTATTTGAAATTAGATCTAGGCTTATATAGTGGATTAAATTGAACAAAAATCATATCAACATGCTCGGATTTTGTTGTAGAACATATCTAAGGTATCAATTTCATAATAGAAACAAGTTTTGATAACCTGCAAATTCACTGTTCATATATGTGTGTTCAAACGAGGTGAACCAAGTCCACACGATGTGGCTGATATCATGATTCAGACCGCATAAGATGGCCAGACTGTGTGAATGTTCCAGACCGTTTGAGATTGGCCAACTCGTTTGGATTCCAGGTCGTTTGGGTTGGTCAGTTCATTTGACCACCAGACCGTATGTGTTGGTCAGATCGTTTATACTCGAGATCGTTTGAAAAGTCTAATCATTTTGGCACAAGGTCGCATGAACTGGCCACGTCGCATGAGTCCAGATCGTGTGAATTTTAGTTTTATCTTGAAACCTGTGCAAATTGTTTATCTTGTTTGTTTTTCAGGCATCGAACGTTTTGTTTGAACCATCGCACAATACTTGTTGTGTTTACGATGAAACACTACCAAAGATGGTTGTGTTTAAGGAGATTTTGCCATTCATGAGGCGTATCCCAATTCAAAAAGCTTTAACGGATCAGCACAAAGTATTCAAATCTCATGTTGATCGATTTTGGAAGAATGCTAGTTATGATGAAGAGAATGATGTTATTAATTCAAGTGTTCTTATAAATAATGAAGATAAAGAAATCATAATCACAGAACAGCTTGTACGAGAAGTATTAGAGTTTCCAGATGATGATAATTCGCCAACAGGGTTTCCGGAAAGGATGGTCAAAGGATGTATGCTTAGAATGGGTTATAACGGCCCATTGAATAAAGCAACTTATTTGAAAGCCTGTTTTATGAAACCGTACAAATTCTTTATTCACTCAGTGATTCAAGCATTAAGTCCCAGGAAAGGTGGATACGATGTTATGAAAGACTATCAAATGTGTATGGTGACGGCGTTGGTACTAAACAAGAAATACAACTTTTCTAGAAATGTTTTTCATTACATGAAAGATAATATTACTTCTGGTAGTCGAAGTTGGGTGTATCCAAGATTTGTGCAGATGATGTTGGATCATGCGTATCCAAATCTGAAGAAAGATGAACAAAATGATCTAATGTTGTTGCATCACATGGATAATGAAACATTAATCCGATTATCCAAGTATACAAAGAATTGGCCTGAACCGAAGAAGACAGAGTTTTTCGGGTTCATCAAAAGTGATAAGTATGAGGATCCAGATCCAGTAAATCATTTAAAGTGGAGGAATGATGTTGAAATGCAAGATCAGAGTGCAATTGATGAATTAAAGAAGTTAGAAGATTTTTGTGAAATTCGAAATGATTGGTATACAAAAGTAGAAACAGAAAAGAAGAAAAAAGGTGGAAAGAGAAATCCTACACAGAAAGTCCAAACTGAAGAAGGATCATCTTCTCAACCACGGAAGAAACGTAAAAAGAAAGCGGTTGAAACATTGCTGGTTGATGAACCAGAAATAGATGAGACATAAGCTAATGTTGAAAAAGATCAAGAACAGTTAACTCCTGAAACTGAGCAGTTGTTGAAAGATATTGATGGTACTGCAGAAGTTGAGAAATCAGCTAGTAAGAGAGTAGTTGATGATGAAGAGGAGAGTTCATCTGGTGCAGAAGTTGATACGGATGATGAAGTTAAACGTTGGATCAGAGAAAACTATGATCCAAAAGATAGAGAGAAACAAAAGAAGAGAAAGATGAGTTCGGATGATGATGAAACATATGTTCCACCAGAGAATGTTCAGGTTGTAAAACCACCATATTCTGGAGGTAGAAAGAAATCAACATCAAGAAAACGTGTCGAAACTCCAGCAGCGCGAAAGTTAAAATTCAAGCTGAAAATAAAACCTATCCAAGATCCACAAACTCAACCTACACCAGAACCACAAACTAAACCACCATCACCACCACAAAATCAACCAATATCACCACCACCATGACAACCATCACCAGTTCCTTTACAATCACCACCACAACATCGTATTTCATCACCTATTCATGAACAACCACCAATAACATCATCACACGCCCAACAAACACCACCAACCACACAACCACCAGTTCATACTACTCCTGGATCGTCTGGTTTTGAAAATTTTCCACCTATTCCAGAGAGTACAGTTCTTGAAGAGCTTGATGATTTTAGCTTTGTGAATGATGATCTTGTGAAGAAGTTGCAAAAGAAGGTGAATCAGGTGTTAAGTGAGAAAAAGAAATTAGAGGAACGTGTCAAGTCTGTTGAATCTGAGAATTCATCTTTGTTAAAAAAGATTGAAGCTGATCAAGTCGACATAGACATTCTGAAAGTTCGAATAGCTGACTTGGAAGAAGAAAAGTCTCGAAGGGATAAGCAGAATGAGTACTTCAAGATGAAAAATCAAGAGTTAGAAGCCAAGAATGCTAAAAAGGAACATGAAGAGTATATGTTAAAGAAAGTGTTGGAAGATTTTATTGGTAAGCTGATTGAGCAAAGGTTTGAAGAGATAGAACTTGCGGAAGTTAGAGCAAGACGTGAAGCTGAAATAGAAGCTGGAATGAAAGATAAGGGTAAAGGTGTTCTAGTTGAAGATGATGTTCAAGTGACTGAAAGGGAAATTGTTCTGACTGAGCCAAAATCTCCGACAAAAGTTCCAGAATCGTCTATTCTATCTCCTTGTCCATTAACTTCAGTATCTGGTGTGATTAAGATCGAAGAGGATGAAGAAGACGAAAATTATAATCTGAAAGATGATGCAGATGAAGTATATTCTATTCATAGCGATAATGATGATGATGGAAATGATGATGCTGATCAAGGTAATTCTGGTATAATGATGATACCACTTGTAGGATCGAGGATTCGTCCAAACGAGTCAGTCAGAGTCAGGTCTAGTTTCTAGAAAGGCGGAATCAGACTAGAAACCATCAATCAGTGTTAGAACATGAGTAGAAGAGTAGAAAGTCACTTTAAACATGATCTTCATTGATTTTAGACGTTTTGGTACAGAGAGAATAGGACAGCACTTCGGTACACAATTCTCCAGAATGTTACAAAAGAAGAACACTACTAGCCTATTTATAGATCTGCCAGACCCCATGGGCTGACATCTCCAGACCTCATGGGCTGACATTTCCAGACCTCATGAAACAAATGACACGACATAGACTGATGACGCAGGCGATAGACATTATGCATCAATAAAGTGTGAACGAATATCTAGTCATACCGAGCAAACCAAGGTGAGTTCACTGCTCTTTCTCCAAGCATGCATCCCGAGGAGGGACATCTGGTAATCGTTCTGGGGAGGAACGTCGGGTTATTGGGATGTTGGTTATTACACTCATTTGTATCATTAAGACCCCTTACATATACCGATTAGTTGCCGGGGAGGTAATGGGGTTATTAGTTGATAGCGCTATTAGGTTTGGCACCCTCACACCGTACCGGGGAGGACGGTCGTGAACTAATTACCTTAACCACTTGACCAATGTGTGATAGAGCATTGGGGTTTGGGCAAATAAATCTAGAGCCATCTGCGGTAATCGAGTTAATAACAACATCAAATCATTGAATTATACTTATATCTGGTAACTAAAACGTATTAACAAACTTTGAACTCACCATCGTCGTCTGACACACTTGTATGCATGCTTGCAGGTCGTTAGAATCTTGATTATGGACTTGCTATCTGGGAGTGCTAGAGTGGTCATGGATCGAGACTCTTGGTTACTTGTTACTTTGGTTTTGAACACTTGTTTTGAAACAGTTGATTAACAATTTACTAGATGCTTCCGCTGAGCGTTTACTTTGGTTTTAACTTATGACTTGGATTTATATTATGAAGTGAATTGAATGTTTTATTTAAATATTTATTATTGGTTCAATGTGATTGGTGGCTTGGATCTTGGTACGTCACACGTCCTGCGGTGTTTCCGCATGTGGTATTTTGGGGGTGTGACAGTTTGGTATCAGAGCCACTGGTTATAGTGAACTAGGTTTTAAAACGTTTTTTGTTATAAAACCAGACTATAACCGAACAACTTCGAAAATCGACCATGACACTTAGCTCCAGATTGCAAGGTTCGTCTTCTGTTTACTTTATGCATTACTTGCTTAGTAGTTACACACACACGACTTGCATGAAAAAATATATTTGACACCTTGATGTGATTACCTGTGCTGCATGTCTTAGTGGAGCTAGATAGTGTGGCACTACCCTTCGACTCTTGTGATTATTAATCCTGGAATGCCTTTCGTGTTACTATTTGAATGTGGGGGAAACTTTTAGCGCAAGTTAAGAGGCACTGAGATAAGCATGCAAATTGCCTTATTATTATGGGTGCACACATAATAATAATGTGAGGTGCATGTGAGTCCCAGTGAGGCTTAACGAGTGTGAGAAGGGTTCTGCCCTATTGTTTGGTGTAAACTTTGTAGTATGTAGATGTCAACGTGAGATTTGACTCCTACCTTATCTCGATTCTTAAACTTGTTCCCTCTCCTTATATAGAATCATGAGTGGACGAGGCCATGGACGTGGACACATCATGATGACTCAGGCTGAGTTGACAAATCTGATTAACACCCATGTGGCTGAGGCATTAGCAGCCTATCAAGCTGGTACGATATGTGCCAAATCTTCTTTATTCTTGTGTCGCGTACATAATTCTTACCCTTGTGTTGTATTTTCCTCTCGTCCATTAGGTCAGTAAGCGAATCAGAATCAGAACCATCCGCCTACTTGCACATTCAAGACATTCATGGATTGTAAGCCACAGATATTCAGTGGGATTGAAGGGGCTGTGGGGTTACTGCGTTGGTTTGAGAAGGCTGAATCAGTGTTCGCTATGTGTAATTGTCCCGAGGGGGACCGTGTGAAGTATGCTACGGGCACTTTGGAGGATGGTGCCTTAACTTGGTGGAATGCCTAGGTGCAAATGTTGGGCATCGAGATGGCTAATGCCACTACTTGGGATGATTTTAAGGAGTTGATGCGGGAAGAGTACTGTCCTTGTGACGAGATTCAGAAGCTCGAGAACAAGTACTACGATTTGAAGATGGAAGGGTCCGAGATCGAGGATTACACGAAACGATCTCGTGAACTAGCAATTTTGTGCCCTAACCTGTCTCGACCTCCACCTTGAAGAATCGAGTTGTACATCAAAGGCCTAGCACCATCGGTAAAGAGTTTGGTCACTGCTACAAACCTCAACAATCTGCCTCTGATCATCCGTTTAGCACACAAGATTACCGACCAAGAGGTCGAGCGTGGTGCGTTACCACCTCGTGTTTCTGCTACTACGCCTACCGCTACAGCTACCACACATGCTAGTGATAACAAGCGCAAATGGAACGATACTGACAAAGCAACCAGTGCTAGTCAATCTCAGAAAAGGCCTGACAACAGCAATAATCGTAGTTTCAGTCAGTCGTCCTCAGTTAACCAAGGCCAGGGTAGCAATCAGAATCAAGGCTCCTACGTTGGTAAGAAGCTGAAGTGCAACAAGTGTGGTTATCATCATTATGGACCGTGTGTCCGGGCTTGCCGTAGGTGTGAAATGGTGGGCCATGAGGCCAAAGACTGTAGAGCCCCGTAACCAAAGCAGCAGCAGAATCAGCAGCATCAGCAACAGCAAAGGCAGCAGCCCCATCAGAATCAAGGCTATAGGAAGGGGTGCTTCCAGTGTGGGGATGAGGGCCACATCAAGCGGGATTGCCCTCAGCTGAATCAGAATGTCAACGACAACAACAACCGCCAGAACAACAACAACAATGCTGGGAACAACAACAATGGCAACAATGGGGGCAATGGTGCTCGTGGAAGGGTATTTACGATCGGTGCTGGTGATGCTAGGAACGACGGCAATGTCGTGACCGGTACGTTTTCTGTGAACAATCTTTTTGCTTCTGTGTTATTTGATTCTGGTGCCGATTGGAGTTATGTGTCCCTAGAGTCCAGTCAGCGATTAGGGTTAACCCCAACACCTTTAGAAGCTAAGCATGTAGTAGAATTAGCTGATGGCAAAACGATTGAAGCTTCGCATGTCCTTTTTGTATGTAAACTAGATCTTGTGGGTCAAGTGTTTGATATTGATCTCCTTCCTGTTGTCCTCGGTAGTTTTGATGTAGTGGTTGGTATGGATTGGTTGTCTAAACACCAAGCTGAGATTCTATGTAAGGAGAATATTGTACGTATTCCACTCCCCAGTGGAGAGTCATTATCGGTTCAAGGGCATCGTAGTGGGGCGATGGTTGGTATCATCTCAGCTATGCAAGCGCAGAAGTGTCTACGAAAGGGGTATCCTGCTATTCTAGCACTTGTTACTAATACTCCGTCTGAAGAAAGAAAGATAGAAGACCTGCCAGTTGTTCGTGAATTTTCTGATGTATTTCCTGAGGAACTACCTGATTTACCTCCTCACCGTCAAGTGGAATTTCAGATCGATCTTGCACCAGGAGCAGCTCCAATTGCTCGTGCTCCTTATCGTCTTGCACCTGGAGAGTTGCAAGAGTTATCTAATCAACTTCAAGAACTGTTGGATAGGGATTTTATCCGACCCAGTTCTTCGCCTTGGGGAGCCCCAGTTCTGTTTGTGAAGAAGAAAGACGGGTCCTTTCGCATGTGTATTGATTATTGGGAACTCAACAAGGTGACAGTTAAGAATCGTTATCCTCTACCACGTATCGACAACTTATTTGACTAGTTGCAAGGGTCCAGTTTTTACTCGAAGATTGACTTAAGATCAGGTTATCATCAGATGAGAGTCCGAGAGGAGGATATTCCTAAAACGGCTTTTCGAACACGGTATGGGCATTACAAGTTTTTAGTTATGCCGTTTGGGTTGACGAACGCGCCAGCGGTCTTCATGGATCTCATGAACCGTGTATGCAAACCGTATCTCGACGAATTCATTATCGTGTTTATCGACGACATTCTGGTCTACTCAAAGAGCAAGGAAGATCACGAGCGGCACTTGCGTCTTATTTTGGAGCTTCTGAGGAAGGAGCAGCTTTACGCGAAATTCTCTAAGTGTGACTTCTGGATTCGAGAGGTACACTTCCTTGGCCACATTGTGAACGAATCAGGAATACACGTGGATCCTGCTAAGATTGATGCTATCAGAAATTGGGCGGCACCAAAGACTCCTTCTAAGGTGCGAAAATTTCTTGGACTCGCTGGGTACTATCGCAGGTTTATTAAGGACTTTTCGAAGATCGCCAAACCTCTTACCTCATTGACACAGAAAGGCGTTGTATTCTCATGGGGAACGAAACAAGAAGATGCTTTCCAGTTGTTAAAACAGAAACTCTGCAGTGCACCGATCTTGTCTCTACCTGAAGGTACAGAAGATTTTGTGGTATATTGTGATGCTTCGATTCAGGGTCTCGGTTGCGTGCTGATGCAACGCAAGAAGGTGATAGCTTACGCCTCGCGACAGTTGAAGGTTCACGAGAAGAATTATACGACTCACGACTTGGAGTTAGGAGCCGTGGTGTTTGCGCTCAAAATCTGGAGGCATTACCTGTACGGTACTAAATGCACTATTTATACCGACCACAGGAGCCTTCAGCATATTTTCGACCAGAAGGATTTGAATATGCGACAGCGTCGCTGGGTAGAACTTTTAAACGATTACGATTGTGCCATCAAGTATCACCCGGGTAAGGCTAATGTTGTAGCTGATGCACTCAGTCGAAAGGAATCGAAACCCAAACGTGTTCGCGCCTTATAGCTCACCATCCATTCTGATTTGCCAGATCAGATCCGTTCTGCACAAACTGAAGCGTTGAAAGAGGACAACATTGAAGCGGAGTACTTAAGGGGCATGGAAAAAGGACTTGTAGAGAGATCGGATGGTATCCTCTACTTCATGGAGTGAGTATGGATTCCTTTGTTTGGTAACCTTAGAGAGCTTGTGATGGATGAAGCACACAAGTCTCGATACTCTGTTCATCCAGGTTCGGATAAGATGTATCAGGATCTCAAAGTCATGTATTGGTGGCCGAAGATGAAAGCTCACATTGCGACGTATGTAAGTAAATGCTTAACGTGCTCAAAAGTCAAGGTGAAATACCAGAAACCGTCTGGATTGCTGCAACAACCAGAAATACCCATGTGGAAATGGGAGCAAATCGCAATGGATTTTGTCACTGGGCTACCTAGAACTCAAAACGGGAACGACACAATTTGGGTGATCGTTGATCGTCTCACGAAGTCAGCGCACTTTCTGGCAATCAAGGAAACGGATAAGTTCTCACAATTAGCTGTTGTTTACCTCAAGGAGGTGGTATCTAGGCACGGGGTGCCAACTTCTATTATCTCTGACCGTGACCCGCGTTTCATTTTGGATTTGTGGCAGTCGATGCACAAATCGTTCGGCTCGCGTCTCGACATGAGCACTGCCTATCACCCACAGACGGATTGTCAAAGTGAGCGAACCATCCAGACCCTTGAGGATATGTTACGATCATGCGTAATTGATTTTGGCAAGGGTTGGGAGAAACACTTGCCTTTGATAGAGTTTTCTTATAACAATAGTTATCATACCAGTATCCAGGCAGCTCCATTCGAAGCATTGTACGGACGGAAATGTCGTTCACCTCTCTGTTGGGCTGAGGTGGGTGACAGCCAGATTACAGGCCCGGAACTTGTACTTGAAACCTCCGAGAAAATTGTTCAGATCAGGAATCGTATGGCGGCAGCGCGTGATCGACAGAAAAGCTACGCCGATAAGTGTAGAAAACCTTTGGAGTTCGCAGTTAATGATTGTGTCATGTTGAAGGTCTCACACTGGAAGGGTGTAGTGCATTTTGGGAAACGCGGCAAGCTTAACCCACGTTATGTTGGGCCATTCAAAATTCTGGAGCGAATTGGTAAGGTGGCCTACAAGTTAGAGTTACCTGCTGAGTTGGGTAACGTTCACGATGTTTTCCACGTGTCGCAGCTAAAGAAGTGTTTATCTGATGAGACACTTGTGGTACCTTTCAAGAGCTGAAAATAGACGACAAGTTGCAATTTGTCGAGGAACCTATCGAAATAATGGACCGGGAAGTCAAAGTCCGCAAGCATAGCCGAATTCCGATTGTGAGAGTTCGTTGGAACTCAAGACGTGGACCGGAGTTCACATGGGAACGCGAGGATCAGATGAAGCTCAAGTACCCTCACTTATTCCCAGCTGACAAGTCTAAATCTAATGCAACTAATGAATTTCGGGACGAAATTCCCATTCAAGTTGGGGATGATGTGGCACCTGCGGAAAATCCATAGTCATCCTGATCTAACACCTTGCCGTTTTGGGTTTACTTATCAAATTTCGGGATGAAATTTCTTTCAAGTTGGGGATGATGTGACAACCCAAGCTTTCAAGGTCTTCACTCGACACGTTACTTGTTTCACAACTGCGTTTTCATGATTCATTGCATTGTAATATGTGCACCTTTGTTATTTGATTAATGGATTGTTATATTGTTTGGTTAATTATTGGAAACTTATTAACTATTTAAGACTTGTTAGACTTAACCCATGCATCCTCACACTTGACAAAAGTTGGGATTTTCGTCATCACCCGTACTCGACGAAAGATGGGATCTTTCGGCGTCGCCTTCACTCGACGAAGGATGTATGATTCGCCAAGAGAAAGTGTTTCGCCGAGATGGGCCTTCGGCCCAAGTAAAGCCCAGTCACACTTACGTTATATTACGTGAACCTTAATTCGCGAAACCCTAGACACTTTTCCTCTCCCTTGCACCCGACGGCGATCATCATCCTCTCGAAATCCTTTCGGTCTCATCTCGCATCCGGTTAGTATGTGATGTTTCGGTTTAACCTATTTGTTATGTAGTTGGTATAATCATTTGCACATGATTGTTATATCATGATTGATCTGAATGTTATGAATCATAGTTTGATTTGAATATGGTTAAAGATAGTTATGAATACTGGCAAACTAATGAATTATTGATGATGATGATTTGATTGATTATGGTTCTTAGTGGCATGATTAGGGTTAATGATTTATGATTTATGTGATCTGATCATATTGATGACGAAAACGTTTGAGCATGATCAATAACTGTTAAAATCATACTGTTTAATCTGTTTGATCTGTTTTGGGAAATGGTAAACGTGTTTGCTGAAATCACGGGAAATTGGTTACTGAGGAAAAGGAAATCAGAACTGTTATGTATGCGACGAAACACTCCTGTCGACGAAATGCTTTAGTGATTCGTCACCCTTCACATCGACGAAACACCCAGTGATTCGTCACTCATCGTATCGACGAAACATCTTAGTATTTCGTCACATGTCATGTTGACGAACGGTTGATGTTTCGCCGCCCAAAGGACAATTCATAGACTGTGGTTAGAACTTGAATACTATGAATGATTGTTGACGAAACCCTATTACTGTTTGTTAATGATATAAACATTGACTGAGGAAACATAATTTGGTTGTTATGAGTAGCACGCTTAACTGTTAAGTACTGTTGTAAATCATGCATGTGAACTGTGGAATTTCACGAGTTTGAACAATTGTTATGTGCTATTTGGTGATTGTTGCTTGAACGCACATTCTGATTATAATATACACGGGAACCATGCGAATGTAAACTGATTTCGTATACATGAATACCATAGGCTTTGACTGATTAAGTGTGAACGAATATCTAGTCATACCGAGCAAACCAAAGTGAGTTCACTGCTCTTTCTCCAAGCATGCGTCCCGTGGAGGGACATCTGGTAATTATTCCGGGGAGGAACGTCGGGTTATTGGGATGTTGGTTATTACACTCATTTCTATCATTAAGTCCCCTTACATATACCGATTAGTTGCCGGGGAGGCAACGGGGTTATTAGTTAATAGTGCTATTAGGTTTGGCACCCTCACACCGTACCGGGGAGGACGGTCGTGAACTAATTACCTTAACCACTTGACCAATGTATGATAGAGCATTGGGGTTTGGGCAAATAAATCTACAGCCATCTGCGGTAATCGAGTTAATAACAACATCAAATCATTGAATTATACTTATATCTGGTAACTAAAACGTGTTAACAAACTTTGAACTCACCAGCGTCGTCTAACACACTTGTCTGCATGCTTGCAGGTCGTTAGAATCTTGATTATGGACTTGCTATCTGGGAGTGCTGGAGTGGTCATGGATCGAGACTCTTGGTTACTTGTTACTTTGGTTTTGAACACTTGTTTTGAAACTGTTGATTAACAATTTACTAGATGCTTCCGGTGAACGTTTACTTTGGTTTTAACGTATGACTTGGATTTTTATTATGAAGTGAATCGAATGTTTTATTTAAATATTTATTATTGGTTCAATGTGATTGGTGGCTTGGATCCTGGTACGTCACACGTCCCGCGGTGTTTTCGCATGTGGTATTTTGGGGGTGTGACACACGACCCGAGCCCGTTACCGAGGGTCTACACATGGTAAACGGTCTCACAAAAAGAAGGATCCAACCGCTCTTCGTCGAAAGGGAACCTACCTAGCGTGGACAAAAGACGAGGAATATGTGTTAGCACGGGTGTGGCTCGACATATCGGAGGACCCCGAAGTTGGTAAGCGTTTTAAAAAGTATATTAGTTTTAATTTTTTAAATAATTCAGTCAGTTTTTTGTATTTTTTATTTTTTTTAAGAACATAACATTATATTTTTTGTATTTTTTTGTAGCAAATTATCAAACGTCACCAATCTTTTGGAAAAAAAAATCAAGAAACCTTTTTAAAGCGATGGGTAAGATGAATATCGGGACAAAGATTCTAGCTCTAGCAAATGGACCAATATAAACCATAAATGTCATCAGTTTCAAGAAGTCTTCCAACGCATTATGGAGAACTATGGAAGCGGACAAAACGATGGGAAATTTTAACAAGAGCGTTGGAAGAATACAATCAAACGAGAGGCGGTTTCACATATTTGAGATGTTGGGAGTTTTTACAAGGAAGCCCCAAATGGTCAAACGTACTGACGATGACGTCTAACGGTAGACGTAAAGCAAAGCGGTCCAAAACATCATCATCGGTTGACCCGAACACACCCACTTCAGATGCTCGTTACGTCGACTTAAACATTAATTTGGAGGACGACGAGGATTTGGAATTGGAACGACCGCCCGAAAGAAGAAGTGCGAAAAATAGGAGAAAAAAGGCGGGGTCCTCTTCGGCTGATCCCGACATAATGAAGGAAGATTTCGAAGAGTTGAACTGACACCTACAAGACGTTCGAGATCTCAGTCATAGGCGTTTAGAGACTATGCAAGAAAAAAACGCCGAAAACAAAAAATTGTCGCGATACAAGAATCGAGACAAATGGAGAATGACATAGAATTTTTGTCTAAACTCATTTGCGACGCGTTGATCCTAGCGCAAATGCGTCGGCAACAAATCCGTCAAAAATACGGACTTTAAATTATTAGTTTTTTTTATTATTTTTTTGGTTTTTTATTTTTTTAGCAATGTAATTTTTTATTTCTTTTTTCGGTTTTTATTTTTTTAGCCATGGAATTTTTTTATTTAATGAAATTTTATTAGTTTTAATTTAAAAAAATATAATAATTGAGTAATCATTGATGGGGCATTGTTGAGCATTATCACACTACACCCATTTATGAAAAAACACCTCATAATGCCTCTTTGCTGACTAGACTGACACGTGTCGCAAAACGCACAAAAGTAGGGACATTATTTGATTCTACCACTACACATGGTGTATTGGTGTCATCTCCCATTATGGTAGTAGGCATTTTGAACAAATCTGAGAAAGAGAGCATATACATGAGGTACTTTACACCATTGCGAGACAATAGGCCAAATGATCTGACAACACCTTAACTAAGTGTGGTAAGCTCTATGGCAGCTTTGAGTGGGCGAAACTAATCTCGTGAGTTTTCATTACCACCGGCAACTAGTACAAACACCGCCAACAAATTTACGTTCACTTCACACTCCAAGGGAATTTATAGTGAACCAACCTCTAATGCATGGCAATAACTTTCATAGGAACTAGTTTGTTAGAAGACAGACCGGCCCGTAAGACTTATCAACCTAGGCTAAGGCCTAGGGCCACCCAAAACAATGGCCTCTAAATTTTATTTTATTTACATATATTTTAATTTATCCACATTGTCCTTGCGCGCTTCATTCTAGAATCCAAAAGCAGCGCCACAACACACGAAGCCTCATTACTTGCGACGCCTTTTAAATAACCAATGTGAAACTGATTGCGGATTAGCCAAAGTTAGGCCGAAATTAGGAAAAATCATCGCTATGGTTAATTCAATGTCTCAATTCTCAATCTGAATTGGTGATTTTCTTTATACCAATTAAATAGGGCCCCGACTTTGTCGTTCGCTTAGGGTCTCTAAAAACGTTGGAACGGCCTTGTTACAAGATTTCGGGATATTAGGCTAGCATCGATTATGCTCCTAAGTTTAGCATCGACTTGACCAAAGTAGCCAACTGCCATTATTTTCTTAAAAAACGAGAGAACAATTACTAAATAGTAATTATGGTTTTTAAATGTTCCATTTAGATCACTGAATTTGAAAAGAGTTTTGACATTTAACAAAACAAAATTACAACATTTCAAGGGTGCGGTCGAAAAATTCTAAGGGGTGCGGACGAAAAATTCTAAGGGGTGCGGACGAGATTTTCGACGGAACTTAGCACTAAATTTTTTTCCCCGGGGGTGCGCCCGCCCACCTTGGGCTGTGCTTGGGTCCGCCCATGAACCTACTCCTAAATCATTCATTTACCCACAATAAGACTCGAAACCCCTAGCGTTTAGCAAGAAATACATCTTAAGTGATTATTCAATGTTAAACAAAAATCTAATGTGTTTAGTTAATTTACACTGATCTAGTATTCTATCGTCCAAATTAAAGTTAAACAAAAATCTAATGTGTTTGGTTGATTTACATAATATTCAATGTTAAACAAAAATCTAATGTGTTTGGTTAATTTACAGTGATCTAGTATTCTTTCGTCCAAATTTAATATTTAATTGTTTATATAGTATTTAATTTATACTTATCGGAGGTATATATGCAAAACAATTCTAATACGTGAAGACCTACGGGTGTAAGAGATCAACTCGGAAAAACTTTGAACACAACTTGTAACTTAAATTTAAGAAGTAAGTCATTACATCATCCGTAGTGGGGTTTTTTTGGCGTTTGTTCCAAAAAAAAAAAACGCCCCTCACGCCCCTTACCCTCCCCCTTGGGTGTTTTTTTTCTCAAAATTTTTGTCCCAAGCGTTCTTTTTTCCACGCCTTCCTTCAATTTTTTTGCCAATGACGCACACCTTCCCAATCTTTGGCCAATAGCATTTTTTATGGTTTTTATTTTTATTTTTTATTTAATTCTATTAGAGTATAATCCCTCAGGGTAGGGATAGTGTACAAAGTGTCTAAAGTGTGAGAAGTGTTTTAAACCATTAGATCTTTTATCTAATGGTTGAGATCAATAGAGACCAAATTATAAATTGTGTTTTAATTATTTGGATTTATTTGAAAATTGTAGGGGTTATAGTGTCTTTGTATATGTTTCAAATTAGGTAACATCTCCTAAATTATAGCGATTCACTCCTAAATTCTAGCGATTCAATTTTAAACTTATTTTAAAATCCTGACATTCTAAAAATCCAGAAATATATAACTGCTATAAGAAATATATAGCACTATACATCCATCATATATCACTATATAACATCATATAACACTATGTAACACCGTATAACACCATATAACACTATGTAACACTATATAACAATATATAACACTATACATCTATCACAGACATGCTACCAGAAAAAATATAACACTATATAACATTATATAACACTATATAACTCTAAAATAACACTATATAACACCATATAACACTATATAACACCAAACACACTATATAACACCATATAACACTATGTCACACTATATAACACTATTTAAAAATATATAACACTATAAAGTTCTGAACGGTGGTTTCAGTGTTATATATAATGTTGTAGTGTTATACAGAGTTATAAAAGGGTTATATGGTGTTATAAGCTATTCGTAGTGTTTTATAGAGATTTGTAGTGTTATATAAAACTCTCATTCTGCATCCATCACTGTATAACACTCTATAAATTTTCATTCCGCGATCTTCAGAATTAATAATTGATGATCGAGATGACACAAATTCGTAGATTAATTATTAATTCGTATTTCCTATAATAAAGTGTCACACCCCAACCGATGGCGGAAACATCGGGGCGTGGCGCTAAGCGTTCAGATTGCTCAAGAGATTTCCACAACACTATTTGTTTCAATAATGATTAATCAAATTTCATAAAAATTGTCTAAACAGCATCCACGATTCAACCACAAAAGTATCAAATACATAACATCTAAATATTGTTCAAAATCTCTAAATTAACTAAGATGAGTTTCTAAGCAGCATCCTAGCATGTTTCTTGTTTTCCTCAGCTACTATCAACCTGCAACATGTATTAAAATACTATCAACAATAATGTTGGTGAGTATACAAGTTTGAGTACATAATAGCATAATAGTTTAAAACGTTCCAAAAACTCATATCCGCCATGAAAACATATAACAAGTTTCACCATGCTAAGCTAACGCAGTCCTTATGTAACACGCATTTCCAACGCAATTAACATAGCAATCCCAAGAGTCTAGCGGGAGCTATAAACGTTCATTGCCTTTCCCAAAGTCTAACGGGAGGTTTGATCTTAACAATACCCAAGAGAATAGTAGGCGGGGCGTTACAACCTATATCATATGCATAGTACCATAATTGTTAAGACATGTCACATACAAGGATTAAACGTCACATAGCATATAAGTCTCAGGTTTCACAAGTATCCTGTTTCCATGTTTACTACGAATAGAGTATGTTTCCAAATAAGTTTCAAGTGTCAAGTGTCATGTTTATATAATACATGTTGCATCCCAAAAGTGTTTAAAACAAAAGGGATCGAGTATACTCACAGTGGGTGCTTAGTATCAACACCGACTAATTGGATCGAAGGGAGTGCTGGAGTTAGCCTGATTATAGTATAACAGTATGAGTGTTGAACAGAATGTCGAATCATGTGAAAATCGAGTAAAAGTGTCTGACTGGTTTCCTGATCGGATGGTCATCCTGACGGATGGTCATCCGGTCGGGTGACCATTCGAACCAGATAGACCCCATTCGATCGGATGGTCATCCGATCAGATGATCATTCGATCGACTAGTCATTCGATCAGTGGTGTGTTTGCAACTTATTTCAACTTTTAAAGTTTTCGTTGCAGTATAAGATCAAGTCATTCGAGTGAAAGTTTGATAGTTTGAAGTTCTGATTCAATTAGTTTAAGTGTTGAGGGTTACAGAGAACAAGTCACTTGGTCGGATGATCATTCGATCGGATGATCATCCGACTATGTGATCTTTGTCAATTTGAAAACTTTTGTAAAAACTAAGTTCGAGTTTAATGGAGATGACGTGACGGTGAGCTAAACAACGAAAACACATCAATTCCAGCTCCATCAATCGGATGGGAAACGCCCCATTCGATCTGACTTACTGTTCTTGGTGAGATTCTCTGGTTCAACCCGTTAATCGGTCGTCTTCTTAGGTGGAAATCCGTTCTCAGACCGGTTCTCAACCATGGGACGAGTAGAGAGCCTGAACGAGTCTAGATTCCACCTTTTCTTAGTAGAAAAGTTAAGAAATTTAAAGAAAAGTTAGTTTAAGAAAATGTTTAGATCTTGCAAAGATTTGTGTTAAATGTTGTAGAAATCCTTTAGATTTGCACCATTCTCAATATGATGATGTCATTCCACCGGTGACATAAGTAACCGTGATGATGTCACCTTCAAGGATCCAAATCGAGTGATTTCATGAAGGAAATTAGTGATTTTGATGAAGAAAATGGTGAGGAATTATGTAATGATGATAGAAGTACAAGATTCCAGTAGAATACTTACGAAATCGGCTTAGAATCGAGTGAAATATGCTTGAGAATGACTTGGAAGGTTCTAGATCGGATGAGGCTGTCACATCAATGAACAGTTATGTGACAGCGGGTATTTATAGTGTGAGAGTGAGTAAGGCGGTGCAAATGTGCTCGATCGGATGACTGCTGATCGGATGACTTTCCGGTCGAATGACTATCCGATCGGATGTCCATTCGGACAGCCAATACTCGTTTGCTAGTTTCCTGATTTCGGTTCGTTTTGCGAGCTAGATTAAGTGTTGCGTTGCGTATTTTTGTGGAAAACCATTATAATGGTATTGTTATACAATTAACACAAAGTTTCCCATGTTTCGACATTGCGTTCAAGCTAGGTTCACGTCTAATAAGTTTCAAGTATCAAAGTATTAAGTATCAAAGCATCAAGTATCAAGTCTCTTGCTCAATAAAGAATCCAAGTTTCTCGTTCAACAAGTATCAAGTTTCATGCATCGAAGTTTCTCGTTCCATCAAAGTTTCAAGTATCAAAGTCTCTTGTTTAATAAGTATCACACAACAAGTGTCAAGTTTCGGGATTTAAGTTTCAAAGTATCAAAAGAGTCTAGATTCAAAGTATCACAAGATTCAAGTATCATAAGAGTCAAGTATCACAAAGTTTCACATCGAGCAAAGTTTCACATAGTTTAAGGCTCAAATAGGCAACACTAAGTATTACAGGGACGAGGCTTGCCAAAATATGAAAGTTTCAAAACGCAGGGCGTTACATAAAGGGTGGCGGTTATAGAAGGTTATCAATTAATTGAATCAATAAGAAAATTACTTGTTTACCCTTTTGAATTAATTTAGATTGAGAACACATGTCATCTCCACAATATTTCTCACACTTTTGAATTAATATACAGGATCTTCAATCTAATGCGCTACAAGATTTCAAGCTCCACTACACCCCTTTTAACATAATGCCCCATTGCTGACTGAACTGCCACATGACGCAAAATGCCCAACGGTGGGGGCATTATTTGTGTTTTCCACTACACATGGTCTTATAGCTATTTTGGTCCACTTCGGAATAGCTCAATGACGCTGATTAATTAGATAGAACTTAGGATAGGAAAGGTCAACGGTTCAATCCCTATAGAGTGCAATTTTAGCCATTAAAAATAGTACTTTAGCTTTAAACCATTATTTTAAATCATGACTTATGTTGTGACACCATGTAAATTGCCGCCTATTTTACCTCCACCACATTTTAACTATTATTTAGTTTTTATCTCTTTATAATTATATATTTATCTCCATCAATATATAGAGCTCAATTTTAGGGAAAGCCCATTTGCAATAGTACCGAGGACAAAAAAACTCCAATAAATTAAATCAAAAGCCTTTTCGAAATCTACCTTGAAGAGCATAACCTTACGTTTAGCCTTTTTCACCTAAGAGACAACTTCGTTCACAATCAAAGGACCCTCAAGTATACTCCTTACCTTCAATGTAAGCTGATTGTACATCACTAACTATTTTAATCTCAATGTGAGGATCTTTATCACATTTGAGATACAACCAATTAAGTTTATGGGGCGAAAGTTGTTAATCAATTGAGGACTTGAGATCTTCGGTACAAGTGTGATGAAACTAGAATTACATCATCAAAATCAACCAAAAACTGAATTAACCAAAAACCAGTTATCGATTTTTTTGTACTCTTGTTTAACCAAAATTAGCTGAACCAAACCGATTCATTCATGTTTTCGTATATTTCTAACTTTTTTACCTCCAGTTTATATATTTCATATTTTATATCTCCATTTCATATATTTATACTTTCATTTCATGTATTTATACCTCAATTTAATATGTTTCTAAGCAAAAGTTTTAGCCCAAGTTTGGTGTTTTTTCTATTAACTGAAATTAAATGAATCAAACAAAAAACCGTCAATATAATCGAATAAACCGTAGTGATTAACCGAAAACTGATTACTTATATTTCTAAGCAAAAGTTGCCCAAGTTTGGTTTTTGCTATTAACTGAAATTAAATGAAACAAACAAAAAACCATCAATCTAACCGAATAAACAGAAGTAATTAACCGAAAATCGATTGGTTAATAAAATAAACTAACCAATGACTTTTGTTTCGTCTTCGGTTGAGGATACTAATCGAACAGACCGAACCATGCATAATACAATGAAATGGGTTACCCAATTACTTTGATTTTAATGTATATTTATCACAATGATGCTAAAATAAATATTATATGAATAAGAAAACTACAAAAAACGAGTATCGCAATGTGATATGTTGCTCCCACCGCATCGCGCAGGCATCCTGCTAGTTATGTTAAAAGAAAGAGCTTTTAACGATAACTAAGATCTATTATTATTCAAACTGTGTAATACACAGTTTTAATTAAGCCGTGCAATACACGGGTTTTTTAAAGATTAAAGTTTTTAGTACTTAATATATAAGATTACATTTATTCAACCCATGTAACACAGAGAGTTCTAAATTAGTTAATATTTCATTTAGAAAAATAGTCTAGATTTTGGAGACTACATACACTCACTCGCAGCCTGGTGCATCCTCGCTACCTATTCATCAGTCAATCTTTCTTTCGATCTAGGACTTGAGTACATCAAATTTTTATATGTTTATTTTTACCTATATTTATTGTTTAGTTTAGTTAGATAGAGAAATGATCCCATACAAGACAAATCTTATGTACGAAGCCTACGCGACATGAAGGGGAGGACAAGTGACATTGGCTTAAAGGGTAATTTAGTCCTTCCTCACCTGAAACAACTTCCCCTGTTGATTTTCAACGACTATAACTTTTTCATACATTAATATATATATATATATTTTTTAAAATACACTGTATTAACGAGCATATTTTCTTTAATTCGAGCAGGCTATTGCTATAGTTTTTTTTTTTTAAAAACAATACAGGATTTTGAATACACATTAGTCCATTACGTGACTACATAATTTTGAATACCCATTAAATGATTACACATTCAACATAAACCATTACGTGATGACATTTTCAATATAAATCCATTACTTGATTACACATTCAATATGGTTTTTTATAACTAATGTTATTACAATTATGCTTATAACGTAATCACTCAGTGTGTTTCACATAAAATCCTATAATGAAATCATGTAATCACAAAATGGGTATTCAAAATCACATAATCGCTTAATAATACGTAGTCAACTATTTTTACGTAATTATGTAATCACTTAGACCATGTGTAGTGGTTAACAAGCCACCCTTGGGCGTTTTGTGCCTTGTGGCAGCCCACTCATCAATGAGGCATTATGGTGCGTTTTCTAAAATGGGTGTAGTGGGGATGTGTGGATTGTGGGGCATTATGTTTGTAATAAAATTAAATAAAAAAACATTAAAAAATCTTATTGGACAAAATAAATGAAGCTAATTGATTCCCCATTTGGCGTGATTTAAAACACGCTGAGGTTTTTTTTTTTTTTTTTTTTTTTTTTTTTTTTTTGTGCAAAAACACGCCTAAACACACCCAGTGGGTGGGTGTTTGGCTTTTTTTGGGGCATGATTGGGGGGGGGGGGGGAACGCCCACTACGCATGGTCTTAGTGCGATTTCACATTCTATAATGAAATCACGTAATCGGTATTCGAAATCACGTAGTCATGTGCTTGGTATCAAAATCATGTAATCACGTAATAAATATTCAAAATCATGTAATTTTTTTAAGAAAACTATTGCAATAAGCTGCTCGAATTAAATTAAATAGAATGAAATGTTTGTCAATACGGTATAATGTTTTTGTAAATATTAACGTATGAAAAAGTTATGGCCGTTTAAAAATCAGGAGGGGAAAGAGTTCAAGTGAGAAAGGACCAGAATACCATTTATCTATTTGTTTTCTTCAATTGTTTTAACCTTATATTTACGAAAATGTCACTACCTAGTTTTGAGTCATTGATCTTGGGAGATCAATGGTTGAGCTTGTCTCCTACGCTTCGTACAAAAAATCTCTCTTGTAGATGATCTCTTATATAGTTAGGTAATGATTTATTGTTTTAACTTTTTATGTTTAGTACTTCGGTAATTATTTGTGTGTATTTCTTATAAGTAATTTTATTTAGTTAATTGCTTTTTTACCTATTCTATATCGTGCCCTCTATTGAATTAATTGTTTTTTTTACCTATTCTATATCGTGCCCTCTAATGAAAGTTATAGATCAGTAATTGTAAGTAAAATTAAGAGAGATCGAATTGTTGTATTGTAACTTAACTTAAAGGTAAACAAAACTAAAGATTAGGCCTTGGGCCTCCGTCGCTTTCCCATCTGTACAAAGTAATGATTGGGCCTCCATTGTTTTACCCATATAAGTAAACTAATGTTTGGGCCTGCATCGCTTAGACCTATAGTGTTTGTCTTGTAATAATTTAAAAGAAAAAACATATATCTCTTTCGGCTCTTAAATTTATTAAAAAAATCTTGAGAAAATAATTTAAAGGATAAAACATTTAAAAGTTCAGACAAATTCCTTTCATTTAAAAGACCCTTTTTTTAGTAAAGTGTGGGTTGGAAAGTCTCTCTTAAACCATTTTTGTCAAGCATTTTTAGCTCAACTTACTTCCCAAGTTCCCAAATTATGATGGAAAATATTTTAGAATAAAATGAAGTTTATGTTCTTTTATTCACTCATGTGAGATGAAAATTAATAGATTTTGTTAGAAAAGATGATCATGGGATGTTTATTACGCAATATGCGTCACATAAATTATAAGAATAATTTTGCTCTACATTTTTTTTAGTAAAAAGATAAGAATAATTTTCTCTACATTTTTTTTAGTAAAAAGACCAATATAAGGATCAAATTCGGATATGTTCAAACAACATGCAGAGGCGCATCTTTGTAGGGGCCGGGGGGGGGGGGGGGGAGGGGGCGACCCCCCGAACTTTTCGCTCAGTAGTGTTCGGTATGTAGTTTTCGTATAGAATTTTTAGGTATATACGTTTTCGACCCCACGGTCGGAAATCTCAAACTTCGCCACTGCAAACATGAATCGATAGGTAGATATTACCAACATGTTTGTAGAATCAATAAGAACACAAAGATTTATATAAATCCCATGTTGTATTAATGATGTAATAATGAAACCTTAGCATTCTACCTCTAGATTCTACAATGAAATCCCATGGAAAGCTCACTTGCAAATGCAAGCATTTGACCTATGTCCCAAATACAAGAATAAAGGGAAATTACAATTAAACCCCTCAAATTTTCACTATGTTATAATCACTTGCAAACCGCTTTGTGCGTCCTTGACTTGACTTTATGTACCCTAGGGTTTGTGATCTCACTACAAACACGTAACTGAAAATACAAACAAATCCCCAATTTACAGTCAAGATCAAGTTCTTCCATAACATTTCGCACCAACCTCATGTGGAAACCATCATTTCGCGTGACTTCTTATGTGTGAATGCCATAACATTTCGCAAGCCTCCAAGAACATCTATTTTGTGTCGTTGTATTTGACATGAAATGTTACATTATCACTTCTCACATTACTTCTCGTGTTGTCTTCTCTCTAATAAGATCAACAAACGGCTTTTCATGCGAAATGATAGTTGATAAGTATTGGTCACACTTTGGAATCCTAACAGTACTACCCAGGGGCGGACCTTATGTTGTCCGAGCCGTAGCACGGGCTACGACTCAACTTTTTATCGGTAGTGTAATTTTTTTTTTTTCGGTTTTTATACCAAGGATACCCCTGAACAACTACGAGAACACCCCTAAAAAAGAGTCTGTAAGCCCAAATCAATTGAAAATAATAAGCTAAGCCCAAATCCCAATTGCCCAATATGTTAGCCCAAATCAATTTAAGATTGTAAATAATAAGCGCAATTGCCCAATATGTTAGCCCAAAATAATAAAATATTGTAAATAATTGCCCAATTGCCTTGAAGTTTTAATGCACGGCACGACACAACTACGAGGATACCAATCAATTGAAAAATAATAAGCCCGAATCCCAATTGCCCATTTCGTCACACTATAAGTGATGATGATAAATTTGCAAACTTGAATAGAATAAGTGATCTTGCGCGTGTTATGGTTGAAATGGGAACGCATAGTTTTTTTCCTTCAGTTTATCGGATAGTGAAGCTAGCTTTGCTTTTACCGGTTGCAACCACAACCGTTGAAAAATGTTTTTCGAAATTGAAGCTTGTCAAGACGGATTTACGCAATCGAATGAGCCCAGAATTTTTGAACAATGCTATGGTTTGTGCGGTCGAAAATGATTTTTTACGTGAAATAAAAGACGACAATGTGATGCAACGATTTCAAGCTATGAAAAAAAGAAGAGGACAAATCTATTAGATATTTGTTTTACTTTTTTTATTTATTGTCGTTTTTTTAATATTGTACGATTGCACGGTGAAAAAAAATTAGGATACCCCTGAGTTAATGTTATAGTTCCGCCACTCATACTACCTCTTGAATAATACTATCAAATCTTGTTTAATACTGATAAATATTAGTTACTAAATTTAGACCTTACAACCAGTAACCAAAATTTCACTTGAAGCTTTAAAATAGGTTAAGCCACCTCTAGTCGTTTAATTAGAGCAGCACAATTGGGTTGGACATATGACAAAAAAAAAATACGCCAACGAGCGACTAGCGAAGGCCAAATAATGCCACATTGAGCGACCATGTGTGTATACTTTGTGGTGGTTATTAGGGGTGAGCAGAAAACCGAAATAATCGAACCGTAACCGAAATAACCGAAAAATCCAGACCGAAAAAACTGAACCGAAACAAAAACCGACGGTTCGGTTTTTGGATTTTTAATAATCGAAAATTTCGGTTCGGTTTTCGGATAATTATTTTCAATAACCGAACCGAACCGATAAGTTTTAATAGTATACCAAATCTACATATTTTTATGTTCAAGTGTTTACCCATAAGAATTATTAATTTTATTCTTGTTTGTTAAATATTTATAATAAGAAGATTACCATGTTTATTTATCATTAAAATTTTCCACTGTTTACAAGAACTAACAAAGCTTAATATAAAAATTAAATGGTTTTCAAAGTATTATAAAAGAAAACATCTTAACAAAAACTTTGGAGAAACATTAAAATAGATTAGAAGGTTATGTTTATGTGAATAATATTAATTTAAAAGACTAACTTAAATGTAAACATTTAAGAAATATTCTTAAACTTTGAATTACACTTTCAAATTTTGAATCTTACATAATTTGTTTCAAAAACCGAACCGAACCGAACCGTTACTAAAACCGAAATAACTGAAACCGAAAAAACCGAAACCGAACGGTTTTTAAAAACCAAAAACCGAACTTTCAGTTACGGTTTTGGTTTTATCCAAAAACCGAAACGAACCGAACCGTGCACACCCCTAGTGTTAATGTCTGTGGACAAAGTACACATTCAAATTTTGTTTGTAATTATACGAATTTGTAAATTTCTTTAATTAATTTTTTTTTATAATTTAAAACTTGATTATAAAAGTTTTATAAACTTCGTATAATCTGTGAAGATATTATAATATTATATTGTGTGATAGTTATGAATTTAAATTTCACTAGTTTGTTATATCGCGCGTTGCGACGAAACCGAGCAAATGATAATGTAAAACAAACGTGGTTTGAAAATAAAGCATGTTGTTTAGAAAGTCAAACCATTAGAAGGATTTAGTTTATCATCGTACCGTTTTATGATACCAAATAAATACTTTATTTTGAGTATAACCTCGTTTAACAAAACTTATAACGGAATGTCAGGGAAAGAAATCAAGCACAACTACATACTTAAATTTTTAGAAAAAAATTATAAACGTAACTTATTAAAGAAGTATCAAATTAATCGATAACTTAATATATGCTAAAAAAGAAAAAAAAAACAATTATTAAAAAAAAAGGTAAAGGAAATAGATTTTAAAAAAAAGAAAAATATGTTATTAAAAGTAAATATAACAATAAACTATTATAATATATTAAATAATAAAATAATAAAATAACAAAAAAACTATTATTATAAAGTTACTATTCATTGTCACTCGAAATCAATATATATATATAATAGTATTAGTAATAATAATGAACTCAATCATGGGCAGAAATATTGTGTGAAGAAATATAAACATGTTTCGCTCGTAGTATTAATTTTACGGAAAATTTTCGAAAATTTGTTTTTTAGTATAAAATATTGAATTTTTAAGAGCCCGACCCCATCGATTTGGATTTTGAGAGTGCGGCCCTAGCCCCACTGAGTTTTCGTTGAGACTCATCCAATTAACTAAATGAGACACATTAACTTATATGGTACAAAAATGTTGGGTGCAAAGACACAACGATCGCAAAATATAACACAATGAATCGCAAAATGTAACACATTGTCGAGGGAAAAAGATCAAGTGACTCGCAAAAAATTCATAATGACACAAATTAAGAAAAGACACAATGACAAATAAAAAGATACAACGATCTAAACAAAAATTCTAAAATCTACAAGCAAGCGAAAACCTAAAATTCCATATCGTAGAGTCCAACGAGATGGTTTCAATGCCGCTTGAATGAGTTCAATCAGAATCCATTTGATACTTTTCCTACGACTTCCTATCTTTAGAAGACTATGTATTTGGACCTTAGCCTGAAAATGTAAATAGTTTATTATAAAATTATAAAATGTAAAATATCATGGTTATCTACAAAATGTTAGGATGCATGACAGACTGTTTCAAAAGAAATTCTTAAGGTGAAAGATAAAGTTATAGTTGTGTAAATATGTTGTGCAATTCAGTTGGACAAACAATAAACTTCGTTTCAAACCAACTCCAAAATAACCACGCCTTATCCTCTATTGGTATCGTAACCCAAATAAAAAACTGTCAAGAAACCATTTCCTAGCATGTCAATAAGACCAGTTTTCACATACACACATCAAGTTACATAAAGATTTGCCTAGTAACCATTGCACAGAAGAAAGAACAAAGGTCAGTCATAGAACCAAACACATTCTTCGGATGTTTCGCTATAGTAGAAAAATAGTGGAGTGAGGATATGCATGTATTAGCAAAGTTCATACAGCGCTATATCTAACACATTCGATTACAAAGCCCTTGCCTCAAGCTAAACTCGAGGAGCATGCCACGGATATTGGACTTCCATATGCTACTAATTGGAATTAAACTATATTTTGCTACTTGCATTTTTCTGAACTTTGTAGCAGTTTCATTTTCTCTGATTTGACATATCCGGTATTGTCTGTTACATTAATGTTTGTGTTATATGTTAGCATGTTTAGATCCAACAATAACTATATTATTCTAAATTGTTCCCATTCGATCAAAACAGTGGGAACTATCTTGAATTAAGACAATTATGAATTATATTGATACATATAAATGAAGATGAATGCACAAAGGTAGCTAACCAATACTAATGGATGTTTAATGGAAAGTAAACATTGGAAGTGACACAATTTAAAGTTATCTCATAGATCAATGTCACAAGTAAGTTTGAAAATTGGTAACGTCACATTATTTTCTGACTAGAGATATGTATTAGTGAATTTCTTATACTAAGTATTGTACTTTGACATAGTTTAAAGCTGCTATTTAACCAAACAATTTTTTTTTGAACGGCAAGGTGTCATACATTTTTTTGGGTGCGAGACACCCCACACACCCCCCCCCCCTCGCATTGGGGAGGCCCGTCGCCCCACTCCGGCCAGACGTGAGTGTCTTAACCATGCCCCAACTGGCATCAGAGCGTGGCCTGGCGTCCAATTATGGGGCTTGACGAGTTAAGAGCCGCCTCGAGAGGGGGTCGAACTCGGGTATCATGGGTAAAACTCAGGTGCATCAACCAGTTGGACTGGAATCATTTGCATTTAACCAAAGAATTATAAGGGTTGTTGTTGGGTACAATAGGATGGATACTAAGAGGCGTATGTAGCCCAGATGGGATATGTTTCCTCTTTAAGAAGTTGACATCTCTTGGTTTTCGTTGATTCAAACTCATAGAATTGCATAGTCGTGCTCAAATAGTGTATGATTAATCACTTTGAACCTTAATCAAGAAACATAATAATTGAGTACCATTTGAGAT
Organism: Helianthus tuberosus; assembly: GCA_030545235.1. Taxonomy (NCBI): domain Eukaryota; kingdom Viridiplantae; phylum Streptophyta; class Magnoliopsida; order Asterales; family Asteraceae; genus Helianthus; species Helianthus tuberosus. The sequence continues at coordinate 98,479,435 of CM060393.1, read as the reverse complement.
TAATGCTAAACAATATGAAATGCTCAATAAGATGTCTGACACGGAAAAGGATAACTAGGAGTTCTACCATAACATCATTTTTATGCATATGTGTGGGGGACTTAAGTCATATATGATTAAGGGGAGTGGGGTGTTAGTAGATGTTCTACACTTTTTGTATTGATGCATATTAAATTTGTGCAAATAGGAGATTATTGGATTATTATTATGTTAATGAACATACCATATGGTCACACACTAAGCAATTTTATTGATTATTATTTATGTTTTTACAACTTTGTTTTTGCTATTTTTACTCTTTTATGTTTGTTATTTATTTATTTTTTTTTTCAAAAATCAAAAAGATTTTACGTGTGTTTTGATGTCTAGATCTAGAAGATGGTACACAGTGCCGAGGGTTTTGGTTTTTTTACTAGGTCAATATAGTGGGTTTAAAGGTTAGCAGGTTTGGACTTGTTGACCAAGTTACTAGTGTCCAGCAGGTTTGTGACCATAGTAAGGTTGTTGACTAAGTCAACTTCTTTATCGGGCTTATCGTTTTTTGACTTAGAAAAACATGAAACTTAGAAAATTTTTGCAATTAATAAAAATTGAGTTATGTTTTAAGTCAAAAATTTATATAATTAGTTATAATTGTCTGTTTTCTTTGTATGCAGATATGGTCGTGAATCCTCGTCTGTTTAAAACGTTTTACCCAAAGTAGAATGAAGTTGCTATTCTAAATGACAATACACAAGAAATTGATGATTATCGTCAAATCATGCGATTCTTGATGCGTTAAAGAATTAGACATGCAATCTCTCATGAAGTGGTGATTGTTCGGGATTATATTGATGCTTTTTGGAAAACGGCTAAATCCAATTCCAAATGGTTTACATGCAACTTTTGTAAACCAAGAAATAGTAATCACTGTAGATGTGATGAGAGTTGCACTACAATTCAGAGAACTAGACCAAGGACTAACAAGATTTCACAACACTGTTAGAGAATGAGCTTTCAGATTATTTGGATCGTCTAGAGTGCTGCTTGATGAACATATGAGAAAAGGTAAGCTTAAATATCAATGGTGATACTTCTTTCACGTGCTAAATCAGTGCTTTGCACCCAGGAAAGCCAGGCTAAAACGAATGAATCAAGAATTGCAGACTGCCATGATTGCATTGACATTCAATTTGCAATTTAGTTTTGCAACATATATAATCAACTTAATCAAAGCTCAATTAAGGGCGAGTAGTGCTGATAGATTAGTGGCTATCTATCTTAGGTTCTTTATGATGTGTTTTCAAAGATTGATTCCAAACTTACAAGTTGATGGTTTAGTAACGTATAATTTGGATCGGATGTCGAGAAGAATCTTTGTTCATTGGCATAATTATGCAAAGAGCATTAAATATCAAAATTAGATTCTTAAATTTACACCATTGACTGGATTTCTGATAAATGAAAACTACAACGCCGACAATGATCCAAATTGGCAATTAATTATTGAAGGAGTGAATGTGAATTAAGAACAACCTAATGATGATGATGATGATGATGATGATGAACAAGCTAATCAGGAAGAACCGGTAGCAGTTCAGCAACCTGCTGCAGTTTAACAACTTGTGGGAGTTCAACAACCACATATTGTTCAAGATCTAATTATTGAAGCACAAGTGCAACATGATTTTATACCTGAAGTTCTAGATCCTGCTATACAAGTTCAAAACCCTCAAGTTGAACAATCTGAACAAAATGTTCAAAATGTAGTCGATAATATAATTAAACAGGTGGATAATGCATTACAAAGTGGAGACGTCAAGTTGGAATATGTGAATGTTGGTGATAAAAGTGTTCAGTTTGATGAAGAAGAGTTGCCTTCTGATGGTGATGATAATGATGATGAGGTGTTGTTATATGATGTTGAGTATAGAGCGGTGTTTAAGCAAGAAAAGTATGTTTAGAAAAAAGAAGAAGAGAGCAGTTGAAGCTAGCAAAGCATAAAACGAAACTTTATCACTCGATCCCTCTTCCGTGTTGGTTGATAAGTTCAAGTTTATGGATGCTGAGTGTGACATCCTGGAAGATTACACTCAGATTTAGCGACACGACTCAACTTACTCAATTTTTGAGACCAAAATTCCTTTAACATGGGGATAATGTGACATCGAACACTTTCAGGTTAATGCCGTTAACTTATTTAATTGAACCTTAGGTTATTTTGGAACGCTCTCACACCTGCAAACTAACATACATGACATGTAGGTCATTATCAGTTAAATGCATAGGTGTCTCACGAGCTCACGAACACTTAAATTTCACATACGAACGAGAAGGGCGCATGTTATCATATTGTGAAAGTTAAATCGTTAACTTTCTACCCAAGTTTCAAAGTTTTAAAACATCAAGGACCAAGGTGCAAATAGAAAAAAATAATAATAATAAAACATTCTTTTAAAAATCCCAAACCCTAACCTGCCCCCACCCTTCTCAGCTCTTTCTCCCTCTTGTCGACTCTTTTTGTCTCTTCGGTAAAAGCCTCACCTTATAAATGTGTATTGTTATATGCATGTGTTACCATCTATGTGTGTCTTGTTATATGTAGGAGTAGTGATATATGTGTATACATGTGCATGAGTAGGGGTATAGATATGCCTATAGAGATGGATGTATAGGGATCATATGTATAAAACTATGTATATGAACCGTGTATATGTATATATGTGTATGAATCCTGTATATGTATGGATGGTTGCATGTAAGGCGTATGTAGGTGTGTTAGTATGTGAAGCACAAGTATGGATGTTTATGTGTAAACCATATATATATATATATATATATATATGTGTGTGTGTGTGTGTGTGTGTGATGGTATGTGAACCGTATATAAGTGTATGCATGTGAACCGTCCATGTGGGTATGTGTGTGAATTGTATTTATACATGCATAATCGAGGTTGGTAGTACCGTATGTATGTAAGACTGCATGGATGTATAACCGTATGTACATAGGTATAGTCGTAAATAAGGAGATGACATTGTATGTATTGTACTGATAAGTGTGATAGTGATTATGATCCTTGTATGTATATGTATACGAATCCATGTTTACGTAGTATTGAACGTTTGTTACATGGTGTCCTACAATTTATATGTATGAAATCTTCGCCCGTGTACACTAGATGATTGATATACTTGCATGATCATGAATTACGTGCAATGAGAACTTGAATATAGTTAATTTCATACGAGACAGTTATGAGGATGCATTATTTAAATATGGTAAATCTATGAATAAATGTATGTTATAAAAGTGAGTACGTGAAACCGCACTATGATCTCCTAGTAAGATAACTAACAATAAAATGGTAAACATATGTGGTTGACCTATAACTTGTATAGTTACTTAACTGTTGCTGAGCACCCTAAGGTGAGTTCACGGCCCCTATACTCTTTTAAATTATTTTAACACAAGGGGAGAAAGAATGCACCAGATTATGGTAAAGTAATTTATCGATATTTAGGGTTTTGTTATATCAGTTATGGTCATGAAAGTGCCACATATCACAAGTTCAGTCCTTGTATCTCGAATGGTTAGTATTAGATTGCGAGGGAATTTTTTTTTTTTGGTTCTACTGGATTTGACAAGCTCCATCTGTGTTAGTCGCGCTAACCCGACCGCTTAACGTCGAACGGGTGTAAAATTGGCCTAACACTACACCAATGTTAGTGATAAACATGGTAACAAGGAAAACAACGCATAACACAGTTAGCTTCGGTTATGAACAGCTAGTGACATGACGCTTAGGTTAGCTACCTATGATATAACATTGTTGCTATTAACTGAAACACATAAACTATTTATCATATAATAAAACCCGTGAACTCGCCTTCCATTGTGTTGAGATTTTTTCTCGCATGTCTTTCTCATGTCGCTAAGGTATCACATACTTCTAGGATACATAGCATGGAGTGTCAAAACTATTTTATTATTTTGCATGGCTTAACCTTTTGAACTATTTTTTATTTATTCCGGGTGTGTGTTTTACGCACTGGTTACTTTACATTTTGCTTTACGCTTTCACATCTTATTTAAAGTTTTAAAAATGTTTCTTTATTCATATATAGAGGTCATTCAATATGACCGGTGTCTTAGATTCTGGTTTGTCATGCGCCTCATGGTAAAAACCCTCTAGTGGAAATTGAGTTAGAAAAAGACAAAGATTGGTTGTCTGATTCTTCCGATAATGATGATGACGATAATGCTAGTAAGTATGAATTCGTACATCCAAGAGAATCAGAACTGAAGAAGGTGGTTCGAGTTATACACATGAAGTAACACAAGCTCCAAGTACTTCAAGTACAACTTTGCCAGACATACCAGTGACAGTTCAAACTTCAATGCCTATTCCAGTTTCATTATCCTTTGCGCCATTCCAACAGTATGATGCATGTGGTTTTCCGATACCACTGTGTGTTGCAATGCCGATTGTGTTAGTGCGCACATCAACTGTTAGAATACAAATATCACCTGCTTCACCATTTACTCGAGTTATTGCACCACATCTGTTTGGATTTGTTCCTCCACCTCCAAGAGGATAACTTCATCGTGGTGTTCCTCAAATGCCATAAAGGTCGTTTACTCAAATGTAACATTTTGTATTTTTCAATCTTTTTCCATTTTATTTTAATTCATATTTTATATATATATATATTTTTTTTGCAATTCAAGACTTGATCATAGTGGAAACTACATTTTATACCATACTTGTTTAAATCATACATGCACAATACGTAAACAATCACGACATACACATTTTTATTTTAAAAACTAAGCCATACATCTAGATTATATTTTTTTCAGAATTATATTCATACATGTTCATACATTGCACATGCTTACATACACTTTAAAACCGTAAAAATATGCTTATTTATGTGTTTTGAGCACCAAATAACCAACCCAACAACTCAAAGGACAAAAAATGAATTTTTTTCCATCTCCCCAACCACTTTCTTTAATGTCCTAACTCTCAACTACCTTCATTAACTTACAAACCCTAATCCCCACTTATAAATACACCCCTTCCCCACCTCCTAAACACTGCTAAACCACTCTCAAACTCTCTCAATTCATCAAAAAATATTCCACTTTTTGGCAGAAAGTTCTAACTCCAAAAAGTGAATTTCGAGCTCGTTCTTGCATTGTTTCTTCTTATTTTTCTTCTTCTGCTTCCTTGGATAACCTCTAGAACTATTACCACATGTTTACCAAGGTAAACAAAGATGGTATATCACCATTTTGAGGTCTAAAGTTAGGATTTTATCAAACTTTTTAAACTTGTCTTATCTTTACTTTGTTTCTTGGAACTTTTGTTTACCAAACCGAGTTACCAAAAAGTTCTATTGTTGAGAGCATGGTTGTAAAAGTCGCTAGGCGCTCCCTAGTCGGTCGACCGGGGAGTTGAGAGTACTCGGCCTAGGCGGAGAGTATACGGGGATTACTCGGAGATGCCAAATTATAAAGAAATTAGTTTTCGGAAATGAAATATATGTCAAATAACATAAACTTACTAATATTTATAACAAAATACGTGAAATTGATATTAATTCTTTAATATGATAGGCATATAAATTATGTTTTATTTTATTTTAAGTCAAACTCGGCCCGAGTTGACCTACTAGATCCGATTTTGGCCAATGTTGACTGCATTTGATCGATTCCAAGTAATTAGTCGGAGTCGAAGAAAGTCGCCTCGGCAGCCTACCTTGTAGTGACTACTCGGGGAGTACTCGGCCTTGGAGACCTTGTTTTACAACCATGGTTGAGAGACTTGTGTTAAGGTTTTGTTCTAGAAGCTTAGAGGTTCATATGCCTCCATTTCATTCATTCATTCTAAGTCCCTAAGTAATCTTCAAGCGAGCAAAGCTACACCAAGTCTTAACCATACAATGTTGGAAGCACTCGTCTAGTTATGCTCACTTGGTTACTTAGTGAATTCGATAGTTTATTTATGTATTCGTACTTCTATTCATGACCATCCGAATCATCCTTGAGGTGATTTTGTGCAATGGTGAACATCATGAGGTTAGTGGATTACCCTACCTCGAATACATGACTATAATATACTTATTAATAATACTTCCAAAAACCAAACTATAACATCAACCGAGACCATGGTTGAATGTTATATGTTAAGGTGGAATTTATCTTAGTCTGGGACTCCTTATATTGGACTTCTAATGAGTTTAACACTCATGAAAAAACACTAATTAAAAATAGCGTCCAAATAAGTATCTAAGCAAGATTTATTTTTATGTATTTTCATACTTATAAATTCCCGAATACATTCCGTCATTAAACTCCATAAACTCATACACCTTTGTTTGGCATTTTAGGGTAAATTTTGGTGACTCCGTCCTTCAAGACCGAGTACTCGCTTTTGTGGAAATCTTCTCAAACCGTGAGTATAATTGACCCATTTTACGCTTTAAATCACTTTGGGTTACAACATGTATCGATATTAAATTCACAATCACACATACAATCAATCAATCAATCACTCAATCCTTAAACATGCTATTTGTTATGCTACTTAATTATATATACTAGGACACTCGTATGCATGCTATCTATCATTAACTTTGCAAGTCCCCCTTAACATGTAAAGCGTTATAGGAGTAGCACACCGCCATGTTTGTTAGGTCATTGTTAAGTATTCAATCAATACGGTCTTATTCACTTCGGTGATAAGATTACGCTAGTGGACACTTTGGTTTGATTTATAGTTATTGTAAGCTAGTATAATTATATACCGTAGTATACAATTAACATGTGGATTTGAGACTTTATTCATAATTATGTTATGTAGACAAACTAGTATGCTCATCGACATAGCTTGTGTTGACGGATATTTTATACATGTTACAGGCAAAAATGATGCGAATACAAGAAATTTATCTAGGGTGGACTAGAAATTCACTAAATTTATTCATGTTTTTATGAGTTAGTATGGAATTCCAGTTATTGCATTTTCCATTTTCATGAACAATGTAATACTTGATTTAGTGATATGAAATGAAATTTGAAGTTTAATTTATTGTCACAAATTTAGTATTATGTTGTCTTTGAACAATCTATTACGTCTCGCCTTGACTTTTCCACCATCGGTTGGGGTGTGACATCAAATGCCTCAAAGACCATTCCATCAACGTTTTTAATTTCCAAGACCACAACCTGGTGATATTCCACAACGATCTAAAACTATGCCTCAAACACCAGGAGCAAGTGATCAAAGACCAAACTATGTTGAGTGTTTTACTACACAAGTTGCTTCTTTAAGTAACATTGTTCAGATTTAGGGAGAACTTATTACATAGCAAGGATTGATGATCCAATATTAGAAAAAAATAATAAGGATCATGAACAACAAATTACTAAGTTAGTTGAGGAAAACAAGAAATAAGCTGAAAAGATAATGTAAGGCATCTGGGTTAATCGAGCAGCCAAGTAGCTCACAAGTTGCGATGTTACCGAAGCTACTACTGAGGGGGAGTCTGGAGCAAGAGGAAATGGAAGTGGTGGTGATAAAAGTGTTGGTGCTAATGGTAATCAAGAGGTTGCTCTTGGAATTGATAAAGGAAAATCTGTTGTAGTTGATGCTTAAGGTGATGAACAAATTGATGCTCTTATTGGATTAAATGAGTTGTTAGCTGATTCTGATCATAAAGAGAATCCTGAAATGAGAATTACAATGAAACTGATGATTTAAAAGAAGGAGAAAATGTTGAAGATTGGAAATCTGATGAAGATGTTGAAGTTGAGGTTAAAGAAAACAAAGAGAAGTCGGTTTATGTGAATGATGATAGCTTTAGAATGGATATGAATAAGATAATGCCTGAAATTTTTAAAGATCGGGTTGATGCTGAAATTCTTAAGCAGAAGACTAACCAGAAAAAGATGCATCCAAATTCAAGTCTTGGTTTAAAGATCCATTACCAAAACCAATCTAGAAAACCAAGTGTGTGAATACTAGAGGCGAATACACTAGGCATATCATTAGTTGGATGTATGATGAAGCTAACAAGTTATTCTACATCAAACGACCTGATGGAGTTCAATATTTTTAGAATACGCCAAAGAAGTTGAGAACTTTTCCGGCAAGTGATTTACATCATGTGGCACAACTTGATTTGATAAATCGCACAAATGCGGCATATGTTAATGGTTTGGTGAATAGATTACATGATGAAAGCATAAATAGTAAATGGAAGAAGTTCAAGCCACGTCTAGGACGTCAGGTCAGGGATACAAAGAGAAAAGATTCAAAGACTGGCGAATTCTTGTATTATATGGTATACAAGCCAACTGACTCTATGATGAAGATTCCATTAAGAACTTTTGATTTGGATAGTCTAAAGGGCATAAAGTGTTGGCATGTTGATCACATCACCAGTGAACTAGTGATTTCAAGAAAGAGTTTGTTGGATGCGATTGTACGTGTTCTTGATCCAATAAGTATGATCAATTTGAAAATGGAAGATTTGAAAAGGATTCATCAATATTCTATTTAATATCATCTAGATCAGAGGTTGTTGGCATTGCAGTACAAGCGCGTGGTGGAGCTTTGTGTGAGAGAACAAATATATGTAGGAAATTTTTTTCTTTATGGAATTGACCAAGATTTGTTGAAGATTTTGAAGACATCTCCAAGCATTCATCGAGGGGGAGTCTGTAAGTGCACTTACTGGTGAAGAAAGCTTTGGAAATCATGTTTTATGTTTTTGTACAACACTTGAATATATTTCGTGAAATCTCTAAGTGTTAACGGAGTTAAATGTCTTTAGCGGGTTTAGCAAGTCTGCTAAGGCTTAGCGTACTTAGCTTAATGTGTGTATGTGTCCTTTGTATTAGCGGACTTAGTAGATATGCTAAGTGTTAATGTATCTATCTAAGAATAGCGAGTTTAATATATCTATCCTTAGCGGGTTTGTCGTATAATTGTCTATATATAGGTTATTGAAGAAACACTAGATAAATGGTCGGAACCGAGATATCTAGGGGGTTTGAATCCGCATAAAAAGGTTAGTTTCCTCTCGATTGATTCAGGCACGACTGATCTTCTTCTCCAATAATTTCTGCAAAAAAAGAAGCACCGTTAGACTCGCCAAGGGGAGAAGAGGGTTCTCTCCTTGACCCGACTCCGGTGTGAGAATAAGTATGGGTAATGAAGAAGAAGATGTATTTGAGAAGTGTGTGTAACTTGAATTCATACCTGAGTTGTTTCTCATATTTATAGCCGGGAGTCGTTTAGGCGGGAAAACCCGTTAGTGAAAGGTTGACGGAAGATGCTAACCCCGTAAGCGGTTACATTTCCTTCCGTCAAGCTTCTTGATCCGTCGTGATAGCACACGGATTGTGGTTTAGATCAAAGGCTGGGGATTAGCCACGTGTAAAGTGATCAAGTGGAGATTACTCTCCACTTACATGCTTTCGTTGTGAATTCAGGGATGACTGAGACAGTGACACGTGTCCAGACGGTTATAACCGTCTTAGTGGTGCACGATTGTATTTCTTCTGGAAGATTACTGCTGCAATCTGGTGTGGCACCTTATCGTGTGGAGACCACTAAATAAATCCCAAGTATGGGTAAACAATATCCAAGTCTGGATATTTAAGCGGAAGTGTTTATTATAGGATCTTCGTCCTTTGCTTATGGGAGAAAGCGCAAGGATTTATGATTTTAGGCGCGCGAGTGTTGATTGTTCTTTAAGTCTTTTCTTGTGAGACCAGTGCGCGGCCGCGCAAGGTATAAGGCTGAAAAGTGAGGTTGTGGTATGGTCCCAGGTACTTATTATGAGGTTTTTGGGACCTTACCCCTTCAAGTCCCCCCAGTCTAGTGTTGCACTTGTGCAAATAAGTGGAGCACTGGACTTATAAGAGGGAACTGTTTTTGGGCGCGAAAAATAAGGAATCTTCTATGAGAAGATTGAATTTTGTTAAAAAGGTTTTTTAGGAGGAATTGTGACTTTTTCCCTCTGTAATCATGTCCTGACGTGTGGTGACGTCAGTTTAAAATAAAAAAATTATATTTTGCCTTCTTACATTGGGATACATAATGGCGCTTGTCAGTCTTCATTAATGGAGATATGACCCTGGTTCCTGTAGCGCCGTTCAGATGGAACGTTTTTCTGACAATTAATCATGATGACCCAGTTTTCCTTTTCCCGGAGTCTTGTTCCCCTTTATATATATTGTTAGGATGTTTATTTCCTTCCTTAATTTGGAGAGTTTGAAGATGAAAGGTTCTGCTCGTACCCGTCGCCTTCTTGATATTTTGAGGTTCTACGACACCACTGAAAGCCTCTTACTACTTGCCAGTTCTCCGCCTTTGATGGTTGAGGAGCCGCTTGTCTCCGATCTGTTTACTGTCGCCGGCCCTGCTGGTAAGGTTCTCCGGGAAGGGAGTGCTGTTGAGAAGGACGGTGTGCTATCTGTCGAGAGACTGCTGTCCTGTTTTCCGTTGATCCAAAGAGGTGAGTGTCGTCTTGTATATCATCATCGGAAGAAACGTCGTGAGATTCCGGTGACTGTTGTTGACGAAGGTCCTGTCGATGATTAGGTTAGGTTTGGGGATTGTGTATTCCCTCTTTTGATGTCTATGCTTTTGTTTTGAAGATCACTGCCGTGATCGTTTGTGAATGGTTGTCGTTGGAGATTTTGCTACCAGTTAGCTTTATCGTGGAAACAGTATTTCCTCTTTTTGATATTCATGTAAATTCTCTAATCTTGGTACTAAAACTTTTTGAAGATCATTGCCATGACCTTTGTTATGAAGTGTTTATGCTACACTTGATATATACTCATGATGCACTGTTGTGCACGTAAGTTTGTGTTTAGATTACAATATGTTGCATGTGTTTTAATTGATTTGATTAGGTAGAGCGAATGAGAGATGGTATTGTGCTCATGTGTGAACGTTTGTCGGAAAACGCGCTTTTTTTTGCGCTTTTCTTAGACTGTTCATGAGGTGTACAATGTTTACCATTTGTTTTCGCGCAGTCCCAAGGAATTTCATGCAATTTGTAATAAACAGTAACAAGTATGAAAATAATGCTTGTATTAATAAAGCTCGAGGCTCGTTATATAAGTGTAAATAGGAAATACATTGCCTGTGAATGGTTTGTCCTATATGTAACACCTGCGCAGCTGCTGCGCGTTCCAGGTGCGGGGAACTAGAGTTCCATCAATTCTTTTTAGAGTATATGCCCCTTTTCCTAGGACCTCATTGATGATGTATGGTCCTTCCCATTTTGGCGCTAATTTGCCCGGTTTTTCAGCGTTTGATGCTTCATTGTCGCGCAAGACGAAATCACCGGGGACAAAGGTACATACGCGAACGCGCGTGTTGTAATATTTTTCGAGTTTGGATTTGTACCTGGTCTCTGTGATGGCGGCATTCTCGCGCCTTTCTTCTAGGAGGTCTAAATCCAGTCTTCGTTCTTGCTCATTGTTTTGTCTTTCCATAGCTAGCATGCGCGGCGATGGAAGACCAATTTCAGCTGGGATTACCGCCTCAGATCCGTACCAGGCTGAATGGATTTTCTCCCGTGCTAGTCTTTGGCATTGTACGATGAGCCCATAAGATGTTGGGGAGTTCGTCAACCCATCCCCTGCGCGCTGTGCCAAGTCGCGCTTTAATGCCGTCAACTATTTGTTTGTTGATGCTTTCTACTTGACCATTTGCTTGTGGGTGCGCTACAGAAGCAAAATTGTGCTCGATCTTCATTTCTTTGAACCATTTTTGAAGATCTTCTGAGGCGAAGTTTGTGCCATTGTCAGAGATAATGCGCAATGGTAATCCAAATCTGCAAATGATATGTTCCCATATAAATTTGCGGATTACCGTTGCTGTGGTTGAGGCCAAAGCTTTAGCTTCCACCCATTTGGTGAAGTAATCGACCGCCACAATGATGAATTTTACTGCGCCTGGCGCATCAGGAAATGGGCCAACAAGATCGATGCCCCATTGTTGAAATGGCCAGGCGGACGTGACAGGTACTAGCGGATTTTTTGGTCGGAGCGTCTTTGGCGCGTGGCGCTGGCATGCTGCGCATTTTCGTAATATTTCTACCGAGTCTACGTGCATTCCCGGCCAATAATATCCTGCACTCATTATTTTGGCTACTACCATTCGTGGACCGGCGTGTATTCCGCACAAGCCTTCATGGATTTCTCTGATCAGCTACTGCGCGTCTGTCTTGTCGACGCACCTGAGTAATGGTCCCATAAATGACTTTCTGTATAGAATGTCGTCCGCCATTTCGTAGTTTATTGCTTTATTCTGAATTTTCCTGGCTTCTGCTTTTTCTTCTGGGAGTTTTCCGTGCTGTAAGTATAAGATGATCGGGGACATCCAGGATGGGCTACCGATCTCTATGACGTTGACTTGTTTGAGAGGAACATAAGGATTGGACAGTACCTCTATGCACACTTCTTTTGCCAAGTGCTTGAAACTAGTAGCGGCCAATTTGCTTAGCGCATCTGCGTGTTTTTCTCGCTTCTGTTTATATGGTTAACTTTGAAGGTCTGGAATTGGCTGATTAGCATCCGCGCTTGTTCAAGGTATAATGCCATAGCTTCTCCTTTTGCATCATAGTGGCCATTAACTTGCTCGGCCACCAGTTTTGAATCAACGTTGGCTTCAAGGTTTCTTGCCCCCATTTTAAGTGCTAAATGAAGGCCTGCTAAAAACGCTTCGTATTCTGCTTCGTTGTTAGTGCTTCGGAAGTCTAGGCGTATGGCATATGTGAGTTCGTGATCATCCGGGCTGACTAATCGGAGGCCTGCCCCTGCTCCGTCATCATTGGAAGCGCCATCTGTGTGTAAGGTCCAGACTCTATCGTCGAAAACAGGTATAGGGTTCTGGATTGCCTCGCACTCTTGAACTTTGTCGATGGGAACTTCGGTGGCAAAGTCTGGTAGAACTTGCCCTTTGATTGCTGGTCTTGGCCTGTAGAAGATATTGTATCCTCCTAGCTCAATGGCCCATTTAGCCAATCTTCCCGCCACATCGGGTTTGGATAAGATTTGGCCTAAATGATAATTTGTTAGAACCGTGATGACGTGGCCCGAAAAATATCGACGTAGGCGTCGTGATGCATGTACTAATGCTAGAACTAGCTTTTCTATCATTGAGTAACGAGTTTCCGGACCGGTGAGCATCTTGCTGATATAGTAGATTGGAGTCTGAACGTTTTCTCGTTCCACCATTAATACTGCGCCAACTGCTACTTCCGCAGCAGATAAATACAAGATTAATGGTTCTTTTTCTCGTGGTGCTATTAGTGTTGGTAACTGAATTAAACATTCCTTCATTTGTTTGAAGGCTGCTTCTGCTTCAGGTGTCCACTGAAAGTGGGTTTTCTTTGCGCAGTTCCGCAGCGTGCTGATGAAAGGATAAGACTTTGCCGCATGATTAGCCAAGAATCTGTTCAAGGCTGCTAAGTGCCCGGCGAGTCTTTGCATTTCTTTAATTGTTGCAGGCGATGGCATTAGCTGGATGGCCTGCACTTTTTCTGGATTTACTTTAAAACCGTCTCTTGTGACTATAAAGCCCAAAAAAATTTCCTTCCTCCATGCCAAAGGAGCATTTTGTTGGATTGAGTTTCAAGTTTACGCTGCGTAAAGAGTCAAACGTGCGCTGAATGTTGTTGAGCATCGTGCCTTCCTCGTGGCTCATGATGACGAGGTCATCCATGTATACCTCAACGGTCTTGCCAATGTCACCACTGAAGACTGTTTCCATCAAGCGTTGGTAAGTTGCGCCTGCATTGCGCAGGCCGAAGGGCATTTTAGTATAACAGAATATGCCTTTATCTGTGCAGAACGCAGTTTTGTCTTCGTCTTCTTCCTTCATCTGGACCTGATGATAACCTTTGTAACAGTCGAGAAAACACTTCCATCTGAATGATGCTAGAGAGTCGACTTTTTTGTCTATCTCCGGAAGCGCGTAGCAATCTTTTGGGCATGCTTTATTCAGGTCTTTGAAGTCGACGCACATTCTCCATCCGCCACTATGTTTCTGTACCATTACTGGATTGGCAACCCATGTATGGTATTTTACTTCGCGCAAGATTCCCGCATTGAGTAGCTCTACCACTTGCTCGTCCATAGCTTTTGCTTTTTCTTCGCTAAAGCTGCGCCTTCCCTGAGCAACAGGTTCTGCTGTTGGCTTGATGTTCAGACAATGTTGCGCTATGTCGCGTGGTACCCCAGTCATGTCGGCTGGGCACCAAGCGAATATATCTTTGTTATTGGATAATAACTCTTTTAATTGTATTCGTGTTGTCGGTGAAATGGCATGTCCTAGCAGGATGGTCTGCTCTGGATATTCGTTGTTCAGGACCCATTTCTCCGGTTCGTTTGATGCTGAAGGTTTGACTACCTTTGCTGGTGGCTCGTCATCTACGTACATGACTTCTTTGCTTGAGTATAGAATTGCAACGCCGGTTTCCGTTGGAAATCCGTATGCAGCGTGTGGGATAGAAGTGATCATGCTGAATTCTCTTTGTGATCTTCTTCCGAGTAGGACATCATAGCGTGATGTTGCCGGCATGACCATGAAATGTACTGTGACTGTTCGCGAATGCTCACCATCTGATAGAGTCACAGGGAAAGCTATTTGCCCTAATGGGAATACAGCTTCATTGCAAAATCCGGTGAGAGGAAAATCGACCGGTTCTAGACGTGCTTTGTCTTCTGGGTCAAGCTGTTTGAAGCATTGCTCGTATATGATGTCCATTGAACTTCCCGGGTCTATAAACATATAGTCCGTTCGGTAATGGCCGAAGATGCCAGTGATAATTACTAGTCGTTCTTCCTGAGGGCCTCCGGGAACCACGGGAAACACAACTTGTTGTTCCCTCCAATGTTGATCATGGTTTCGTTTATTTGGCCTTCGTGACGGACCTCCTTGAATCATGTTTATTTGTTTTGATATGACTTTTTTATGACTGCTACTTTTGGGTTGTTGACGTATATCAATATTTTGACTAGATTGGATGTCCCCCCAACAGGGTGTTAGTGGGTCCAATACTACTGTGTCAATTTCTTCACCAGATCTGATGTTTGGGAACTCAGATCTGGTAATTTGCATAACAATCGTGTTTAAAGCAGTCTGGCATTTGTTAAACCAGTACTTTGAGGATCTCTCTATGAGTTGATCCGAGAAATTCTTCCTGCCTGAGTGACCGTTGTTTCTGTCTTCTCCCATGATTTCGTTAATCTGAGTGTTTTGGGTTGTAGAACCCTCAAATTCAGATCGGGGATCTGATGGGGGAGACAATGGATTCTCTGCCAGGTAAAAACAGAGGATGAAAAGAACTGAATCGAAACGAGATGAAAACTGAAAAAACAGAGGAATCGGTGGGCGCCAATGAAGAAACACTAGATAAATGGTCGGAACCGAGATATCTAGGGGGTTTGAATCCGCATAAAAAGGTTAGTTTCCTCTCGATTGATTCAGGTACGACTGATCTTCTTCTCCAATAATTTCTGCAAAAAAGAAGCACCGTTAGCCTCGCCAAGGGGAGAAGAGGGTTCTCTCATTGACCCGACTCCGGTGTGAGAATAAGTATGGGTAATGAAGAAGAAGATGTATTTGAGAAGTGTGTGTAACTTGAATTCATACTTGAGTTGTTTCTCATATTTATAGCCGGGAGTCGTTTAGGCGGGAAAACCCGTTAGTGAAAGGTTGACGGAAGATGCTAACCCCGTAAGCGGTTACATTTCCTTCCGTCAAGCTTCTTGATCCGTCGTGATAGCACACGGATTGTGGTTTAGATCAAAGGCTGGGGATTAGCCACGTGTAAAGTGATCAAGTGGAGATTACTCTCCACTTACATGCTTTCGTTGTGAATTCAGGGATGACTGAGATAGTGACACGTGTCCAGACGGTTATAACCGTCTTAGTGGTGCACGATTGTATTTATTCTGGAAGATTACTGCTGTAATCTGGTGTGGCACCTTATCGTGTGGAGACCACTAAATAAATCCCAAGTCTGGGTAAACAATATCCAAGTCTGGATATTTAAGCGGAAGTGTTTATTATAGGATCTTCGTCCTTTGCTTATGGGAGAAAGCGCAAGGATTTATGATTTTAGGCGCGCGAGTGTTGACTGTTCTTTAAGTCTTTTCTTGTGAGACCAGTGCGCGGCCGCGCAAGGTATAAGGCTGAAAAGTGAGGTTGTGGTATGGTCCCAGGTACTTATTATGAGGTTTTTGGGACCTTACCCCTTCAGTTATATATGTCATTATGTTTAGAATTTTCGTAAGTTTGTTGGTGAATGTGTATGTATCCAAGTACCTCTTGTAATTAGTTACACGAATCAATAAGCAACTTTTAATTTTACTTATTTGTGATTGTGACTTTGACTTCCTACATCCACGTTATGGATTCTGCACGTGACAGGGAGACGCGATTCTTAGTGTGTGTAGATTCTAGTGACTGTAGGGGACCATACGATAGCTGTGCTATTTGTGGGATTTACTAAGCTTGGTTGTTGTTTTTGTTGTTATCTACTAGCCTTTACTCATGCTTACTACAAGGCTCCTTCACATTGCATGCCTTCTCAGATGCTAACTAGGGTGGCTGTCCAGATGACCATCGATCCACAGGGTCAGGGATTCACTATGTATATAGGTTCCAACCTCATCTCCTGGATCGCACTGATACAAACAAAAAATAGTTTGTTGGTCCTCCACAGAATCAAAATACAAATCTTTGGCAGACACAATGGTTGAACTCACATGATTAGAAGCGTTACTAAAAGAACTCGGGTCAAACACAACTTCGGCCCCAACTCTTTGGTGCGATAACCTCGATGCTACTTTCTTTCCGAAAACCTTGTCTTCCATGCAAAAACAAAGATCAAATTGTGGGACCTCTTTACAAAGCCTTTACCTAATCATAGATTTACATTTTTACAGTCCAAGCTACAGATCATTACCCGGCCTTAGCTTGTGGATGAATATTAGATACAATGTAAATTAGTAAAAAATAGAGATAGCTTTATATAAATATAGGTTAAGTATATAACCCTCTTTGTTATAAACCCTAACAATCCATCAAACAAACAATTATAATTACGTATGCTTAATTTGTTATAAACCCTAACAATCCTGCAAACAAACAATTATAATTACATATCTTAAGTTTTTACTTCGCAAAACAAAATAATTAAATCTAATTTAACTAAAGTGACGGAATATTTATAGCTTTATTTCAATAATAAAATAATTTAATTGACAAAAATATTTTCTTGGTTTAAATGAATTAAAATAATGTTAATGCTAACATCCAGGCAACTTTTTTTAATAGGAAGTATGTTTAAAAGAATATATAAATATTATATCTAAAATTGAATTCTCTCATCCGTACAAACTGAATAGTTTCCTACTGTAGTTACCTGTACCATAAATCATGAATGCATAATACAGAATTGATTTTTTTTAATAGTAAAGAATTACGTGTTAACCACCGTGACGGTGGAAGCTGTGGTCAAGTTCGACTATTTGACCGCCATCAGCCCAAGCTTAAATGCGCGAAAACCGGACCTACACCCGTCCGAAGACATGGCAGTGTAATAATCGGTAAAACCTCACCTCTCATCCAAGACGAACCGGCACCATCCGTATTTACCCTTCACCTCGATGCCACATAAAATAATGGGGAAAGTGAGATTCGAACCTGGGTCACAATATATATCAAGTTTTTCCCCAACCACTACACCACTACCTCATTAAAATAATTCAGAATTGATAATTTACGAACAGTTGCAGGTCACATCTCACTGGATGACCACACTAGTATAAAGTAGGTCTGTTTGGATTCTCTAAAATCTATGATTCTCTTGATGTGTCATCTTTGGATTTAGTAGGATTTGCCAAGTACTTGTTCAAAAAACATTTTGTTTTTCATTCCATGTGTTTCCCATTTGTGTACTCTAAGATCCTTTTAGTAAATTTTGATTCCATTTGTTTCCCATTTGTGTTCCACATATTTATAAAAAGACACAAATAGGTGTTTCAATCATCGTCTTGGATTTAACATATTGTTTACGGTTGAATGATCAAACATTTTTACGAATTTTGTTTTAAACGGTAACTCACACACATTTTAATTCAATCACTAAATTACATATTTTGTCTATCACGGGGTTCGGACGCTCATCACTTAAAAACCAAAACATTATCTAACATATTAATATCGTTAAGGCAAAGACCCTTTAGCCATAACACATTGTATACAAGTTAAAACGTTCAATATTATGTTCGAATATCATAACTAAAAGAACTTTACATTTGGTTTTAGTTTCAGATAAATCAATCTTGACAAAATTGTTCGGACTCATGAGTCAAGTTTAATTCTCTCTATATGAGAAATTTTTTTAAAAAGAACTATCTCTGTAGATACTCGTTTTTACTTTAAATATAAGATCATGTGTAGTGGGGCTTGAAAATCAAGCCCCTTCCTTAGGCATGAACCGACATGTAGCATCCCCGTCAACATGGTGGGTGAAGTTCAAAAGTGGTGTAGTGGTATAATGCCCCATAATACCCCTTACAATGATTATTCATTTATATATTTTTAATTTCTTTTCTTTTTTAGGAAAATACATTATATTAAAAAATTATATTAAAAAAAAAACACAAATCAATATCCGTCTCAATTTTCATCTTCACTTTCGCCATACTCGTCTTCATCTTCGCCTTCATCTTCGCCTTCGTCGTCATCTTCGCCTTTGTCTTCATCTTCCTTTTCTTCTTCACCCTCGTTTGGAATATACCGAACTGGCCATGCATGTTAGACCAAATCCCACGCTAAGGCGCAATGTGCTAGTCGGTAACACATTTGATTCACATTGTTCACTCTTTCAGCCATTGTTGTAGTATATTGTAACAATAATACTCCAACGTTCACGTGTTATTTTCTTAGCCATTTTTAAATACTCGTCATTGATGGCGCTCGTGTTTCCGTAGGCAAGCATGTGTAGCGCTGAAGTATACTTTTGAATAGTGGTAAATCCAAGCGTCCCTATTGCATCCGATTTTTGCTTAAAGTAATCAAACTTGTTTTTCCAAATCTCTAGTAATGCGTATAAATAAACATTTACTGATCCGGAAACGACGCCTAATAATATTTTGCTTTGCGTATATCGTGCTTCGTCAAAGTAATCTTTCATCAAATAAGTATTCGCCATAATTCGGTGTCATTCCGTATATTCTCTTTGCAAAATCGAGCGTGGAGGCCGACTAACATGTTTCATATACCTCGCCGCGAGTTGACACGCACTCGTAACCGCCTCTTGCTCGACCTCCTCGTCGGTCGTGTCACCATCATCGGCTAAAAACTCTTTGTAATAACAATTTGCAATGGATGAGGAAGTTGTGGGGGAATCCATTTTTGTGAAGTTGGTGGAATGTAAACGCTCTTTTTTCGTAGGTGTTGAGGCTTTTATGTTCAAATGACGAGGATAACGAACAAAAAATGAAGATTAAGATCAAAGATTAAAGACGTTTTCTTTTTATACATGTAGTGTAATTTTTTTGTATAAAAAATCATGTGTTATAATTATTTACTTTTTAAATAGATAAACATAATTAATGTTGACATGAAGAGTGATGTAATCTATGATTTTGATGACATGAATAGTATACAAGTCAAAATTTTCAAAATACCCTTCTTGTACTATTTATTCTTTTTAATCAATAAATCCCTACAAGACAAATCAAACTTAAACAATTCAATCTCAATCACTCATACATGAGAGATCTAGGGTGGATAATGGTTCCTACGGTTCTCGCATCTAAAGGTGGTTATATATATATATATATAGGGGATGGTTCAAATGAAAACCACTTTTATTGTGAAAACTCGAAAACTAACTAAAAAAGCCTAAAAAACACACCAAAATTTTTTTTTCAATTTTTTTATAAAAAATCGTAGGTTTTTTTATATAAAAAAAACTTTTTTTCAAAAAAAAAAATTGTATTATACATGTGTATGTGTACTACACATGTGTAGTATTACACATGTGCACTACAAAATTCTTTTTTATATACTAAAAGTGGCGAAAATTGGTATGCAAAAAAAAAAAATTGGTATGTTTTTTTGGCTTTTTTAATTAGTTTTCACAATAACTAGTGGTTTTCATTTGTACCTTCCCCTATATATATATATATATATATATATATATATAGAGAGAGAGAGAGAGAGAGAGAGAGGATTAGGATCATGTGAGAAGTAATAGGATAATTGAGGAACTTGAAAAGCATTCTAGACCACACATTTTCCCTAAGCAAAAAAATGCAAAAAAAATGTAAAAAAACGCAAAAAAAATTTAGGGGAAAAATCAGAGCTTTTTTTTATTAGGTTTTTTAAGGATTTATACACATGTGTATATTGTTAATCTTTTAACTATACATATGTGTATATTGTCAAATTTTTAACTATAAATATATGTATATACATGTTTAAAATTGAAAAACAAGTGTTGTAAATCTTTGATTGAGGTGAATGATTTAGTTTTAGTTTTAGGATTTAGCATTAGTATTTATGGTTTAGCATTAGGGGTTAGTTTTAGTGTTTAGCATTAGTATTTAGGGTTTAGCTTTAGAGTTTAGCTTTAGGGTTTAGCATTAGTATTTAGGGTTTAGCTTTAGGGTTTTGCATTATGGTTTAGCTTTCGGGGTTTATCTTTAGGGTTTAGCATTAGGGTTTAGCTTTAGCTTTAGCTTTAGGGTTTGCATTAGGGTTTAGCATTATGGTTTAGATTTAAAGTTTAGCATTAGGGTTTAGCATTAGGGGTTAGCTTTAGGGTTTAGCATTAGGGGTTAGCTTTAGGGTTTAAGCATTAGCATAGGGTTTAGCCTTAGGGTTTAGGGTTTAGCTTTAGTGTTTAGAGAGTTTTGGTTATTGTTCAATGAGCCGTTCCCTTGCCGTTGTAATGAGCTCAATCAACATTCGTTTGACCCGGTTTTCTACACTTCTTAGGTTAAGAATTTATATTTTTCATCATATACACATATGTATAGTTATAAGATTGACAATATACATATATGTATAGTTTAAAGATTAACAATATACACATGTGTATAAATCCCTAAAAAAACTAATAGAAAAGCTCCGATTTTTCCAAAAAAAAAAAATTTACATTTTTTTACCTTTTTTTGCATTTTTTTCTTAGGGAAAATGTGTGGTCCAGAATGCTTCTCAAGTTTCTCAAATACGGTGTTCTTCTCTTAGGATCCCTACCATATATATATAGTGGAGAGTTCAAATGAGAAGAAAAATTTTGTAAGAATAAAAAGAATAAGTTTTAAACCAATAGAAATGCTCTATTTTACTTCATCTAATATGTGCATTTAATATTATTAATAAGCGCATATAGGTAAATTTCTAATTATAATTAATTAGCTTACTAATTAAACTTATAACTCCTTGTTAAATATACTCTTTCAAGATAAAATAATTTAGGATGAAGTACAATTTTCGACATGTGTAGGATAAATTTTAGTATGTGTAGGATAAATTCTTAAATGTGTATGATAAATTTAGATATGCGTAGGGTAAATTTCAATAAGTGTAAGATATATGTAGGATAAATTTTGAAATGTGTAAGATAAAATGTTTTTTTACTTTATTAATGAGAGATAACATAATTAATGGGAGGAGTTATAAACTATTTAATATTTTATCATTATGCCATTTCTTCTTTTTCTTCTCACATTAAATTTCTTCTCAAATGAACATTCCCATATATATATATATATATGTACGGGATCAGGAGAAAACACCCAAAAGTGCGAGAACGGTGAGAACGCATCCTGGCCCAACATGTGGCGCGCGATATAATTAGGGCGTATGGGCTTTTTTGTCATTTTATCTTCCTCTTTTCCAATTTCGCTTTCACAGTATTGATTTATTTTTGGGGTTTAAGATTTTTTGGCGTTAACCAAATTCAATAATTATATGTCGTTTTAATGGTTTCATTGTATTAATATTTTGGCGTTTATGGCGTTTTTCAAATCGTATGCCATTGGAACCCCAAGAGGTCAGAATATCCCTCTGAATGGCGTTTTTCAAGGCGTTTTAGACAAGATGGCCCGTTGTTCTATTATTTTTTATATACATTTTGGCGTTTGTGGTATATTGGCGTTTTACAATAGTAAAATTATATTACAACCACAGGGAAAAAATAGAAGCAAAAAAAAAAAATTAAAAATCCTAATCGGATCTCTCTTCACAATCTTCATTGTCATCAGTCTCTCTCTTCTTTAATACTACAAGAACTTAACAAACCCATCGGTTTTATTATTTTTGCCTGCTCGTCTATTGAAGTGGCTTTTGTGGATATTTGGGAACATAGATCTATGACGTGTGGGTGGGTTTTTCGCTTTGTTCTTCAACTTGATCTTCATCTTCATCTTTATAATCATCCCACTTTTCAGTGTCATTGATCTCTTCTCCGCATCCAAGCCTTCTTCAAGAACAAAGAACACAAAATGACATATGACTGTCATCGGTATCTTTTTCTTGAAGATTTGTCCATCTCATGCAGCAAAATCTTACTGAGTTACTCCCCTCACCTAACAATCCATTCAGTGAAACTTCACGAAGAACAATTCTGAATATCCAAGAAAGCATATTAGCCATCTTTGATTTTTTTTAATTCTTTGGCGTTTTACAGTGAGTGGTATTTAGTAGTATTGGCGTTTGTTTTTTTGGTTTGATCAAATGGAAGTTGCTGAGAGGTATCATTTTATAGGATGTCTTTTGGCGCGTAGGTTAGGCAGTGCATTATTATAATAAAGTATTCGTCGTTTCAGTTACTGTTGTAATTACTGTTTTTGATAAGCTTTATCTTTGAAGTCTGTAACACGTCCCATCTTTCAAGTTTGGTGTTTTAGATTCTAATATAATAAATTTTCCGTCTCTTCAGCTTTACTGTTTTGTAGTTACTGTTTCTAGTTACCTTTTCAAGTTTGGATTTTATTTTTTTATTTTGGGTTTTTTATAATACTTGTCCAAAGTAATTTTAGTATAGTTTGGGAGTTTTGGGGCGTTTTATGGCATGATGGCGTTTTAACAAGCATTTGGTTGTCTGACGTTTTTATTATATATGACGTTGTTATTATATAAGAATCAACTGAAAAAGAAAATTAAAAAAATATAAACAATTGATCTTCCAAATTTTCACTATCACCAGTTTCTTTCTTCTTTTTTGAATCATCTTAACTGGCTGTTTCGACTTTCGTATGATTCATTTTGTTTTTTTTTAATGTTTTTGAAGTAGTTTTTTTGTCGCCGTTTGGAAGAATAAAGTGTGACATCAGCCTCTTTTTCTTGAAGATTTGTCCATCTCATGCAGCAAAATGTTATTGAGTTACACCCTTCAGCTAACAATCTTGAATTTCCAAGGAACGATGTTTGATTTTTTAACTTTTTGGTGTTTTACCTAGAAAAAGAACGCCAATAAATAAAAGTACCTTAAACCTCTAAATTTGATCATGCTAAAATCAATAATGTTTTGCTGTATGAGATGGACAAGATTGTTAATCCTCAGTTAAGAAAGATGTCTGACAATGTTGTCCACCCCATATAGCTAAACTTTATTGAGAACAAACCTCAATAATGTTTTTGTATGTTTTGGCGTTATAAATTGGATAGAAGTTGAGGATAAAGTCAATAAGATTTTACTCAATGAAATGGACAATATTCTCACTTAAGGATTTTGTCCATTACATTGAGCGAAACCTTACCGACAACCAAACTTTATTTTCAAATAAACGTTTTGGTTTAGAGGATATTTGATGTTTGGGTTTTTTGGCGTTTCTAAGACGAATGATATATATTAAATATGGCGTTTGGGGTTTTGTGTGTTTTAATGGACGGTCTGAGATGTTGTATATATAGGATGTTTTTTGGCGGTTTTTTAGGCGGGATTTATTATAATTAAGTTTGCCGTTTTATATCAATGGCGTTTTTAGATTAGGATGGTGTGTGCTATTGTAGGTTAAGGCGGTAATTTTAATGGCGTTTTATTTCATGAGAGGGCGTTTTGTGTAGAGAAGTCAAAAGACTTTTTTACCCTTAATGAAGCACGCCACAGTAATAAAAGTGATGTTATTTACGAAAACGCCACCGCGTCATCTAGTCCATAGATTATTTTAATCTGACGATCCATAACCGTTCTCTCCGTTCTCACACTTTTCACCGTTTTTCTCTAAATCCTGACCCTATATATATGTATATATGGGATTAGGTTCAAGAGTGAACAACTTCTTGTGAGTGAACTGAATGAACTAATCTTGACCCTTGATCAATTTTTAGATTAAAAGGATAAGATTGACATTAACCAAGTATTTTTAATTAAAATCCTTTAATTTTCTCATCTCTTAACTCTTTCTCTCTCTCATTCTGAATTACTCCATTATTTTAATTATGAGAGATTGAAGGACTAATGTTTTTTTAATAAACTCTTATGTTCTTTTTAAAATTAAATATTAAACATAATTAAATTATGTTTTTTAACATATGTTTATACAAGTTAGTATATACAAGACTTATACACTTGTGTTCCCACAGATCAGTATAAACCAGATTTACACACTTGTGTATTATTCAAGTACATATGTGTATACATGTCGGTATATACCAGACGTATACACATGTGTATTATTCAAGTACATAGTGTATACTGGTCGGTATATACCAGACTTATACAACTGTGTATTATTACATCTTGTTTCTACTATGCATCTTTTCGTCAAACATTGATCTAATACATATATGTATAGAGAATGTAATTAAATATTTTTAATCATGTTCTAGATGGAACAATGTTTGATAATGTTTGTATTTTTTTTAAATTATCAAATATTAAGTTAGGTAATTTGTGAGAGAAAAAAGTATAAAGAATGTAATTAAATATTCTTTTAATTGGAAAGAGAAATCATTAGAGAGAAAAAAATTCAATTAATCAAATGAAGAGACAAAAATACAATTATACCCTTATGCTTATTAAAATACATATACGTTACAAAAGATAATTACAATCTTGCCACTAAAGAAAAAATCTAGATCTACAAAATCAATGGTCAGGATAAGTTCATTTTGTTCACAAATATATAATTGTTCACTCATGAACCCTACCCTATATATATATATATATATATATATATAGGGTTTGTTTTGGTCAAAAATCAGGCTAGGATAATACAACCAAATCTTTGTTGTGAGGAATGATGCTTGAAACAGTGAACAAATTTATGGACAATTTGCAAATCAAATAAAGAGATGACACAAGGATTTATACGAGGAAAAAGCCCTTGATCAAGAGTTGATCTCCGGCATAAAAAACCTCGGGTGATGGAAACTACCGATCACCAACTAAGATTAAACAGAAAAAAGTTACAACTCGGGATGATAACAAGCTTGTTACAAGGATCACTAGTGTGTAAAAGTGCAAAAGTGTATGAAATCGCCAAGTAAACTGTCGAGAGCTAATGAGAGCTGTTCTGTAAGACCCTAATTCACGTTTGACCAAAAGTCGCAGCGGAAGTTCATGTCTAAAATTTCTTTCATTATAAATACCTTAACTTATTTAGAATTTAACTTTAACATAACTCTTTCACATAAATCCATCAATCAACTTATTTACTAAGTAAAAACATAGCTTATGTTTACTACATTATATACATCAACGTTCCCGTACAATCTCTCTAGTGACTCGATCCTCGATCTCTATTCCTTGATGATCCTCATGGCTCGTACTACCTGCGCTCACCACATAAAATTCATAACATTAGTACGTATCATAAACATATAAGATTTATTCACGTTTATTTTTCATTCCGTTAACTCTTTACATTCCGGCTTTCCGTCTGATCATACAATCCGCGGTGAGACTTCTTTGATATTCCTGCGTTACACTTCATTCACCAGGCACGCTATTATTATCGTTAGTACTCAATTTCATTGAATGCATGCGTACATACTTTCATACAAACTTATACATATGCCTACAATCACACATAACAACTTACATACATACGTACCTACATACATACGTACGTACCTACATACGTGCATACCTAAATACATACATACATACTTATTACATGCCTTCACACAAACCTACATACGTGCATACATTCGTACATACTCACTTGCGTACATATACGTACTACCTACATACACACCTACATACATACATTCATACATACATTCATATCTTCACGTATGCCTACAAACGTGCATACGCTCATATATATCCCTACTTGCATACATCCAAACATACTTTCATTCATACATACAACTTATATTCATATATACATACATACATACCTTCATACGTATCTTCACTTCCTAAAACAAGGAATAAATTAGTCATTCTTAGCTTATACGCGTTTAAAAACGGTCCGGACGGGTTCGCAATGCATCAACGGTTAAAATAAACGATTTTCGCGAAACTGACACATGCTCGCGTAGCGCTAGCACATTCTCGCGCTACGCTAGCACCTGTTTTCACAGAATGTTGTTTGCTGGTGCTGCAGATTCCCAACATAACCCGATTTCACGGAAACGAGCATAACTCTCTCGTTTTTAATCCGTTTTACCCGATTCTTTTTCCTATACGTCCGTAATTTAATTCTCCATATAATGGAGTTAAAATCCAACATCCGACATAATAAAATTTCAGACTTTTAACTCTTCGGCTTATTACCCTCTTACCAAATTTTGACCCGTTCATGCATTCATCAACATAACTTGATTGTTTGACCTAAATTCCTCATGAACCCTATAATTTCAACATTTTCTATCATAAAAGATTAAGTTCTCGGATGTCTTGCATCCTCTTGACCCATTTTCGCTCAAGAGCTTATTTTGACCCGTTAAGGGTATTTGCGCATTTTAAGGTCCTTAGCTTACGAAAATCATACTTCTTGCTTTCTTACTTTTTTAAAACATTCATTTAATCAAATAGCTTGTTTGTAATCAACTTTTAAGACCATTTGCCCATTTTACCCATCAAGGGCGTTTTTGTCAACTTTGACCCATCCCTTACTACTAAAGACTTCATTGCATAAATTACCAATCATGCGACTTATCTACACTTGTAAATGCACATACCTGGCTCGGATCAAAGCTATGACCCGTTTTAATACTTCATCCGCTAAATTGCTAGATAATAGCAACGCGAATCCTTTTTCTATACATTCTACAAATTCATAATACTTAACAAAGCAATTCATTAGTCGATAACGCCAAAGGGTGACATCTTCACCGTTTGACCCGTTAAGTCTAAATGTCCATTTTATCCTTGTGGGATGTTAGTTATTCATCATCCCATCCATGTAACGTATTACTTCGTTAACTTGCAACCAAAATTACCATAATGCCCCTTTTTACCCTTTTAACCATCAACTTAGTTTCTTAACATAACCACATGTTCCGACCCATACTAAGAATTGTCGGAACATCATAATTCACATATTTACTTACCATGTTTGTAATCTAAACATTGAATAGATATTCTACAAAAAGGGGTGTAAGTTTTACTTACACTGCATCCGAGTACGCTTCCCGTGCACATAAGTTCCATTTGACCCACTTCTTTCCCAAGCTTCCATGTTGCTTATCAAGCATCAACTATCATATATCATTCTCAAGATAGTTAGCTTATTCATTATTCATCACAACCTTTTCATTACACGGATCTTACATGGAATTTATCATTCAACCTTATAACATGCTAATCTATCATTTCTTATCCGATTTCTTTAAACATTCACACACATGTATGATTTCGAACATCATAAACATAGGTAAATCATCAATTTACATTACATCATCTAAAACCCACTTCATAACTACATTGTTAATCACTTACTAGTGATCTAATCTTAAGTTCTTCATAATTTCATCATACTTTTATGAGTGTACTACCTCCTAAGCATAGGGTACAACTAGTTCATGCATATCCTTCTAATCTCGTACATAATTCATCAAATTCCTCCTTCTAATCAACATGAATCATTCATGCATAAACATCAAACATACAAGTATCATATTTCTTTCAATTCTTCTAACAAGAATCTATCATATATATCAAAATACATCAATAATAAGCAAGAATTTGGACATGGATGATTCACTCATGTCATCATCTTCACCATTACAAACGGGTTTCACCCTTAAACATCATATTAACCTAAACCATGCATAATCCATGTTCTATATGATGATTCTAACACACACCCATTCCCAATTTCATACAAATTCGCAACTTACATCATAACCCACTTCGTGAAAGATCACCAATGAAATCTTTAAGACATACCTTACAATCCCCATGAGAAGGTGATCATTAATCCGTGTTCATTCATGAATTTAGACCTTGATTTGCCCTTCAATTTGATGATTCATTGTATTAGGGTTTCTTGAGCTCTCATGAGAGCTCCTGCTCATTTCTAGAACACACGAATGTGTGTGTTTGTGTGTGTTGATTTTCATAAATAAAACCCATCTTTCCATCCTAACCTTTTTGGTCCCTCAAGTTTTGTCACAAATTAGAATTTACACAACTTTCATTCCTTATTTGTTTCTACCATACTTTTAACTAGGACAAATAACCTAGTTATTTATTTCTTGATGTACCATATTAGAACATTTAACGAATATAAACATTCGGGTTTTGGGGTGT
This sequence comes from Helianthus tuberosus, assembly GCA_030545235.1. Lineage (NCBI taxonomy): Eukaryota > Viridiplantae > Streptophyta > Magnoliopsida > Asterales > Asteraceae > Helianthus > Helianthus tuberosus. The sequence goes on along the minus strand of CM060393.1, from coordinate 98,450,687 downwards.
TACATGTTCCGAGAGTGTGTGTTTGCTAAAATTAGCTAAGTGTTCTAATTCAAGCTTGTTATCCCCTTTTAAAATTAGAAAATAACTAAAACAACTAACTATCCGCATTTCATGCTAGTTCCCCACGATCTCCATAACGTTCACTAAGCCATGCACGTGCGGAATATTGAGAGCATATTCTCCAAGAATATCGGCAAGACCAAGTCTAAAGCGTATACTCCTGCAAAACAAACTCAAACATAGCAAAGACAATCGTTAGTGTAAGGATAACCATGAGGATCCTGAATCCTGATCCTGCAACACCTTCTGATGATCCTTAATTCAAACAGAATTGAGGATCCGTGATCCTGGCAGTACTTGAGGATCCGTGATCCTTATGATTGGAAAATCCTCCCCTAACAATTGCCCCCAAAATATAAGGAGTAAAGTGTAATTTTAACGAGTTATATTTTTGATCTTATCTGCAACTGACTATCGGATACATAGCCGTTAGAATCTAACTAGCCGTTACAAATCATACGTCATTGAAGCGACATCCCTGCAGAATCATCATTATATATAGGTTAGAGATAAGGACTAATGTGCATTTAAATTCGAGCAATACTCCCTTTAAATCCTCATTCTAAGATCAAGCAGGTACTTCTCTCTCTCATTTCTCTCTTCACCTTCTTACTCTGTCCCTTCTTTCTTTACCATCACCCATGGCCAAGATGGTTTTAAGATCCTCACCGGCTAAGGATCACCAAAAAGATAGCCCTCTAAAGAGCCAAGGAATTATCAAAGATTCTCCGAAGGAACGTTGCTGCTTTACTGATCCTGAGATCGACCGGATTCGCCATTGTTTTCGGCGAACACCGTCTTCAAGCCCTTTGACCCTACCACCACAAGTGATTTTATTTCTGAAACCTGGGTTGCTTTTCCGGCCACTCCATTCCTGATAGGATACTCTTATCCTTTCCCTGCCTTCACTGAATCCTTCTTCTCTCTCACCGGCATGTGCTATGTTTAGGCAATGCCAATGATGTGGAGGGTTTTATATACCCTAGAGAGAATCATTGAGCAAGAAGGTATAGAGTTAGGGATGTCGGAACTGGCTGAATTGTATAACCTTGTGAGCCATGGTTCACACCGCTTCTTATTCAAACATAAACCCGGTGATGCACACCCAATCCTCAAGACCACCAAGAATGACACCAACTGGAAGAAGCGTTTTTTCTTCGTTAGGGGGGATTCTATCCCGGATGGGAAGGATCTCCCAAGAGAGTAGGCCACCCATGGTAGGATCGAGGATCCTTATAGAAGGATCATAGGATAACCCTGTTTCTGTTGAGGATAACTGACCCCTTTTCTGTTTTGCAGCTATCTCTGTCTCTCATATTATTCCATCACCTGCAACAAAAGAGAGGATCGCCGCTTTTTGGAGCCTTGACCCTGCAGTAAGATCATTCCAGGCAAACACCAAGGATTCTCAAGAAGTATCCTCCGGCTCAGTCACAATGTCAAGTAAGTATCCAAGTCTATATATAATTGAATGTTTAAATGTAAATAAAACAAGAATACTTATCTATTGTTTTGTATTGGTAGGCGCTGGAAAATCTTCGAAGTCAGCCTCCCGCTTTAGTGTCAGTGATCTCAGCACTGTGGTTCCCCGGTCTGGAAAGAAGAAGACTGCTGCTAGCCCAAGTGCTCTAGTCCCCAAGCCTGTCACCTCCAAGGGGGGAAAGAAGAGGAAGGCCACTGAAGCTGACAATCTTGAAGGCCTGCCCCTCATCCGCCACCAGTTTCAGGAATACTTTACTGATGTAAGGATCACTGATCTTGACTGATTATCCTGCCCACTTGAGGATAATGGATCCTGAACCCTACCTATTCTTTTTGCAGAAATTCACCGAGATCGAGATGCTCTTTGATGCATACGTTGAAGAGGCTGAGCAGAAGCATTTGGAGTTTCAGAAGATCTTCCTGGCCAAGGATCAAACCATCTCCTCCCTCGAGAAAGATCTCAATCTGGCAAAGAAGCAGGTGGTCATGGCCCAGATTAATGCTGATCATGAGAAAGCTGAGGTGATGGAGGATGCTAAAGTCTCTGCTGCCATCACTATGTACAAGATCAAACTCCAGATGGCCCAGGAGGCTGAGGATCCTGACTTTGACAGGATCAAGTGGGACCAGGAGGGCTGGAAGGCTAAGCTGGCTGAGCTGGAAGGCTAAGCTGGCTGAGCTGGATGATGAGGAAGATGCTACAGAGGTCTTGGCAATTGAGGCAGGTGGCAGCGGAGCTAAGGATCAGGCGGGTGATGCTGGAGCAGGAGGTGATGGTGATGCAGCGAAGGTTTGAGCTGCAGAAATGGGCGATGATGGATTTATCTAGACGCGGCCGGAGCCCATTTTTTAGGATTTGAAAGTTTTTTTTTTTTGGTTGTGATGTTTTAAACAATGCTGGGTTGTATTTGAACAATAGTTTTAGGATTATGGATCATGGATTCTTGGACAATAGGTAGGATAATAGGTGGTGGAGGGATCCTCTGTTTGGGGGATGAAACCACTTGTTATCCTGCCATCTTTTATTTCCTGCTCTTTTTAAGACCTGTTAACAATGGACACCCTTTGCCAACCCAAGTGGACGGGCCACGTTTTGCTGGTAGAAACTTGGGTTGGCAATTTTGACAACCTTTAAGGGTTAACTTTTGATAAATAAAAATTTAACCTTTTGGCTTATGATGTGTTGTTATTCTTGTGATTGCTTTGTTTTTCAACTGTCGTGATAAACTTTGTTTGAATTCACAAGAATAAAACTTTAATAAATCATGTAAAAAAGTTTAGGATATGATCAAGGATCAAATATCCTATGATAAATTATAAAGAGTAGTATAGTTCAACGATCATAAAATCCTGTTGTCAAAGGATAAGGGTCACTTATATGAATAATGAACAAAATAAAAGTAATTAAGGATCATACCTGAGGATCCAAGTCAGGATCCTAAATCTTTAACATTTACAATCAGGATAACCAAAAGACAAACCTTAATGGAAGGTTAGGATCAAGGATCCTTAGCTTTTTAACTTTAAAAACCTGAAATGGAACATAACTTGGGACTAAGCCATTATAAGAAAAAAGTTAGCAACTGGGGACAAGCCTAACAATTCTGGGGACAAGCCCAATATACTGGGGACAAGCCCAAAAAACTGGGGACAAGCCCAAAAAGCTGGGGACAAGCCCAAAAAACTAGGGATAAGCCCAAAAAGCTGGGGACAAGCCCAAAGGATCTTGTGTAAACTGGAGTATGGCCCTCACTGGCGACTATCCAAACTTAGTGACATGAAAATGCCAAAACCTTAGCTAACGTGAAAACGTTAGAAACCTTAGGAACGGATGTATGGTACGTCTACCATTATACGTAGGATCCCGGATACAGCCAGTACAATGAAATTGTCAGCCCCTAAAGCGAGTACTGGTCCCATTGCCATGAACTGTACCAGGATCATCGTGCGCTACTGGCGATACTGGGGACAGGCCCAAATAACTGGGGTAAAGCCCAAATAACTGGGGTCAAGCCCAAATAACTGGGGTCAAGCCCAAATAACTGGTGACTTCTGTGGATATTCAATCCTTCGTTAAGGATACATGAACCTTCTGCAAAACTTCAGAATCAAGTGAAAGGAGGATAAAGTATCCAGGATCCTTCTCCTTGTATATAGGATAATTAAAGAATGAAATAGTTTGAGATTAGATCATTACCAAAATGAGGATCCTCTGTCCTGTAAGGATCCTTCGAGGATATCGATCATGAAAATGGTTGAGGATCCTGGATCCTTACTACATGAAATATTTTTTCAGGTGGACAGCATTCCAAGCTCTTGGTAGCAAATCACCTTCCATTGTTAGCAATCGATATGCCCCCTTTCCTGCCTCAGCTTCAATCAAGTAGGGGCCTTCCCACTTTGGTGCCAACTTTCCATCAGCAGGATTTGTGGTATTCTGAAATGCTTTCCTCAATACCATATCACCAACTTGGAATTTCCTGATCCTGACATTTTTATTATAGGCTCCAGCCATCCTTTGTTGATAACTAGCCATCCTTATTCTTGCCAAATCCCTGAGTTCTTCTATAGTATCCAAGTCTTGAACCAAGTTTTCAGCATTTCCTTCAGGATCACAGATGCTTGTTCTTGCAGTAGGAACCACCATCTCTGTAGGGATCACTGATTCTGCTCCAAATACCAAAGAAAATGGAGTTTGGCCAGTAGCATTCTTGGGGGTTGTCCTATCAGCCCATAGCACATAAGGTAGCTCTTCTGCTCATTTTCCTTTCTTGGATCCAAGCTTCTTCTTCAAGTTGTTGATGATGATCTTGTTGGATGATTCTGCTTGACCATTAGCTTGTGGGTGGACTGGTGTTGATGTTATCATCTTAATCCCCCAGCTATCACAAAAGTTAGTAGTTCTACTCCCAATAAATTGGGATCCATTATCACAAACAATTTCAGAAAGGATACCAAATCTAGTAATAATATTTCTTTTAATAAAGGATATCACTTCCTTTTCTCTAGGGCTGTAAACGAGTCGAGCCGAGTCGAGCCAGGTTGGGGTCGAGCTCAAGCTCGAAATTAATTCGGAAGGCTAAACTTGGCTTGAGCTTTACGTCGGAGTTAGACGAGCCTAAGAACAAGCCAACGAGCCGAGCCATGGGCCGAGCCGAGTTTAGCTCGAGCTGGACTTGGTTACAAAATGAGCCAGCTTGGTTCACGTCATCTCAAATTGAATTTATTTAGCTAGTTTTTCTCGAGCTTCTTTCGAGCGAGCTACGAGCCGAGCTACGAGTCGCGAGCTTTATGAACAGCCCTACTTTTCTCTGACTTGAGCAACTCTATCCACTTAGAGAAGTAATCAGTCATGGCAAGCATGAACACCTTTCCTCCTGGTGCTTTGGGAAGTTTACCAACTATATCCATTCCCCATCTCATGAATGGCCAAGAAGAGGATATAGGATGCAAGAGCTCTGCTGGTTGATGAAGGATATTACTATGTCTCTGACAAGGATCACACTTCTTGGCATAATCCATAGCATCCTTCTTCATTGTAGGCCAATAGTATCCTGTCCTAAGGATCCTTGAGAACAATGCCCTGCCCCCAGTGTGGTTTCCACAATCTCCTTCATGAAAATCCTTTAGGACTTCTTGGATTTCAGGATCCTCAATGCATCTTAGATATGGACCTGCAAGAGATCGTTTATATAACATGTTATTCAATGTTGTAAATTGAGATACCTTGATTTTGAAAGCCCTGGGGTTTTCTCCTGTAGGAATCTCTCCATGTTGTATATATCTCATGATTGGAAGGATCCATGATCCTGAACGAGACTGTGCACCATCACTAGGAACCATTGCAGAATCCTGTTCTATCTCCATAGTTATGTGATCCTCAATAGCAGGAGCCAAAACATGGATGATAGGGATCTTGATATCCTCTGGAATTTTCAAGGATGATCCTAGGTTGGCCAATGCATCAGCTTCTGCAGTTTCCTCCCTAGGTACCTGTGTCAAACTAAAAGAAACAAAAGAGAGTGCCAATTCCTTGACTATCTCTAGGTATTTGATTAGCTTTTCACCTTTAACAGCATAGGATCCATTAAAGTGATTAGTAATTAACAATGAATCTACATGTACCTCAAGATACCTGATCCTCATATGCTTGGCAATTTGCAAACCAGCTATCAAGGCTTCATATTCAGTCTCATTATTAGTAGTTTGAAACTCACAAGCTATGGAGTGGGGTATTATGTCCCCCTGTGGTGATTTTAGTAGTATTCCAAGTCCTGTTCCTTTGACATTAGAAGCTCCATCAGTGAAAAGTATCCAAGGATCCTTAGTCTCTTCAAGCTGCTGAACTTCTAACTCAGCTTCTCTTTGCAAGTCACTACTGAAATCTGCCACAAAGTCAGCTAAGGCTTGGGATTTAATGGCGGTTCTAGGATCATATCTTATATCATAAGCACTGTGCTTCACTGCCCACTTAGCCATCCTTCCTGACATTTCAGGTTTCCTGAGAACATTCTTAATTGGAAAGTTAGTCTTAACAATAATGGTATGAGTTTCAAAATAATGTCTTAACTTAGTAGATGCCATAATTAATGCAAGAATAAGTTTCTCTAAATGTGAATACCTGGATTCAGCATCAAACAAACTCTTACTTACATAATAAACAGGATGTTGTGTACCTTCGTGATCCTTAACAAGGACAGCACTTACTGCTTTAGAGGATACCGCGAGGTATAAGGATAATACATCCCATTTTTCTGGTTTCATCAAGGCAGGACCTGAGGATAGGTAATCCTTAAGAGCTTTGAGAGCATTTTCATGATTTTCAGTCCAGTCAAATTTCTTGTTCTTTCTCAGAATGTCATAGAATTCCTTGCACTTTTCTGACGATTTTGATATGAACCTATTCAAGGCTGCGATCCTCCCTGTCAACCTTTGTACATCCTTGGCATTGGCAGGAGATTTGATATTCACAATAGCCTTAATTTGCTCTAGACTTGCTTCAATGCCTCTTTTTGTCACCATATAGCCTAGGAATTTACCTGCTTTAACACCAAAGTGACCCTTGGAAGGATTTAGTTTCATATTAAACTTATCAAGGATATTGAAGGCTTCCTCCAAGTTTCTAAGGTGATCCTAAGCTTTCTTAGACTTAACCACCATGTCATATATATAGACTTCCATAGTGTGTCCAATTTGTTCCTTGAACATCATATTGACTAGCCTTTGATAAGTAGCACCTGCATTTCTTAGTCCAAATGGCATAGAAATATAACAATATATACCAGTTGGGGTCATAAAAGCTGTATCCTCTTGATCAGATGGTTCCATTTGAATTTGTTGAAATCCAGATGAAGCATCCATAAAAGTCAACAATTCATGACCCGCGGTAGCATCCACCATGGAGTCAATGTGGGGTAATGGGAAAGGATCCTTGGGACATGCCTTGTTTAAATCAGTGAAATCGACACATACCCTCCACTTTCCGTTTTTCTTTTGAACAACAACCACATTGGCTAACCATCTTGGATACTTAACCTCTCTAATCATACCTGCTCGGAGTAATTTGTCTACCTCCTCCTGGATAATGGCATTTCTCTCAGGTGCAAACTTCCTCCTCTTCTGATGTATTGGCTTGAATGACCTGTCAATACCAAGTTTATGGGTAATTATATCTTTAGAGATACCTGTCATGTCTTCATGCTTCCAGGCAAAGGTAGTTTTTCTCTTTTTAATGAAGGATACTAGTTCCTGTTGAATGTTGCTGAGGATCCCTGATCCTATGAAGACTTTGGATTCAGGATCATCAGGATCCATAAGGATTTCTTTCACATCCTGTTCTCTTGCCTCCAAGACGTCTCTCGGAGGATACTTTAGTTGCTATTGCTCCCTTGGTTTTGAGGCTGGCTTCATTGATGAGGTATAGCAATTCTTTGCTTCTTGTTGGTCACTCTCAATCTTTATCACCCCCCATGGACTAGGAAGCTTCACACATTGATGATATGTAGACGCAACTGCCTTCATGTCATATATCCATGGCCTGCCAAGGATAACATTGCAACAGGATAAGCAATCTATAACACAAAATTTTTGATAAGAATGAAGTCCTTCAATGTAGATGGGAAGTTTAATATCCCCCAATGTATTCTTGGTTTCTCCGCTGAATCCCACAAGAACTGAGGATCTTGGGATAATATCTGATTCAGGAATATTCATCTTCTTGAGGACATCAAGCTGAATGATGTTCACCGAGCTCCCTCCATCAATTAGGATCCTGAGAACAAAATGGTTAGATATGAATAAAGTAATAACAAGACCATCATGGTGAGGATCCTACACATCAACACGATCATCCTCATCAAAGGTTATGACTTTCTCCTGTGTAACAGTAGAGGTCCGGATGGGTCTATCTCCATTATCCATCATGGTCTCCTTGGCATGTCTTTTGGCTGCTGAAAAGGAAGTACCACAAATGTCTGATCCACCCGTTATGAAGTTTATAACTTGTGCATCCGCTGGAGGGGTAGGAGCCCTTTCTGGAACATTTTCAGGATCCTGGATCCTTGACTTTTTCCTCCCCAAAAGCTCCTTTAAATGCCCCTTGCTTAACAAGTAACCAATTTATTTTCGAAGTGCAATACACTCTTCAGTGAGATGCCCGAAGTCCTCATGATATGCACACTATTTGGACTTGTCCTTTGTTGCGGCTGGTTTATCACTTTTCCTTGGCCATCTTGCCTTCTCACCTAGATTCTGCATTGCAAGAATTAGTTCATTGTTATCAACAGAAAAACAATACTCAGAAATTGGAGGATAATCCTCATCATCCTCTTCTTGTTCTACTGCATGCATATTCTGGTTATCAGACTTGTTGTAGGACTTGAACTTGTTATTCTTGAAGTAGGATCCTTGCTTTTCCTGCTTAGAGGATCCTGCCAGTCTTTCCTGGATCCTTTTATCATCCTCTAATCGGATGAACCTAAGGGCCCTGGTTCTCACTTCATTAAGATTTCTGCAAGGGGTCATGACAAGATCATCATAGAATAATGAATCCCTAAGTAAACCCATTTTAAAGGCTTCTACAGCCGTAGCAATATCCAGATTAGGAATGTCTAATAATTCTTTACTAAACTTAGTGATGTAATCTCTAAGTGATTCATTTTGACCTTGTGTTACCCTATATAGATCACTAGTTAATCGTTCAAATTTTCTACTACATGAGAATTGGCTATTAAACAGGTTAACTAGATTAGCAAATGAAGTAATAGAGTAAGGGGGAAGACTTAGCAGCCATTTAAAAGCTGATCCTGTGAGTGTGGATCCAAAACCCTTGCATAGACATGCTTCCTTTAACCTTTCAGGAATTTGATTGATCTCCATCCTTTCTCTGTATTGAGCTACATGTTCCTCTGGATCCGTCGAACCATCATACAGCTTCATAGTTGGTATCTGGAACCTTTTGGGTATCTCAGCATCACAAATAGGTGGTGCAAAACGAGATATCCTATGACTGCCATCTGCGATTTCAGGAATGGGTTTAACCACCCCTGGAACGCTGGATATCATATCCTTCAGTTTATGTAATTCCCTAGCCATAGCTTGATTGATACATGTATCCTGCATAGAACCATGGTTAGTGTTATAAGAATTATTAAAAGTGTTACCTCCCAGAGGATTCAAGTTTGGAATTCCAGATGTGAATCCATATTGACGGGATTCTAGTATGACTGAAGGACCAGACGAAGCGATGGCCTGCATTGGAATGAAGTCTCCTTGATGAACATCTGCGCTTGAAGGTTGTACGCTTCTTAAGAATCCTTGATCCTGAAAGATGTTGGATCCTTGAACCTGAAAGGAGGATCCTTGAACTTGAGAGGATCCTTGAACCTGAGAGGATTCTTGAACCTGAGAGGATCCTTGAACCTGAGAGGATCCTTGAACCTGAGAGGATCCTTGAACCTGAGAGGATCCTTGAACCTAAGAGGATCCTTGAACCTGAGAGGATCCTTGTACCTGAGAGGATCCTTGAACTGTGTGCGTCCCCATATATCCTCCTGAGCTGACAAAGGATCCCTGATGCTGGAAAGAGGATCCCGAAGGTTGAAAATAGGATCCTGAAAGCTGGAAGTGAGACCCTAACGCCTGACTCATGGTTGTTGTTCCATAACGCCTTCCCAATGGTTCACTCTGGTACTGGATATCCGGAGCTGCAGATTGCTGGGCAGTTATAGCTGGAGTGTCGAAATCCAGTGACCTCGGTATTAGAAGAGGTCACCAATCTCCCGGAGGATCCTTTCGTTAGTCTTGTCCTGCTCTTGTATGTGATTCCTCATCTGCAAAATCAAAGTAAAAAGATCACTAGTAGTAGGATTAGAAGAAAAGAACAAGTTGGTGGTTTTGGGAAAATGGGGCTTGGTCTCTTTGCAGCATTTTCAGCATTCTTCTGGGATCCAAAAGGTGGTGGAGGCAAAGGTGGAACGCCCTGTGAAGAAGTGACTGTCGGCATTGAACTTGAAGTGTTCTTCGCTGAAGAAGTCATCTGCTTGGTTGTAATGAACCGAAAATGATCACAAAAACAAGAATTTCTTAGGAATGAAGCACCAATTGCCCCACGGTGGGCGCCAAACTGTTTTGGTCAAAAATCAGGCTAGAATAATACAACCAAATCTTTGTTGTGAGGAATGATGCTTGAAACAGTGAACAAATGTATGGACAATTTTCAAATCAAATAAAGAGATGACACAAGGATTTATACGAGGAAAAAGCCCTTGATCAAGAGTTGATCTCCGGCATAAAAAACCTCGGGGTGATGGAAACTACCAATCCCCAACTAAGATTAAACAGAAAAAAGTTACAACTCGGGATGATAACAAGCTTGTTACATGGATCACTAGTGTGTAAAAGTGCAAAAGTGTATGAAATCGCCAAGTAAACTGTCGAGAGCTAATGAGAGCTGTTCCGAGAGAGTGTGTTTGCTAAAATTAGCTAAGTGTTCTAATTCAAGCTTGTTATCCCCTTTTAAAATTAGAAAATAACTAAAACAACTAACTATCCGCATTTCATGCTAGCTCCCCACGATTTCCATAACGTTCACTAAGCCATGCACGTGCGGAATATTGAGAGCATATTCTCCAAGAATATCGGCAAGACCAAGTCTAAAGCGTATACTCCTGCAAAACAAACTCAAACATAGCAGAGACAATCGTTAGTGTAAGGATAACCATGAGGATCCTGAATCCTAATCCTGCAACACCTTCTGAGGATCCTTAATTCAAACAGAATTAAGGATCCGTGATCCTGGCAGTACTTGAGGATCCGTGATCCTTAGGATTGGAAAATCCTCCCCTAACAGGGTTATCTTAAGAACAATAAATATTGCTAGAACTGTGAGAACGCATAAGAAAACCAATCAAAACAAATTTTTTTAATACAAACCTCAAACTAATTAAAATACAACATCAAAAAAAAAAAAATTACAACATCAAATAACTCATTTTGTTCTCTTAAAATCACTCTTGTTAAAATTTTAATACATGTGTAAATTTGTTAAATACGACAAATTTATACATGTGTAAAATGAGAAATTTACACATGTGTAAATGTTCAATATTTACGAATACATGTAAATTTAAACGTGTAAATTTAATTTCTAACATTGTGTTTGAATAATAATGATAAGTGTAAAAAAATGAATCTGAATTGTTTTTGACAAAGTTATCGTGGTTTTTTCATTCGTTCTCACGGTTCTCACAATATTTAGCGTCCTCATTTAAACCTTCCCCTATACACACACACACACACACGTGTTTAAATTTACGTGAATTCGTAAATAAATAAAATTTACACATGTGTAAGTTTGCCATTTACACATGTGTATATTTGTTATATTTACACGTGTAAAAAATATAATAAGAGTGATTTTTAAGATGAGAAATGAATTATTTGATGTTGTAAATTCTGTTTTTGATGTTGTATTTTAATTTCAATGAGGGTTGTATATTGTGAGAACCGTGAGAACAAATAAAAAACCATGAGAACTTGGTAAAAAACAATTCAAATTCAAAATTTCTTTTTACACTTATCATTGTTATCCGAATACAATGTTAGAAATTAAATTTATACGTTTAAATTTACGTGAATTCGTAAATAAAGAAAAATTACACATGTGTAAGTTTGCCATTTACACATGTGTAAATTTGTTATATTTGTGTAAAAAATCTAATAAGAGTGATTTTTAAGAGGAGAAATGAATTATTTGATGTTGTAAATTCTTTTTTTGATGTTTTATTTTAATTTCAATGAGGGTTGAATTAAAAAAATTGGTTTTGACTGATGTTCTCATTCATTCTCACATTCTCACGATTCTCGCAATATTTGGCGTTCTCAAGATAAACCTCCTATATATATAGGAGAATGATCCGTTAGGAACCACCCTTTATTGCGAGAACCAAGTGTGAACACAACCAAAAAATACCTAAAAAAATCACAAAACACTCAAAAAAAATTTTTTTAACTATTTTTTATAAAAAATCGTTATATTTCGTCACAAAAAAAATTTCGAGTAACAATTATCAATGCACATGTGCATATATACCATCTCTTTAACAAATTCCGTAATACATTACTAATATCAGACAATTGCACTTCCATTTACACTACCATTCATAATACACTTATTTTTACATTAAAAATATTAGAAATGCACATGTGCATCTATATGTAATTATGTATGAACATATTATAACATGTTTGGTTCACCACTTTGAATACACCTTCCGTTTCATCTATCATACCATCCATAATACACTACCATTACCTCCTACCATCGGTAATACAATACCATTGCCTCTTACAATCCATAATACAATACTATTACCAATATTTCACTTTATTACATGTACATCAACACCCTTTTATACCATCCAAACAACATATTACATCATAAAGTGACAAATATAATCAAATCATCAACCACTAGATATAACTAACAAAAACACATGTATATGAGCCTACTTCATCATTTAAAATCGCAAACTTTTTGTACCAAAACACGTTATATGATGGTTATACATAATGATGCACATGTGCATTCTTAATATTAGTAATGTAAAAATTAGTGTATTGCGGATTGTAATGTAAATGAAAGTGCATTTTTTCTACTACTGGTAATATATTACGGATTTTTTTTCCAAAAAATGATACATATGCACATGTGCATCCATAACTGTTACTCGAAAAAAAAAGTTTTTTTTTTTGTAACGAAGTACAGCGATTTTTATTAGAAAAATATTAAAAAAAAATTTGTGTGTTTTTTGGATTTTTTAAGTATTTTTTTTTGTGTTCGCATTGGTTCTCGCAGTTCTCACAATAAGGGTGGTTCTCAAATGAACCTTATCCTATATATATATATTGAAGGGTTTAAATGAGAAGAAAATCTTTATAAGAAATTTTTTTTAACTAATAAGAATATTTCATTTCATTTATTTAATATTTTATTTAATGTTATTGTAATAGTATATTGATAAAATCATGTATTAGTTAGTTAAATATATTTTTAATGCTTGTCATAGATTAACAATCTTATATGATTTCTTAAAAAGTTATCACAATTTTCAAATTATAAATTAGCAACTTTTTGTTGCATTGTGGTGTTGTACCCCAAGCTTGGGGAGTTTTTAAAAAAACTTTGATTTTTCACTTTTAACCCAAATATTTTCATATTTTGTATTTTAACCCCTTTTAATTTTTTACTTTTAACCCAAAGTTTTTCATTTTTTATAATTTAACACAACACTTTATTATTTACAACTTTGCCCCCCCATACTTTTAATCTTTCGCAAGTTTTACGTTTCGTTCTAAATTTTACGAGTTAACACGTCGTAGCGTGCATGTGAGGTTCAACGTTTTTCGCTCTATTTTTTCATATTTGACAGACCCGTTGCAACGTGTCCATTTTTTCCCTTTTGACAAGTTCGCCGCAATGGGCGGATCCTAGATCGACTAAGTTATTAGTTTCTACGTTTTACGTTTCTGGTTAATTTCTTCACATTAACACACTGTAACGGGTGTGCGTGGTTCAACGATTTTAAATCTGCTTTTCGTTCGGTGTAATTTTTCCCATTTTATCTATTTTATTTTTACGATGTTGAGAGTCGATGCCGTTGTGGCATTGGTGCTACTTGGCACAGTTTTACGAATGTTTTTAACCTATTAAATTTTTTACTAATATTTTGTTTCGGTTTACCCCTATACTTTCTTTACTTAAAAATTATTTTTTACGTGTATATTTTATGTACGGGTAGGTATAAATATGATTTGTTCTACATTCTGACGGAAACTTTTTTTTTTTTTTAGATGAGTCAGGTCAAATATAATACGTTTTCTTTTAAAGAAATCATTTTTATGTGTATATTTTTATGTACATTTTGGTATAAATTCAAGTTGTTTTACGTTTCGACCTAAACTTTTTTGAGAAATGATTCAGATCAAATATAATATTTTTCGTTTTATTTTAGTGATTTTTACATATTTTCCCCTCCTAACCTGGCTTATTACGAATTTCCCCAAATAAAAAAAAAACAATTACATATTTCCCCTCCCTAACCCATATATATTACATCCCTAACCCATATATATTACATATTTCCCCTTTTCATTAAAAACTCTTATTAAATGACTATTTTACTCTTAATGAACTATTAAACGAATATTTACATATTTCCCATTTCTAATACCATCAATCAATTACATATCTCCCCAATTCATGTAGTATTTTACCAATTCTTTTACTTGCTACTATTTATAAAACAATACCATAATAATCATAATAAAAGTACAAACTTTCAAAAATATAATCCTTACTTTTTCATAATCAAAATCATCTTCAATCCTGAGCAAGCAATGCAATAAATATACATTACTACCTTCAGGGTTCAGAAGATATATAGGTTGCACCATTACAGAGAAATGAAGTAAAAGTGATAAGCACACTACTTTGTATGAATGATTTGTATCAATTAAGCACAACAGGTCAGTTACATATAAGTATTTGGTATACACCCTGTAAAACACTGCCACCATCTCAATAGAAAAACACCATATGTGCACCTGGTTAAGCATCTCCAACCGATTGAAGATGATTTTAATTATGAAGTAAGGATTACATTTTTGAAAGTTTGTATTTTTATTATGATTATTGTGGTATTGTTTGAGAATAGTAGCAAGTAGAAGAATTGGTAAAATACTACATGAATTGGGGAGATATGTAATTGATTGATGATATTAGAAATGAGAAATATGTAAATATTTATTTAATAGTTCATTAAGGGTAAAATAGTCATTTAATAAGAGTTTTTAATGAAAAGGGGAAATATGTAGTATATATGAGTTAGGGAGGGGAAATATGTAATTGTTTTTTCTATTTGGGGAAATATGTAATAAGCAAGCTTAGGAGGAAGAAACATGTAAAAATCCCTTTATTTTATGTATGTTTCGTAAAGTTTGTTTCGAACCGAGTGGAGTCAAATTATGGTTTCTTTTTCTCCCTTTTTTTTCGAAAGCCCTAATTAACCCCTTTCGATTACATGTGAAGATTTTCCTTCATATCCGTTACGTTTTCTATGTATGAGTTGGGTCACATATAATACGTTATGATTGATCGATATGAATTTAATTTACTTTACGTCTGATCCAATCACAATGCTTATACAGGTTACATTGAGTTCAACTGGATACGTCGAAATATGTTTTTTCATATGATTAATGCACCATATAACGTTTGGACAAATCCATTCAATGTTTACGATGTACTCACGCCGCAACACGGACGGGTCTTAATCCTAGTTAGTTATAAATAGAAAGTTATCACAAGGAGTTATAAAATATATAACGAAATATAACAATTTGAACAACAAATAAATTATGTTATTTTCTTCTTAACAAGGTACCATAAATGATAAAATCATGTACCTTTATTAATCTTTTAACAACTATTTTTTTAATTTCTATTGTCTATGGAAGTTGAACTTAAGACCTTTCTTTACCCAACTCAAATGTTAAAGGTTTTGCTTTGCCAATAAACCACCACCAGTATATTTGTCACTAATAAACTAGATTTCTTACTATGTAATTCAACAACTATATTTTAAATCGTTTTTTAGTTAACCTAAAAGAACATGCTTACACCCCATTGGTGAGTACATTTTAACTCGTTTTTTAGTTAACCAAAAAGAACATACTTACACTCCATTGGTGAGTACATTTGTTACTAATAAACTAGATTTCTTACTAAGTAATTCAACAGCTATATTTTAAATCGTTCTTTTAGTGAACCTAAAAGAACATGCTTATTAAAGCAATACAAACCCTTCATTTACCAAAGAAAGAAATAAAAACAGTGAGCTGTTGCCTTGTTGTATGAATCTCAAGTTCCAACAAAAGTAATATATGCTCAAAAGCTCAATATTTTCTTCTTCATGTACGTAATTAAGAATTACGGATCTAGAATCTTACAAAGAAATCAGTTAGGTTTGGTACAGTATCGATTTATTGAAACCAAAATCATATAAAATTAATATTGTTACCAGTATCAGTGTTGTTCAGGTGGTAAGGGTTCGATTCGTTAGGATAGCAATACATATGTTAATATTTCTATTTCTATAAAAGATATAGAAAAAACACTTTCCTAAATATTAAAACAACTTTTAGAAAGAAAAAAAACGTTATTTATGAAAAATTAAAAACAAACATTTTATAGTAAATTAGAAAAAAAAAACATTGTTACAGTAGTCATGCTTTTTAATTTCTTTTAGTGGCAATAATGAGAAAATAAAAACCGATTATTTCTCAAAAAAAGGAGGCTCGGTAAAAATACAATACAAACAATAAAGCCCATTTATCTATGGGTGTGACTAAATGCACCTCCATTTTTACTGTTTATACCTCCCTTTCTAAAAATATCATTTTTATAATTTTTTAAATTCCACCCTTGTATTTTATGTTTTTTTTGAAAATAAGATCAAACAAAACTCCGACTTATTATTATTCAAAGGAATTGCTGCTCCCAAAACTCCGAGTAATATTCAAACTTTTCCGTTCAAGCTTTCCGATTAATATCCCTATTTTTCCTTAATATTCAAAAATAGAAAATATAAGATTGGAACACCTAAAAATAGTTGAGTAAATTTAAAAGAACAAAAAGATTTTAAATGATTTTATTAAAACAATTGAAGAAATTTGGTTACTGTTACTCGAGTTTTTTCTTACTATCTAATATTACAAAACCATTCACCAATGACCAAACTGATGGGGAGGTTTTTATTATCTAATTTCACCAAACAACCTCTAGGTTATTAAAAAAAATATTGGTTTAACCCTTTAAATGTTTGCTGATGATGATGTGGATTTCTTATTTTATATGTTTTCTTTTAATGTTTAAAACACGTGGTAAAAATAAAACGCCATTGTTGAGCATATACGTCAGATGAAAATTGCATCGAATATTTCAATAAAGAGAAAAAAAATAGGGATATTTCCTAATACAAATTTTCAAAAAGTAGAAAATACAAGGGTTGATTGTATTTATTTACAAACTTTAGAAGGGGAGTGCAATCAGTAAAATTAAAAAAGATGGGAGTGCATTTAGCAACACCCTTTATCTATACATATAATAAAAGAAACCACTTTGAGGACACTTGTCATCATATTAGGCTATGTCTTATGGATAATTATAATTTTAGTTTAATCTCTTCTAATTAATTATAGATAATCCTCCTACTAAATATTTATTTAGTTTAATTATTACTTTTATATTTATCTATTTACTTCAAATTCAAACTTAGTTATCTAATTTGATATTAAAGTAAATTACGATTTTAGCCCCTGTGCTTATATCACTTTTAAAAAAGACGTTGTGGGCTCAGATGTTAAAAGATTCGTTTTTTGGCTAAAAGAGTAAAAGTGATATCACCACAGGGGCCAAAATCATAATTTACTCTTGATATTAACTATATATTTGAACGTTTTGTTTAGTTTGGCCGTGTAATAGATGAGGTTTTTTTAAGATATAACTTTTTATTATTTGATATATAAAATTAGATTTATTCAATTCGTACAATACACGGGGTTTTTTTTAAGGATATATAGTAAAGGAAATTAAATTTATTCAACCCGTGTAATACACATATTTTTAAAGATGTGACTTTTTTATTATTTGGTATATAAAATTACATTTATTCAACCCGTGTAATAAATGAGGTTTCTTAAAGATGTATTATTTTATTATTTGGTAAACAATATTGCATTTATTCAACTCGTGTAAAACATGCGGTTTTAAAGATATAACTTTTTTATTTGGTATAGAATTTTATATTTATTCAACCCGTACAATATGGTTCATATAGATATAATTTTTTATTATTTAATATATAAAATTATATTTATTCAACCCGTACAATAAAAGAGATTTTTAAATATATATTGTTTTATTATTTAGTATATAAAATTCATTTATTCGACCCGTGTAATACACGGGGTTATAACCTAGTTAATAATAAAAAATAAAATTGTTGACCTCTATTAACAATTTTTTTAGTTAATTACAACGTTAGTCCCCGTGGTTTGTGGAAAGTAACAACCTTAGGTACTAATAGTTTAAAGTAACAGTTTAATGTTTTAACATTTGATTTTGTAACATTTTAGGGCCTTAAGGTTAATGGTTGTTAAATACTAACTGAAAAACTTATGGTATTTTCATCATTTTAGAAATTAGTACTCAACCTTGTTACTTTGAAGAAACCACAAAGACTAGCCCCACAATTAACTCTTATAAAGTTTAAACATATTTTTTTCTTTTTTTATTTTACTAAGGTTATTTTTTAATTATTTAACTAAATAATTTTAAAATGGTGAAAAATATAATATATTTAAAACGATTATATATAGCTTTAATAAAGTTCTAATATAAAATACTGTTCAATTGTTTGTTTTCTCAACTTAAGATTTTTATTTTATCAAAATTGAACTTAATATTTTAAGGACTTACGAACAATATATATATATAGGGAGGGGCTCATGCGAGAACCACCCTTATTGTGAGAACCTTGAGAACCAATGTGAACACAACCTAAAATAGCTAAAAAAAACCTAAAAAAAACCTAAAAAAACCTAAACCCCACCCCCCCCCCCCCCCCAAAAAAAACCTAAACCCCCCCCCCCCAAGCTAAATGCTAAAAAAAACCTAACCCCACCCCCCCAAAAAACCTAAACCCCCCTCCCCCACCCCCCAAAAACCTAAGCCCCCCCCCACCCCCCCCCCCCCCTCCCAAGCTAAAATGCTAAAAACTAAACCCCCAAAAAACCTAAAAAAATCTAAAAAAAAATCTACAATTTTTTTTTTGATTTTTTTAATATTTTTTAGGTTAAAATCGCTACTTTTCGAAGCAAAAAAAAAAAAATTTAAAAAAAAAATTATTTTTTTTTGCTTCGAAAAGTAGCGATTTTAACCTAAAAATATTAAAAAAATCAAAAAAAAAATTTTTGTGTGATTTTTAGCTATTTTTAGGCATTTTTTTTTGTGTTCACATTGGTTCTCGCGGTTCTCACAATAAGAGGTGGTTCTCACATGAGCTTCTCCCTATATATATATATATATAGGGTTGGGTTCATTTCAAAACTCTAAATAAATGCAGAACTTTCAGAACTCTAAATAAATAATTATTTTATAAATATTTTTATATATTCAGGGTATTTTTATCATTTATTATATGTATTTTTATGATTACATACACGTTAATAGTAGTTTATATATATGTAATAGCCATATTATATATATGTGTAATAACTAATTACATATATGTAAAAAAAACTAGTTTACATATGTGTAATCATAAAATTACATATAAAAAATGATAAAGTTGCTCTTAACATGTATGTAATGATAAATATACATATAATAAATGATAAAATTATCCTAAATATAAAAATATACAAATAAAAAGATTGTTTATTAGAAGTTCTGCGAGTTCTGTAAATACTTAGGGTTCTGAAATGATTTTCACCCTATATATATATATATGTGTGTGTGTGTGTGCTTAGGTTCATTAGTGAACAACCCTCTTGATAGTAAACACTAGTGAACTAATACAAAAGTGTATTTTACAATTTGATGATGTAAATCAATGGTCAGGATTTGTTCACTCGGTTCACAAATACACTAGTGTTCACTCTAGAACCCCACCCTATATATATATATATATATATATATATATATAGTGTAAGGTTCATTGGGGAACACTAAAAAAGTGGGGAACAGTGGGGAACCGACTCAAACGAACTCCGATTGGACTCATTCCAGCGGCGTTGGAACCGGCTCGTCGAACCCTAACTAGGATCTTTTAACCCTGAACCCTAAATCATAACCCCTAAACCCTAAATATATTAGGGTTTGGCTTTTAGGGTTTAGCTTTAAGGTTTAGATTTAGGGTTTAGGGTTTAGCTTTAGGGTTTAGGGTTTAGCTTTAGGGTTTAGGGTTTAGCTTTAGGGTTTAGCTTTAGGTTTAGCCTTTAGGGTTTAGCTTTTAGGGTTTATAGTTTAGATTTTACGGTTTAGCTTAGGTTTTAGCCTTATTTTTTAGCTTTAGGGTTTAGAGTTTAAGAGTTAGGATTTAGGGTTTAGGGTTAAGAGATCTTAGTTAGGGTTCGACGAGACGGTTCCAACGCCGCTGGAATGAGTCCAATCGGAGTTCGTTTGAGTCGGTTCCCCGCTGTTCCCCACTTTTTTTGTGTTCCCCAATGAACCTTCCCATATATATATATATATATATATATATATATATATATATATATATATATATATAGGGTCAGGATTTAGAGAGAACGATGAAAAGTGTGAGAACGATTTTGGAGTTGACATGTGGCATTGATGCTAAATTACACTAAGGGGTAATATTGTCAAAAAATCCACACATATGAACTGGGTGTTCAAATAAAACGCCATAAAAACACCAAATTCAGAAAAACTTCATTAAAATACCCAGTTAAAAAGCCATAAAACACTCAGTTCCAGAAAAACGCCAAGAAAATACCTAGTTAAAACGCCAAAAAACACATAGTTCAGAAAAACGCCATAAAAATAACTAGTCTAAAACGCCATAAAACACCCAGTTCAGAAAAACGCCATAAAACCCATTTCAATTTTTTTTCGAAAAGTATATCAATAGTATACTCTTTGGAAAGATAAAAAAACATTGAGTTTTATAGTGTATTTTTTTTAGAAAAATAATCACGTATAAAAAAGTTATTGGCGTTTAAACATCATGGGGGAAAATGGCATGTGATTAGCATGTGCACCCTTGTTTGGATCTTCCATTTTACCCCTCCTGGTAGTTATAAGGTTCCCATTATTTACAAAAATGCCACCGCATCATCTTAGCCACAAATCACAAAGATCCTATGGCTGAAAATCGTTCTCACTGTTCTCACACTTCAAATCATTTTATCCTGATCCCATTCCTATATATATAAGTGTATCATACAAAATACCTTAACGTACGAGCGTACGCTGGGGTAAAATCGCACGTTATGTTATAAAAAGTGAAAATCGCATGTGTTTTAAAAAACTGAAATCGCACATTATGTTATAAACAATGAAAATCACATGTGTTTAAAAAACTGGAAATCGTATGTGTTAAAAAATGGAAAATCTCATGTGGAAAAAAAAGGAAGTCACATGTAATATATCAAATTTGGCGTGTTGTTACTGAAACTCGTACGTAGCGTACGCTAAGCCAATTTGTACAATAACCGGCCTATATATATGTAGGAAAATTGAACTTTGTAGCCGAACCCCACCCTGTATATATATATATATATAGAAACGTGATCAGGAGAAAACGCTCAAAAGTATGAGAACGGTGAGGACGCTTCCTGGCCTAACACGTGTCACACGACCTAGAAAAGGGCGGAGGGGTTTTTTGTCCTTTCATATTTCTTTTTTTAAACGCGTGTCACATCCTGTTTCCATTTTTTTGGCATTTAATAAATACGCCGCGTTTTATTGTTTGTAGATCAGGATCATAGTTAATATTTTTGGCGTTTTAATTATGTTTTGGCGTTTTAATTATGTTTTGGCGTTTTTATTGTTTTTTTTTTAAATGGGGATGCATGTCTATGATGTAAAAAACATCAGTAATTTCTTTGATGTTTATTATATCAAAGTAGGATACAGGTCTATAATTTGACAGACAATTATGGCGTTTTGAAAAGATAAATAAATTCAGTTATCCATGTATTGGCATTTAATTTAATTAATGTTTGGTAATAATGTTACCGTCTCTTCATTTTACTGTTTAGCAATTACTGTTTCGTTCAATTTAATCGGTGAATTAGTGTTGATTTTTCATTAATACCTTGTTTGGCGTTTTTGACGTTTTATAGCAACATTGTGCTTTGCTAGTATCCATTCTCTCAGTTTTCACACTATCAGTCGTTTTGCTGTTTTTGGCGTTTTATATTAATTTTTTTAGTCGAGAATTAGATAATAAAATCAGAGAATTAGATAACAAACAATAGAAACTGAAAAAAAAAATTATAATCTAATTTCTCTTCCAAATCTTCACTGTCATCAGCCTCTTCTGCTTTAACATTTTTGGCGTTTTGAACCTGTTTTTGAATATCTTGTGTAGATCATTTTTTCCTACATAATGCCCGTCTTCATTAAAGGGTAAAAGTCTTTTTTTCTTCGTTTTTTCATGAAAATTTGTCCATCTCATTCAGCAAAAGCTTATAGATATACCCACCTCAGATTAGAATCCATTCAGTGAGACTTCATGCAGAACAATACTCAATAAAGAAGAAACGACGCTCCGCATCTGTGGCTTTTTTAAGTATCTTTTTTGGGGTTTAAAGTGTTGGAAAGATGGCGTTTATTTTTTTGGTGGTGCGATCAGTTGATTGTGCAGATACGTCTCTCTTATAGGATGATTTTGGTGCGTAGTTTAGGCGTGATTTTTAATTATAATAAATGATATTAATAAAGTATCGGTCTTTTCAGTTACTGTGTGTATTTTTTACTGGTTTTTGTTCAGGTTTTTATGAGTTTTTATGGTCTTAGACATTCCATCTTCCAAGTTTGGCGTTTTTAATGGCTTTAAGTAGTTTTTGGCGTTTGTTTCCATTTTTAGCTTTTAATAATTCTTCTCTAAATTACTTTTATTATAGGTTGGGAGTTTTTGGCGGTTTACTTCATTATGGCGTTTCACAATAATTAAGACTTTTGGCGTTTTATTAATATAATGTTATTTTTTTATTCTAAGTTGAAAAATACATAACAAACAACAGAAAAAGAAAATTAAAAAAATAAAAATAGAAACAATTCATCTTTCAAATCTTCACTGTTGTCAGTCTCTTTCTTCTTTGATACATGTTTACTGGCGGTTTGTCTTTGTCATGCTTGTGTTTTTTTGGCCGTTTGGAAAGGCAATATGACATGAGTTTTTTGTTTGAATATTCATCAATAACAAAACACAAAAACTGACATAAGTCTGACCCCAGTATCTTTTTCTTGAAGTTTTGTCCATCTCATTCAGCAAAATGTTATTTGAGTCGCAGCACCTTAGGACAGAATGCATTTTCCGAAACTTCGTGTAGAACAATATTGAATATACAATAAACGATTTTTGGCATTTTTGGCGTTTTTCTGAGGAAATAGTGTATCTGAAAGAAAAGTCCATTTTTGGAAATTTTTGATATTTGAGAGATTTGGCGTTTTCTAAGATGATTGGTATATAGTAAAATATGGCGTTTTTTAGTAGGTGTGTTTGATGTTTTGGATTTTTTTGGCGTTGTAAGATGAATGTTATATAGTAGAAATATGGAGTTTTCAGGTTGGGGGAGCTGTGTTCTTATGTATGAGAATGTTTTGTTTATATAGGGTTGCGTTTTGGTCAGTAATGGCGTTTTATTCATTAGTTTCCGTTTTTGGTATAGAAGTGTAATGGCCTTTTTACCCTTAATGAAGCGCTTCGACTCAATAGAATTAGTGTTATTTACGAAAACGCTACCGCGCCAATCTAGTCCATAGATTGTTTTGATCGGACGATCCATAAGCGTTCTCACCGTTCTCACACTTTTCATCGTTTTCTCTAAATCCTGACCCTATATATATATATATATATATATAGGGTTGGGCTCTATAGAAAACTCTATCTTTTTTAGAAAACTATGCAAACCCATTTTCATCCATTGATTATCTTTCATCCCACTTGATCAATGGCTCTCATAATTTTGATAAGAATTATAATTAAAAGAAATAGTATAATACACATGACAACCTCTGGAAGGGTATTTTCGGTAGTGCAAATAGAACATTGGAAAACCAAATCCCTGCCATGCAGTAGCCGTCTAATCAAAACTGCAAAGCATTTCAAAAATATTTTCTTCTTTATCTTTCCCACTAGATACTGAGACTGTTTATATTTCCCCATCGCCAAGACAACATCGATCGGTGCCTTCTAACCCTAAGACAGAAGCCGATAGTGTGGATACGGGAGAATGAGGAAATCGTTCGTAATTTTGTCATCCTCGCTCAAAATGAAACGATTACGGAAGATCAAGAGTTCAAGCAAAAGGTTAGTTCTTGTAATCGGTCCTGTAAAAGGGGGTTTTGTTCAATCGATTTCCCCTTCAAAAATGGCAACTGATTTTGTTTTGTTTTCTATCTATGGCACTAGGAGACCTATGTTAGGGCGGGAAAGGTCTGCCAGCTGTAGTGTTGTTATTATATCCGATGATTCCAAGCAAGGTCCTCCCAAGCAACAATCTTGCTTCGGTCCGACCCAGAGGGCATTAGGTTAGTATTGATGTGCGTATGAACCGTGAACGTAGTTTTAGGTGATGTATAGTGTGTTGTGTATTGAATTAGTCTCTATTCATAACATACTTTTGTTTGGCTGCATTTGCAGTGTATGAAGATACTGACACTGGGTCAACAGCCACTGGGAAACGACGGTTAAATGGTAAGTGCCTTTGGTTACAATAGTTGGTAATTGCGTATCAATGTAAACTTGTATAACTTGTGTTAAATGGCAGGGGAAAAAAACGTTGCCTTGTATAGTTCTGGCTGTGGAAGTACATTAATTCTTGGGTAGTTAATTTTAGAAGTTTGCCTAACATGTGTTAAATAATTAATGTACGGACCACAGATCATTGGATTTGATTTGTTTGTCTGCCAAATAATACATGGTCGGAGTTTGAAGTTTGCCTAACATGTAACTGTGTTAAAGGATGACACACAGTTTGAAAATTATGTTAAGGTTATTGGATTAATGGTACAATCTGTTAAGATTATTAGACGAGGTGTTTGAAAATGTTAAACATTTTGTAAGTGTATCAATGTGAACTTGTATAACATGTGTTAAATGGTAGGGGAAAAAATGTTGCCTTGTATAGTTCTGGCTGTGGAAGTAAAAGAAAACGTGGTTAGTTATTTTTTGAAATTTGCCTAACATGTGTTAAATAATTAATGGACAGACCAAAGATCATTGGCTTTGATTTGTTTGTCTGCCAAATAATTAATGGTCTGAGTTTGAAGTTTGCCTAACATGTGTTAATTGGCAAAGAAAAAAAACATCGCGGAGGATAATTCTGGCAAAGGAATGCAAAGAAACCGTGGTTAGTTATTTTTTTATTGACTTTCATTTGTTTGATGTTCAAATGATTAATTGTTGGATGTTTGATCTTATAACTGTAATGTTACTGTTTGTCTTAGAAAGATTTGACATAAAGGGCTATAAAGTAGACTAATTATTTTATGGTTGTTTTGGTTGCGTATAAAACGTTATACCAGTACGTAGGGCAGATGTAACAACTACATCAAGTGGGAGAACGTTACGGTCAGGGAAGAAGAAATTTTCAGATGAGAGTGTGAAAGTTCAAAAACGGAAGCAAAAGGAAGTTGGTAACGAACAGGCAAAGTTCCCAAAGCCCGTAAGCGAGCGAAGAAGGATGAATTTTCGGGAATAAGGACGAGATCCGCACCACTACAATTTTATAAGTGTGTACGAGCATTGACAGACCAACAACGTGAGGCAGTCAGGGAAATGGGCTTTGGTCGTTTACTTACTTTCAGCGTTGATGGGTTACCAGCTAAGTTAGGTTATTTTGTTGTCGAAAATTTTAATCCCGATAAGATGGTGATATGTACACCTGCTGGTAATATCAAGGTAAACAGGAAAGTGATACATCAGTTACTAGGGATCCCGACCGGTGGGAAAAAGTTTAGTTCGATTGATAAGCTGCCCATCTTGGTTGATGCCATTGCGGATTGGAGGGCGAGATACCCCGGTGTACATGTACCTCCAACAAAGATGGTGAAAATGATAGATGAGTCCGACAGCGAAGACAGTTTTGATTTCCGCATGGATTTTGTAATGTGTTTTGTGGCAGTGCTCGTTGACTGTCATAAACAAAGTTGTTTACGGGAAGAAATCTTAGAGTAACTAGATGACGAAATGGATTTTGCAAAGGTAGACTGGTGTGACCTGGTGGTAGAGAAGTTGAAAACTTGCAAAGATACCTGGGATCGGCTTGACCACAAAGCATCTTCGTTGGGCCTCTCTCGATTCTGATAGTAAGTGAAATTTATTTATCTAGGAGAATTAACATGTGTTAAATATACTTGCTTGTTTTTCGGACTGAACTGATCGCTGTTACTTGTAGCTACTGTACGTTGATAGCATTGAGTGCACATGGATGAAGGTTGACAAGGCGGTGTGTCCTTTGGCTTTCTGGAACTTGAAGAGATTGCGAGAGAGAGAAAGGCTGGAAATACTTGCTGGTGGGTTTGGTCTGGGAGGGTTTAAAGGGTTAACACTTCTAAGTAACTATAACGTGGAACACTGGGCAAGTAAGGAGGTATAGTTATATGCACTAACATGTGTTTTTTACAATTAGTATATAATTTTTGTATGAAACTGTTGCTTTAAACTTTTGAAACATGAGAGGCTGTTGATGGTACGACAGCGAATTAATGTGACAAACAAGAACAAAATCAAAATAGAGGGTATGTTGGAATCTATGTGTGTGGAGAGCCCTGATGACGAGGAAGTACAAACGTTGAAGGCAATGTATGAAAGTTTGTTTGAACAGAAAGCGTATGCAAGTACAGATCAGGATAAAGTGGTAGATTTATCGTCGCACCGTATCAATGAGGTGTTGGAAGATTTGAAAAATGATAAAAGTATTCACGTTGACGAGGGACAGAACGCTGGTTAGTCACTGTTATTCTTTGTAAATATTGACTTGATTAATGTGGCACGCATTTACTGATGTGCAACGTTTTCGTAGGGGATGGCGTGGTTGACGAATTCTCGGATGGTTCGCCAATAGCTAGTTTGTACATGAAGTCACTTAATCGGCTTAACAAAAGGATCAGTAAAAGGAGATTGAAAGAAGTAGGATCTTCAGCCATAGACTTTGATGGCCTAGAAGGTGTGATTATTATCTTTCTGACATGTACACTGTAACACATGTTAATGTGTTACCGATCTTATTGATTAACATCTGTTGTGGTTGCAGCTGATGTTGCAGGGCAATCAAGCGTAGCTGATGATGTAAAGGAGTATGCTGAAACGATGGAAGATGGTGGGAAGTCGTTATAGGTGAGGCGATCTGCTCGACTGGAGAAGTTAAAGGATGTTCCTGAGAAAGAAGAAAGCTGTGTGACCCCAAAAAGGCGTAAGACAAATATAAAGTTTGATGGGCCAAACACGGATGGTGGTAACGAAACAGGTAAAGTGTTACATGTGTTACCATTTTCAATGTACGTTTAGAGTTAAGTGTATAGATGGCAGCCTATGAAGGAAACATAAGTACACATTGATGGTGACGCGTTGATTAGTGCTCGAGAAAGTTTATGTCCCTGTAATATGTATACGGGACTGAAATGTATAATGTAACACATGTTAATGTATTGTTTAACATCTGTTGTGGTTGAAATGTATTGTTTAACACATGTTATGTCCCTGTAATATGCGTAGGGGACTGAAATGTATTGTTTAACATCTGTTGTCATTGCAGTTGATGTTGCGGGCCAAGCAAGCGTACGTAATGATTGAAAAGAGTGTGCTGAGACGATGCAAGATGTTGGGAAGTCGTTGCGGGTGAGGAGATCTCCTCGACTGAAAAACTTAAAGGATGCTCCTGAAAAAGAAGTAGGCTGTGTGACCCCAAAAAGGCGTAAGACAAATAGGATGTTTGATGGGCCAAGCACGGCTGGGGGTAAAGAAACAGGTAAAGTGTTACATGTGTTACTAGTTACATTGTACGTGTATCGCTAAGTGTATAGATGGCAACCTAGGAAGAAAACATAAGTACACATTGATGGTGACGCGTTGTTTGTGCAGGGACAAAGTTTATGTCCCTGTAATATGCGTATGTGTTTGAACCCATTTAAAATTAATGTGATGTTATAGGGTGCAACGAGACTGAGAAGCAACACGGTGATAAGAGTGTTCAAGAGGCTGGTAATTCAACTGGAGCTGACTGTAGTATGGGTGGGGCGGAACATATTGAAGGACAATGGAGCGGGGATAAAAGTGATGTTGAACAAGTCCATAAGCCATTGGGTTTAATGCGTACGATACTGCGTTTTAAAGCAGCAGCGGCACAGGGTGTACCTGGTACTGCTTCGTACCATTTCAGATTGTTAGTTTTTTATAGTGTGCTTTATTGGTTAATTCTGTTTTAACATGTGTCATGTTGCTTTGACCATTGACGGTGGCTCTGGTATGCGGTTGGTTGGTCAAGATGCATATAGTGTGGAGGCAGCAGGACATGAACCTCCACCTGAAAAAAATGTGGATGAGAAGGACGATGATCCGCAGATCACCGATTTAGACGCGACTGCTGCCAAACAGGATAAGATTCCTGATCAGGTAGCCAAAAGTGATGAGATGGGTGTTAAGCTTACTGATCAGGTTGAAGGGAATGACAATGAAGGTAATCTTCAGAAACCATCTTATTTGTAGGGTCGACAAAACTCCAGACGCACCATGTTTAGCCATTTCTAATTTATTCGAGAACGTTTATGCAGCTTCAAATAGTAAGACTGAGAATGAAGTTGTGGATGCAACTGATGCATGTAAGGAAGAATGTGGTGGAGTCGTGTTTGGCTCCGTGGAAGGTGATGTTATCGACAAGGATGAACAGGTGGTTTCAGATGGCAAAGGCAAGGCGGCTGTAGAGAAGAGTCACCGTGATTGTAAGGGTTAAATTTTTTTGCAGGTTCAAAATAGTAACCTATGCATGAGATGTGATAAGAATGTTTTATGCAGGTTCATATAGTAAGACTGAGCATGACGTAGTAGATTCAACTGTCGTACCTAATGAAGAGTGTGTTGGCATGGTGGTTGGCTCTGTGGAAGGAGATGCTTTCGATAAAGCTGAGGAGGTGGTTATGGATGGTAAAGGCAAAGCGGCGGTAGAGGAGGGGGAGCCGGATTTTAACGGTAAAGCTTTTTATTCTATAACATGTGTTAGCTATTAGGTACATTTAGTGGGGTTAACATGTGTTAATCATAAGAACAGTGGACGGGGGCGATACGTCGATTGATGAACGTGGTTTCGATGGGCCTAATTGGAGTCTTGGAATGACACAAATTGGTGGTGAATTTGACGAGTCACAGCAAACCGGTACGTAAGAGCATTAAAATGATTAGGATTGATGGTTTAGTGGAGTCATTTCAATATACTTATTTGCATCGAACATGCAGGTTGCACAAGTTCAAAGGTGGGTGACATGGCTGGGACAGAAACAGCGCCCGAACGTTCCGGTAAGCTTAACTATTTTTGTTTACTGTGAAAGTGTAAAATTGGTTAAATTGTTAACCTGAATTGTTTTTTTTATACGTGTTTAGGCGATGTGGAGACTACCCCAAACATGAGTATGGTTATAATGGTAGAAACGGTGAGCTCCTATGACTCCGCAATTGCAATCCACAAGGGGCAAGCTGGGGTGGGATTATTGGGTGGTGATGAGAATGAGGTGGAGGACAATTTGCCGCTAGCAAACCGTGTACGTATGTTGGCTGAATTGGGGGCCAAAAAAAGGAAGCTCCCTTTTAGAGAGAAAGTGGCAGCGGAACCAAATAGATCACCTTATTATATAAGGTCTGTTGACATGGGACAGCCAATCACTAAGAAGGAGGCGAATCTATGGGATTACATATACGCTGATGAATCCCCGACGCACTTTCTAAATTGACATTCTCGTAGGAAGCTGGCAATGGAGGCAAACAAGTAAGTAGAACTACTACGGGGTTTTTAGTTGTATAATAGCGTGTAAACAATGAACCTAATGGATCTAGTTAATTGGTTATTTTTTGATTTTTGCCGCAGGAAAGAACAGGGTACGTCGTCAGTTGATGATGTAGATAGCCCGATACACATGGCTGTGTAAGTAGTGGGGATATTGTTAAAAATTAGTTAAATTACAGTAACGTGTGTTAAGTTATGGAAGTTAATTTTTTATCTGTCCATATGAAACCAGGGAGTTGCTGTTTCGAAGCCCCGCTCATGTAGAAGCGTCTCGGGCTATGTTCAAGAGTTTAAACGTGGGCAAGGAGGTGTCGGATGGTATTATCGACTGTTGGGCGGAGGTGCTAAACTTCCAAGAGAAACGCAAATCAAGGGAGGCTTACAGTAGGCTATTCTTTGGTACTAAAGTTGTGGTGAGTGTTTTGTATATAGACATGATTCGGGTGGATTGATGTTTTTTATGGAAAAGTAGTTAGGGTGTGGCGAGTGGTTATACTTATAAATTTCTCTTTTGTGAAAGTTTCCGTGGATGTTAACAACTTAGGAGGGGGAGTCGAGGCGCGAATGCACAAGTTTCGGGCTGGTATAAAAGGTGCGGTTAACAGCGCTGAAAAGGTTCCTGATTTTAGAAAGCACGACATTGTTTTGTTCCCGATCTTGGAGCAAAAGCATTTTTACTTGCTAGTGTTTGAGTTACGGGACCCCAGAATTTATGTTGTTGATAATGACAAACCCAGACAAGCTCGGCCGATAGAAGATAGTGTATACTACCTCCACAAGGACACACCGTATAAGTTTGTAAGTTATCGAAACCACCATGTTGTACCGAAAGTGTGATTGTATTGAAGATGTGTTTTTTAATTGAGCATGGCTTGTATCTGTATATGCAGAAAGATATGTTTGTGCAATACCTTCGGGAGGTTGGGAATCCGCGAGCCGATGACATTGACGACTGCAACATCCAGCGTATGCCGGTTAGTTGGGCGACGACAGCAAACACAACTGATTGTGGGGTCTTCTTAATGCGGCACATGGAGTGCTACATGGGGAAAAAAAGTTTTAATTGTGGGTTCAGCATGAGTGGGGCGAAGAAGATGGCCGAGGTGCGGAAGTTGAGAAAGAGGTATGCTGCGCACATCTTATGTTCGGATGTGAATGTGCTGCTTCCTAAAATCCAGCAGGGTTGCCGGTTAGAGTAACGTGTGTTAGGGGGTGAATGGTATTTATTGTGGGGATAGTTGTGGCGTTAAGTGTGCCTGCTCTTTTGGGGACACCTATTATATGAATATGTAGACTTTGTTTTGGGTGTGGCATGTATTTTGTTTTGGGGATGTTGCTTTAAACTTATTGTGGGATAGGTGTTGCGTAAAGTGTACCAGCTATTTTGGGGATAGACTGTCAGTGTGAAATCTGTCTGTTTAAAACTGATATTATTAACTTGGTAATTTAAGGCTTTTGAAGAATATTGACAACATACAAATCTTGCATGTGTTTGAATGTTATTGATGTAGTTGATAATGTTTTAAATTATATATTGGCAGGTGTAACAATTTAAGAAATGAAAATGCTCCTTCCTGTTGTCAAGGGGCCCACTATTTTAAATGTAGTAGGATTCTTGGAAGTTGGGGAAAGTAGGTGGCAGAAGCGTAGCAACATAGGGGTTGGTAGGTAGAAAACAAGTTTATTGGAAAGGAACCATTGCTTTTATGGTCACATCAAAGTCAAGTCACAACAACTATATTAAATGTATCCATGACATACCATTATAAGTAGTGTAATGAAGAACCAAGTCATATTCTATAATACTTCAGTAGGGCACCCTACTTCAGTAAACCAAAAACTTTTAATGGTTCCAAAGTGTGTTAATGTGATGGACTCTTATAAAAATAAGGTCACGGCTACACCACCAGGCATGAAGAAGCATAATCGAAAAGGGAAAGAAGCAGTTGAGGGTCGGTACGGGGTGTGCTACGAAAGAAAAGTGTTTCACAAGAAGCTCCAGGACGTGAAAACTGGAGGCCTAGGTGCTGACGACGCTCCAGAAAGCGGAACAAACAATGTAGCTGATGTTAGCAGATGCCGTACGGAACACGTTTTACCAGAAGCTGAAATTTTGAAGGGGCTACCAGAGGAGTTGGTTAGGTTGCTGACGGATCCAGACCATGAATTATGTGGTTGCCCGTTGTGTCCATACTCACCCGAAACAATCAGGTCCTGGTGTTACCATGACCCATGGGAGAGTGAGCGTAGCCCGTCTCCTCTGTACTTTCATGATGAAGATGTTGAAACACCATGATGAAAAGCTTCGTAGAGATGGAGGATAAGAAGGGGTAGTTAGGATGTCGTAAGTGGTTATAGTTGTGTTAACCTGTTGACTGTATGTTTGTAGACGACATACTCACGTCGTTTTTTTGTTCTTTTATTAGTATTTTTTTGGGGATGCGTTGATGTGACGGCTCGGTAGCCGATCCGTTGTTTTATCTGCGGGTGTAGCCTAGCAGTAGTATGTGGGGTTAAGTCGGCTAGTTGTGAAGTTTGTTTCTATAACCTGATGTGTCTTTATATAAAACCTATTGGTGTGGTTAACACCTTTTGTATTTTACTGATGGCTAACGTGTGTTAAGCATCTGTTGCAATGCTGTTGTAATATATATACCATGCATAACATAATAAGAAAAGCAATTTAATAGCAAATAGAGGTCCACAAAAAGGTGGCCTACAAAACACAAAGTGCCGAAGGCCATAAAGTTTTTACAAGACTAGAAATGATAAATGGGATAAAAAGAGTTCCACCTTCTTACACACGTAACAGAAAAAAGCAGGAGGATGTTAAAAGACTGTTACATGTGTGTAAGAAGGCCAAAATGAAGTGAGTCTCCCATTACATAGTACTAGTAAACGAAAGGAAAGATTTTAATCAGATGGGGAGGCACCGGTGGCGGTCTGCCTTTGTTGTTCAGCAGCTGCCTTTGCTGCTTTCATTGCCGCCACCTTAACGCAGTTGCGTGAGTCGTGGTCGTCGACATAAAGGCCACAACGCTTGCATAGACGAAGCTGCTTTGGAGGTTTTGGTGGTTTTGTCTTTGCCTTCTCACCAGGTCCGGAAATGCGAGTATGTGTACCACATCCCTTATTGCGTACAACATCTGGATTAGAAACTTCGACTGGAATGTTGATTGGTTGCCCAACTATTTCTTCCATTTCACACTCGTTTGTTTGATTTTCAGTTGTACCCAATGGTTGCTTGGAAAGCACATTGATCTTGAAATCCCGGAGTTGGGCAACCAATTTTGACAATGAATCCTCATCGGTTTTGGCCACATCAACGCATTCAGTAACGAGGTCGAGGATTTCATTCCGCATAACGGACGATGCGTGTGCGTTGACCCCGTATCGGCTGGAAAATGAAAAAACCTCTTTTGGGAGGGCATCTCGGCGCCACCTATCGTTTATGTATTGGGGTGGTATCTTTGCAACATTTTTCAATCGATATACGCAAAAGACATGGCGACACAGATATCCGATACATGTGAAATTCCTGCATGAGCAACTGGCGGAGTGGTCTACAGTGTTATATGTAACCTGTTGGGGACAGAAGGAGCAAAAAAGGCATTTAAATCTAACGTATGTTAGTGGAGTGGTAATAAAGAAGTTTCCTAACATGTGTTACCTGATAGACGTTTGTGATGTTGTTCCTTTTGTCCAAATGAGTGACGTCTAGCAAAAGAGTGGTTTTGCTGGACTCGGTTTGGTTTGTAATGTAGCATAAAAACTTCCCTTTAATTATCTCCTTTTGAACATGCATGAACACAGCGTTTGTGTAAATGGCGAACGCGTGCTGTTCTATCGCTAAATCAATATTGCCCTTGAACACCGTGGATGAGGTTTTGTACTCCGATACGCGTTGCCGATAGCGTTGGCTGTCTACCCTATTTTCAAAGCACATCATAAATTGTACAAGGGTGTTTGCGCTTGTTGAGTTGACCTTGAAGGCAGCGTTCGAGCTTTCGCAACGTGAAGTGGTCTTCATCAAGCAACACATTGGCAGTTCCCTGAAGTAGGCTGGAACCCAAAGATGTTTGATGTTATACATGTCGTTCAACCATGTGTGGTCTTGGAGGCCAAATGTTTCTAGGAGGTCGTGCCAGCGGGACTCAAACGTTTCTGGTTTGATATAAACATTCCAAACCAACCGGTGAATGCAGGACCGAACATTAGTGTTATCAAGAAGGTCCACAGAGATCTGGTAAATTTTAAGAGTTACTAACACATGTTACATTAAACAGTTTAAAAAGACATGTAAGTTTGTGATGTTGAATAACACATGTTAAAGGCTAACGATTTAACCTAACCTTTGAGGGTAGTTTTTTTCATTATATGCCACATGCATAGCCGGTGGCGTGATTCGGTAAAGACCATAGGAATAGCTTGAAGCATAGATGGGTCTTGATCACTCAACACGATAGTTGGTTGAGTACCGTGTGCCTTCAAGAAAGCCTTAAGCAACCACACATAAGATTCAATGGACTCGGTTGATATCAAACCCGCACCAAATGTAACACATTGGAAATGATGATCCATACCCGTGAATGGCACAAAAACCATCTTGTACCTATTAATAAAAATGGATTTGAAGTTAACAAAATGTAACACTTTTTTTGTTAGGTTTGTATAGTTTGATATCAGGCCTAACACATGTTAAGGGGAAACTCACCTGTTAGTGCTGTAAGTCGCGTCGAAGGCGAGGACATCGCCAAAAGCTTTGTAGTTTAGCTTTGAAATCTCATCAGCCCAGAATACAGAAGACAACTTTCCATTTGAAACCGTGTAATCAAAATAGAAGTTGGGTAGGTTGTCAAAGCGCTCATGCAAGCGTTCAAGGAAAACTTGTGCGTCGCGTTCACCAATAAAAATTCGCAACTGGTGGCTAAAATTTTTAAAATCCACCGGAGTCCCGTTGACATTGTGATGCCCCCCTTTTAAAGCTACAAGACATCTATAAGCTCTCATGGGTCCGATACGGTTTAGACTTATATTGTGAATGAATTGTTTGGTGGAGAATGACAGCTTCCGTGATATCTTGCTAAGATCACGGTTGTAATTCTCAACAAGTTCATGATTATGAATATCATTGAAACTCAGAACTGTGTATGTATCATTATAGATTGAGACTAGAATACCTGCCTTACAGTCACACCATGTGAAGCTAGTTCTCCTTGGCCTTACAGAAGATTCATCTAGTGTGTCAAAAGTCCTCTTCCGTTGTGGTTTCCCGTATTTTGAGCAGCGAAGATACTTGTGTGTCGGAATTCCATTCCAGACTTTAGTTTGGCCTTTTTTAACAGAAAAACCAGCTTCAAACGCATAAAGTTCATACATGGAAAGAACAGCCTCAAATGTCGGATAATATTTCCCACACACCGGTATGAACTTATCATCGACGGTAGGAATCCAGTAACGGGTTCCCTGAGGCGTTTCAAAAACGAAGTATGGATGCGCTGGCCCTGCATCAGAAAACGAAAAGGTTAGAAATCTGGTATATGAGAATAAAGTGTGCTCCCATGGAAAATAAACAACCATCTAACGGCCCGCGAGATGATTCAGCAAACACAGAAGGGCCCTGAGATGATCCAGAACCAGTACCCAGCATGTTAGCGAAGCCAGAATCTTCGGATGCTACATGTGAACATTATGCCATATGTTTGAATTATGCCATATATGGGGAAGAAAAAAAATAAAACGAGTGTAACATGTATATAGAAAAACAAACCTTGATCATTATCCATAACCTCGTTAGTCAACTCAACGCTGCCTCTGAACTTATTGGAGATCAGAAAATACGGTGATCTAACAGGGACTTCAGATGATCCAGCACCATCAACAGCCATGTTAGTGTATCCAGAAGCTTCGAATGGTACATGTGAACATTGCCATGCAGTATATTTGGATTATTCCATTAAAAATGTCAAATAGAAAAAAAATAAAATATTCGAGGGAGTTAAGTTAAATAGAGATACAAACCTTGAGCATTTAATTCCTCATCAGTATGGAAGTCACTGGTAATGAACCTGTTGGGGAACAGACGAACCGGCGACATTAACTCGGAGGTTGGTGGATTTGTCTCCATGGACATTAATGGAGAAAAGGATGATATGCAGGTGAAGATGTTAAAGGAGATATGAGGAGTAGAGATCTATAAATTTTGTCTTTTAAGAATGAAATAATCGATAAATGGGGGGTTTGGTGATTTGTGAGGTGATGGGCATTAATGATAATGTCAAATCATATGGGGAAGAGATATTGGGTTGGGTGAATAGATGTATAATTACTAATATACCCTTAGAGGCAAAAAGCATAATAAGTTGACTTGGGACACGTGGATAAATGTAGGCCACATGTTGAGTTTGCAAAGTTTTCTAAAAATCTAAGGTTTCCTATAGAGCATTGCCCTATATATATATATATATATATAGGGCAAGGATATATAGGAAACTTATTTGTACTAAGAAAACCTAGGAAACCCAATCTATAACCATTGATCAAGATCATCCAATGGCTCATATAATTTGAAGCCTTTTTGAATTAAATTAAATAGAGTGATAAAGTTAATAAAGGTACTTCAAGGGCATATAGGTAAAATTAACTATGATATTATTACATGACTACAGTCAGCAGTCGATATGGTAACGAGTCTAGTGTATACATGGGGTAGCCCCCACGGCAGGATTGCCAGAGTAACCGGGAATGAACAAGTCACGTTTTTAACTATGGGGTAACCCCCACGGCAGGATGCCAGCTAAAGGAAACTGTTTTCGAAACAACTTAAAACGAACACCCAACCGTGAACTCACTCAACTAGTTGTTGACTCGTTACTACATGCTTTGCAGGTCCTTAGGTTTCTTAGCTGGAGCTTGCATGGAGGAGGATCGTTGTGGGACATGGACGGCTGTGTGCCATGTTAATCTTTGAAACAATTAAACTTATGTTTTGATTTAAGACTTATGCTTCCGCTTGCAACTTAACTATATTCTGTTTGAACACCAATTGTATTGGTTGGATTTTATAACTACTTATATGCTTGTTCAATATGATTGGTGGCTGGATCCTGGTCAGTCACGCCTCCAAGCGGTAGTACTCCGCAGGTGGATTTTGGGGGTGTGACATTGATCGCTTACTCTGGCCAAGTAAGTAGTGAACACATGATACCATGAACTTCTTATGATGGACACACTTACGTCCGATGTAGTAAGGACGGGGTGAGTAGGACAAATTAAAAAGTACCCAAATGAATCAAATGAGCAAAATATATGATAATAATGTAAACGCATAGCCGGGTGACGGAAGCGTATTACATTAGGATAACGAGTCCGAGTGAAGGGACAAAGATTAATATAATTGATGATATAAATGAATGACCTAAGGAAAATTCGCGAAAATAAGTCATTTTGGACGAAAGAGCCATGGTTGACAAAAAAAAATGGGCAAGTAAAACCAAAGTATAGATGATCCGCAGGGTCAAAAAACGAAGGTATTCCCACACGAAAAGATAATCAAGGTTGTTAAATTTTGGTCATAGTAAAGAAAGGATGACGATGATAATCGTTACTCGTAATCTATAAGGCCGTCAAGGATGGTCGCATAAAGAATAAAAGACATGGTTGAGTAAAAGCGATGGATTTCTCTAAGACGACCAAATAAATCGAAGCGAAGTCTTAATGCATACCGGAAGGGTTGCAATGATAATGACTTCGGTAAAACACCCGATTGTGTAATACCCTCACTATTATAAAAGGGTTTTAGTACTAATAACAACAATTAATTGTGTTCTTACGAATGCACGTACATGTAAAATACGGGTTTACTAACAAACTTTTACAATTTAAAAGCTTGACAACATATTGTATATAAGTTCGTCGTTTAAAAGTTACGACGCTACGCAGTGCGAAATCTTGTATCTTGGTCGTGTTCGGTTCTTCGTTAAACTTGATCTTCGTCCAGGAATCCTTGACATTCACCTATGACCAAAACCAACATAAAAGTTAGCTTTGGTAGTTAAATAACAAGTTTAAACAAGTTATATGGGTCAAACAAACAAAATTACACAATTTTCGGATTCAGGAGGGGCTAGACGCTACGCCTAGGGGCTAGACGCTACACCTAGCCCCTTTTTTGACAGCAAGCTGCTTATTTGTTGCTGCACTTTCCAGCTCAACCTTTTTATCAAGTCCAAACTTAAAATCACCATAACTTTTGATCCGTAAGTCCGTTTTAGGTGATTCTTTTTCCTACATGTCCGAAATTAAATTACCGATGCATCTATCAAGATTATTATATCAAAAAATTGGATGTACGGGCTGAAAGTATATAAATGCCTTATGTATCTATTTGACCCGTTTAGCTTTTGCATTAATTTAACCGCTAACAAATTTTATATCCGCAAGACGTGTATTTACCCAACATCCGGGGCTTATGATCATCGGCGTTTCATTACCAAATCTATGGTTTCACGCACTTGTAATCCGTCATTGCCAAATGCTATTCTAAACACACTTTTACTACTTATTAAACAATTATTCAACCCGTTTGGCTCATTTATGGAATCCTCAATTTCTAATGACTACCAAACACTTTCTAATCTAATTTAACTCATTAAATCAAGTAGTGAACATTGTTACTTCAACTAATACCAATCTTTATTCTAAAACACAACTATGAACGATTACAATATCTAATTTGCATAATGTAACGAAACAAGTTACATACCTTCATAATTCATCAACATTGATTTCTAACCATAATTACCCATTCCCGGGCTTGTCAACCTCATCGTATCCCTTCAAATCCATGGTTTACGCTTTTATAACTCAAATTTAACGAGTGACGTTTGAGTCACTTCGAACACTACCATTTCGACCATTATTTTAACCCGTTCTTTATCTAGTGAATTACATCACTTTACTTACTTTCCCATTATGACTAATTAAACAATATTATCAATAAACATATCTAACCAACTATTTATTTTGACCCGTTTGGTTTGTCGAGTGAATCCCATCACTTCTTGGACTCACCAAACGCAACTATTTTCGCTATAACAACATTAAACATATCTACAACTAGGCTTGTCTACATAAATGTAACGAGACGACAAGTCGCGTACCTTCAAAGTGTTCCTTTCAAGCGCGTGTCCGCTTGAAGACTCGGCTCCTTTTCCTATAAAGTTCAATCAACACTTCGTTTAGAACTCCATTCATGTCTTATAACGCATAATTCATCTTATCATTTAAATATGCGTTTCGTTCGAAATCACCATATCTAGCTTTCTTTTAGGCATTTCAACAAACACCTAAAGGGCA
Source organism: Helianthus tuberosus (assembly GCA_030545235.1). Lineage (NCBI taxonomy): Eukaryota > Viridiplantae > Streptophyta > Magnoliopsida > Asterales > Asteraceae > Helianthus > Helianthus tuberosus. The sequence goes on along the minus strand of CM060393.1, from coordinate 98,411,480 downwards.
TAATTTTACATGATTTATTAACAAGTTCATAACTTGTCATATAGCCCAAGTTTTCATCAATTAAACTATCTAACATAAATATTAGCCTTTATAATTCTGAAATAACCTCACATATGTCAGATTACACTAGAACAACCCCAAATTTCCTAGTGTTTATCAAGTTCTACATAACCCACTAATCACCTACAATGGTGTCCATGGATTTTACTAGAATTAAGCATGATTTCAACATGTACTTGTCTAGGGTTTACTCCTAGACACTACAATGTTCCTATTTCATCTTTATAACACACATGCATCATCAGATTTCGAATTTCACAAGTTCATCTAAAATTTAAGATGGAACCAAATAGTAAAATTTTGCATACCTCATGATCCCTTCACTGAGGTGATCACTAATCTATGCTTGGATTTCGATTTGGGCTTGATTTGCCCCTTCAATTTGGTGAATTTTTGTGTTTTAGGGTTGAAGCTTGAGACCTCCTCCTTAGTCTGATTGAAATCGCAGGACACACCACGTATGTGTGTGTTTTGTGACAACCGTCACTTTTCCGTACATTCCGTACACGAAATGAACAGTAATTTGTGCTTAAATGACTGTGCATGATCTGGTTTACCAGACAAATAAATTTCTGAATTCCATACAAGTGAATTCATGCATGATATATGCTACAAGAATTACGTCATGATAGCGTTGCGTCAAAAATACTAAGTAAACTCACCGGTAAGACACTATGTGTCAACGGAACTGCAGAAAGCAGTCAGACAATAAAATTGGAGCCTAGGTGTAGGTCCGACAACAAGAATGCATTAAAACCCAAGAGTACATACAAGGGTTTAATATATATGCAATACGAAAGCAAAAATAAGCACTAAAAAGCACCCGAAACGCACTCTAAGTGCAGAATTTATATAATTCAGCAATAAATCAGCATTTAGACATATGAATATTATGCAGAAATGTCGTTTTATTATCCAGAATATTTCCCTAAGTGTTGGGAATTGAAAGAGTACAAGAAAGGTACTTAAAAGACACTAAAAAGTATAATTTAGCACTTTAACGAACCGGTGTCTAACCGAACAACCGGACTTTACCCGGAACACCAAAATATTGCTAGAAGCAATGTTTTTATTTTTCTAAGCTAATTAGGGTACCCGAATACCCTAACACCCGTCACAAGACACTACATGCTAATATCTAGTCTTAACCTCCTACTTAACAACTAATGCTTAATCATTTAGTTAGAAACCAACCATGAGACCCCCCCCCCCCTCATGCCATAATCGGCCATGTGGCCTAATTGGTGGATCTTATGGGATATTGTTAGATATTGGTGAATCTTGGAAGATTTAAAGTAAGATATGGTCTAGTACTTGAGGATACACAAGATCCTACAATATCCATCAAAGATCTTGCTTGGATTTCACTAGATTTCATAAGATATTACTTGGATTTAATTTGATTTCATAAGATATTGCATAGATATTATGAATCTTGAAAGATTTACTAGAGATTTTGCAAAGTACTATAAGTTACAACTAGACCCCTCCCCATATCCTAACAAAATCGGCCCAACATGTCTAAATACACGATTATGTAATCTTCCCAAAATCTTAAATTGATTTTATTTAGATTTATTTAGATATTATGTGATATTTCTTGGATTCTATAAGATTTATGAGGTTCTTGAAAGATATGACTATAAGTATGACATATGGATTCTAAAGATCTTCATAATTCACCCACTTCACAACATTACACCTCTCTCACTCTCTCCCTTGCTCTCTTGATCTCGGCCAAACATAGAGCCACCACCACCACCATTGTTCCATCCATTTCAAGGCATTCTCAAGGTGCAAGGAGCCATATAAGAAGGTTTGGTGGTCTCGGAACTTGAAGGACCTCATCCGTTTGCTTTTATCCACCCATTTTTCGTCTAGTTTCTTCCCTAGCCTCGAGCTAGTAGTAAGTGCTTCTAAACATCCTCTTGTGCTTGTTTAGAGTGGTTAATAAGAGATTTGTCGGATAAAAGTCATGAATATATAAGATCAAAGTTTAAAGTCTTATAAAAATGATGAACTTGTTGGATAAAAGAAATATAATGGTGTAAAACTTGTAAGACTTATTTTGTGGTGATTATTTAGTGCCGATCTATGTTGTGGTAGCTCGGATCATCATCTAACCCGGATTAGTCATGCTCATGAAACATGACATAGAATATGTTAAGAATGAAAAGGGTTAAATGATGAAACTCTACTACACACTAAACATGAACTTGTGTAAAATCGATTTTTCTTACGAAATGAAGTTCTAAACTAGTAGGTCTAAAGATCTACAAGTGGTATTTTCGAAGAACCAAGTATATGATGAAATCGTGTTTTAAGGCCAGATCTTCCATAAACTAGAAGTGTTTTTATGAACAAACAAGTGTGTGGACACTTGTGTAACAACAGTTTTAACAAAGAAATAATTTTCGTAAAAACCGACTAGAAGCTGTGAAACCTCATATTCTTTAAAAATAAAGTTTTTAAGAAGTTAAACTTATTTTTAAAGATAACAAGGCTTACTAAATGTGCTAGTAAAATACTACACATTTTTGTAAATATTCAAGTTCATGAAATGGGGAAATTAGTGATTGTTGTTGATGATTATTGTTGAAAATTGTTGTTGATGATTGTTGACGATTTAAAAGAAAATAAACACATGTTTTGAAAACATGGGAAACCTCCATTTTTAGGGGAAACTCTGTCAAAATTTTTATAAATTTTGACACTTAGAAAATATAAGTTTTTGGGAAACTTATTCCCTAAAAATGTATTTAGAGTATTACCAAGGTTTCCCTAATTTTTGGTGATAAGAAATGAGGATTTCTTCAAGAATAAAAATGAATATAAGTATGTATATTTTTGAGAGAAAAAATATATATTATTTTATCACCAACTTTTGTGCTAAGTGTATATAGTATGTGTTATACGTGCTAGTGTATTAGGACTTAAAAATACACTAAATACTCATGAAGGGTATAAACATAAAAATACACATACAACATACAAGATACATAATTCGGGTGCAAAGTGCAAAACACGAGATACTTATATTAATTTTTGAGAAAATAATATAAGTAAGACACTTAGTTAAAAATATAAGTATTTTTAACACAAGAATACGTACACAAGAGATAGTGACTGTACTTGTGCGATACAAGTCTAGTGACTAACGTTAAGAAAACGCGTATAGGTTACGACGTTAATTAAGCAAATCCGGTGAAGTTTACGACGCAAGGAACGCAAAGTTGTGAGTTCATGCTCCCCCTTTTCTCTAACTGTTTTTGGTTTTATAACTCTCGGGGGTGAAATACATGTCACAAACATTATAATTTTTACAAAGGGTAAAAATACAAGAAGCACTCTTGGTGAGAACGAGAACCGAGTGCAATATGATTTGAGAATACGAGAAGCACTCGTGGTGAGTGCAATATGATGAGCTTTAAGAAAAGCCTAGAAAATACTAGATCATGTGAGCTTAAACTAGATATTGAGATGCCATTAATACTAAATTAGGGACGAGGGTTAGATCTAACGGGTACGGCCGAGCCCCACTCATGGTCCTTTTGTGACCTCATGAGTGCTTCGGTGTCCCAGTCGAGGGAAATCGACACAATCGAGGTTAATCGACACAGTCGAGGGTAATCGACACAGTCAAGGGAAATTGACGCAGTCGAGGTTAATCGACACAGTCGAGGGTAATCGACACAGTAAAGGAGCCAACACTAATGCTCCATATGCTCACATGCCTTGAAGGAGCCAACACTAATGCTCCATATGTCCTCACATGCCTTAATGTCCTTGTATAAACAATCATTTAAAACGTGGGGAAACATAAGAAAACTTGAATGATACTTGAGTACGTGGGGTACTCAAGAAAACGGGAATTATACTTGAGTACGTGGGGTACTCAAGAAAGACTTGAATTATACATGACAAATACTACGTTTTCATACAAAGTATAAAAACGTGAAATACAAAAACGCATGAACTCGCTCAACTTTATGTTGATGTTTTCCAAAATTACATGTATTTCAGGTGACAGGATGGATCTTGGGCGCAAGTGTCATAACTAGAAGTAGGCTACTAGTTTAGATGTCATCCACTTTTGTTGAATTGTAACCTTGTCAAAGGTTGTGTTTTGAAAACTTAAATAACATGTGTTTGTAATACTCAAATTTTCATGAATGGATGAACATCGTTTTGATCATGTAGTTGTTTATTACGATTGAATGCAATGATAACAAGCTAGTCACACATCATACGCTTCTGCAAAAGACAGGGTGTGACAGTTTGGTATCAGAGCTTCGATTGTAGTGAACTAGGATTCTTTCTCGAGTCTAGACTACAATCACTAGAGTTCTCTCACGAAAACATTTTTCAAAAAGGTTTTCATTGCATTCACAAAAGCGCCAAGATCCACGAGTCAGACACTTTACAAAGAAAATACAAGGCAAGGACATTAGTGAGAAATACCCATAGAGTAAAGTGCCAACCAAGGCATAGTCTACACGAGCTAGACTTGCCAAAGACAAAATGACCCCCCAAAACGAGAGTTATACGTGATATGATGCATTAAATTGCTTGATTATGCTAAGTAGCATATATGTTATTGATATACATACATACAAGAAAGTGTACGGAATGATTATTGACGTGAATAAGATACTTTCAACTCTGACTCCTATTACTATACATGACTCGCACGATGAAGCTACCGACCTCGCGTCCTTTGCAAAGCTCATGGCTGGGAGTGATTACCAAACAAGATGCTGAGCTTGCTTCCGTAGGAGATGGCTGCTCTTCCCTCTCGATCGTAAAGGTGCCTAACTACGGTGATGATGACGAGGCAGAGGCGGCAACCTTGAACAAATTCTCAATCAACGGGACGAGATCCCTGCGGCTTATGTGAAGCAAGATTGACGATATGCTTAACCAGAAAAGGGAGATGAAGTATTCATCTCGAAGGTGCCCTTCCAACTACTAGGAATTCTCTCTATTCCTATTCCATCTAATCATCGTGCCTATACACGCGTAACGATAACGAATGTTAGCGCGTGGACCATCGCAAAGGTCCTTTCCATGACAAGAGGTATAAGGACAGTAGTGTCCCCTCTTTGATTGATCATCTGCTTGGACGAGAGAAAATTTGGGTAACTGTGCAAGACAATTTATTATTACGGGGGCCCACGTAATAACGACTTGTAGTGCACAGGAATCCTGGTGGACTCTGCGGGCCGAGCTAATGAAAACCATACAAATTTAATCTATAGGTGTCCTCACCTTCATCTGGTAGAACAACACATAGATCAGTGCTTTAGCACGTTAGAAAGTAGGAAGCTTGTCTTAGCCTACTTCGTGACTGACACATCTACCTGCATACGAGACGTCTGAGAAAACGATGTTTAAGCAAGAGAGGTGAAACGACATTCAGGAAGAATCAGTGACGACACTCTCTCTACCACCTCGACACGGACAACCCCATCTAAGGGAAAGTGTACGCACCAGTAAAGCTAAAGACCTAAGGAAACCAAGGTAGCAGGAAATAACTGAAACTTGAATGACCAAGGCGATGTAGCCTCGAGTTCATTTCAAACAATAAGCCAAGTTGGCAAGCCTATGTGAAGGCTCAATAACTATTTCCTCGCTTATACACTGATTATATATACGTGTGAAATTGGGTGATTACATAATGGCTTATGGTGCTATGTATCTCATAGACAATTGGAATGTTGTCTAACCAACTTCATACCATTTTGGCTGAAGAGAATGCCACCTAGGCGAGACACAAACACCAGTACGTTGCCAAGGACAGAAGACGAGCTGCAAGAATGCATCTCACAGGCAATTGCGTGACATGAAGCCCTCCGCTCTAAGCACAGCGATGGCACTACCGAAAATAACCCTCCAACTAGCTGCACCTTTAAGCAGTTACTAGACTGCAAACCATTAACCTTTGACGGAACAGGAGGCGCCGTTGCATTTGTTCGTTGGACAGGAAAGACTGACTCAGTTCTAAGAATGAGTAACTGTTCACCCCAACAGAGTGTTACTTATATCTCAGGGTTATTTGTAGATGGCGCACTCTCCTGGTGGAACCTTCAGGTTCAAACCCTTGGTGCGGATGCTGCTTATGCACTAAGCTGGGACGAGCTCAAGGAAATGATGGAAAAGAAATACTGTTCTAGGGCTGAAATCCAGAAGATTGAGGTGGAGTTCTGGAACTTGAAAATGGATGGACCGAAGATTCCTGAATACGTCCAACGATTTCACGACTTGTCTAGGGTCGTCCCCTACTTAGTCAAACCGGAATTCAAAAGGGTTGAACGATTCATTTGGGGACTTGCACCTCAAATCAGGAGCATGGTTACTACCTCAAAGCCCTCAACCATTGCAGAGGCTATCGATATGAGTGTCACCCTTACTGAAGAAGCTCTACGTGCGGAAAGTGTGGAAAAGAAGGGCACAGCAAGGATGCCTGTTGGGCGAAGGACCCAGATGGGAGAAATAAGAGAATACCAGGTTGCTACAGATGTAGTGAAGCAGGGCACTTTAGGAAGAATTGTCCTGGGAAGAAACAAGCAAGGAAGGGTTTTCACGATCGAAACTCGTGAAGCACGCCAGGATCCAGATGCGGTTACGGGTACGTTCCCTATTAACCAACCTAATGCATCTACTTTTAATTAATACTGGCACCAACTTAAACCTTACATGCTTAGAACCTAAGAAACTGCTTGACCTAGTTCAAGTAAAATAGACGTCCCATATTCTTTCGAAATAGGCATATAGAAGGCTAGTTGAAGCCGACGAAGCAAGTAAGGAATTATATTTTAGGGACTCAGAAGGCCTGAACCTTCTGTTACCCTTGACTCGCGAAGTCATAATATGATAGTCAGCATGGATCAGAAATCCAAGTATACAGCTGAAGTTGTTCGATATGAGAAAATCAGACGCATCCCTCATGCGGACGATGAAACCCAACTTTCCTGCAATAGGTGCAAGGATGTTAGACCCCACAAGGCGACATATCTACGACACCCCTCGTTGGTCGAAGAGGCATAGAAACGCCTCCGAGTAGACTGTAGAGCCTGAGAACATCCCCGTGATGGAAAAAGTCCCAGTAGCCTTTTCAGAAGACTTGCCAGGAACGCCTCTCTGTAGCGACGAGAGGAGTTTAGGATAAATCGCGTGCCAGGAGCAGCACCAGGGACGAATGACGCCATACCGACTAGCTTCACCAGCGAAGCATGAACCTCTGATATAACTGCAAGAGCTGCTAGACAGAGGAAATTAAGGACGTAGCATCCTTAGTTATGGAGACAAAGAGAAAGTTGGCAGTCTCCACTTTACATAAACTTCAGAAAATTGAGAATCAGAATCCTTTGCCAGGGACTGATGACACAAATGAGCCAATCGTAAAGTTCCAGTTACCACTCAATGATCAACTTGAGGACACGATGTCCTCCACTATGAATACAAGAGGAAATATCCCTAAAACGACCTATAGGACTTACTTCGAGCATTACAAGATCCTTGTCATATCATTTGGCTTGACACATGCATCGACAATATATTCATGGACCTCATGAATCAAACGTGTGAGCCATACCTGGATAAGTTATATACTTATTGACTACATTCTTATATGGCCAACGACCAAGGAAGGTCGTGAGCAACAGCTGCAATTTACCTTGCAACTCTTAGAGAAAGCACAGTTATGTGCAATGATGACGGAAAGCGGATTTCGAGTTCGCGAAGGGAAAACTGAAGATACATGGTGGATAAGAACGAAATTCATGCCAACCCTGCAACCAAGAGCTAATGAGCTATAGTTGCAATTATGTGACGTCTCTCGACAAAGTCTTGATTGTACGTCGATGCAACGAGACCACGACATTGCATACGCGGCACATTGATTAAGGAATCATGAGAAGAGACCTTGAGATAGATACAGTAATTGCGCGCCGCAAACTGGACGTCATTACCTGAGAGGAAACGCTGCATGGTCTTTAATGATCACAAGGGTTGCAGCACACCGATGATCGTAAGAACTCGAATATGAACTGAGCTGCTGAACGATGCAGACTGTATGAACACAATACGTGCTTGTGTGATAAACTTTAATGAAAATTCGGAACACTCACTTGCCCTTAGTGGAGTTTTCCTACTACGGTATCTATCACACCGCCGTCTAAACCGCTTCGTGTAAAGCTTTAGACGGAACATAACGAGTCAATCCCCTTCATGATTGAACGGATACAGAAATAAACAATCAACTGGCCCGAGATGGCCCAGGAAAACTAGAGGCCAGATCCTTCAGATATGTAATCATATCAGGACAGCCCGTAGAATACAGAAAGATTACGCCGATGAGTGGCAGAAATCGTAAGAATATGAGACAAGAAGTATGACTTAAATGAGAGCCTCGCCTAGAGAAGGCGTAGTGTGAGTTGAAAAACGAAAAGGTTGAATCCCCGGTGTAGGGATCAGAACCATTGTTCACAAGATGAAACTCCCAGAAAAAGATCAGTAGTGATCGCGACACATTCATGTGTCTAATCGTTAGAGGAGTCTGACTTAAGGAACAGTCGTTGTTCCCACAAATAAGATTCACGTCAATGACAAACGACAAGAATTACTATAGAAACCTGTTGAGGTTTTGGACCTAGAGTCCGTGATACTATAGAAACCTGTTGAGGTTTTGGACCTAGAGTCCGTGATACTGTAGAAACCTGTTGAGGTTTTGGACCTAGAGTCCGTGATACTATAGAAACCTGTTGAGGTTTTGGACCTAGAGTCCGTGATACTATAGAAACCTGCTGAGGTTATGGACCAAGAGTCCACAAGATACAGAAAAAGTCATGATCGACTTACTTGAGTACGATAGAATTCATGACATGGCCCAGAGATTTTATGGGAACATAAAGACAGATCATGAATCTAAGTGACCATATTGGTTTCACAACTCCCCTGCGACCGATGGCATCGCTTGAATTTCGGGACGAAATTTTTTTAACGGGGGGAGACTGTGACAACCGTCACTTTTCCGTACATTCCGTACACGAAATGAACAGTAATTTGTGCTTAAATGACTGTGCATGATCTGGTTTACCAGACAAATAAATTTCTGAATTCCATACAAGTGAATTCATGCATGATATATGCTACAAGAATTACGTCATGATAGCGTTGCGTCAAAAATACTAAGTAAACTCACCGGTAAGACACTATGTGTCAACGGAACTGCAGAAAGCAGTCAGACAATAAAATTGGAGCCTAGGTGTAGGTCCGACAACAAGAATGCATTAAAACCCAAGAGTACATACAAGGGTTTAATATATATGCAATACGAAAGCAAAAATAAGCACTAAAAAGCACCCGAAACGCACTCTAAGTGCAGAATTTATATAATTCAGCAATAAATCAGCATTTAGACATATGAATATTATGCAGAAATGTCGTTTTATTATCCAGAATATTTCCCTAAGTGTTGGGAATTGAAAGAGTACAAGAAAGGTACTTAAAAGACACTAAAAAGTATAATTTAGCACTTTAACGAACCGGTGTCTAACCGAACAACCGGACTTTACCCGGAACACCAAAATATTGCTAGAAGCAATGTTTTTATTTTTCTAAGCTAATTAGGGTACCCGAATACCCTAACACCCGTCACAAGACACTACATGCTAATATCTAGTCTTAACCTCCTACTTAACAACTAATGCTTAATCATTTAGTTAGAAACCAACCATGAGACCCCCCCCCCCCCCTCATGCCATAATCGGCCATGTGGCCTAATTGGTGGATCTTATGGGATATTGTTAGATATTGGTGAATCTTGGAAGATTTAAAGTAAGATATGGTCTAGTACTTGAGGATACACAAGATCCTACAATATCCATCAAAGATCTTGCTTGGATTTCACTAGATTTCATAAGATATTACTTGGATTTAATTTGATTTCATAAGATATTGCATAGATATTATGAATCTTGAAAGATTTACTAGAGATTTTGCAAAGTACTATAAGTTACAACTAGACCCCTCCCCATATCCTAACAAAATCGGCCCAACATGTCTAAATACAAGATTATGTAATCTTCCCAAAATCTTAAATTGATTTTATTTAGATTTATTTAGATATTATGTGATATTTCTTGGATTCTATAAGATTTATGAGGATCTTGAAAGATATGACTATAAGTATGACATATGGATTCTAAAGATCTTCATAATTCACCCACTTCACAACATTACACCTCTCTCACTCTCTCCCTTGCTCTCTTGATCTCGGCCAAACATAGAGCCACCACCACCACCATTGTTCCATCCATTTCAAGGCATTCTCAAGGTGCAAGGAGCCATATAAGAAGGTTTGGTGGTCTCGGAACTTGAAGGACCTCATCCGTTTGCTTTTATCCACCCATTTTTCGTCTAGTTTCTTCCCTAGCCTCGAGCTAGTAGTAAGTGCTTCTAAACATCCTCTTGTGCTTGTTTAGAGTGGTTAATAAGAGATTTGTCGGATAAAAGTCATGAATATATAAGATCAAAGTTTAAAGTCTTATAAAAATGATGAACTTGTTGGATAAAAGAAATATAATGGTGTAAAACTTGTAAGACTTATTTTGTGGTGATTATTTAGTGCCGATCTATGTTGTGGTAGCTCGGATCATCATCTAACCCGGATTAGTCATGCTCATGAAACATGACATAGAATATGTTAAGAATGAAAAGGGTTAAATGATGAAACTCTACTACACACTAAACATGAACTTGTGTAAAATCGATTTTTCTTACGAAATGAAGTTCTAAACTAGTAGGTCTAAAGATCTACAAGTGGTATTTTCGAAGAACCAAGTATATGATGAAATCGTGTTTTAAGGCCAGATCTTCCATAAACTAGAAGTGTTTTTATGAACAAACAAGTGTGTGGACACTTGTGTAATAACAGTTTTAACAAAGAAATAATTTTCGTAAAAACCGACTAGAAGTTGTGAAACCTCATATTCTTTAAAAATAAAGTTTTTAAGAAGTTAAACTTATTTTTAAAGATAACAAGGCTTACTAAATGTGCTAGTAAAATACTACACATTTTTGTAAATATTCAAGTTCATGAAATGGGGAAATTAGTGATTGTTGTTGATGATTATTGTTGAAAATTGTTGTTGATGATTGTTGACGATTTAAAAGAAAATAAACACATGTTCTGAAAACATGGGAAACCTCCATTTTTAGGGGAAACTCTGTCAAAATTTTTATAAATTTTGACACTTAGAAAATATAAGTTTTTGGGAAACTTATTCCCTAAAAATGTATTTAAAGTATTACCAAGGTTTCCCTAATTTTTGGTGATAAGAAATGAGGATTTCTTCAAGAATAAAAATGAATATAAGTATGTATATTTTTGAGAGAAAAAATATATATTATTTTATCACCAACTTTTGTGCTAAGTGTATATAGTATGTGTTATACGTGCTAGTGTATTAGGACTTAAAAATACACTAAATACTCATGAAGGGTATAAACATAAAAATACACATACAACATACAAGATACATAATTCGGGTGCAAAGTGCAAAACACGAGATACTTATATTAATTTTTGAGAAAATAATATAAGTAAGACACTTAGTTAAAAATATAAGTATTTTTAACACAAGAATACGTACACAAGAGATAGTGACTGTACTTGTGCGATACAAGTCTAGTGACTAACGTTAAGAAAACGCGTATAGGTTACGACGTTAATTAAGCAAATCCGGTGAAGTTTACGACGCAAGGAACGCAAAGTTGTGAGTTCATGCTCCCCCTTTTCTCTAACTGTTTTTGGTTTTATAACTCTCGGGGGTGAAATACATGTCACAAACATTATAATTTTTACAAAGGGTAAAAATACAAGAAGCACTCTTGGTGAGAACGAGAACCGAGTGCAATATGATTTGAGAATACGAGAAGCACTCGTGGTGAGTGCAATATGATGAGCTTTAAGAAAAGCCTAGAAAATACTAGATCATGTGAGCTTAAACTAGATATTGAGATGCCATTAATACTAAATTAGGGACGAGGGTTAGATCTAACGGGTACGGCCGAGCCCCACTCATGGTCCTTTTGTGACCTCATGAGTGCTTCGGTGTCCCAGTCGAGGGAAATCGACACAGTCGAGGTTAATCGACACAGTCGAGGGTAATCGACACAGTCAAGGGAAATTGACGCAGTCGAGGTTAATCGACACAGTCGAGGGTAATCGACACAGTAAAGGAGCCAACACTAATGCTCCATATGCTCACATGCCTTGAAGGAGCCAACACTAATGCTCCATATGTCCTCACATGCCTTAATGTCCTTGTATAAACAATCATTTAAAACGTGGGGAAACATAAGAAAACTTGAATGATACTTGAGTACGTGGGGTACTCAAGAAAACGGGAATTATACTTGAGTACGTGGGGTACTCAAGAAAGACTTGAATTATACATGACAAATACTATGTTTTCATACAAAGTATAAAAACGTGAAATACAAAAACGCATGAACTCGCTCAACTTTATGTTGATGTTTTCCAAAATTACATGTATTTCAGGTGACAGGATGGATCTTGGGCGCAAGTGTCATAACTAGAAGTAGGCTACAAGTTTAGATGTCATCCACTTTTGTTGAATTGTAACCTTGTCAAAGGTTGTGTTTTGAAAACTTAAATAACATGTGTTTGTAATACTCAAATTTTCATGAATGGATGAACATCGTTTTGATCATGTAGTTGTTTATTACGATTGAATGCAATGATAACAAGCTAGTCACACATCATACGCTTCTGCAAAAGACAGGGTGTGACATGTTTTGTGTTTAATATTTGATTTAATTGAAACTTTAATTCATTTGCCCATGTCTAGTCCCTCCACTTTACACAAGTTTTTATAAAGGGTATTTTAACCATGTTTGTTCTATCATTTCAAGCTTTTTAACTAACTAGGTTATTTATTCCTAGTTATTTTATCTTGATTATTACCGTCATTTAATTTATAATATAGAATCTATATTTTTGGGGTGTTACAGATTGATGGGTAGGATTTTGGGTGAATGCGTAGACCGAGATACGGGAACGCGAAATAGAAAGTCAAAAGACTCGGGATATGAGTCATGACTAAAAGGCGATGAGAATATGCAAACAAAAATTTTGATAACTACGTTCAACTATTTTAAAGTCGAACGGGTCAAATAAAGAACGGAGTTTGACGTTCACAAGTGATGGAATTTCACACGAACAAGTCAAATGAGTTAAATTAAGAATAACGCTTGATAACATAAGTAAGCGCGAACCAAATAAATAAAAGCGCGAAATATTAATACATCTGTATAAAAGGTTATGGGATAGTGTAGAAAAAAAAATCTAAAGAAATAGCCTATGAGGCTAAGTGAAAGAACCTACGGGTTATGTGGGATAAGCGTGGGAACTAGTTATAATTCCCCGCATCGAACAATGATGAAAGGGAATAAATCCTTGGACGTAAAATTCCTTGATACAAGTAAATGATATAAGACAAGGATAAAAGAAAACGTTAAACCAAAAATTCAGTTTAGTGAGAAACAACGTTTTTGCAAAACATAGATATTATGAGAGAAAATTAGGAAAGGTTAGTATAAACCTAAATGTGACATGACGCGATCACGGTCAAGAAAATATAATGTGAGGTATAATCACATTGTAGCCCGAGCAATGGGTATAAAGTAACTGGACTAATAAGTCAAGTCAGTGAGATTGATTAAGGACAAAATTCTAATGTAAGAATTGGAGTAATACGCTAGTCATTGCGAGATTAGCATGGAATAAACATACCTGATAAATTCATGTGACCAAACGACTAAAGAGCGACGCGGTCAAGTATATATAAAGCAAAGGTAAAACAAGTACAAACAGAAATGATGGACTTTGTTAACAAAAAAAAATATTGATCGCCTATACTAAGCGATCATAAGACAACCCAAAAGAAGTGTCGGAAAGTCAAATCGAGCAAAAGCACGAATAAAGGAGAAAGCTATAAGGTATGTGATTATATGCTTATGAGGATTATGTTAATAATCCTCATCGAATTATCCTAAATAATTAAGATGGAATTCCAGGAATTCGGTTTGCTCGTACGCGATGAATTCAGTATGACCAAACCGAAGGAATAAGTTCGAAAACGAAAGAATGGTGGTTAAAAGTGAAAGGTTTCGCTAAAATACCCAAATGGATTAAATTAACGGATTCATGAAGAATTCGATAGTATAACAGCGATAGATTTCGTTAAGATAACCAAACTGGTAATTTCGTTATTTTGAGTTTCATTATTTCGCGTGAAATACGTAGATGTTATTAATCAAAAAGGTGTTACCATACTTTTCGGGTAACACCAACAAAAGGTTAAAGTATGAGTAATGCTTGAAAAGGTTACTCAGTTTAAGTGTATTGGTTATAAAACTCAACAGACTGTGTAAGAAAGGTTTCGGGGACGAAACCTCTTTAAGGGGGGTAGACTTGTAACACCCCGAAAACGGGTTTGGTAATCAAACCCCGTTAATACTAAAAGACGGGTAAAGTACCGTTAGTGGTAAAAATTAACCCGATAAATATTAGGATTTAAATGAATAAACCTAATATCAAATAAAAGTTGAACAAATCCTTTTAAGGGAAATAAAGTATATAGAAGGCCCGAGTTAACGGGACTTAAAATAAAATGGGTTATGACTTCCTGAACCCATTAAGTTAACTAGGAATAATTAACCTAGTTAGTAATATGCGATTAAGTGAGAAATCATGAAGTATAGCCTCTTTCGCAACAAAATAAAAACGAAATTGGAGGGACTAAAGTTGTCAAGTGTGAAACTTGAAATATTAATATCAAAAATACACCAAACACACACATAAGTGTGTATGTGTGTGTCTGGTTCGTACAAAATGCAGGGGAGCGACCAGGAACCCACATCAAACCCTAGTTCACCTTTAATCTCTCAAATTGAAGGTTAAAATCCAGTCTAAATCAAAATCCGAGCACGAAATTGTGATCCCCACTGAAAAAGGAGTCATAAGATATGTAAATTTCATAAGAAATCTCTAATCGAATTTCTAAGTGATCTTAGGGAATTCGAAATCTATGAGTGCATGCTTGTTATAAGATGAAATAGGAACAATATAGTGTCTAGGAACAAACCCTAGACAAGTATATGATGAAATTAGGTCTAATTCTTGTGAATTCATGATAATCATTGAAGGTGATATGTGGGTTTTGTAGAAACATGTTAAACACTAGGATTTTGATAGTTATTCTAGTGTAATTTGAGTTCCATGAAGTAAATTCAGATTTTGTTGATGCTAAATTCGTGTATGTGACGTTTTTAGGGTTCTGATTTGCTAAAAATAGTGTTATTATGTCATAAACATGCTTTAATTGAAAGCTGAATTCAAATAGCTTCTGATAAGAATTTACATGTGTTTCTTGAGTGTAAAATGTAATTCCAGGAAATATCTTTAAAACCCCACTGGAATTGCATTTTTTCGACGAAAATTGAATGTTTTATGAATTTTTCAGTCTCGGGGGTTTAGGCTGCGTTTTCTGGCAGAATTTGCAGCCCATTACGAATGTCATAACTCAATTTAAGAATTGATTCATGATCTCAAATTTTTACTGTAGGTAGCTTCAGGTAATTCCAAAAACCTCCAATTGGAATTTCGTCAATCGGGTAAACGAGGAATTTTAAATGAATTTTTTCGTAAGCTGCAGTCAGAAGTGATGAATCTGATTGTAGCTTAGTAAATAAATTTTACGAATTTTTGGTAAAGAGTTAGATCTTGAAATTTTAACACAAGGCCTAACTCTCTGAGAGGTACGTCACATAAAAAAATCATAATTTTTGAAGACTTGTAAATAGGTTAAACAGGTCACCAAAAACAGCCTATTTTTCGGTGATACGAACTTGCCTAATTGATGTTAATCTTGGCTAAATGACAAGTTATAAACTAGTTGTTGAATATATGGCATGCTTTGATTGATAAGTGTGTAAAAAAAAAAGGGGGTCCATAGGGTGATGGCCATTGTATAAAATGACCAATCTAACCATCTTATGGATGTTATGATATAGTTTGACTCTAAACAAGCTAGGTGGGGGCTTGGAGAGGAACGGGTCAAACGGATCATGGATGCGAAGAATGTTTGCGCGGACGCGAGGTAAGTAAAAATTTACACCCTTTTTATAAGACATGTATTTATTCATAGATTGTAATATGACAAAAGCTATATCCGAAATACGTTTCCGGTACGAAATAATACGGATCGGAACATATAAAGTGATGAAAATCCTTGGTTAATGGAAAAAGGGATCTAATGCTAAAATCCGAAATGGGTCGGATGGGCGAATTGGTAGTTAAAAACCATATTTTGTTATGTATGTAAATGTTTAGTCATATAGGCCAAACGAGCCAAATGGTGATGATAACACCATTTGGCAATATCGACTAACATTTGGTTGTCAAGTTATATGTTCACAGGATTGAACAGAAATTGAATAATTGCGTCGCTTGGGAGTAGCGGCTAATAAAAGCAAGGTATAAAAATGAAACGGGTCTATATGTTGACCGGGCCAGGTACGCATATATAGCCTTATAGTTAAAAGTGCAATGAGAGCCAAATATTTAGTGAAGTCCTTCATCGCAAAAATGAAGGATTAAAATTGAGCAAAAGGGGCCTTATTGGGTAAATCGGGTAAACGACCCCTTAGTGGTCGTTTAGAAACTTATATTATGACCTTGTAACCCTTAGATGCGAATAAAAGAGGTAGGCATAAACTTTTAAGGGTCAAATGCCTAAAAAAATGAGTCATTGCGTAAAATGACTAGTTGAAGGGTAAAATTTAGGATTTTGGGTTCCTTATATTAAATCCACCACAAAAAATGGTTGTGGTGGAAGATGAATAGATAACTAGTATGGAAATGCGAGGTGCGAAAGGAAAAAAAAATATAGCTAGTTGATGCTTAAATGCCTAAAGGTCCATTAAACGGGTCAAAATAAACTAAGAAGCTAGATGTGGCTTAAGTGATTAGAAAGTTACAAATAAATCTAGGAATGTAAACGCGTACGCAAATCTTGTAGTGAGAACGAAGACGCTAAAGTTTGACTAGTCCGGAATGGGTAGAAAGGACAAGGCATGCTTTGTTACATAAGTTTATATTGTGAGGTTATAAGCAAACGGGTCGAATAATTATATAAAATAGGATTTATAAGCCTTAAGCTTATAAATCTGATTTTGATATGAACAAAGATGACAACCGGGTCAGTAATTAAATTACGGACGCGTAGGAAAAAGAATCGGCTAAAACGGAGGTCTAGATCAAAAGTTATGAAACTTTAAAGTTAGAATTCCGATCGAAAATTGGAGCTGGGCAAATGCAGCAACTAGCTGCAACATTCTGGAAGAAAAGAGGCGTCGCGCTGCGCGACGGAGTGGGCCTTAGGCCGTCGCGCGACGCGACGGGTTGTCAGTTGCGCGAAAATCGTTTGTTTAATCTGTTATGCATTGCGAACCCATTTAAATACGTTTTAAGCTACGTATGACTAATCTAACTCATGTTTTATGAGTTGCAGGTAAAATCCTAGTACCGGAGGACGATCAAGTTCAACAAAGAACCGAACACGTTCAAGATACAAGCTTCCGCACGACGTTTCATAGTCATTTTAAATGACGAACTTATTTATATTATGTTGTAAACTTTTAAGTTGTAAAAGTTTTAAATTACTCGTATTTTCTAAGGATCCTTAATCGTAATTACATGTTTATTTTCGTTGTATATACGAAAACCTTTAAAATAATAACAAGGGTGTTACAGGAGATGGCATGGGTACATAGTTTTTGCTATGAGGAGGAGGAAAGATTTTTCTTTCATTTCCAAGCTTATCTTTGTACCCAATCTCATCCTTCACGTATGTTGGTCGTTGGCAATTTTTGATATGAACCTGTGCCTTTTTGCTTACATTCCATTTTTCGATTGTGATTTGCAATTGTTGTTGTTGTTAATTTTAAGATTTTTCTAATCTTTATGTTAAATTATTTATAAGAAAATCTTTTCTGAAAACAAATTCCTTTAAAGTTTGCATTTAAGCTAAAGTTAAGTTCAACTTTCTCTGATATGCTGCTTCGTTTCGTTTCGCTTCTTTGTTAAATTGCAAAACTCTTTCTTCTTCTCTGATTAGGTAACAGTTGAGATATTTATAATGAGCCACGACATTGACACACGGTTGTGAGCACAATTTGACTTTGAATTCGTAAGGTATGTTGTTTACCAAGTCCTTTTCCTCATTTTCTTTGGTGGATTCGACTTTCATTGCTGTTGCAGGAGCTTAATCTTTCTCTTTCATGACACTGCTGCTAGCTTCCTAAACCTTCTCCTTTGACTCAGATTTTCCAGCCTCTTTCTTTCCTTTGTCAGCTACAAGCTTGGTCGTGTTGACGATGCTTTTCAGTCCTTTGTCATCAGCTTCATCTCCTTTGGGAATACCAACATTTTTGTTGTGAATGAAGTTTGATGAAAGTTGAGCCAATGGAATTGAAATTTTTGCCATGAGAGCTTTGTTAACTTCATCTTTTGCTTCAGCGATTTCCTCGGCCCAATCATAATCTTCCACTACCAACGCCTTCGGAGTGTTAGGAGCAGCATTGTCATTTCCTTCATTAGCAATCATCCTTCTAGCTGGATCAGCTTCAGTGTTTTCATTTTTGAGCAGTGGACAGTCTCTTTAGAAGTGCCCTAGGTTCTTGCAGTTGTAGCACCGAAGCTTGGATTTGTCGAAGCCAGCCTTCCCAAGTGACAACCTCTTTCCCGTCTTGTCTTGAAACATCTTCAACCTTAGAGTTATCATTTCCATCTGCCACTTCAAGTCCATTTCCTCCTTATCATCTGGATCTACGTGATACATGTCTTCAGCGGTAAAACATCTCATTTCAGCTCTCCTGACACAAGGGCTTCATAGCTGCTCAGAAAGGTATTAAACAGAGCAGCTTGTTTAGTAGATATCTTAAGAGCTTGAGCATCACCGACCATAGTAGCTTTCTCGTTAGACTGTGGAGCATTTGCAGAGCTTGCAGAAGCATTGAAGTACGAACATTTGCAGCTTGTGAGTTTGAACCGTCTGAGGCAAGGAATGCTACGTTCTTGAGACTAGTAGTTGATTGGATAGATTTCTAAGAGTATCCAACTTGATTCATTTCTCGTTTGGTGACATCCATTTCAAAGGATTTTAGAGTGTTGATCAGATCTGAGAGCGTGAATGGATTCGGACTGTTCAAAAAGTCTCTTTTAATCATCATACATTGCAAGCTCCATTCTTTTGGAAGAGAATCCAAAAGCTTCTTGATTGCAGCACGGTTGGTAACGGGGTTACCAGCCTTCTTCATTTTTGTCATCATGTTCAAAAATCGACTGATGTGGGCTGACATGCTTTCTCCGCGAACGCTTCCGAACATATCCTATTCTTTCTGAACCATGTCTCTCTTGTTTTGAATCATTTCTTCATTTCCTTCATAATAGTCAATCAAGGCCAACCAGAGTTCATTTGCCGTAGTGTATTCTTCGAACATGTCGCAGTCATCAGTTGATAAAGCCATTGTTAGAGCAGCGTGAGCCCGGTGGTCACGTTGGATCAATGCCTTATATTCATCGGTTAAGGTCGAGGGATCATTGTTGATCACACGCATATCATCACGAACAATCATTGGGAAATGAGGTCCGACAGTAACAAAGATCCACTGAGTATAGTCTGTATACTCAAAGAATGATTTGATTCGGTTCTTCCAACTACCGAAATCAGCTGATCCTTTCAGGTTTAGAGGTCGGGTTGCGGTTGCAGTTTCAAGTTCAGCTTGTGCAATTGGGTTAAGTTGATTAAGTGACATTTTGATACGATTTTAAGTTCAATTTGTTAACAGCAGGTTAATAACGTTGGTTTAAAGTGGAGTTGGGCATAATTACGGTGGTTCAGTCAATTACGCTGGTTCTCAGTTTACAGTTCAGTAAGTTAAATACGCTCGAGAACTCAAATGCGTTGGATTGAGTTAAACTGTTTCTTGGACCGGCGACAATAGCAATTACACTTACAAAACAAACACGTAAAAGGACTTGGCTAAAAACGCCGAACACTGTGATAAAATCGCAGAAGATTTATATCACTGACCCCGAAGTCGCCTTCGGATAAAAACGCTAAATGGACAAATACGCTAAATAAACACTGACGTAAATGCAAATACGCGGCCTTCAAACGTAATTACATTGTATTCAAGGATATCTACACCGCCTTCAAACTTAATTTCGCCTAGAAGGGTTTTAATACGAACAAAAACCCTCTAATCACAACAAAACAACCCAAAAACCGTGGTACTATGTATCAAAATGACCCAAATGTTAATAAAAACACTGATTAACAACAACCCAATCATTAAACACATCAAATCAAGCCATTTGAGCCTAAAACTTTTGAAAAACTTGAAAACTTTGAAAAACCTTGAAAATCTTAACAAAATCAGTCAATCAGAGCACAAAGGCTCTGATACCAAATTGTGAGTCCCAAAACAGCTTTGGACCACAGTGATAATGATTGACACACACATAAACACCTATTGATTAAGTGTTTGAGTGATAAAAGTAAGAAAATCAAGTAAAACCAAGAATAAGATGAAGAATCTTGTCTGAGGATGAATCAACCAAGGTTGATTAGTAATCCCATATGATAACAACAATCAAGTAGCCTGGATTTCGTATAAAAGCACAAGAATCAGAAGATTGCACAATGATAAACACTAAACCCACCTTAGTCCAATAAACTTGGAAACCTAAGGATTGAAGCTTGATATATATAGAATCTGACTACCCAGCGTAATAAGGGAATATAAATACGCTGCCACTGAAACTAAAATTTACAAAATGTTCAGTTTTGGCCCCTATAACTTTGTCTAACTATTACAATCAGCCCTAAACTATAAAACTCAAGTACCAACGGTCTCAAAACGTTCTAACATATTCCCTCAATATATTTTACTACCCATCATAAATTATAACCTATGTGATTTGCATATACATATATATTTGCATAATCATAATGTTTTATGGAAAGGACAATTATTAAAATTATAGTATGAGCAATAATTTATTTTACTCAGATATATAAAAATGTCTTAAATATCTGATGTTATAATTCTTACTTCATTACTAACTATTTGATTTTTTTATTCCGTGTAAGACACGGGGTTATAACCTAATTACATAATATAGTTTGCCTTTACTCATACACTAGTTATATTTTTTTTGAAAAGCCATACACTAGTTATATTAAGTTGAATGATATAGTGCTAATGTACACCACCAATCCACCATCATTATTTTTATTTGATGATGCATCACATTTCCTTCTTTACTAAGGCCACCAGTAGTCGAGCTCTATATGGTGCTCTTGACCACCATCAAGCCCCATAGCGCCAGGTACACCGTTCCTCTGGGAGCTACGTGTAAGAAAAATTTCTTCTGTGATATGCATAGCGGCATATTATGGTGTTTTTATCTCTCACACACACACACATATATATATATATATATATATATGTATAATTGAAGGGTTTGACCACTACACATATTCTATATATAATTATTTCATCTCTATGCTTTTACCCAATAGAAAATACGTCAACATATGTACTGAGTACATTTAACCAACCATATGCTGTTCCAAAGAAAATTTAGGCAACCATATACAAAGAGGATATAGCTAGTAATTTTTTAAGCTAGTGATTGGAACATCTTCTCATCATAATAATAATAATAATAATAATAATAATAATGATAATAATAATAATAATAATAATAATAATAATAATAATAATAATAATAATAATATAATAATAATAGTAGTAATAATAATAGTAATAGTAATAATAGTAATAATAATAATAGAATCTTGAAAAGCTCACGTATCACAATCATTGGCACTTATATCATTTTTAAATAAAATGTACAATAACTTTAACTATTCAAATGAAATGACAAATAAGATTAAACTAAAGTCTTAATATTATATTAAAATAATATAATTTTCAATTATTATGTACAATTAACTATTATCTATCTGGGGACGAGTTAGCATTAATATCATACAAAGTGTACGAAGGACTATTTAAAATTACGCAAACATAAAATTCAAATTAGATATGCTTCAAAAATAGGTGGGGGCAATACAACAAGTTACGCATGACTTCAAAATTACACATGGCTTCAAAAATAGGCATGATAATTACGCACCTTATAAAACATAATTACACACCTGTATATCCACTTTGTACGATTCGCACGTTAAGAATCCTTTGTATTCAATCTTTTCTCTATCTATATATTAATTTGAAATGAGCATGAATGCTAAGGGGAGGGAGGGTGGTCACTAGTGATAGAATTCTATCACTCCCAATATCCAATCAACTCATGCCATGTCATCACCTAATATTCTATCACTAGTGATAGAAATGTAGTGAGGGTGGTCACTAGTGATAGAATTCTATCACTCCCAAATTTTTATAATTTTTATTTTAAAATTAGAAATTAACAATAAAACACTAAATTATAAATTTCATTAAAATTAAAAAATAAATTACAAAGCAAAATAAAAAAACAACAAAACATTGGAAAAAAAAAAAACTAAACGGGTGGCATCTCCCAACCCCACTTTGCGCAAATCTCGCGCTTTTGTTGAATTACAATTGACTTAAACGGTTCGTCGAGATGGGCGTGCTTTTCACACAAGATTTTTAAATCATTTTGTCTTTCAACCGTTTTCAAGTGTCCCATGTAGGCCTGCTCGCGTTCAACTTTTACGGATATAATTTTATCTTTTCTTTCTTCGGCCTTCTTGTATCGCGTCATTTTCTCCTCTTCGATTCTGAAGATCGACTCTGCCACCGCTTCCTTTCCTTTGCTTGACGATTCACCACTTTTCTTGCGTCGTGGCCTTGTAGGTGTATCTTCTTCAACGGGGTCGTCAACGGGTTGATCGGGTTCGTCAAGGGGTCGTCATTTAAGTTCATTTGGGGCAAGTTATACGACGCGGAAGTCGTGTAGTTCCCCGAATCGGATATCTTTGATCTTTTCGAACCTCCTCGTTTTTTTGGAGCCGTAGGACCACGCATGTCAACCAACTCAACCGGGACCCACTTCGGGTGATTTCTCGCAACTTCCCATGCCGCCACGTGTGGAAAACTCCTCTTTTTGTAGAGATCGCAATACTCTTCGGTGGTTTGTCGCATGATTGTCGCCTCGCTCGCTCCACTTTGTGGGTTTCGGTTCTAGAAAAAATATAAAAGGTTATGTATTTAAAAAAAAATTCTGTTTTAAAAAAAATAAACAGTTTTCTGTTTAAAAAAAAAGTTTTCTGTTATTAAAAAAAACAGTTTTCTGTTATTTTATAAAAAAAAAAACAGTTTTCTGTATTTTTTAATAAACTGTTTTTTGTTTAAAAAAAACTGTTTTCTGTTTTTTTTTTAAACTGTTTTCTATTTTTTTTTAAATTGTTTTATGTTTTTTTTAATAAACTGTTGTTCTTGAACGTAATCATCATCTTCATCGTCGTCAAGACTTTGTTGTGATTCACGATACGCGGTTGCAAAATGATGGATGAGGGTGTTGTCTTCTAGTAGTGGGTCGAGTTGGTGGGGTTGGGTTTGATACGTTTGGGGTTGAAATTGGTGAGGTTGAAACGGTGGGACGACGGTTGGTTTTGATACGTTTGCGATTGAAAGGGTGGATATTGTTGGATTTGAAAGGGTGGATATTGTTGGGTTTGAAAGGGTGGGACTTGCTCGGGTTCGTCTTGCAACCTAAAGCGCGTCGGCTCACCAAGATTCGCTCGAACCTTGGGTCTTACGGGATTTTTCTTCCTACCCGAACCTCTTTTTTTCGAACCCCCACCTCTCTTGCTTGAACCTTCCATGTTTCTTGTAAAATTATTTTTGAAATCAAATGGAGAATTGTATGATTTTTTGAAGTGAGTTGGATAAATTTTGATATGAAATGGATTGGGTTTAATAGATTTTATATAAACATTCAAAAAAAATAACCCAACGTTCATTTTTACCCCCAACGGTCACAAACGGTCACAATCAAATGGTTGTTTTTTTTTTAATTTCAACGCGTTGTGGGTTTAACGCGTTTGATTTTCAACGGGTGATAGCGGTAGCGGCGGCGGTGTGCGTGACCATATAACGCGTGACGGGGGATCCATCACGGACCGCCACGCCTGGCCTAAGGGCGGGTGGTGTGGAGTGGCATTGAATGTTGTAAAAGTAGGTTTAGGAGGCCGAGTATTTGCCAAGTAATCACTATAAGGTACGATATGGAGGTGAATTTTCAATTTCGTCTAATTACTCGAAATCGATCAAAGACAATCAACCTTGGCCAGAATCAGATTGTAATGCTTCGCATTTCTGTACTTTCCTTATTTAGAAAGTTGTAATTGTATTTCTATTTTTAGAAATTTGTATTCGTAATGTATTCGTATTTCTTTTCCAATCTTGTAATATGATATTTTGATCATAATAGAATTCATTTTTATACTTATACACGTTATATACTTGTGTTATAAGCTACAATCTCTAATACATGTTTATACGCAAAAATCGACACTTGAAATACTTGAAATTATCAATTATACGTGCATTATACTCATACATTATTTTGATACACTTGGAATACCTAAAAACATGCTTAATTAGGAGTTTCCAGCATAAAATAATGGAATTATCACACTCTGGGGGTCAAACTTCAAATTCTAGAACGTTTGGTAAATTCTGAAGGTGATGCACGGTCGTGCAACTAATGTGCACGACCATGCACACTGCGATCCGCATGACCACGCACCCGATGTGCACCACGTTGCGATCCGCTATCCGCACAACTGTGGACTTGATCCGCACAACCGTGCAAAATGACCAGACCTGACAGAATCTTTTAAAACATGCGAATTTTGGCACTTTCCCCCTTTCAACCCACTACCACCTCATTTAACACCTAAACCCTAATCCCAACTATAAATACAAATACAACCCCTTACCCCACCTCCTAAACACTTCCCACACATCTAAATCTCTCTAAAACTCTCTAATCTTCTCTAATTTCTCAAGTCTTGGCAGAAAGTTCCAAGCATTCTAAGTGAGTTTTCACTCACTTTTCTTCTTATTTCATTATGTTTTCTTCTTGTAAACTACTTGGATAACCTATAGGAAAGTTTCCACAAGTTTGTCATGGCAAACTAAGGTGACACCTCACCATATTTGAGGTCCAAAGTAGAGTTAAAATTATGCTTTCATTGATGTTCTTGTATCTTGCATTTCTTGACTAAAACTTGAAAAAATCTTTTACCCACCAAGCTCCCAACTAAGCTTATAGTTGCGGGTTTGTGTTTTGGTTGATTTCCACCAAGAAACAAGTTCGAAAACCCTTTTAAATTTTGGTCATACATTTCCCAAGTGTTGAAACCATCTAAGATTCACCATCTTCAATATGGATGAACTTGTGTCTTGGTAGAAGTGTGAACCGTGGAAGCCTTGGCTTTCCAAATTAGTTCCACTACTTCACTTGTGTATAAACATCCAAGTAGCTTCCAAGACTCAAAGTAACACAACCCCGCCGCACCTTCAACATTTACCATGATGTGTATGGGACACCTGAGTTGACCTTACTTGGCTACTTGGCAAAATTAGTTATTTTATGTTATTCTTATTCATGACCAACCGGGTTTATCAACTATGTTGATAAACTTTGTACTTTGGTGAATCATACAAAGAAGTATACATACCTCCATGCTTAACTTGGGACGAGTTTGACTTAAAAAAAATAAAACACAATTTCTATATCTATAATATAAATGAATGAATGTCATTTTTCAAGAGATTAATATTAATTTTTTATTTTTTTTAGTATTTGAACATGAATCCTTTTTATTTATATTGATATTCATGTAATTTGTTATAAATGTTTGTAAAATTATGATATTTGATGTGTGTGTGTGTATATATATATATATATATATATATGGGTTAAAATGAGAACTACTACGAGTTGTGAGAACCATGAGAACTTTTTATCCCACGCGAGTTGGGCCAAAAATTTTTTGCACCAACGTAGATGAAAGCATTATAAACACATCTGTAAAAAAAGTAAAAAATAATTGTCGAGTCGTTAGTTTTGACTGATGCAAGTTTTTTTACGCACTGACAAAAAAATAGTTATCAACTGTAAAATTTTACACCAGCGTGTAAAAAAAATTTGCATCAGTCAAAACTATCGCCTCGACAATTTTTTGTTTTTACTTTTTTTGAGATGTGTTTATAATGTTCTCATCTACGTTTGTGAATTTTTTTTTTGGCCCAACTCGCGCGGGATCAAAAAGTTCTCACGGTTCTCACAACTCGTGGTAGTTTTCATTTGAACCGAATCCTATATATATAGGCTAGAAGTTTGCTACAAGGTCCAAATTTCCTAAAAAAGTGTAAAAAGTCATAAAACACCGTAATGTCAACCATAAAACACACAAAAAACCCACAAATAACATAATGAAGATTACCAAAGCATCATATATATAGGTTTTGTGTTGTGTTTTGGATGATAAGACTCTAATTATGGAATTACAAACATTATTGTGTTTTATGCTGATTAGCATGTTGTGTTTTATATTCATAGTTTTACAATTGTGTGTTTAAAGTTTTTATGGACTATTAGAGTTTGAATATGGCGTTTTAGTAATCTTCACTATGTTATTTTTGGGTTTTAAGTGTGTTCTATGGTTCAAATTATAGTATTTTATGACTTTTTACACTTTTTAGGGAATTTAGACTTTGTTGCCGAACCCCACCATATATAGATATATATAGAAACGGGATCAGGAGAAAACGCTCAAAAGTATGAGAACGCTTCCTAGCCTAACACGTGTCACGCGGCCTAGAAAAGGGCGGAGGGGCTTTTTTGTCCTTTCATATTTCTTTTTTTAAACGCGTGTCACATCCCGTTTCCATTTTTTTTGGCGTTTAATAAATACGCCGTGTTTTATTGTTTGTAGATCAGGATCATAGTTAATATTTTTGGCGTTTTAATTATGTTTTGATATTTTTATTGTTTTTTTTAAATGAGGATGCATGTCTATGTTGTAAAAAACATCAGTAATTTTCTTGATGTTTATTATCTCAAAGTTGGATACAGGTCTATAATTTGACAGACAATTATGGCGTTTTGAAAAGATAAATAAATTCAGTTATCCATGCATTGGCATTTAATTTAATTAATGTTTGGTAATAATGTTACCGTCTCTTCATTTTACTGTTTAGCAATTACTGTTTCGTTCAATTTCATCGGTGAATTAGTGTTGATTTTTCATTAATACCTTGTTTGGCGTTTTATAGCAACATTGTGCTTTGCTAGCATCCGTTCTCTCAGTTTTCACACTATCAGTCGTTTTGCTGTTTTTGGCGTTTTATATTAAATTTTTTTAGTCGAGAATTAGATAATAAAATCAGAGAATTATATAACAAACAATAGAAACTGAAAAAAAAATTATAATCTAATTTCTCTTCCAAATCTTCACTGTCATCAGCCTCTTATGATTTAACATTTTTGGCGTTTTAAACCTGTTTTTGAATACCTTATGTAGATCCTTTTTTCCTACATAATGCCCGTCTTCATTAAGGGGTAAAAGTGTTTTTTTCTTCGTTTTTTCATGAAAAATTGTCCATCTCATTCAGCAAAAGCTTATAGATATACCCACCTCAGATTAGAATCCATTCAGTGAGACTTCATGCAAAACAATACTCAATAAAGAAGAAACGACGTTTCGCATCTGTGGCTTATTTAAGTATCTTTTTGGCGTTTAAAGTGTTGGAAAGATGGCGTTTATTTTTTTGGTGGTGTGATCAGTTGATTGTGCAGATACGTCTCTCTTATAGGATGTTTTTGGCGCGTAGTTTATGCGAGATTTTTATTTATAATAAATGATATTAATAAAGTAGCGGTCTTTTCAGTTAATGTGTGTATTTTTTACTGGTTTTTGTTCAGGTTTTTATGAGTTTTTATGGTCTTAGACATTCCATCTTCCAAGTTCGGCGTTTTTTAATGGCTTTAAGTAGTTTTTGGCGTTTGTTTCCATTTTTAGCTTTTAATAATTCTTCTCTAAATTACTTTTATTATAGGTTGGGAGTTTTTGGTGTTTTACTTCATTATGGCGTTTCACAATAATTAAGACTTTTGGCGTTTTATTAATATAATGTTATTTTTTTATTCTAAATTGAAAAATACATAACAAACAACAGAAAAAAAAAATAGAAACAATTCATCTTTCAAATCTTCACTGTCGTCAGTCTCTTTCTTCTTTGAAACATGTTCACTGGCGGTTTGGCTTTGTCATACTTGTGTTTTTTTGACCGTTTGGAAAGGCAATATGACATGAGTTTTTTGTTTGAATATGTATCTCCAAACCACTCATCAGTGTCATTCGTCTAATTCTTGCCATTATAATATTCATCAATAACAAAACACAAAAACTGACATAAGTCTGACCCCAGTATCTTTTTCTTGAAGTTTTGTTCATCTCATTCAGCAAAATGTTATTTGAGTCGCAGCACCTCAGGAAAGAATGCATTTTCCGAAACTTCGTGTAGAACAATATTGAATATACAATAAACGATTTTTGGCATTTTTGGCGTTTTTCTAAGGAAATAGTGTATCTGAAAGAAAAGTCCATTTTGGAAATTTTTGATATTTGAGAGATTTGGCGTTTTCTAAGATGATTGGTATATAGTAAAATATGGCGTTTTTGAGTAGGTGTGTTTGATGTTTTGGATTTTTTGGCGTTGTAAGATGAATGTTATATAGTAGAAATATGGCGTTTCAGGTTGGGGGAGCTGTGTTCTTATGTATGAGAATGTTTTGTTTATATAGGGATGCGTTTTGGTCAGTAATGGCGTTTTATTCATTAGTTGGCGTTTTTGGTATAGAAGTGTAAAGACCTTTTTACCCTTAATGAAGCGCGTCGACTCAATAGAATTCGTGTTATTTACGAAAACGCCACCGCGTCAATCTAGTCCATAGATTGTTTTGATCGGACGATCCATAAGCGTTCTCACACTCTTCATCGTTTTCTCTAAATCCTGACCCTATATATATAAACATATATATATAATTTTCCGATAATTAATTTCTTGATAAATTAACATGTCCGAGTATTCCCCCAATTACTCGCTGCATATGCCGAATACTCGTGACTTCCCAATAAACCAACCTGGAGTCGCCTAGTGACTTTTGCAACTATGGTGGTGCCTTACACCCGCATTAGCCATTAACTCTCCCAACACCCTCTCGTGGGCGCGAGAGTGAGTGTGTAGAGTGGACCCTTTTTCAAACCTACAACCAATAAGAACATCCCATTTGGGGAGGGTTTTATTGTACTTCTATTTACTTTTAATTTTTTGTTATCATATTATGAACATTAATTTTAAACATTTCTCTTACAGCTTTTAAAATAAGATTTTTATATAATTTCGAGTATGTCGTTGCTAAGTGGATATTTTTATCTACGTCTCAATGTAAATTTATCTCAAAATCGAATTGTAAGTGGTAATGTACAAGTAATTAAAACACAAACGTCCATCTTATTAAAGCTAACTTACATTTAGTTTTTTTATTTTTGTTTCACGTCATTTACATGAACATGTGCAGCGTTAGTGTTGTTCATTTTTTAGTTATGAAATTTAGCGTTTTTTTATATAAAAAAATTGAACAAAAAGTACTGTTGCAAATGTGCATGCGTATGCATATGCACATGTGCATTTGCATGCACATGTTTAGGTTTTTGGAGGGTGTGGGGGAGTTAAATTTTTTTTTAGGGTTTTTTGTGAGGTATAGTTTTTTTTAGGGGGGGGGGGGGGGGTGGTGTGTGGGTGTTTTGGTTTTTGGGTTGTTGTGGGGGTGGGTGTTTTGGTTTTGGGTGGTGGTGGGTGGGTTTATTTTGTTGTGTTCACTTTGGTTCTCGCAATAAGAGTGATTTTCAAATGAACCTTACCCTATACACACACACAAACAAACACACACACACATATAGAGGAATGATATAGAGAAAACCTTATTGAGTTAAAGAAATTTCATCTCTACCATCCATTTAAATAATCTATGGTTGAGATTAGTCTATTACACAATCTACAAATTAAAAAAAAACTTGTAAATTCTAAGTTCTAAAATGTTACAGCTAGATTTGTAACAGCTATATTTGTTACACTAAAATCTTTCTATAAAAACACGTAACATATTTTTTACATGCACTACAAATTAAAAAAACTTGTAAATTCTAAGTTCTAAAATGTTACACTTCATATATCTATCTGAAAAAATTGTTGTTGAAAACCCAAAAAAAGTGTAACAGATGAAGTTACATATAATGTAAACATCTGAAGAGATGTAAAATATTATCTTTCCTCCCTCCTTGTACAATAAGTACAATTGTCAGATTTGAAAAAATGTGTAACACGTGACAAGTTTTGGTTCACCAATTTGAGTTTGTTTAGTTTGCTTGACTCAATAGAGATTTCTCTCTATACTTGCTCTATATATATATAGGGTAAGGGTAAAATGAAAACTTAGAGAACTCGGCTTTACGAAAAGTTTTTTCAATTTTTTTACCAAAAATCTTTAAAAAATCAAATTTCCAAAAAAAAAAAAAAACTAGTATTGTTTTTTTTCATTTACGGCAGCCGTAAATTCTGTAAAAGTGATGTCAGGTTTATGTATCACATTTTTACATCTGCTGTAAGGGGCCAAAAAACACTATTTCGAATTTTTATTTTTATTTTTTTACGATAGTCTTTCTTAATATTTTAATCTAAGGGTGTGGAAAAAATGGGGGCAAAACCTGCACGGGAAGACCGAGTTTTCTAAGTTATTACCACTCGGAGTGGTTTTTCCTTGATCTTGATCCTATATATATGTATGTATGGGGTTAGGGTAAAATGAAAACTTCTATAAGCTGTGAGAACTTAGAAAAATATGCCAAAAGGAAGGCTTTGTTAATTTTAATTTTTATTTTTTTACCAAAAATCCTTAAAGATCAACTTTTTCAAAAAAAAAAAAATAGTTTTTGTTGATTTACACTACTGTAAAAACCCTTACAGTGGGGTAAATGTTGATGTCAACAACTTTTTACAGTGGTGTAAAATATCTTAAAATACCGCTCGACTTTTTTTTACAGGTATGTTTGTAACATGTTAATCCACGTTTGTGAAAAAATGGTGGTAAAACTCGAAAGGGAAGTAGGAGTTCTTTAAGTTCTCACAACTCGGGGTGGTTTTCTCTTTATCTCTGTTATATGTGTGTAGGGCTGCAAACGGACCAACCGAACACGAACTAGACCTTATTTGTGTTCGTTTGTTAAGAGATATATGTGTTCACAAACTAATGAACACTTACCGAACGATATTTTATGTTTGTGTTCGTTTGTTAAGGAAATAAACTTGTTCGTGTTTGTTTGTTAATTTTAGGCAACAAACGAAAACGAACGTTGATAAACATAAATGAGTACAAACTAATGTTCATGAACATAAATGAAAACAAAGCTTAACACACACACAAACTTTCATGAACATAATATATAGTACATTGACACGTATTAAATATTTTATTAGTCCGAATTTTTAAGTATTTAACTAAAATATAAAAAAACTAAAAACACTAATGAACTATTGAACACAAACAAACACTTTATCGAACGTTCATGAACATAAATGAATGATCGCGGCCTCTGTTCGTGTTTGTTTCTTTAACTATACGAAATTTTTTTTCTAGTTTGTGTTCATTTGTGTAATAAACAAACATACACATACGAAGTTCTACCAAACGATTCACAAACTATTTGATGAATGTTTGGTTTGTGTGCAGTCGTATATGTGTGTGTGAGAGAGAGCCTATAAGATTATTATTGTTCATGCTATATGCCAATGCATGCCTATTTTGGATTCTTTGAAATTTTACATTATGATGATGTGTCTATTTTTGGAGTTTGTACAACCGCATATTGTTACCTGTTTGGAAATCGCCTCTATTGGATTCCATTTGTTTCCCACTTTTTATCTATACTCTAGTTTTGTTGGTGACCTTGACTCTCCTTCGTCTCTAGCCTTAGAGACAACGGAAAACTGATTTATATTATAGAACAATATTTTTTTATATACCATAACAGTTTTGAGTTTTTTTTTTTATATAATTTAGTATAGATAAAACATCCATTGTGATGTTTATATATTATTTACACAAAATCACGTCTTTTAAGTTTTTTTTTCTTACGTTTCTATCACGAAACAAATTTCTTATGTTCACCATAATTCCATTGTGTAACGTACATGTAGGGGTGTGAATAAAATTGAATTAACCGAAACCGAATTTTCGGTTTCGGTTAATCATATACCTAAAATTGAAAATAACCGAACTGATTAGCGAAATATATATACATATAATCAATTTACCAAACTCTCTATAATGTAATATTATTAACCGAAATTAATCGAAACCGATCCATAACTAATGGTTAACTAAACAACGGTTAACTGGCCATCGGTTATAGTTATGGTTAATACTTTTCAATTACCGTACCCTCGGTTAACCAAACCTACGGTTAACTGACCATCGATTAATCGAACTCACGATTAACCGACTTTGCACACCACTACGTATATGGATATTAAGCTTACATATATTTCGCTAACCCACCCTATGTCATTATCGTGAGGATGGTGTTCTATATATTTTGCACATGTATTTTTACGAATATTAAATTCTCTTCATTTCTGCATGTGATTTTTGGCTTCTATTTAGGGAAGATTTCATATAAAGGTAATGAACTATGACAATTGTTAATGTAATAAAGAAGGTTAGGTAGTTTTCGTTTCACCAAATGAAATGAAATCTGAATGGAATTGAAAGGTAAATTTATATCCTTATGTTGTTCGTTTCAACAAAAAAAAAGGAATGAAAATTGAACAATAACACAAGGAACGAAATCTACATTCCAATTCCATCCAGATTTCATTCTATTATTCTATTATATGAAATGAACACTCCTAAATTCCAAATCAAATTTCAATTCCTATGCAAATTCCAATTCCGTTATAATCCATGAAATGAACGCTACCTTATAATTTAAAAAGGAGTGTGATTTCTAAATCCTTAAAAAAATACATTTTGCTTATTACGTACCAGTTTTGGTTAGTGGAGTTTAATTTGAATGTTTATATATACTAGTTTTTTTGGATGTCACGCATTGCGGTGAAACCGAACAAATGTTAATGTAAAACAATAGTGATTTGAAAATAAACCATGTTGTTTAGAAAGTCAAACCAATAGAAAGGTTAAGTTTATGATCGTACCGTTTTATAATACCAAATAAATACTTTATTTTGAGTACAACTTCGTTTTTAACAAAACTTATAACGGAATGTCAGGGAAAAAATCACCGTTTTATAATACCAAATAAATACTTTATTTTGAGTACAACTTCGTTTTTAACAAAACTTATAACAGAAAGAAGTATAAAATTAATCGATAATTTAATATAAGTTCTAAAAGAAAAAAAAAGAATTATTAAAAAAAGGAAATATATGTTATAAAAAACAATGGTAAAGGACATATATGATTTTATAAAAAAGAAAAAAATGTTATTAAAAGTAAATATAATAATAAAGTATTATAATATATTAAATAAAAATAATAAAAAAACTTTATATTATTATAAAAATAAAGTTACTATTTATCGTCATTTACTAACAATATATATAATGTTTCTTTTATCTTATTTATTTGTTTCAGAGCTAAAACTTGAATCTAAGATCTATAGACCTAAATGTTTCTAAAGTTTTATCTTTATCAATAGGCCACCAACCCCGGCCCATTGGTAATAAACTTGTTTAATTGTTTATATGTATTTAGTTTGATATGTACATTTAGTTCGAACGAGCTGTAAATTTTTTAATGGTATTAATCGAAATTTACGGTATGTTACCAAATTTAGAGCAATCTTCTAATAATTTAAGAGTTTTAACGAAATGGTTTATAACCTAGGCTTGTGATAATGACTTTATAATGTTTGCAACTTAGAGGGTAAAAATTTGCCACACGGAGGATGTTATGCACGTTATCACATATTAGTTCGTTGCGCTAAGGACCTTATTGAAGAGGTGCAATAAACTATTTGTTGGATCTGAGAGTGTGTGAATTGTGTGTATTTTTTATAAAACAGTTTGAATTGATTAGATAATCAATCAAAAAGTGATAATAAACACATCCTCATAAACACAACTGAATATGGGAATGATTGTAGAAAGATTTCTATATTATTCATATGCTTCTTTACAATCAAATAGTACACAAGTACTCCTCTCACTAGGTGCACTTTCTCTTTAAGTTCTACTTTTTCAGCTCTTAGAGTTAACTATTACAAGTTACAGAATGAACTATATATAGAGGAAAGATCTGCTGGTGACATCATCATGAAAGCGACCCTAACCAACCCATTAAATGATATAATTGCTAGTAGTTGTGCAATATTGCTGGCACTTAGGTTTTTTAACATTGTTACATAAAACTACTACATTAAACTAGGAAAACAGTTGAGATTCCAAAACCGCTCGAAGGATTCCAACACCTTTGGAATCCAGTACTTCTTGTCTTGTTTGATTTGTTGACTTGGTCTTCTGGTCTTCCGTCTTGACTTATTGAATTTGATTGCTGACTTAGATGACCCAACACTTTTACCATCCAACACTTTGTACTTGTCTTCTTGTTTATCTCGAGCAATAGTTCTGTTCTAGTAGTTTAGAGTAGTTGTTTGGGAAGCCTTCAAGAGGGAAACTTCTTGACTTTTGATTGTACTTTAACTTATTATATTAGGCAGGGAAGATGGTTCCCTAGGGTTTTAGCTTTCATCATAAGTAGACAAGTATAATAGACAAGCAATTAACGGTAAATTACTATATTGATCAAGTTGTTGTGCTAAAACGTGGATTGGCTGAAAAAGAAAAGAAGAATAATAAATGGCAGAGTTACCATGCTTCTTCATATATCCTTGAATGTATTTTTAATATTTCACCCAATGAGAATGATTCTGAAAAGAAAAATATTAAAAAAGGAATTGGGCCAGAATATCATCAAGTTCCACCACCGATGCACGAAAATTATACTTTTTATGATGATAAGAAGGTGGAAAAGGCAATAAACAATGTTGATCAGTTGCCTGATAATATTGATGTGACTTACACCAAATCTGATGGTTGTGAATCAGAGTTGATAAAAAATGTGGTTGAAAATGTTTTGAAAGAAGAAAATCAAAATAATTCCACCAAAATGATAATTCCAAATCACAAGATGAAGATGAAGATGAAGATGAAGAAAGTTTTCACAAAAATTATTTGAAAAATTCAAAATCTGAATCTGATACAAAAACGAATGATGATCCAATATCATTAGCATATTACATGGTTGGATCTGACAAATTGTTTTCAGATGATGAATTTTCGATTCAAAATGCGATTGTGAAAAGGTTCGAACAAGTTTTTTTAAATTGGTGGAAATTGAAAAACTTGCCAGAAAAACAGGAAATGTGAAGGGCAAGAAATCTTTTTATAACAAACCAGGAAATTCACGTTACAAAAAGAAAAATACAAGAGCTGGTTTGGGTTATAAAAAGAAAAAGCAACAATAGAAAAGTTTTGAAAAGTCAAATTTTCAGAAAAAGATGAATTTTGTTCATGAGACAAGTTCAGAAAAAGGGAAAGAACTCCAATTTAGTCGACAGACTAATGAGGAATTCTATGCTCGAAAGAAGCAACAACAACGGACTAAGGATGTTTCAAAGAAAACATGTTTTAAATGTCAACAAGTTGGACACATTGGTCGCAAATGTCCACAAAATTTGAAGCCTGTTTATGTTGAGAAAAAGAAGGAAAAATCAGAAGCTGTTAAAAGAAAAACACCCAAGTTTGAACCAAAACAAATTTGGAAACAAAAGAATGAATTGTCAAAAGGAAACATTCAAAGCGACTCAAGGTTTTATGTCAAGAATGTTTCAAATGGACAAACTTGGGTGATGAAACAGAAAGTTACTTCTGGTGATGAAAAGAAGAAAATCGATTCAACCAAAAAAGTTGAATTCAAGAAAAAAAATGAATTTGTGACAAATGAAAAAGATTTTCCAAAGTTGAACGAATCATACTCTGTTAAAATACCCAAGGTCAAACACGCCTGGGTGGCTTTATTCAAGTGATTGAGTGTGTGATGTGCAGGTGTTCCGGAAGTCAATCTATGTTTAGCAGAGACAACAGAACATCCTGGCACATGAGAAGAAATCATGTGTTTGAGAACAGGAAGTGTTTGGTTTAAATTGTTAAAATCTAAAATTTTGAAAAACTTCAAATGGAATACGCCGAACCCTCACGGCTGAACAAACAAAAATGATAAAATATGAATTGAAAATGTTTTCAAAATGTAAAATATCAACGTTTTGTGATCATGGGGGTGTTAAAATGCTAAACAGAGAATGTAAAGTAGAAACAGATGGTGAGATAAAGCTATTCACATCGGTTTGTCAAATTTAGAATTTTAGGGGGAGTATATAGTTTTAAAATTTGAAAAATTCAAAAACATTTGAAAATTCTAAAAAGTTCAAAAACATGAGAAATGTCAAAAGAGTTTAGTGTAAAAAGAGGAAATGATAGTACATCTGTAGACAATCACAACATGCTAAAGAAATGGAAAGTTAAAAAGTGATCAATGGTCTCACTGATGATATGCCAGTAGGTTTTTACACACTCAGTAGATTGATTTCGAGATATAAACCTAAATCAATAACTATCTTAGTTCGTGGGGAACATCTCGGAGATATGGACTTAGTACTCCAAAATTTCGTTTGAGAGATTGCCTGATTCTGAGATATTAGGTCTTTATACTTATTGATATCTGGGGTATTATACTTAGTCTTTTGATTTTGCGTCAGCAATGGCCTAGACTTCGTATAATACTTTCACGCTTAAACCCCTACACTACATTAAAACTGAAAATATCGAAAGATATATCAAATGCAGATGTTTAGGAAGATTCCTAAGTGGAACATACCTTAAGTCGAGCCTTCATCTCTTTGTCTGAAAGGTAGTTCTAACCTGAGCTCTCAAGGCCTCGCACTAACCAAGAGACAAATATCATTTAGGTATATTCACCTGTAAAACTGAATCTAGGGAATCTTGATACAGGAGTATATTCTGAGGTGGGACACGCATTTAAGTTAGTTCTTAAAACACCAATCTCGTATCTTGAATCAATTGAAGTTTGTGTGAAAATTTAAGTGGATCAGTATACTGACAATTTAAGTGAATTATTTAAAGCTTACAATTTAAATAGATCAACAGTGTTAGTGATGTGTCTCATAAACTGATATGATCCTCTGACGTAAACTCAACAAAAATATGCCTGTAAATATTTTGTTGTTGCATTTCATTACAGATAAAATCTAAAAAAAAGATTTTAGATGTGTTTTAGCATAAAGTTTGTAAAATTCAAAAAGATTTTATTTCACTTCATTTTTCGACAACTGATGTTGGAAAGCTGAGTTTCAAAATCTGAAGATGTTGATCATGTCTTGAAATAACTAGTTCATTAATTTGAAACTTGAATTTGAAAACGAAAATTTAAAAAATAGTTGGTTATTATCAACCAAGGTCATTAATTTGGACTTGGTAGATAATCGGATAGTCAAGGTTATTAAGTTGAACTTGATTATCTGTGAGGGTTTACGAAGAAAATTGTGCGATAAAGTCAAATATAATATTGATAGTTTTGTGACAGAAAGCTTATCGTTAGGGGAGCTTGCTTAATAGTGTCAAATGGACAGAAAGCTTGGAGTGCCAAGAAATGATCCTGAATCTAAATGGTCAAATACAAATTGCTTAAAGCTAGTGGGAGATTGCTAAGAGGGAGTCTGAAGTAAGGGAGAGTCTATGATTCAAGAAATGTCAAAGATTTTTGAAGACTCAAAAGAAAACGAAGATTAGCTACGATAAAGATTGACTACAGCAATATCCAAGGGGGAGTCTTTGAATGCATTATGTCTATTGCTTCCGTCAATCATGTTTATAATTGTCAATATGTCGAGTCGTAGTTGTTTATATAGGTTTGAGTGACCAGAAGAAGAGTTTGTAGTGTATAGAACACATTCGCACGAATGTGTAGATTCGTGTGAATGGGACTTCTGATCCATCCCTAGGAGCCATTCGTCCAAAAGCCACATTCGCTCCAGCTGGTACATGCGAATGTGGTTGCCTATAAATAGGAGATCAAAGGTTGTCATTTGTAACTTTTGGACTTGAGAGGGGAAACTCTGTCCATTTGGTTTCACGGTTCTGTACTTTCAAATCATCAATATAAACAAGTTTAATTAGCTTGTTCTTGTGCAAGTCTCCTTCAAACTCGGATTCTGCACGCAATATGGAGTCGTATTAGCCGGTCGGAGCATTCGAGAGCACCGAAACGGTCCACACAGATCTCACATAACCCAACAATCTCACCCTATATATGTTGATGCCAAAATCTCTCTTATGAATACCTGTCTTGAATTCTCTTATTTGCTGATGAAGAGTCCTTGAAGTATATTGCTATAACTATTGCCCTAGACAATTCCTTTATCTTCATCAAAGTCATTCATCCTGACTTTAGAGAAAGGTTCTCTAATCTTCATATCTTTTAATCTGGAAGTAGCTTGGGATCTCTCTGTTTAGGGGAGCCTAGAGGCTACCCTTTAGACCTCAGAAGATGAACCAAATTCCTAAATAACTGAGAGATGTGGAATGTTTTGTTTTTTATGGCCTTTATCAGAATATGATATAGTTAGAACCCATAGAATTTTGTTGAGAAGGCAATGACCTTTAGAAGCTTATGAAGGATTTCATTTTGATCTATTTCAGCCTTTGTGAAGTGCTTGGATTTGAAAATCTGCTGATTGTTCTGTATCAAGCTTCCTGTTGTTTACCGGACAACAATTTTAGGTTTGATTGATAATTTTTAGCTTCTTGATCTGCAATGATGCAAAGTTTTTAAGGAAGCATCACCATTTCAACCCTTATTTGCCTATCATCCTGAATCTTCTCTGCTTCTCTAGCGATTGGTAAAAAGGCTTTTAGAAAATATCAGTTTGAAAATTTCTGGGGTAGAAATAATACTGCCTTTTCTTGAAAGTTTTCTAGATTATTGAAATTCTCATGAAGTTGGGGATTGATTGGTAGTTTGTCAATGTTCAATATCTCCCCCTTTTTGGTATCAGCAGATATGTTGAGAAATGTTTGTAGCATCCCTACTGGTAAATGAAGAGGTGGTCAATTCCTCACCAGTAGTTTAGCTTTTTATGACTGGTAGTTTGTGATAAGTGACTAAGCAATTTGGTATGTATAACTCCTTTTGTTAGGAGGCCAATTGTTGGGAAGATTTTGGTTCAGGTGGTCTATAACATAAAACATGTTGGTGACCATCTACTTGGGATTGGAGACCTCAGTTTTAGCTTGTTCCATCAAATCCTATAGGTTTCAGATTCTAGCATCATTCAATTCAATTTAATGAAATGATCTTCTCACCCACACATAGTAGTTCAATCATCAGTCTATAGGAAGTAGAAACTACTGCACAGTAGACTGCGATACCCTTTTTTCTTGGTACTCCCATTTCCAACTTTTAATGTCATTCTTAGAATGCATACAGCCGTTTCCTACAAGGTGGTCTTGTTTATGACTCTACTGGTAGTCTGTGATCTAGTGAGATCAAATAGAAGGGTTGAAGCCACACATACAATCACATCAATAGGATATACCTTTGATCGATTTCACATCTTCTTCAAGTTAGTTAGGAATTGAATTTTGTAACATCTGAGCATTTGTCGGAAGTATTGATCTCTGTGATTTGTTGGTGAGATTTACTCATTTAAAGATGTTTAGATATTCATCCATCATGAAAGTTTTTCTGATGTTTTTGCAATAATAGACAAAAGTTTTAGAATTTTAGGCAGCAGTGTTGCCTATTGTTTGTAGACATTTAGAAAATATCCTAGAGGTTTTGGTTTTGGTGATGGCTTTTAAGAATAAGTGTGAAAAAGTAATTCATGTCTTTTGTTTGAGTGAATATGCGTGTCACTCTTTTGCATTTGAGGACAAGTGGGCTAGTGAAGTGGATGTAACATGTCAATCATGTTTGTGATGTTTTTCTATCTTGGGTTACCTTAGGAAGGTGATTTTCCTTAAGATAAACAGGGGCAGTGAGCTCACTAAGTCTGAGAGGATAGAGATTGTACCTACATACCTTGAAGATGCCACTACTGTATTGAGAAGTTTGAGAAAATTACTGGATAAAATATTCAGTCTTTTGGCAAACTGCTTGTATAAATCTAGTAGTTTATTTTTCTTTTTGGTAAAACATCTGGTTCATAACGAGAAGTTTAATTTTTGAAAATTTTGATAAGAAGGGGGATAATAGGTAAGTTATTAACACTCTAGGTCATTCAAATTCTAACATTCCAAATCTAGAAATTAGACTTTGGAATGTTAATGTGTCCAGTGATTTTGTGAAAAGATCTTAAGAGTTCGTGTTAGGATCGATTCCGTTACACCGTTGACTGCTTAGATCTCGTATCTTGTGCGGAATCCAAGTACGAGAGTGGATCAGAAAAGAACAAGCTAATTAAATGTTGTTTTCTATTGATTGATATTCAGTATAATACCACGAAAACAAACGAACAGAGTTTCCCTACTCTAGTTCTCAAAAGTACCAATGAATAAGACCCACCACACACACACACACACACACACACATATATATATATATATATATAGAGAGAGAGAGAGAGAGACCATATTCGCACTAGGCTAAACACGGATGGGCGCATGGGTTCGTGCGGACTCACTATTGCGGATCAACATGCGCATCCTCATGAAATCAAAGGAAACCTTAGACATATACATATATAACATAAATACATTCTCTTCAATCCCTAGTCTTGTCTCATATGTTCATCTACGATACGTGATTGACGGAAGCGATAGACATATGCACTCACAGACTCCCCCTTGAATATTGCTGCAGTCAATCTCGTAGCTCTTTATTCCTTCTGAATCTTTATGAAGCTTTAATAGATTCAACACCATAGACTCCCCTTTTATTTAACATATTCCTCATGGATTTGCGTCCTGATTTATCATCTCCCCATTTTGGTAGACTCTCTCTCCAGGCTCCCCTTGCTTTGAGCTTTTCATGATCTCAAGCTGGCTCATTATCAATTCAAAACATTTGTAAGAATATTTATCCATTTTAGGATCGAGAACCTGACTCTTTGCAAGATTGATTATATGACAATACAAATCATATGAGATGTCCAGGTTCAGGAACTTAGCTCTTAACACAAATATTTAGACAGTTAAAGCTTTTTAGGTCACCCTGGATTTGTAACCTGGCTCTAATACAGATTTAACATTTATAAACCCAGGAACAAATTACCTGGCTTTCTCCCACTATCAAATAACTATATAAATTTTACATTCAGAGCATCCAATCACCACAAACCCTCACAGATAATCAAGTTCAACTTAAGGACCTTGATTCATCTGATTATCTACCAAGTCCAAATTAATGACATTGGAGAATTTCACAAATTGTTTTTAGATTTTTCAGTTAAAAACCACAAGTTTCAAATTAATGAACTTGTTTATTTCAGAGACATGTTCAACATACTTAGATTTTGAAACTCAACTTTCCAACATTTGTTGTCGAAACATTAAAATAGAAACACAATTTTTTTGTGTTTTACAAGGTTTATGCTAAAACACTCCGAAAATCTTTTGGTGGAGTTTGAATGTACCGAAATGTAAACTATTTACAAACATATTTTTGTTTGAGTTTGAGTTAGAGGATCATATCAGTTTATGACAAATCACAAGCACCGTTGATCTATATAAACTTTAAGCTCTAAACGATTCACTTAGATTGTCAGTATACTGATCCACTTAAATTCTCACACAAACTTCAATTGATTCAAGATACAAGATTAGTGTATATTGAACTAAACTTATTCGCGTATCCTACCTCAGAATATACTCCCGTATCAAGATTCCCT
Source organism: Helianthus tuberosus (assembly GCA_030545235.1). Classification (NCBI taxonomy): domain Eukaryota; kingdom Viridiplantae; phylum Streptophyta; class Magnoliopsida; order Asterales; family Asteraceae; genus Helianthus; species Helianthus tuberosus. The sequence continues at coordinate 98,369,214 of CM060393.1, read as the reverse complement.
AGATGCAGTCTTACAGGTGAGTATACCTAAATGATATCTGTACCCTGGTTAGTGTGAAGCCTTGAGAGCTCAGGTTAGAACTTCCGTTCAGTCAAAGAGATGAAGGCTCGACTTAAAGGTGTGTTCCACTTAGGAATCTTCTTTACAACTGCACTTAATATATATCTTTCGATATTTTCTTAATTTTTATGCAGAGGGAAAGCTTTAAGTGCAAAAGCATTATACGAGGTCTAGGCCATTGCTGACGCAAAATCAGAAGACCAAGTATAATACCCCATATATCAATAAGTATAAAGACCTAATATCTCAGAATCAGGCAATCTCTCAAACGAAATTTCAGAGTAGTAAGTCCATATATCCGAAAGATGTTCCCCACGAGATAAGAAAGTTATTGATTTTAGGTTTATATCTCGAAATCAATCTACTAAATGTGTAAAAATCTACTAGCATATCATCAGTGAGACCGTTTATCACATTTTGACATTCCATTTCTTTAGCATGTTGTGATTGTCTTACTGATGTATTATCGTTTCCTCTATTTACACAAAACTCTTTTTGAATTTTCTCATGTTTTTGTCATTTTCAAATTTTCAAATGTTTTTGTATTTTCAAATTTTTTACTCCCCCTAAAATCTAAAACATTTAATGAAATTTTGACAAACCAATGTAGATAGCTTCATCTCGCCATCCATTTCTGCATGACATGCTCTGTTTAATATAAAGCACCTCCATGATTTACAACCCAAAACTGATTTTGACATTGTTTAATCATTTGAAAAAAAACTTGTTATACTAAGTTTTGTTTGTTCCGCCGAGAGGGTTTCGGCGTATTCACTTAACATTTTTTTCAAAATTTTTGATTTTTTTCAATTTTAAAAACAACAATTTTTAATTTTTCTGTTTTTCTAATTTTTAGGTTTTTTCATTTTTGTTTTATTTATTATTATTAACAAACAAACACTCCCTGAACTCAACCACATGGATCCTCCTCCTGTGCCAGGCTGCTTCGCTGCTCCTTTTGACATTTAGTTGACTTTCGGAACACCATCACATTCATCTCACCCAATCACTTGAATAAAGCAACCCAGGCCTGTTTGACCTTGGGTATAGTGACACAATACGAATCATTCAGTTTTGGAAAATATTTGTCATTTTTAACAAAAACTTATTCATTTTTATTTTCAATCTTTTTGGTTGAACCGATTTTCCTTTTTCTCACTCACAGAAGTCTTTTGTTTCTTGACCACCCAAATTTGCCCGTTTAAAACATTTCTTTTATAAAATCTTGAATCCTTTGAATGTTTCGTTTTGACAACTCAACTTTTGGTTTCCAGATTTGTTTTGGTTCAAATTTGGAAGTTTTTGATTTCCAAGTTTGTTTTGGCACTCAACCTTTGGTTTCCAAATCTATTTTGCCTCAAATTTGGGTGTCTTCGGTTTCCAAGTTTGCTCTAACTCAAACTTAGTTGACTTCTGGTTAACAACCTTAGATTTATTTTTCTCAACATCAACAGGCTTCAGATTTGGACGTTTGCTACCAACGTGTCCAATTTGTTAACATTTAAAGCATGTTTTCTTTGAAACATCTTTGGCCTATTGTTGTTGTTTCTTCTGAGCATAGAATTCCTCATTAGTCTATCGACCAAATCGGATTTCTTTCTCTTCCTCAGAACTTACTCCATGAACAAAGTTCATCTTTTTTATGAAGATTTGACTTTTCAGAACATTTCTTTTGATTTTGTTTCTTTTTATAACCCAACCCAGCCTTTGTGTTTTTCTTTGTGTAACTAGGTTTGTTATAAAAAGTTTTCCTGCTCGCTTTTCCTGCAAATTTATCAATTTCAGACTTTTTGATTTCTACCAGTTTAAAAACTTTGTCAATCTTATCCGCAATCACATTTTGAATCAGAACTTCAATATCTGAGTATAATTTGTCTGATCCAACCATATAATAAGCCAAGATTATTGGATCATCATTCGAATTTATCTCAGATTTTGAATTCTTTAGATAATTTTTATGAAAACTTTCCTCATCTTCATCATGTGATTCGGACTATCATTTTTGGTAGAATCTTCTTTCAAAACGCTTTCAACGACCTTACCTACCACCTTTGAATCATCAACATCATCAGATTTGGAGTAAGTCACATCAATGTTATCTGGGAATTGATCAACCATGTCGAAAGCTTTTGCCACCTTTTCGTCATCATAGAATGTAAATTTTTTCTCAAACGGTGGTGGAACCTGATGATATTCTGAACCAATTCCTTTCTTGTTTTTCTCAGAATCATTATCATCCAGTTTAATGTTGAAAATACGTTCAAGAATGTATGAAGAAGCATGATAACTATGTAATTTATTATTTACTTGTTCCAATTCATCCATTTTACGTTTAAGCCCAGCAACTTCATCAATATATTTATTTACAACATGTTTTATTTTATATTTGTTTTCAAGAAGTTGGACGTTTCAGAATATTGTGCAAGTCTAGCTTGAATACGTTTCATTTGGCTTTTCACAGTTTCATAAGCTTCTTTCGTAATATGATATGAAATTTTCATTACATCATATTCTTTTTTCATTTCTTGAACCGTATTTTCTTTTTGTAAACATTCTTCGCTGCTTGCTGAACCCTTTTGTTTCAAAATTTCATTTTCTTTTTCTTTTTCAAGATCCTTGCATTTTTGTGTCAGCACTTCACCTTTTTGTTTCAAAATTTTCATTTTCAAGCATTTCTTTACATTTTTCTTTGAAATCTCTTTTAATTTTAGTAAATTCAGCGTTTCTGGATTTTAAGTTTTCATCTTTCTCAGTACAGGCACTGCATGTTTCCACGCATTTCCTGCATTGTTCATCATTTTTATTATTAAATTGTTCATTGATTTTATCATTATTACCCATTGATTCATCCTTATTTGACGACTGAGAAGATTTAGTTTGAGTTTTTACCTCAGCTTTTTCTGGCACTACAGCTTCTTTTGCTGTCTCCTTCTGCTTTTCATCAATCTTCTGTCGACTTTCATCAACGACTTCTTCTGCTGCCTTTTTCTGATCTTCATCACTTTTCTGTTGAATTTCATCATCGGCTTCTTCTGCCGTTTAACTCATCAACCACCTTCTCAACAATTTTTTCAAGTTTTTTCTTCTTCTTTCTTCTTCAAACTTGCCAGCATCACCTCTCTTATTCACTTCTCCATGTTCGGAACATAGTTTTTATCTATAAATTTCTTCGAATAAAGTTCTTCAGAAGTAGGAATGACCTCAAGCAGTGCTTTAAAAATAACACTTCTTGATTCCACTACTGGATTTCCTTGAGAATCTGTGTAACATCCTCTCTTTTTATCCCATCTACCTGCTCGTTTAGCTTCTTCGAAAGCTGCTTGCATTTCCTCCAACCTGATACACGCAATGTTTCTTTCTCTCGTAGTTTTCTCTCTAACTTGATCAGATTTCACTTCAGCAACCAATGCAAGCTTTTCTTTTGGAATGTATTTATTCCAATTGAATCCCTTGTCATTTTGAGGAACCACCAAAGCTTGTTTTCGCTCTTTAGACGAACCTTCACCAATCTGTTTTTGATTCATCTTTGGCGGTTGTTCATTGGTTCGATGGTAGATTGCTTTCTGGTAGTAATTGTTTTGGAATGGATTAACATTTTCATTCACCTCTCTGTTTGAGCACTCTCTCTTGAAGTGTCCTTTTTGCTTGCATTTGAAGCATGTAACCTTAGATTTGTCAAATCCCAGTTTCGTGTTTGGACCTTCAAGACATTGCCTCCCGGTAATTTCCATAAATCTCTGTGCCCTCCTGATGACACTAGCTGTTAGGTATTACTTCGCACTCACACGCACGCGGCTAACCGGAAAGGAGTCGGTATAGGGTTAAAGTAATTAAAACAATACTACGGCTCGGGCCTTAAGAACTTGAGGTATTTCTATTTAATTACTAAAACGAATATAATACGAGAAGTGATACGAGTAACAAAAAAACGAGTAATTAACCGAACCAAAATTACGCAGCAGAATAACAACCCAAATAATAAACTAAATTATTTGCAACCAACTCAAAAACCAAGATTGTATTCAAACCATAATAAGCAAAACTGATTAGTCCTAGTTTGCTACTGTTCTTGTTCGAATATGCAATCAATCACAACAAAAAATATGAAATATATTTGTTGTACCTTGAACGTGAGTGGAAGCTTTGCTAATTCTTGATTGGCTAAACAATTAATTCAAAGAAAAACTTGCTTTGGTTCTTCAAACAGTGCTTGCGACGGCAGACTTGGAACAGAACTTTACGGCACACTTTTACGGCAAATAATAATCCACACAAAAACAATATATAATACTAATCAAGTGCAGAAAATTAAAGATGGACACAGAGAATTTACGTGGTTCGATTGCGGTGTGCAATCTATGTCCACGGGCAACGAACAGGTATAGGATCAATATTCGACATAAATGAGTCGGTCTGAGTCAAATCTAAGTCACTAGAGAGGCGGAAACAATCTAGTAACTGAGAATCGGTGTTAGAATGTGAGTAGAAGCAGAGAAATACACTTTAAACAGGTTTTCCATTGATTTTAGACGTTAATACACGCAGAGAATTTGACAGCACTTCGTGACAACTTTCACCGAACCGTTCCAAATGGAAAACACAACACCCCTATTTATAGGGATTCCATTCCGCACGAAATGACATGATCCATTTCGTACGAAATGGCAAAGTCCATTTCGTACGGAATCGCCATACAACATCCATTTCGTGCGAAATGGTACAAAACACAAATAACTTTAACATTTTACACTTTAACCCTTGTTACAAGCTACTGACACGACCTAGACTGATGACGTAGGCGATAGACATTGTGTAGCAAAAAACTCCCCCTTGGATATTGCCGGAGTCTTCAGTCAGGCTGTCTTAAAAAACTTCCTTTCACAGAGACTTGAACTTTTCCTCTCCCTGCTTTGGCTTTCTCTTCAACAAACTCTTCAGTTTTTCATTCTCTTTAGTAGCTTTCAGTTTTTCTTCAGCTTGCATCCTCATCCATTTACCTCGAAGCTCTTCACATTCCTTTCTTTCTTTTTCAGCTTTCAAAGCCTCTTCTTTCTCAATCTTCCTCCATTTAGAAGACCATGCATTTTCAGAATTGATTCCTTTCTGAAAACATATTGTTGCAACTTTCTGAAACTGCAACGCCTGATCTTTATCTTCAGCTTTGTATCGAATCTTGTTTACGAATAAACACTCGATATCCTTCGCTGAGCAGTTGACTATCCACATAGGATCATACAATCGAATGTATCTGATTTCATTCTCTACTTTGTATGTGATCACAGCTTCAGTTGACATACAACTGTACACCCAACATAAGAACATTTGTGAAAATCCTGTTCCATTTTCGGCAACGGGATATTCTTAATCACACTGGGCTTCTTAATCTGCAAGATCGTTTCTTCTATGCCTGTAACTGGATCCACCCTCTTCACTTTCTTCGGTTGATGTGGCTTCCAGTGTTTAAAGTCTTTGAAAGCTTCAAACGTCATTAATCCCCATGTAGGCATATCACGCTCTCTGACAGGATAAGTCAATGTTCTGACTTTTGGCAGTTCTTCTACATCCCACCATGGCAAAGACATTATGTCTTGAATGTATTCAAAATACTGAACACCATACTCTCTTCGAATTGCATACGCATTAACCTGCGGCAGATACCCCCAACTAATTATGTCTCCCAAAGAAACTTCTCTGTCTCTCTTGTAAAACTTCAACGGTCTCTTGAACTTTCTTTCAGTATCTTTTCTGAACCATTTCTTACGTTCTTCTTGCTGTTCATCCTTAGACATTTCACTAAAGCTTTTATTCTTTATACTTTCTGCCACTTTTCTTCGTAACTCATCTTCATTAGCCTGACTGAAGATTTCTGCAAGCGTTGGAAAGTTAGAAGTATCAACATTCTTAGACTGTTCTTCATCACTGCAGTCTTCAACTTCAACTCTGTCATAATTATCAGCATCTTCAACGTATTTATACTGGTATTCAGGCTGCTGATTGATGTCGAACTGATTCAATTCTTCTTCAAAATCAAAGTGAAAATCATTTTCTTCAACATGCGTTATCTTTATGATCTCTGCTAGAGTATAAGTGTGCAAGATCTCTCCTTCCTCAACATCATGATCGAGACATAGAATCAAACGTTCACTCTTATCAACACTATCATCAACTTTCTCATCATCATGCTCCCCCTCACTTTCAGCATTCTCTGGTTCTTCATTATCATCATCATGAAGATAATCATCAACATTCTCTTCATTTGACTCTTTAGTAACCTTGATACCTGAAGTACCCTGATCGTCACCATCATTACCGTCATCATCATCATCATCATCATCATCATCACTATTTGCAGAATAAACATCATCTGCATCATCTTTCAAAATATCATCATCTTCTTCATCTTCATCATCATCTTCATCATCTTCATCATCTACATCATCAACTTCTACATCATCATCAAATACACCAGAAACTGAAGATATAAGACAAGGATCAAGAATATTTGTTTCTGGATCTTCTGTTGTCTCTGACACAACAATTGCCCTTTCACTCACTTCAGCAACACTTTCAATTTGAACACCTTTGCCTTTGTTTTTCATTTCAGCTTCAATCTCAGCCTTTCGTCATGCCCTGACTTCTTCAAGCTGGATCTCTTCAAATCTTTGTTCCACAGGCTTTCCGATCAAACTCTCCAATACTTTATTCATCATATACATTTCATGTTCTTTCTTTGCATTGATGGCTTCCAACTCTTTGTTTTTCAGCTTGAAATATTCATTCTGTTCATCTCTTCTAGCTTTTTCTTCTTCTAACTCTGCAATTCGAACTTTCATAATATCAATCTTAGCTTGATCAGCTTCAACTCTTTTCAACAAAGATGAATTTTCAGCTTCAACAGTCTTTACACGCTTTTCTAACTTCTTTTTCTCAACTATCACCTCTTCCACCTTCTTCTGTGACTTCTTTACAACATCATCAGTTACAAAGTTAAAATCTCCAATGTCTTCAAGAGGAATATTCTCTGGAATCTGCGGAAAATCTTTAAATCTAGACGATCCAGGAGTCGTTTGTACTGGTGGTTGTGAAGTTGGTGGTGTTTGTAGTATGTGTGGTGAAGTTATAACAGGTTGTTCATGAATTGGTGTAGACATACGAAGTTGTGGTGATGATAGTGGTGATTGTACATGTGGTGGTGATGGTTGATGTGGTGATGATGGTTGTTTTGGTGGTGATTGATGTGGTGGTGATGATTGTTGTGGTGGTGATGGTTGTTGTGGTGGTGGAGTAGGTTTTGGTTTTAGCTTGATTTTTAACTTCCTCACTGCAGGAGATACAACACGTTTCCTTGCATTAGATTTCTTTCTTCCTCCAGATGATGGTGGTGTTTGAACATTCTGAACATGTTCTAGAGATGGAATATACAAATCATCATCGTCATCTCCACTCCTCTTTCTTTTCTTCTATTTTTCTTTATCAGAAATTACCTTTTTCCAACATTCAGTTTCATCAACCTCTGAATCAGATGAGCTCTTTTCTTCATCGTCACCTTCCTCACCAGCTACTTTCTCAGCTTCAAGATTTTCAGTAAGAGACTTCAATAACTGTTCAGATTCAGGAGATAAACGACCTGGATCTCTTTCAGCATCCGCTTCAGTTTCATCTTCCTCTGGTTCATCGACCAGCATTGTCTCGACAACTTTCTTTTGATGTTTCTTTTTCGGTTGTGAAGATGAACCTTCTTCTGCTTGAACTTTAGGAGTTGTCTTTCTACTCATTTTCTTCTTTTCTTCTTCTATGAACCACTCACTTCGCGTTTCCTTGAATTCTGCTAACGTAGCTAATTCATCTGCTGCACTTTTCTCTTTCATTTCTTCATCATTTCTCCATTTCAGATGATTAACTGGATCTGGATCTTCATAATTAGCACTCTTGATGAATCCAAATATTTCTGCCTTTGTTTTTGGTTCTAGCCGATTTTTTTGATACCTGGATAATATAATCAACGTCTCATTATCCATGTGGTACAACGCCAATAAATCATTATCTTCATCTTTCACTAGATCCGGATAAGCATGATCAAGCATCATTTGTACAAATCTCGGATATATCCAGGTTTTACTGCCTGATGTAATGTTTTCTTTCATGTAATGGAAAATGATTTTTGAAAAATTGTACTTCTTGTTCAACACTAATGCAGTCACCATGCACATCTGGTAATCTCTCATCACATCATATCCACCCTTTCTATGACTAAGAGCATGAACCACTGAATGGATGAAAAATTTGTAAGGCTTTGAGAAACATGCTTTTGAATAGTTTGCACTGTTCAGCGGACCACTATATCCCATCCTCAACATACATCCCTTAACCATTCTCTCTAGAATCTTCGTTGGCGAATCTTCATCATCCGGAAAATCTAGCACTTCACGGACAAGTTGTTCAGTGATGACGATCTCTTTATCTTCACCATTTAGGCTAACACTTGAAGTTATCACTTTACTTTCTTCATCATAAGTAGCATTCTTCCAGAAATGTTCAATATGGGATCTGAAAACTCTGTGCTGATTCGTCAACGCCTTTTGAATCGGTAGACGTTTTATGAATTCCAGAATATCCTTGAATACGACCATCTTTGGAAGCTTTTCATCATAAACACAACACGTGTTATGTGATGGATCAAATTCAACATTAGAAACCTGAAATATAAACACAATCAACACTTTAAACACTTTTGAACAATTTTCAAAACAAACATACTTCACACGAAATGGTTTTAAACAAATTGGCCTTTCAAACGAAATGTATTTCAAACGAATTGGCCTTTCAAACGAAATGGATGTCAAACGGAATGGCCATTTTTAAACGAAATGGATGTCAAACGGAATGGCCATTTCGCATGATTTGGAAACATTAACAATGTGCCATTTCGTACGAAATGTATTGTCATTTCGTTTGAATCTACAGTGATGAACAGTGAAATTACACGAATGGCCATTTCGCATGATTTGGAAACATTAACAATGTGCCATTTCGTACGAAATGTATTGTCATTTCGTTTGAATCTACAGTGATGAACAGTGAAATTACAGACTTCAACTCTTGATTTTATGATGAAATTGAAACCCAAGATATGTTCTATAACAGATTCCGAGTACATGAATGAGTTTTATTTTCATTTTGATCCACAAAATCATCTTAGATCTGAGTTCAAAGTTCCTGTGTTCATCGAGTTCATACGATTCAAGATATCTAGTCCAAATTGAAACCCTAGATCTAATCTAAAACATATTCCGAACACACTGAAGTGTTTTTCATACAATTTGGTCCACAAAATCAACCTAGATCTAAGATCAAAAGACTGTTCTTCCGAGTTCAAGAGAAAACGATAGATCTGGTTCAAATCAACATCATCCTCACCTTTCCCATGATCTAAGTTGTGTAAACCAACTTAAACAAGGATTACGAGCAGCAAAAACAACAGATTTCGGCTTGAAATCACAAGAAATTGATGAATCGCCTCAAATCGCTTGAAAGTGAACGTGTTTGGTGCGGAATGGAGAAACTGAGGTTTCAAGCGATATGGGAACCTTTATATAGACATGTCCATTTCGTATGAAATGAACAAAGAGGCAATGTGACATTTTCACACGACATGGGCATTTGAAACGATATGGCCATTTCATGCGAAATGGTCATTCCGTATGAAATTTCAATTTTTCAAAATTTTTCAAATTTTTCAAATTTTTGATTATTTTTTAACTTTTTACCATCACACCCAGTTAACCAAGTCCAAATTAATGACCCTGGTCAACTGTTTAGCCTGCCAAGTCCAAGTTAATGACCTTGGCTGACCTATTTATGATCTCGCTGACATTTTGAAACAGATTAAGTTCAAATTAATGAACTTTGATACATTTCGAGCAATTACCAACATTTTTTCTCAAACTTTTTCTTATCCAACCCCATGATCCAACATGTTTAGCACTATGAGACTTTGATCATCAGATCCCCAACGTCTGTCGTCGAAAACAAGATGAAAAGATAAATCTTTTTGGATTTTCAATATATTAGCTAAACAACTAGAAACATGAAACTGTAATTTGTACAAACATATTTACAGACAACTTTTTGTGAGTATGTGATAGAGGATCATATCAGTTTATTGAGACACATCAGCTGCACCGTTGATCTAAAATTTACCACTTAAAGCTTTTAAACAATTCACCCTAGATCATCGATATTGTGGTCCACTTAAACTCCTCTAGGATGTTCGTAATGCTTACCGATACGTTTAAGGTATATTAAAATCCTATGGGCCCCACAATCTAAGCATATCCCTACATCATGTAATGTACTGACCCGAATAACGCTTTTAAACTTTCATCAACTGTGATTTGTGCAAAAATAACTTAGAACACTTAAACATTAACGATCAGGTCGATACTCCCGTATACGCAGAGATCGTCCAATGTTTAAGTAAAATAAGGAAAAATAAAACAAGTTGAAAGTGTTTAGGCTTTAACCACCAGTTCGATACTTCCGTATACGCAGAGGTGATCCAAAGCTTAAACGAAACACCAAAGAAACTAAAGCAGAACGATTAGGCATTAACATCCAGGTCGATACTCCCGTATACGCAGAGGATGTCCAATGCTTAATCAAAATAAAGAAATCAAACAAGTTTAAATTTTTGCAAAAAGAAAACACAAAATCACAGTGACTTTTTAGCAAAATTGTGAAAGCTCACAAACTTACCAGTTTTATGTTCTAAGACAATCAGCAATTACCGAGCAGGCACATAGTCAAGAAGGACAAAACTAAGTACTATGCATTCGACCGTGTTTCCCACCAGACTTAGGCATTTTGCGTTATGTTTGTATCGTTTTTGCAAAACTACTAGTCTTAGCTGAGTCTGTCGACACATCCCTAGTGAGACTGTTTAAAACTTTATAAAACTTCACATTTCTCTAGCGTGCACAGATAGTCCACTGATGTACTATCATTTTCTCTATATACAAAAAAACTCGTTTTTACTGTTTTTGGATTTTGAAATTTTATCATGTTTTTGTATTTTCTATAAACTTTCTCCCCCTAAAATCAAAAACATATTTTTGTGTTTTTGGTTTTATAAAAAGTAGTAAAGAAACTGTACAGAAAAACATGACAACAAGACGCAGATCACTTCCGATCGCCGTCCTCCTCGGCTTTACACTCTATTACCCTCCCAGAAAACAAATTTTTCAACCCGTTCAATTTTAAAAGATAGTTAAATCTTGTTTTATCAAAGGGTTTTGTGTAAAAATCAGCTCTCTGATCATCGGTGTGTATATGATCAATTCGAATCAGTTTTTTCTCGTAACAATCGCGAATAAAATGATGTCGAATTTCAATATGTTTCGTTTTAGAGTGTTGCACTGGATTTTTAGTTATATTAATTGCTGCCTCATTGTCCACAAAGATTGGAGTATCCAAGAACTGCAAACCATAGTCCCTCATTTGCTGCTGGATCCAGAGGATCTGAGAGCAACAGCTGGAAGCCAAAACATATTCAGCTTCACATGTTGAGAGAGCGACTGTGGTTTGTTTCTTGCACTGCCAGGTGACTAGCCGAGTTCCGAAGAACTGACACCCAATAGTTGTGGACTTTGCATTAAGCTTACAGCTCCCGAAGTTAGAATCAGCATAACCAGTAAGAGAAAAGTCACCAGATTTAGGATACCACAAGCCGGTGCTTGGGCAACCTTTAAGATACCATAAAATTCTCTTCACAATCGTCAGATGTGACTGTCTCGGACTTGACTGATATCGGGTGCAGAGGCATGTTGGATACATGATGTCCGGTCTTGACGCAATCAGATACATTAAAGATCCATTGATTGACCGATAAAGCGTCTCATCTACTTTCTCTCCACTTTCATCTGGACATATCCCATGATTTTGAGCCAAGGGGGTTGAAATAGGAGATGATTCGGACATGTTGAATTTGTCCAACACATCATTCACGTATTTGGTTTGGTGTATGAAGATTCCATCGGGAAATTGCTCAACTTGAAGCCCTAGGAAAAACTTCATCTCCCCCATCGAACTCATTTCAAACTTTTTCTTCATAACCTTCTCAAATTCTTTGCACAGCTCATCGTTCGTCGATCCAAAAATGATATCATCAACGTAGATTTGAACGATAAGTAGATGCCCTGCAACCTCTTTTGTAAACAAAGTACTATCGACTGTCCCTCTGGTGAACCCGTTGGTCAGCAGATGTTGGGAAAGCGTCTCGTACCAGGCTCTCGGGGCCTGGTGTAATCCGTAAAGCGCTTTGTCGAGTATATAGACCTTGTCTTTGTGCACTGGATCGGTAAAACCCAATGGTTGTCTAACGTACACTTCTTCTTTGATCTTTCCGTAAAGGAATGCAGATTTGACATCTAATTGGTAGGCCTTGAATCCTTTCCAAGACGCGAATGCCAGGAAGATTCTAATTGTCTCGAGTCGAGCAACGGGCGCATACACTTCTGTAAAATCGATGCCTTCTTGCTGACTAAAACCTTGAACTACCAACCGTGCTTTGTTCCGTACAATTACCCCTCTATCATCCCGCTTACACTTGAAGACCCATTTGGTCTTGATCAGCTTTTGATTTTCTGGTAAATCAACCAATCTCCATACTCTGAGCTTCTCAAACTGCAGTAGCTCCTCCTGCATTACATTTACCCAGCTATCTTCAGTTAATGCTTCTTTATATGTCTTTGGCTCTACCTGCGAAATAAAGCATTTCAATGAGAATTCTTCCTGTAAAGGAGCTACAGAAGAATAAAACCATGTAAGCCCTTTATTGATTTGTTCTCGAGTTTTCACTCCACTTTGAAGATCTCCAATGATTTGTTCCGATGGATGGTAAGACAAAGTTCTCGGCATGACTGTGTCTGGCACGCTCACTTCCGATTGCTAATTTGTGATATCCTGATCACCCGTGTGATCAACAGCATTCGTAGTCTCAATATTTGGTTCCTCGTCATAAACTGGATCGGTTTTCGGTTCTAAGTCGTCAGATTGATCAAATACTGGATCTGTTTCAACTGGAGTTTCATGTGCAGTTCCACTTCGACCAGCCTCGTGATCATTTGCACCCACGTTGGGCTGAGAAACTACCAACGGTCTCGGCACTTGATCTTGCGAAAGAGAATGCTATTGTTGGTATAAGTATGCTAGTTCCTCCTCACTTGGCTCAGTCGGCAACTAGAATGACTCCTAGAGTTTTTCATAATAAAAAAGCAATCTGTTTCCGGGAAGTTGTTCCGGAGCAGTAAACCTTTGACAGTCAACGTGTTGAACTTGTATGATCTTCCCTAAACATGGAACAAATACTATCTTCAATGGGCTCGCATAACCTACAAAAAAACCTTCGTTAACTTTTGCACCAAATTTACCATCTGGATCAATAAATGTGCATGGTGATCCAAAAGGTTCTAAGAATTTCAGATTTGGTTTATAGAGATGAAGTAATTCGAAGCAGGTTTTCTTGTACTTCTTTACTGTAAGAACACGATTTAGCGTGTAACATGCTGCAGCAACTGCTTCACTCCAAAAGAATATCGGCAATTTGGAATCGGCTAGCATGGTACGAGCTGTTTCGATCAGTGTGCGATTCTTTCATTCTGCGACACCGTTTTGTTGTGGAGTATACGATGCACTGAATTCATGAAGAATGTCTTTGTCATTGCAAAATTCGAGCATACGGTTGTTTTTGAACTCCGTTCCGTTGTCGCTTCGAATTCGTCTGATCGGCAGTTTGTACAGCGTCTCCATCTTTTTGAATAAAATCATCAACGAATCAAATGTTTCATCTTTTCTTTCGAGACACATCACCCATGAAAATCTTGTAAAGTCATCAGTCACCACTAGACAATACAGATCTCCACTTACGCTCTTCACATTAACCGGTCCAAAAAGATCCATATGGAGTCTTTCTAGAGGTAGTCTGATGGAGTTCAAGAGCTTCTTTGGGTGTGACTTCTTTGTTTGCTTCCCCTTTTTGCATTCTACACAATCATCATTCAGATGGAAAATTTTCAAATTAACACCTTCAACAAGATCATTGTGGACTAAGAAATTCATTTTTCTCACATGGATGTGACCCATCTTACGATGCCACATTCTTGATTCTTTTTCAGTTGCTTTTGTTTTAGTTAAAAAACATTTTGGTTTCTTGTCTGATGTTGTTGCGACGCTCATGTCTAGGACATACAGATCGTTTTCACGAGGAGCGCGCATCAACACCATATCTTCTGGAATTTTAAAATATGGTTTAATGATCAAACACTCATTTTTTGTAAAATGAACTGTGAACGACTTGTCACAAACCTGCGATATGCTCAACAGATTGTTTTCAAGTTCAACGATGTAGTTTACTTTATCAAACGTTACAACTCCATTGGTAAGAATTCCTTCACCAACGATTCTTCCTCCCTGAGTTCTCGCAAAGCCAACATATCCTCCATTAATTGATTTAACATTATAGAGTAGTGCTAACATCCCAGTCATATGCCTCGAGGCGCCGCTATCCATGATCCACTTGGAGACGATCGACCTCGGAAGCCCCTGCACACATCAAAGACATTCATTTAAACAACGATACCCAAGATTTTTCAATATTTGGTACAGTACCAAACATAATATCATGAGCCACGTCAACTTTTGGAATGTTGAAGACAACTTTTGAAACAACAGGTTTTGACTTGGATTTTAGATCTCCCTCCTTGATTGGTGGGAATTCTTCAATCAATTTGTCCAATTCAAACTCAAGATTTTCATTATTAGTTACAACGATTGTCGGCTCAGATTTCAAAACCTTTTCCATTTTCTTTTCTTCAAACGTTTTCGTTTTAGGATAAACCTTTGAAGTATTTGGAGATTTTGAAGATTCACCAATCTCAAAGGTTGATTTTGACTTGTCCACGGACTTCAAAGATTCACCGCGTTTCAAAATACGCACTGGGGGAACCATCGGTGTTTTTCCTTTAACATCATTTGAAGTTTTAGGTTTGGGTTTCTGGAAAACTGGTTTTTCAATCGTTTTAACACACTGTTTGGCCATGTGACCAATTTCATTGCAACGATAACAGACTCTTTTGTAGTATTCAATAAAAGTAGATCTGTTGGTCTCATCTCTAATCTTTTTGGCTGCAATGAAATCGTCAACAGCTTTCTGACTAAAGATATAATCTTTTTCATCAACTGTGTTTTTTCCTGCAACAAATACATCACTCAACTTTTCTTTTGGCTTAACCTCTTTTTTAGCCATTTTCTTCTCAAAACTGACACCTTTCTTTTTGAAATTGTTACCATGTCTTTTGTTATGACCATTGTTACCCACCCATTCTTTCTTTCCCGGGTTGTTTGGTTGTTGTTTCACAAAGGATTTTTTCGGTTTTGATAGAAATTCGTTGTTGTTAACTTCCGAAATATCAATTTCCACAAGTTTGAACACTTTTTCAACATTTTCCAATTTCGCATTCTGAATTGGATACTCAAAATCAGTATAGAGTTTGTCAGTTCTGATCATTGTGTAAACCACAATGATCGAATCGTCATTCATAACTTTATCTGATTTTGGGATGAATTTGTCCAGAAAATTTCCGTCATCTTCAAAATCAGAATTGGAATTCTCCAAATGAGTTTTAACCGTTCTGAAATCAGAGTTATCACTTTCTTCATCCAACACTTGATCAACAACAGTTTTAATCACTTGTGGCTCGTTGTCGGTGTCAGATGGAGAGAATGTAACATCAATGTTTTCCGGTAACTCATTTTCTACAGTTCTCAACTTGAGATTCAAAGTTGCTTCCACCCCATCTGGATATTTTTGTGTATAATGATTCCACATTGGGGGTGGAACATTGTTGAAAGCAGGTTTAGCATTAGGTAGTTGAGGAACAATTTGATCAATTACATAAGATGAAGCAATATAACTGATCAATTTCTTATCAACTCTTTCTTTTTCAATACGTATCAATTCAAGTTCCTTTTTCAAAGATGCGATTGTGTCCAGATGAATGTTAATCTCCATCTGCTTTTCCATGACAGTTTCTTTGAACAAATTAGTAGCTTTATCATTTTCTATACTTTCCTTTTGAATCATTTTGATTGAACATGATAAAGTGTCATAAGCTTCTTTCACATCATTAAGATCAAATTTTACGTTGTCAGTATATTTCTTCAATTCTTGAAACTGTTTGTCTTTTTCAAGACAATCCATGCAGGGTTTTAAACAGTTTTCGCATGGTGTTTCAGAAATTGAATCAATCTTTTCAAAAACCTTTTCTTCTTTATCAGTTTTAATTTCCGGTTTACCAAACTCGTCAGACTCAGACTCTGATTTTTCTCCTGATTTGATATCCAGATTTTCAGATTTGAACTCAGACTCCTTTTCGATTGACTCTGTTTCGACAGACTCCGTTTTGACATACTCCATTTTGACAGACTCCGTTTCGACAGACACTGACTCTTGAGTTTTGTCTACCTCTTTCAGTTTGACCATCAGCGCCTTGTCAGCTATCTCCTTCAGAGTTTCTTCATTCATTTCTTTAGAAACATCTATGATTTCTTCAACCGGAGCTTTTTCGACGTCATATTGTGGACAAAAACCTGTAGTTGGCTCACTGAAGAATCCTGCAAAAGAATCAAACATGTTAGGAGGCATTATGGATTTAAAAGAATTAGCAATAATCTCCTGTTCTGATTGATAATAATAAACTTCTGTTGCTGCCTCTTCAAGCTCTGCCAGACTCTCTTCACTCATTACTTCACCGACTTCCCTAGTTTCAACAACACATTCTGGCTCTTTAACAATCTCCGCGATCATAGCCAGACCCTCACCTGGAATATATTTATCCCAACTAAACCCTTCTGCAACCTTCTCATCATCCTGATTAACCAAAAGAGCCTTTTTTGGTTTGTTTTCAATTTGAGGTATTGGATTGAATGGTTGCTGACTATTTTTGTGATAGATTGCTTGTCGGTAATAGTTATTTGTGAACGGATTCTGATGATTGTTTACTTCCCTGTTTGGACATTCGCGTTTGAAACGCCTTTTTTCTTTGCATTTGAAGTACGTAACTTTTGCTTTGTCAAATCCAAGCTTACAATCAGGTCCTGATAGACTGTTTCGTCCGGTTATTTCCATAAACCTTTGTGCTCTCCTCACTAAGCTCGCCATTCCCCATTTGATATCAATAAGCTCTAATTCTTAAGGATCAATTTGATCGTAATCCTCCTTTGTCATATCTGGATTACCGATCCTTCCAGCAACTAGACTCTCATATGATTCAAGAACGGAAGCTAATAGTGCGATGTGTTGCTTTGTAGCTGCTTCTGCAAAATCTTGACCATTTTTGATGCTTACAGCAATATTGCACTGTATCCCAGAAACGTTACTTTGATTATTTGAACTTGATGAACCTTGAGGAGACACTTGTTCTTGAACTTTAGGATTTGGTTCATAACTTGTGAATGGTGAATAGTTGTTGTTTGGTGTGCTTTGAGAAACTCCAGATGTAGGCTCAACACTAAATGCTGTCTGAATTTTTGGACTTGGGGTAGATGTTGCTGATGAGCTTCCTTTGTAGTACAATTGAACATCTTGTTGTACATTAGAAGATTTCATTTTTCTAATCTTTTTAAGTTCAAGCTCATGCGATTCAATTTTCTCGATGAACGTGCTTAGATTGAAACCAACATATTCCAAGTTATTTTTCAAAACCAACAAATATGTGCCCCACTCATCATACGGTAAAGCATCTGCCAACTTGTCAACCCATTCTTCATCTGTTTTGTCAATACTCAAACGCTACATTTCTACAACCAAATGCAATATCTCTCGATCAACTCTTTTGTTGCTCACCCTTAATACCCGTAAAAATATCAAATTCCTTTTTCAACAATGCCGTTTTGCTCTTTATCATTGAAACACTTCCAAGAAACTTCACTTTTAGTGCATTCCAGACAGACTGTGAGTTATCCTGATGTTGTAGTAGAACTAAAATATCTTCTTTGATTGCTTGCTGCAAGATACTCATCATTTTCTTTTCAGCTTTAAAACTTTCCTGTTCAAGTGGAGTTAACTGATTAAGTGTTTTCTCAATACCCGCTCCATTTGTCGGAGGTACATACTTTGACTCAATTTTCATCCAACACTCAAAATGATTTGCCTGTACCCAGGTTTTAAACCTCTCTGACCACCCTGAATATTCGTCAATGTTCATTAATTTTGGTGGCTTTTGCATTGTACCAAGCTCATTTTCCATGTTTACGTTCTGCACAATACTCGCTGGAGTTTGAACTGCTGTCATTCCCCCCCCGGAAAACATGTTATAAAATTCTTGGTTATCCATTTTAAGCTATGAAAACAGTTTCGAAAAATTTTCTAAGTATTTGAAAATTTCACTTTTCAAACGAAATGACTTCCACACGGTTTGGATTTTCAAACGGAATGAATCTTCAAACGAAATGGACTGTTTTCAAACGGAATGGATTTTCAAACGAAATGATCTTTCAAGCGAAATGACAATTTCAAACGAATTGGAATGCCATTTCGTGCAAAATGAGTAACAAGGTTCCAATTCGTGCGAAATGATCAGACAATATGGATTTTCAAGTGAAATGGTCCAATTCGTGCGAAATGGACAAAATTTTCAAACGAAATGGTAAAACTTCACACGAAATGGTTCATTTCGTACGGAATGGACACAAATTTCACACGAAATGATACATGTTCACACGAAATGATGTTTTTGATACTTTTTGATCAATTTTAGTCCGAATTAAGGTCTGTAACTTTGAAGGATTGATTAAAATGATGTTTTACACGTTATATCCAAATCTCAGTCCATTTTGTCCGTGGAATCGTTCAAAAATCCAAGAATGAGTAGAAGTAGAGAGTTCTAAACTATTCAAAGCACTGATTCAGCCGATTTGACTCATCCTGAGCTCTGATACCACTTGTAGGATCGATATTCGACCTAAACGAGTCAGTCTGAGTCAAATCTAAGTCACTAGAGAGGCGGAAACAATCTAGTAACTGAGAATCGGTGTTAGAATGTGAGTAGAAGCAGAGAAATACACTTTAAACAGGTTTTCCACTGATTTTAGACGTTAATACATGCATAGAATTTAACAGCACTTCGTGACAACTTTCACCGAACCACTCCAAATGGAAAACACAACACCCCTATTTATAGGGATTCCATTCCGCACGAAATGACATGATCCATTTCATACGAAATGGCAAAGTCCATTTCGTACGGAATGGCCTTATAACTTCCATTTCCTGCGAAATGGTACAAAACACAAATAACTTTAACATTTTACACTTTAACCCTTATTACAAGCTACTGACACGACCTAGACTGATGACGTAGGCGATAGACATTGTGTACCAACAACAGGGTTTCTTCTTTTATTACTTTTTTGGTGACAAGATTACAAGTACAACATATGACAATATATAGGGAGGCTAATCTAGGGTTACATAAACATGTGGGCCATAAAAAAACACATAAAGGGTGGCCGGCCCGTTGGTCTTCTAATTTCTGCCAAAAAGTTGACCGACCCGGAATGGGTCGGGCTTCACACGTTAATCCCAACAATCTCCCACTTAAAGCCACGGAACATTCTTTCACCTGTGCTTCACCTGTATATACTTGTACTTCTGTAATCTTGAGTCTTCAAAGTCTTTGTCTTCCACCTGTTCGCCACCGCCTCCTCAACATTATTCCTGGAGGCCAACTGAGGCTATGCAAAGCCTCAGTTTATCCAAGGTCACCGCCTTGGTAAACATATCCGCCGGATTCCTGTCTCTTTTGATATTATTCAACTGAATAATCCCATCATTTATTAATCCCCGGATGAAATGATACCTCATATGAATGTGTTTCGTTTTCCCGTGATACACGGGATTCTTTTCCAGTTTAACAACACTTTCATTATCGCAGTACAACGGATAATCCACTTGTTTTCTGTCTAACTCCTCTAAGAAAGTCCTCAACCAAACAAGCTCCTTTCGTGCTTCAGCGACTGCCATGTACTCAGCCTCAGTGGCCGAGAGTGCCACACTCTTTTGCAATCTAGACATCGAACAAATAGCTGTATCCCCCATAGTAAACACCTAGCCAGTTGTACTCTTGTAAGTCTCATTGCATCTGCCTAAGTCAGCATCTGAATACCCCTTAAGAATAGCATCCTTTCCCTTGAAACATAATGCCATCTTTGATGTACCTTTCAAATACCTAAGCAATCATTTGACTGCTTCCCAATGAGCTCTCCCTGGATTAGACATATACCTGCTAACAACTCCCACTGCGTGAGCTATATCGGGTCTTATGCACACCATCGCATAAATAAGACTACCCACTGCTGATGCATAAGGAATCTTTTCCATTTCTGCCCTGTCTTCATCTGTCTTAGGAGACTTATCCTTAGAAAGTGTAATGTGACTACCCATAGGCGTACTACGGGTAGTGGTATTCTTACTGCAATGTTGAACTTCTCTAAGATCTTCCCAATGTATTTCTCCTGAGATAAAGTTAGAGAACTGTTCTTTCTGTCTCTGATGATGCTCATGCCAAGGATCTGCTTGGCTGGACCTAAATCTTTCATTTCAAATTCTTCAGACATCTGTCGCTTCAGCTTATTAATCTCTGACATGTCTGAACCGGCTATCAACATATCATCTACATACAACAATAGAATGATATAGGAATTAGCGAATTTATTGAGATAGCAGCAGTGGTCCATCTCACATCTCTTGTATCCATTCCTGCCCATGAAATCATCAAACTTGATATACCACTGCCTAGGCGCCTGCTTTAATCCATATAAGCTCCTCTTCAACTTGCACACCATGTTCTCTTTTCCATCCGTCTGAAATCCCTCTGGTTGTGCCATGTAGATATCCTCCTTAAGGTCACCATGCAGAAAAGCAGTCTTCACATCTAGTTGCTCTAGATGTAAATTTTCTGCAGCCACAATACTAAGCACCAACCTGATTGTAGTCATTTTCACCACAGGAGAGAAAATTTCGTTAAAGTCCACCCCTGGTTTCTGTTGGAACCCCTTAACTACCAATCGTGCTTTGTATTATTTAGTTCCATCACTCTCATCCTTGATTCTGTATACCCATTTATTCTGAAGAGCTTTCTTCCCAGCTGGAAGTTTTGTAAGAACCCATGTCTTGTTCTTATTCAGTGAATCCATCTCCTCTTTCATAGCTTGCTCCCACTGAGACGAGTCTTTCAAGCTAACTGCTTCAGAGTAACATTGTGGTTCACCATTCTTAGTCAGTAGAAGAAAATTAGCAGATGGAGAATATCTCTGAGTAGGTTTACTAACTCTTGTTGACCTCCTAACCTCCGGCTGAGGTGTAACAGGATCTGGCTCCGGTTCAGTAACAGCATCTGAACTCCCACTGTCAAAGAATTCATTATCTTCTCCATGTTCTTGCTGATTTTCTAACTCGACTTCTTCAATATTTTCTTCTTCAAGTCTCTGACTGTGCACTCCTGCATCTTCAAACACTACTTGTTTCTTTTCAGGCTCTATAACAGTTGTATTTCTATCTTTGTATAGCTTTGCTTCATTAAACACTGGATCACGACACCTGCATACCTTTCTGATTTCAGAATCCCAGAGCCTATAGCCCATCTTTTCAACTCCATAGCCGATAAAAGTACACCGTTTGGCCTTAGCATCAAGCTTGCCCCTCTCAAAGTCTTTAAGACCAGCATAAGCATCACAACCGAAAACTTTCAGGTGTTCGATATTAACCTCATTGCCTGTCCACACTTCTTCAGGAAGTTTGAAACCAAGAGGAACTGAAGGTCCTCGGTTGATCAGATAAGCGACAGTATTGACTGCATCAGCCCAGAAAATTTTAGGAAGACCAGCGTTGAGCCTCATGCTTCTGGCTCTCTCATTTAAAGTCCTATTCATACGTTCATCAACACCGTTTTGCTGTGGCGTTCCTAGGACTGTGTAGATCATCTTGATTCCACGCTCAGCACAGTAGTTTGTAAACTCCTTGCTAACATACTCCCCGCCATTGTCAGACTTTAAACATTTCACCTTTAAACTCGCTTCCATCTCCACTGCAGCTTTCCATTTCTTGAAAACTTCAAATACTTCGAACTTGTTCTTCATGAAATAGACCCAAAGCTTTCGAGTGGCGTTGTCAATAAAGGTGACGTAGTAATTTGAGCCTCCTAGCGATGATACTGGTGTTGGTCCAAATACATCAGTATGAACCAATTCAAGCTTCTCTGCCTTAAGTTGTTTCCCAGATTTTAAGAATGAGACACGCTTCTTCTTGCCTAGCACACAAGGCTCACAAAACCCTGTATCAATTTCCATCCTTTTCAAATCATGAAATTTACCTTTCTCTGCTAGTACCTTCATACCTTTCTCACTCATGTGACCGAGCCGTTGATGCCACAAACTGGACGGACTCGGTTGACTGGTCACTGCATTCATTTCTCCTACCGAAATCTCAGCCATGTACAAGGTGCTTCTCTTTTTCCCCCGAGCAACGACAAGCTTTCCCTTGACTACTTTCCACTGACCTCCACCGAATAACACATCATAGCCCTGATCATCTAACTGTCCAATCGAATCAGCATCCTCCTTAGCTTTGGAATTATCCTAACATCTTTTAGTGTCCATGTAGTTCCCCATGAAGTCTTCAGATCAATATCACCCATCCCTGTGATATTCAAAGCCTGGTTGTCAGCCAAATGAACTTGTCCGAAGTCTCCCATTCTTAGATTCTTCATCATCTTCGTGCTAGAAGTAGCATGGAAAGATGCCCCCGAATCCATTATCCAAGATTCAGCTGTTTCCTCAACACAGCAGATTAGTGCTTCATCATCTGAGGTTGATGTAGTAGCATTAACTTCTTTCTTCTCTTTGGGTACTGTAGCTTTTGTGCATTGACTTCTGAAATGTCCTTTCTCTTGGCAGTTCCAGCAAGTAATATCTTTTCTAGGTCTAGACTTACTTCTTTTCCTAGATTTTTATCTGCCCCTGTTTCCTCCTCTGTTGTTGCTCCGTCCTCTACCTTCAGCACTTAGCAAAGAACTTGATGACTCTCCATTATTCCTCCTTCTTGAATCTTCTTTCAAAATCAAGTGACGAACTTTGTTGAAAGTCAAAGCATCCGAATCAACAGAATTTGTAACTGCAGTGATTGTTCCTGACCAACTGTCAGGTAATGAAGATAAGTGTAGGCATGCTTGCAATTCATCATCAAGCTTGAATTTCACTGATGACAAACGTGCCAGATGAGAGTTGAAGGTGTTTATGTGTGCAGTAACAGAACCTCCCTCCTTCATGCGTGTGTTCACTAACTCACGAATTAGAAACACCTTGTTTGCAGCCGATGGCTTCTCATACATGTTTGACAACGCCTCCATGATTCCACGTGCTGTGGTTTCTTCTAACATGTTGTATACCACGTTCATAGACAAAGCAAGTCTAATCGTTGACTTCGCCTTCTTGTCAATAGCTAACCACTCTGCTGTAGGCTTCTCAGGTGCTTTCTCTAAAGCCACATCCAAATCTTTCTGTATCAGCAAATCCGTGATTTGCATCTTCCACCATCCAAAGTTTTGTCCATTGAACTTCTCGATCTTCGTTTTACCCTCATCAACCATAATACCGGAAATCAAAGAGTGAGAGCCAACACTAGCTCTGATACCACTTGTTAGGTATTACTTCGCACTCACACGCACGCGGCTGACCCGAAAGGAGTCAGTATAGGGTTAAAGTAATTAAAACAATACTACGGCTCGGGCCTTAAGAACTTGACGGTATTTCTATTTAATTACTAAAACGAATATAACATGAGAAGTTATACGAGTAACAAAAAAATGAGTAATTAACCGAACCAAAATTACGCAGCGGAATAACAAACCAAATAATAAACTATATTATTTGCAACCAACTCAAAAACCAAGATTGTATTCAAACCATAATAAGCAAAACTGATTAGTCCTAGTTTGCTACTGTTCTTGTTCGAATATGCAATCAATCACAACAAAAAATATGAAATATATTTGTTGTACCTTGAACGTGAGTGGAAGCTTTGCTAATTCTTGATTGGCTAAACAATTAATTCAAAGCAAAACTTGCTTTGGTTCTTCAAACAGTGCTTGCGACGGCAGACTTGGAACAGAACTTTACGGCACACTTTTACGGCAAATAATAATCCACACAAAAACAATATATAATACTAATCAAGTGCAGAAAATTAAAGATGGACACGGAGAATTTACGTGGTTCGATTGCGGTGTGCAATCTACGTCCACGGGCAACGAACAGGGTTTCTTCTTTTATTACTTTTTTGGTGACAAGATTACAAGTACAACATATAACAATATATAGGGAGGCTAATCTAGGGTTACATAAACATGTGGGCCATAAAAAAAAACACAAAGGGTGGCCGGCCCGTTGGTCTTCTAATTTCTGCCAAAAAGTTGACCGACCCGGAATGGGACGGGCTTCACACGTTAATCCCAACACTAGCCATGCACCATCTTATGTCGATAAGCTCCATCTCTTCTAGATCGATCTGTTCATAGTCTTCCTTGGTCATTTCCGGGTTTCCAATTCTACTCGCCACTAGACTTTCATACGATTCCAGAATTGATGCTAAGAAACTCATATGTTGCTTGGTTGCATCAGCATTCATTCTTGGAATTTTTTTTAGATTTAGGGCGATGTTACATTGAATCACATCAGGATTTGCATTATTTGATACTGAAGAGGAATGTAACCAGGATCATAACTTGAAGACCTGCCTTTTGGTGAATCTTTTGAGCCTTTAGCACTATAAGCAGTACCAATCTTTGATGATTGATTGGTTGACAACATGCTTCCTTTGTAATATAGATTCACATTTTGCTGATAATTTGAGCTGCTGATTTTGTTCTGTTTTTGAAGTTCCAGCTCATGTCCTTCAAGCTTCTCTATCAACGTGTCCAAGGTGATTTCATCGAACTTTGCGTCATTTTTCAGTATCACGACAAATGTCTACCAATCATCTACATGAGGTAATGCCTCGATCAGTTTGTCGAAGATTTCTTCTCTGTTCATTGTAATGCCAAATCTTTCAAGTTCAATTTTCAGATGACAAAATCTTTCGATCATTTGCCGGACATTCTCACCCTTCAGACAGTTGAATAGATTGAATTCTTTCTTCAGCAATGATATTTTGTTTTTCTTGATTTGCTTTCCACCTTCAGCTTTTACTCTTAGTGCTTCCTAAATGGATTTTGATGATTCATTATGTTGGAGAAATGAAAAGATATCATCCCTAATTGACTGTTGTATCAAGACAATCGTTCTTTGTTCATCAGAAAATGTTTTTCTATAATCCTTATCTAAGTTTGCAAGTGGAATGTCTTCTTGTTTATCATCTAAAGTTTGTTTATATCCGAATTCCACCATGAACCGGCACTCATGAGCATATGCTTTCACTCAATTAATAAATCTGTCCTTCCACCAATTATAATCTTCTATATTCGTAAGTTTCAGTGGTCTTTGATTAGTTCCGTACAAACTATCATGTTTCAAACTTTCCGAAATAGCCTTAGAAATATTCTTCGGTGAGGATGTTGTTTCAGATGTAAAAGCGTTGTAAAACTCATTACGAAATTCTTCCTCAATGATGTTAAACCACTTGAAATCACCTGCAAACAATCAACAAATGTATCAAACAACTTTGAAAATCAAAAAACTCAATATCCTTGATCCGCGCGAATGGAGGTTCCAGATCCACGCGAATGGACTCTTGCGGGTCCATGCGAATTAAGATCAGATTCTTGAAAGTTGTTCTAAGTTGATTCGTGCGAATATCTATCCGTGCGAATCCACAATATCAAATCCTGATCCATGAATACATATACAACGAACACATGCTTTCAAATTTGATGATTTTTAAAAAATTTTCAATGATTTAGCTTGAATTAAGATCTGAAACTTTGAAGAATTGTTTAAAACTGATTTTCGCACAATATGTTCAAAAATCAGCCAAATTCAACCGTGAATTCAACATGAAACTGAGTTTCGAACTTGACAAAGAAGTGTAGAAGATGAATAGAAGAATAATGAGTAGAATGTGATGAAATCGGCTCTGATTTGCTTGAATTCAGCTTGATTCTTGTGTCTTCAGTCCTTGCAATCAATCTCCCGCTCTGATACCACTTGAGAGTTCGTGTTAGGATCGATTCCGTTACACCGTTGACTGGTTAGATCTCGTATCTTTTGCAGAATCCAAGTACGAAAGTGGATCAGACAAGAACAAGCTAATTAAATGTTGTTTTCTATTGATTGATATTCAGTACAATACCACGAAAACAAACGAACAGAGTTTCCCCACTCTAGTTCTCAAAAGTACCAATGAATAAGACCCAACACACATATATATAGAGAGACCACATCCGCAATAGGCTAAACACGGATGGGCGCATGGGTTAGTGCGGACTATTGCGGATCAACATGCGCATCCGCATGAAATCAAAGGAAATCCTAGATCTGCGCAGTCCATCCGTACGGATGGACTTGTTTCTTGGCCCGTGCGGATCTAGAACAATATATAACACATATACATTTTCTTCAATCCCTAGTCTTGTCTCATCCGTTCAGCTACGATACGTGATTGAGAGAAGCAACAGACATATGCACTCACAGATATGTAGGTTCATTTGTAGTGGACTATATATTAAAATCAGATCTAATTTCATAACAATCTCTTTCAAAGTGATGTCTGATATCAATATGTTTGGTTCTTGAATGTTGGACATCAATTTTGGTAATGCTTTGTGCAACTTCACTATCCATTTTGATAGGAGATTTAAGTGCAGTAATACCATAATCCAGTAGTTGATTTTGTAACCTGAGGATTTGCCTAGTACAGCTGGCTGCTGCAATGTATTCTTCTTCAACAGTTGAGTTGGATATAACAGTTTGTTTTTTTGCTTTGCCAAGATATCAGTGCATTTCCTAAATACTGACATATGCCCGTGGTTGACTTCCTTGTTGTGAGACAACCTGCAAAATCACCATTTAAAAAGTCAACTAGCTCCAGATTGTCATTATGTTGGTACCAGATTCCTAGGGTTGGAGAGCCTTTTAGATATCCATATATCCTTTTTACAGCAGTTAAGTGTGGCTCCCTTAGAGAAGCCAGATGCCTTGCACACACATGTGGCAAACATGATGTCTGGTCTTGATGTAGTGAGATACATGAATGATCTTATCATGCATCTATACAAGGTTTGATCTACTTGTTTGCATGTTGGGTCTGTATCTAGAGATTTTGATGTGCACATGGGTGTGGTGCATGTTTTACAATTTTCTGGATCAAATTTCTTTAAAAGGGTTTTTACATATTTACTTTGATGTATAAAAGTTCCCTTTTCAAGATGTTTAACTTGCAATCCTAGAAAACATTGTAATTCACCCATTTCAAATTTTGAGGTAATGAGATTTTGAAAAGCTTCACATAGATTTGAGTTTGTTGAGGCATAAATTATGTGATCAACATAAATCTGAGCAATTGTTAGATCACATCCTTCCTATTTTAAAAACAAGATTTTTTTCAATTGATCCTCTTTTAAATTTTGTTTGCGAGTAAACTGCCAAAATGGTCCCTGAGGTTTGGTCATTTTTGCCACTTTTGTCCAAAACTCAAATATTTTGAATCTGGGTCCCTGTGCTTTCAATTTTTTTGGCATTTTCACCCAATAGCAAAATCTTGTAAGATTTTTTAGTTAACATCCAGTTTTTTTAATCTTTTTCCTCCCTTTTAATGAAGGGCAAAACGGCCAGACTTTTTTAATTTGTTATAATAAAATATTAAAAGAACATTTTCCCCTTCATTAAGAGGGAGGAAAAGGACAAAAAAGTTGGATGTTAACTGAAAAATCTGACCAAATTTTGATTTTGGATGAAAATGGCAACAAAATGGAAACCATAGGGGACCCATATTCAAAAGGTACGAGTTTTGGGCTAAAGTGGCAAAAATGATCAAACCAGAAGGGCCATTTTGGCAGTTTACTCTTTTTTGTAGTTAAAATAAGGAGAGTATTTGATACCATGCTCTAGGTGCCTTCTTAAGTCCATACAAAGCTTTATCAAGCTTGTACACATGGTTGGGATAGTGAGCATCTTCAAAACCAGAGGGTTCACAAACATAAACCTCTTCATTGATTTTCCCATAAAGAAATGCACACTTGATGTCCATCTAATAAACCTTCATTTTGTGAGTCACCTGACATGTGAGCGAGTGCATATGATTTTTATTATAATTTTGAAGTACTTTTTACTCTTTTATCAAGTTTTAAATTTATAAAACACGATATAACACTATCACTCTCTACAACATGCCAGGGAAAGTGCACTCATCGTTGGCGTAGTATAGTGATGGTAAGATACCGACGTCGTCCAAGGACACAAGAGCTTTTAATACCGGAATATCTGTAACACCTTGCTTTTTGGAACTTTCTTTACTTAGAAAGTTAGTCTGTATTTCTATTTTTGGGAACTTTCATTCTCTTTGTAATCTTACTTCATTTCCAATCATTGTAATCTGAGGCTTTGATTGTAATAAAACTTGATCATTTTACATAAACTATACATTGATTATACGTGCTTGTTATACGTTCGTCACATATACGTGCAAACTCAATACATGCTCTCTCACGCAAACTCATACTTGTTTTACATACAATCAGTTGTAAATATGTGTTTTGATACTATTTATACATGCAAATACTTATACATGCATTCATGATACTCAATTTATGGTTTCATACATGTTACATACTTGAAAATATATGCTAAAAGTGGAAGTTATGGCTTAAAATAATAATAATATCAAAGTTCAGGGGCCAAAATGAAAGAAATCAAAGTTTCCGGAAATGCTAGCGCCGAGCTACGCGGGCCTTTCCCTCCCTCCCTTCGCGTGCCACCAAGGCCTTGAATCCGCAGCCAAGTGTTTCCTGGCTGCGTGTTGGCCAAACTTTCCACCTCCAAACTCACCCAATCACCTTTAAACTCCATTAAAACTCTAAACCTAACTAATCACTATATAAACAAGCTTCCTATCACTCATTTTCACTTTCTAAACTCCTCTACACTACTAAAACTCTCTCAATTCTGTTGTAATTACAAGAACAAGGCAGAATCTTCTAAGCTCTAAAGTGAGTTCAAATCACTTTTCTTCATATTTTCTCCATATTTTCTTCCTCTACAAAGTTTGGAACACCTCTAGGAGTGTTTCCACAAGTTTACCACGGTAAACTAAGGTGGAACATCACCATTTTGAGGTCCAAACTTTCTGTTTTGGAAGATTACATGGAAAATTTTTATGAATCTTACTTTTTCTTCATGAATCTCATGCTCAGCATCTTCCTAAACCCACCTATGGTTAAGGGACTTGTTGGAACTTGATTCTTACAAGTTTAGAGGTTCAAAAACCCTCTAAGCTTTCTGTTTTGATAGGGTTTAAGACAACCCACAAGTGTTGAAGTCAACCAAGTCCACCATAGTTCATATAGCAAGACTTGTGCTTGATGAATGTGTGAACCTTGAAAGCCCTGGCTATCCTAACTTGTTCCACACCTCACTTGATGTTTTATTCTTGCTATTCCAAGTAGCTTACTAGTCCTAAAGTAACACAACCCTGTCTAGCCTCCAACACTTGGTTCACTCCTTTCATGTTGAGACGACACACCCGGGTTGATCTTACTTGGCTACTTGATGAAATGTTGATAGTTGTATATTTCCTTTTTCATTCATAACCATCCGAATCATCCTTGTCATGATTGTGCATTGGTGAATTCATACAGTGAGGTTAATCTTACCTCTATTCTTGACTTATATGACATCGATGATACTCTTGATGGACTTAGCTTTAGGATTACTATAAAAAATATTTAAATATATTAATATATATATATATATATATATATATATATATATATAGTGTGAGGTTCATTGGGGAACACTAAAAAAGTGGGGAACAGACCCAAACGAACTCCGATTGGACTCATTCCAGCGGCGTTGGAACCGGCTCGTCGAACCCTAACTAGGATCTCTTAACCCTAAACCCTAAATCATAACCCCTAAACCCTAAATATATTAGGGTTTGGCTTTTAGGGTTTAGCTTTAGGGTTTAGCCTTAGGGTTTAGCTTTAGGGTTTAGTTTTAGGGTTTAGTGTTTAGCTTTAGGGTTTAGGGTTTAACTTTAGGGTTTAGCTTTAGGGTTTAGCTTTAGGTTTAGTCTTTAGGGTTTAGCTTTTAGGGTTTATAGTTTAGATTTTACGGTTTAGCTTAGGTTTTAGCCTTATTTTTTTTGCTTTAGGGTTTAGAGTTTAGGAGTTAGGATTTAGGGTTTAGGGTTAAGAGATCTTAGTTAGGGTTCGACGAGCCGATTCCAACGCCGCTGGAATGAGTCCAATCGGAGTTCGTTTGAGTCGGTTCCCCGTTGTTCCCCACTTTTTTAGTGTTCCCCAATGAACCTTACCCTATATATATATATATATATATATATATATATACACAAAGCCAAATTCATGATTCTTATTGGTTTATGATTATGTCTCATGTGAAAGTCTGTAAAAGTTGCTGATCTTTCATTAACCAAAACACCCTTTAAATAGGGGAGAATACATAACAACCCTATCGCCTAAACAAGGAAACGAAATTAATATTTACACAGAATAATTACAATTTGTTAATTATATATCTATACTATAAATATATACGAATATCTCGGTTAATACTCCCCCTCAGTTTGAGCGACCATGCGGAAGGACACTCAAGCTGGACCTGAAAGTCTGAAATAGGTGTCGTGGAAGGCCC
Organism: Helianthus tuberosus; assembly: GCA_030545235.1. Taxonomy (NCBI): domain Eukaryota; kingdom Viridiplantae; phylum Streptophyta; class Magnoliopsida; order Asterales; family Asteraceae; genus Helianthus; species Helianthus tuberosus. The sequence goes on along the minus strand of CM060393.1, from coordinate 98,338,242 downwards.
TTTGTGAAAATGTCCGCGTACTGAAGAGAAGATGGAACATGTAGAACCCGGATGTGACCTACGCGAACCTTTTCACGTACAAAATGAATATCAATCTCTATATGCTTGGTACGCTGGTGTTGAACTGGGTTATCAGATAGATAGACGGCTGAAATGTTATCACAATACACAACTGTTGCTTGCCGAAGAGGGAGATGTAACTCCAAAGCAAATTCCGAATCCAAGTGGCCTCTGCGACAGCATTTGCCACTCCCCGATATTCTGCCTCTGCACTAGAACGAGAAATGGTCGGTTGACGTTTAGAAGACCAAGAAATCAAATTGTCGCCCAGAAAAGCACAATAACCACTTGTCGAGCGATGAGAGTCCAGACAACCACCCCAGTCCGCATCCGAGTAGGCGATTAAGGAATGAATGTTGGAGCGAACAATACGTATGCCATAATCAATCGTTCCCTGAAGGTACCGTAGTATGCGCTTCAGGAAGGCAAAGTGTGGGTCATGAGGCTCATGCATGAATAAACAAACCTGCTGAGCAGCATAAGAGATATCCAGACGTGTAAAGGTCAGATATTACAAAGCGCCTGCCAGACTGCGATATAAAGTAGGGTCATGGAACAATGGTCCATCAGTGGCGCTCAGTTTAGCATTAAGATCAACAGGTGTAGCGCATGGTTTACAGGATGTCATAGACGCCCTGGAAATAATATCTCTGGCATACTGGGAATGGTCCAAGAATAAACCTGCTGTCGTGCGAGTAACTTTAATACCCAAAAAATGATGTAAAGAACCCAAATCTGTCATGGCGAACTCTCGTGAGAGTGTGCGAATAATGTCCTGCAAAAGTGCAGTCGAAGAAGCAGTAATAACAATATCATCGACATACAGTACTAAATAAGCAGTCTGAGTCCCCCGAGTGAGTATAAATAATGAGTTATCACACACACTACTCCTGAACCCATGTGATAAAATATATGTGGCAAACCGAGTATACCAGGCTCTCGGGGCCTGTTTGAGCCCATATAAAGATTTCTTCAGCCTGCATACATAATTTGGGTACCTACTATCCACAAACCCAGGCGGCTGATGCATAAACACTGTTTCATTTAAATTACCATGAAAAAAGCATTCTTGACATCCAATTGATGGATAGGCCAAGACCGAGAGATAGCAAGGGATAAAACTGTCCGTATGGTAGCCGGTTTGACAACCGGACTAAAAGTATCCTCACAATCAATGCCCACGGTCTGAGATTTCCCATTTACTACCAGTCTGGCTTTGTAACGCTCCAATGAACCGTCAGATTTAAACTTATGACGAAATAACCACATACAACGTATAACAGGGCGATCAGACGGGCGAGGAACCAGTTCCCACGTATCGTTCTCCTGCAAAGCACCAAATTCTGATTGCATGGCACGTAACCAATTTGGGTCGGCATAGGCTTTCGAGTAAGTGTTAGGGATGGGTGAAATGGTGGATGATAGGAGAGTGTGTTTGGATTTGGAGCGGGTGGTCATAGGGTGGGTATTGGTTGTAGGATTGGGCGGTGGGCCTGCCGAGGCAGATTTGGAGGACCTGGAAGCTGCAGAACCAGGTGCCGAGGGATGTGGGGTTGCGGTGGGAGGAGCCGTAGGCTTAGGGACAGCAGCAACCTGCTGTGTGGTGGTCGCAGCAACTGCAGAGGGCTGTTGTACAGCAGCTGATGGCTGTTCGGTGGGCGCAGCAGCAGTAAAGGGCTGCTGTGATGCAGTTTGCGGGTGTGTAACAGGTTGGGTAGGCTTAAGTCGACGTGTGTAGTGAAACGGGTAAGGAGAGATGGAATGTAGGGAAGGTTTAGGGGAAGGAGTGGAAGTGAAAGTAAAACCGAAAGGTGTGGGGTCATCAAGGAAAGAGTAAGAAGCGGTGGGGGTGGGTATGGTAAATGAAAAAATGGTCTCATCAAAGGTAACATGACGAGATATTGAGACCTTTCTGGTGGTGGGATCAAAGCATTGGTATCCACGGAATTCCGGGGGATACCCAAGAAAGATGCATCTGACGGATCGTGTATGTAGTTTATGTGGTTGAGTGGCTGAAGTGTTTGGATAGCAAGCGCAACCAAACACTCGGAGATGATCATAAGTGGGGTGACGAAGGTAAAGGGCAAATGTAGGGGTGAAAAAGTTTAAACGTTTCGAGGGTAGAATATTGTGAAGGTAGGTGGCTGTGTGAAGGGCTTCCACCCAGAAGGAGTGTTCCACCAGGCCCATTGTGGGTAAGTGGGCTACCCAGTTTGGTTTTGAAAAGCCCATGTGGTTGAACCAGAATAACCCTGTGAGCCGCGTCCACGTCCTCCTCTACCGCGACCTGATTGATTTCGGCCACGACCTCTTGGCCGATAATATTGCTGTTGATTTGGGTCAGTTTGCTGGTGATTAACAGGTGGTTGCGGATTGTTTTGGGCGGCTGCAGTGGAGTTATTTGGGGCTGCAGTGGCTGGTGCAACCAGAACAGAAGTATTCTGTTGTTTTCTTGCCTCTTGGCGTATGACTTCATCATTTAACATCATTTTAGAAAGATCCCAATCAGCCTTTTGAGAGTGAATTAACTGAGAAGTAGTGTCAAACTCCTGAGAAAGTCCCCGATCAAGTTGTAAAACGAGCCTGGATTCAGTGATTGGCTGATCAATGTCAGCCAGTTGATTTGCCAAGTCTTTGAGTTGTTGGCAGTAATCGTCCATAGAAGAACATGCAGTCAGCGTGAGGTTAACGAACTTGGTTTCCAGTGCTCCTGCCCTGGCCTGTTTATTGCAGAGAAAGTGCTTCTCTAACCGAACCCAAGTGTCCCTGGCTGTGGCGTCCATATCCAGCACTTGACCAAGGAAATCATCTGACACTGTGCTGAAGATCCATTGAGACACGAGTGCATCAATCTCCTTCCATGTTTCAAAGTCTGGGTCAGTGGATTTGGGTTTGGTTGACCCGTAAATATGGTTGAGCACTTTGTAGGCTATAGCATGGAACTTGAACAACTTAACCCAGGAGGTATAAGTCACTTTTGTTCCATCTAGGGTTCGTATCTTGGACTGAATATTGGACACAGAGTAGGCGGGGTGTAGGGCAGGGTTAACAGGTTTGGTGGATGAGGATTTTGATTCGTCGGATTTGGGCATTGTTTCAATTAGTCGGCTGAAGGTTAGGGTTTCTGTGGAAGAAAGTCGGCTGAAGGTGGCTGATGTTTATTAGGGTTTCGGCTGGGCTGAGGAAAAACAGATCAGTGGTCGACAGGAAAAAAAAACAAAAGCTAGGGTTCGGCTGGAATGAGGAAAAACAGATCAGTGGTCGAAACCAAAGGGAAGGCGATGGGTATTCAGAACCGAAGCTCTGATACCATGAAAGTCTGTAAAAGTTGCTGATCTTTCATTAACCAAAACACCCTTTAAATAGGGGAGAATACATAACAACCCTATCGCCTAAACAAGGAAACGAAATCAATATTTACACAGAATAATTACAATTTGTTAATTATATATCTATACTATAAATATATACGAATATCTCGTTTAATATCATGAACTTAGGTTACTTAATCTAACGTTTTATGCTTCTCGTTTACGATTCTAATGGGCAAACTAGGACCCATGAAATCACATGAAAACTTAGTGTCGAAACGAGTACTTAGACAAGATATACTTTATGAATACATACTTTTTTCAATTTAAATTCCAATCCAATTCCTTCGTCATAATTGTGACAACCCTCACTAAACCAGGTATCCGTACGACTTAATTAATAATTAATTACTGCTTAATTACTGTGCTTACTTGAACTTGTGGATAAACTGCTACTTGAATGCTGATACATGTACTTACTTGCATCATACTTTACTTTCTGTCACTCCATGTTTTGCTTACAGCACTTTGTGACAACCTTGATGCACCAAAAGCACAGTAGCACAATGAACGGATAACCTATTAAACGTGCTGTCATAACTAGCACCAGGCAGGTACTGCCTCTAAGGCCTGTAAGAGCCTGAGTTAGTTTGCTACATTAGTGGTGAGTGTAGGGATATAAGGGTTGTAGAACTGCGTCACTAGGAATGAGATTACAGTGACCGGATGTGCCTAAAACGTTCTTTAAGTACAAAATTCAACACTTTAATTAAAATTCAGCATCTAGCTAACTAATAAGTGCCAAAACATGAGAAAAACATTACTAGACACTTTCCAAAGTGTCGGGAATAAGTTGGGTCACTAGAAATAGTATTAACGACACTTTAAAGCTTTGTTAAGCGCTTTAACGGAATATTATCCAACCGAACAACCGGACTTTACCCGGAACATAAAAATATTGCCATTCACATTGTTTTTCTTTTTCTAAACCAGTTAGGGTCCCCGGATACCCTAACACCCGTCACAATGCATAACATGCTAGTAAATGGTTACACCTTCTAATTACTTAACTAAATGGCTAACTAATGGTTGAAATGGAACCGGATAACCCCCCCCCCTCAACCGAACTCGTCCCCTAGGGGGACACCCTTGTCCTTTGTTGATTATAATAATCATATGTGTTTAATATCTAGTAGACACTAAAACCATTGGTTAATTGTGAAAGGTTTTGTCTATAAGTAACCATCTTAAACCATCATGTTCATTTCATCACAACACTTAACCACAAAACACTCTCTCCCTCTCTCTTGGTTCTCGGCCGAACACCACCCACAACCATCCATCCATTTTCGATTTCCTTCAACCCATTCCAAGTGCATACAAGTGTTAAGGATCTCATACAAAGGAGCTCGGTGCATTCGGAACGCGAAGGACCTCACCTCATTGCTTTTATCCACCCAATCTTCGACTAGTTTCTTCCCTAGCCTCGAGCTAGTAGTAATTGACTTCAAACACGCTCTTGATCTATTCTAAAGAGGTTAATATGAACTTTGTCGGGTGAAAATCATGAACATACTAAATCACATACTAAAAGTTTACAAGAATAGAAATAAGTTGGATAAAAGCTATAGAGTTGTGTAAAACTTGTAAGACTTGTTTTGTTGTGATTATTTAGTGTTGATCTATGATTGTAGTAGCTCGGATCGTCATCTAACCCGGCTAAGTCATGTCCATGAAACATGATCTAGAGTATGTTTAAGTGTAAAAGGGGTTAAATGATGAACACTACTACACATTAAGCATGAACTTGTGTAAAATCAATATTTCTTATGAAGTAGAGTGGTAAACTAGTAGATCTACGGATCTACAAGCGGTATTTTCAAAGGACCAAGTGTCAAGGAAATCTTATTTTCTAAAACCGGATTTTACTTGAACAAGAGTGATTTTTGTAAACACACAAGTGTGTAGACACTTGTGTAACACAAAAATTTTGACAAAGGAACTATTTTTGTAAATGTTGACAAGAAGTTGTAAAGATGTAACTTCTTTAAAAACGAGACTTTCAAGTAACCGAATTGATCTATACAAAGATCCACTAAAAATAATGGAAGGATACTACATATTTTGGAAAAACCACAAGTTCATGTATTTCTGCGATTATATCTATTTTAACTAGTTGAATATTGTTTATTGTTGATTGAGGAAATTGTTGATTTGGATTTTAAAAGAAAATGATACGCTTGAAAGCGTGGCCACCTCCAGTTACAGGGGAAACTCTGGCGAAATTTTTCCAAAAACCTAACACTTGAAAATATTTTCATCACAAGTGTTAGAAATACATTTTTAACTTGTTTTCAAAGACGCAAATTTCGCCATGATTCTGTTTACAAAATTTCTAAGTGTCGGAGGTGGGATTTTCCCAAAATAAAACTTGAAATATATATATTAAGAATATATGTTTTTCATAACAACACTTGTGAATTTCTACACAAAATAAAACCTGAAATATATATATTTAGAATATATGTTTTTCATAAAAACACTTGTGAATTTCTATGATTATTTTGTGAACTATACAAATATTATTTTTAGGGTAAAAATAATATTACCGAATTCCAAAAATAATACAATCACCTTCATAATAAATAATAAGTTACAACGGTATAATTATTACCACCTGATCTTTAAAACGTAACTTACGCATTTTAAGAAAATATTTATGAGCGCGTATTTTTGTCAAAGTATTATTTTGGGAATAATATTTATATTTTGAAGTAAGAAATAAAATATATTAAGTGAGACTTAATAATGTATTTCGAATTTTACGAACACGCATGTATTAAATCCCCCATCCTTGGGAAGGAGAATAATTACCAAGTATTTACAAAAATATAAACACGAAATAGTTATCTAACTATTTCCCAAAAACTTAAACCTTAAGCTAAGGCACGGCCTTCCGTCTAATAGATTTAGTACGTGTAGGTCGTCGCACGGCTGCTTGATCAGGAGATATACTTGGTAGAGACGCACCACTGTGAGTTCATGTCCCCCTTTTTTTTTTCTCTAACTGTTTTCAGTTTTCTAAACTGCGGGGGTGAAATACATGTTACTATGATTACGAATAATTCTTACATGGTATGGTTAGCGTAAGGAGGGTTATTATTCAGATCATTTGAGTGGGTAGGCGGAAACTTGAGGCCATTAATCCTCAGGGTAGGACCGAGGGGCAGGAGCGGTAGATCTATCTGGGTGTAGCGAGCCCAGCCCCAGGCCCAAACAGAACGGACCTCGGGGTGACTTTGTACCCAACGCATAAATCTGCTAGGTTTGAGTCTTCCTACTTGCACTTCACACATATCAATGGCCTTGCAAACCATTGGTGATCTCTTTTTCCTTATTTGCTACATACCAGGGTTTTTATACATACAAAGGTTTATTTACTCACTTACACATGAACTCGCTCAACATTATTGTTGATTTTTCAACTTACATGTATTTCAGGGAATTAAAGGATCTGGCGCGGTATGACACGTTTTCCCGCTGCATTAGTCTCGAGGTCATCCGAGTTTAAGGGATGTGACTTTTTCCTGGACGAGTCACAGTTCTTAAACTGTGTTTATTTCTTGTTGGTGTTGTGTCTTTTGAACACTGTTTATGTTTGTTAGGATGTGATATCCGTTAAGACAATGTTGTGGTTCTTTACTCTTCAAACTTATTTTAATGGATGATCTTGCATGGTTTTTATTTCATATAGCTTGTTATGATTAAGCTATGGTATTAAGAAGTCACACCAAAATAACCACGCTTCTGCAAAGCCAGGGTGTGACAGCTTGGTATCATAGCTCTGATCATAGCGAACTAGGATTCCTTCTCGAGTCTAGACTATGATCACTAGGGCTCTCACGAAAACATTTTTACACTGCATACCACTCAAGTCCAGATCCAAAACTTTTTACAAACAAATGTTGAGCACATTTATTTATTATTTATAGGCTCAGTCTGAGAGGCTGAGGCTCGGTCTGGAAGACCGAGGCTCGGTCTAGGAGACCGAGGTAGTTGTCTAGTGGGACAAGGGAGTCAGTCTGAGAGGCTGGGAGAATAGGCTAGTGGGACTAGGAAGAGCAGTCTGAGAGGCTTGGAGAATTTGGCTAGTGGGACTAGGAAGAGCAGTCTGAGAGGCTGGGAGGCTAGTGGGACTAGGAGAATTATTTGATTGCTTACTTGGTGACTAATGTGCTTATCTGATTGTATGATTGATTATTTGTACATATTTGTGTTTGTGTTACAGACACCATGGACTCGTCCGGCACAGGTGATTCGGACACCACGGGCCCTAGACCCATAGTATCAGACGACTTAGAGTCTTCAGAGCACGAGGTCCACACATCAGATGTTACCAGCACATACGAGGATGACTTTCAGCCCTTTGCGCTGCCCGACGCTGTCGATGAGCCCGCTGATGGCCCTTTTGCTGGGTACCTACCACTCGTAGAGATCCCTGCTCCCATACCTTTGGCCGTTTATCCTGCTTACGATATGCTCCTCGACGCCGACGTTGACGACGACGTCGATCTGTTTGATGATGAGCCCCTGGAGGACGATGTTGAGGGCGAGGCCCTTCTAGATGGCGGTGGTCTTTTGCTACTCGCAGATGCTCCAGCTGAGGAGTCACCTGCACACTCACCCGCTCCAGACTCCTTCGAGTCTGTGGCCTCCGCACCGTCACACACCCGGAGCGCACAACACTATTCACACGGTTCAGATCCTGACAGGGCATCATCTGCTGTCTCTGCTCCTAGATTTGCTTTCGATCACGACCTCGATGAGGATTCAGACCCTGTTTTTCCCCCTGGATTTGACCCGGACCAGGAGATAGAGTTCATCCACTTGGATCAGCCTATGGTTGACCCAGTCGACCCAGTTGACCCTGCATTCGCTGATCATGCAGATTTTGATATGGAGTTCGTTGATCCTGAGCCTGCCATGGCCCTTGAGCTAGTAGCTGCTCCTGACCCAGTGTTTGAGCATGACCCTGTTCATGCTGGCATGCCCATTGATCCTGTGATTGCTGACCTACCCATTGATGATCACCCTGCTGATGCACCACTACTGGAGGGTGACCATGTTATTGCTGCTGATCATGTTGATCCCCCACTTATCGCTGATATACCTGCTGACCCTCTTGTTGCACCCCACCTTGACCCTTTGCCTGTACAGTTTGATCGAGCACTTTTTGAGGCACATATTGACCCACGAGATGAGCACGCCCAGCATGGGTGGATTCCTGCGGATGATGAGCTTCCACCTATTCCTCCTCATACCACCGATGCACGTCACGTTGATTCCTCTTTTTCATTTGCACAGTACACACCTCCAGCTCGACCTGGAGAGGGTTCCTCGGCTCATCCCTTTGGACATGTGCCGACATCTATTCCAGTTATGCCACAGTCTTCATCTGCTATTCCCCCTGCACCACCATTCTTTGTGCCACCTTTTGATCCAGCCAGCGAGCCGTTTCTCTGGACGTCACCGTCTGTTATGCCACCGACCGACCCCTACCATCCTTTCCATATGGGGTATTCTAGTGAGGACGTTCTGATGTCGTTTGTTGTCCAGCAGGAGGCACTCACACGGTGCATTCAGGAGCTTGAGAGAGCTCAGCCACCATCGTGCCAGTGTCAGGGTCAGACCCACCCTGCTTCTTCGCAGCACCCTCGACCATTGTTACCTGACTATGCTGCACGCCTTTTGGCACTTGAGCAGCAGGTTACTTCTTGGTTGCGTACCCAGAGAGCTATGGAGGAGGACTGGCTCCATTTGCGACGTTTGTTCTACACCCATTTTCCCCCTCCTCCACCACCATCAGTTTAGGGCATCTTTAGTACAGCATGGGTAGACGTTGGTGAGAAGACGGCGATTGCTCTGACCACACCGCATTTTTTGGAGACTGCATTCTGATTCTGACTTTTGTTGATCATGTATATGGGATGTATTGACACTGATTTGATATTCTTTTGGACTGGGGTGATGTAGCCCTTAGTCGATGATGATGTATGACACTATTATGTACTTGTACACTCTACCATGTGGTCCCGATTTTGGCAATGCAATCGCAGTATTCTCATCATATGTGATGTTTTGATTGATTATTTATGTCTTATAACATGGGATGTTGTGTGATTAATATGATTATAACATGAGATGTTATGTACTATTACTATCATTATATACGTACGCTTTATTATGGTCTGACCGACGTGAACCCATCTTTTAGAAGATGCCGCCGAGACGTCAAACGCCGATGCCTACCAATGAGGCAGAACTCCAACAAGTCATCGCTGCTGCCATCGCGCAATACGCCGCCTCGCAAGGAGGACCCAGCAGAAGCAGCTCAAACAACAATGGCAACAACAATCCACCTCATGGGTGCACCTACAAGCAGTTTCTAGACTGCAAGCCTGTCAACTTTGATGGCACCGGAGGTGCTGTCGCTTTTGTTCGTTGGGCTGAGAAGACTGAATCTGTTCTCCGCATGAGCAAATGTGCACCAGACCAGCAAGTCACCTACATTTCTGGGCTATTTTTGGATGGAGCCCTATCTTGGTGGAATTTGCAAGTGCAGACACTTGGTGAAGCTGCTGCCTACGCACTAACATGGACCGAACTGAAGGAACTAATGCGCAAAAAGTATTGTTCTCGCGCTGAAATCCAAAGATTGGAAACTGAGTTCTGGCATTTGAAGATGGAAGGTCCGAAGATCGCGGAATATGTTCAGAGGTTTCACGACCTGTCGCATGTGGTACCCTATATGGTCACTCCAGAATTCAAGGGGATTGAACGCTTCGTTTGGGGATTAGCTCCTCAAATCATAAGCATGGTAACCTCCTCCAAGCCTGCAACAATTACTGAGGCAATCGATTTGAGCGTGGCTCTCACTGAGGAGGCTATCCGCCTGAACAAGTTCGATGAGATCGAGACAAAGAAGAAAGAGACTCACGTCGAGTCATCCGGAGGTAACAAACGAAAGTTCTCGAACTTCAAACAAGGCACTAGTGGTGTTGTTAAGAAAGGAGAGCCAAACGCGCCAGCTCAGGTTACAGCTGGTGGTGGAAAGAAAGGAAAGGGATATATGGGCACCCAGCCCAAGTGCAACACCTGCCAGCGTCACCATTCTGGCCGATGTGGTTTGAAGGTATGTGAAGCGTATGGGAAACCTGGCCACTTGAAGGATTCTTGTTGGGCCACTGTTGGCCAGGGAGGCCAAGGAGGATTTGGAAACAGAAACAATAACCGGGGTGGAATTGGAAATCGCCCCCAAGGAAACAATGGAGGTAATGGGAATCGAGGCAACAATGTGAATCATGCGGGCGCTGTGAATCATAACCAAAGGAATAACCAAGCTGGAAATGGAGGTGGAAACGGGCAAAGACCTGGATGCTTTAACTGTGGTGATATCGGGCACTTTAAGAGGAACTGCCCAGAGTTGAACCAAGCCCGTGGAAGAGTGTTCAATATCGAAGCGAGGGAAGCGCGCCAGGATCCCAATGTCGTTACTGGTACGTTCCCTGTAAACCAACGCTATGCATCCGTTTTATTTGATACTGGTGCCGACTATAGCTTCGTATCGTTAGAATTTAAGAATATGCTTGGTTTAGCCGCTAGTAAGTTAGATATTCCCTACTCAATCGAATTGGCAAATGGGAAGTTAGTAGAAGCCAATGAAGTGATCAGAGGTTGTGCAATCGAGTTGGGAGAACGTGAGTTTGCTTTGGATCTACTGCCAGTCATGTTGGGAAGCTTCGACGTGGTAGTAGGAATGGATTGGTTATCAAGTAACAAGGCAGAAATTGTCTGCTACGAGAAGATCATTCGCATCCCAACCGAAGATGGTGAAACAATTGTGGTTCATGGTGAAAAGCGTGATACGCCTTTAAGAATCATCAGCTGCCTGAAAGCGCGAAAGTGTTTACAGAAGGGATGTGTTGCCTTCCTAGCACACATTGTAGACAAGAAAGCTGCAGAACCGAAGATCGAAGACATCCCTGTCGTGAGGGAGTATCCGGAAGTCTTCCCGGAGGACTTGCCTGGACTGCCACCTCAGAGGCAAGTGTTGTTTCACATCGATTTAGTCCCAGGCGCCGCGCCTGTGGCTAAGGCACCTTATAGACTTGCCCCGTCTGAGATGCAAGAATTGTCGACACAACTTCAAGAGTTGTTAGACAAGGGATTTATCCGACCAAGCTTCTCGCCTTGGGGAGCTCCGGTCCTGTTTGTCAAAAAGAAGGACGGTAGTTTTCGAATGTGCATAGACTACCGGGAGCTGAACAAGCTGACGATCAAGAATAGATATCCTCTGCCAAGAATTGATGATCTGTTTGATCAACTGCAAGGTTCAAGCTTTTACTCAAAGATCGATTTGCGATCTGGATACCATCAGTTAAGGATACAAGAGGAGAGTATCCCGAAGATAGCCTTCAGAACTCGTTATGGACACTACGAGTTCCTTGTTATGCCGTTTGGGTCGACAAACGCACCTGCAGTCTTTATGGATTTGATGAATAGAGTTTGCAAGCCGTACTTGGACAAGTTCGTGATTGTGTTTATCGACGACATCTTGATTTATTCAAGGACAAAGGCTGAGCACGAACAGCACCTAAGAGCTATTTTGGAGCTGCTGAAGAAAGAACAGCTGTATGCCAAATTCTCTAAGTGCGAATTTTGGCTACGTGAAGTCCAATTTCTTGGACATGTGGTAAATGGAGATGGAATCCATGTGGATCCAACCAAGATCGAAGCGATCAAGAATTGGGAAACGCCAAAAGACGCCAACCAAGATTCGACAATTCTTGGGTTTGGCTGGCTACTATCGAAGGTTCATTGACGATTTTTCGAAGATCGCTCAACCATTGACGCTCCTCACCCAGAAAGATAAGAAGTTTGATTGGGGAATCAAACAGGAAGAAGCGTTTCAGCTGTTGAAGGATAGGCTCTGCAATGCGCCAATCCTAGCACTACCGGAAGGTACTGACGATTTCGTGGTATACTGTGACGCCTCGCGTCAAGGATTGGGTTGCGTGTTGATGTAACGCCAGAAGGTTATTGCTTACGCATCACGTTAGTTGAAGGTACATGAGAAGAACTATACCACGCACGATTTGGAGCTAGGCGCAGTGATATTTGCTTTAAAGATCTGGAGACACTACCTATATGGTACGAAATGTACAATTTTTACAGATCATAAGAGCCTACAACACATTTTCAACCAGAAGGAGTTGAATATGAGACAAAGACGATGGGTTGAGTTGTTAAATGATTACGATTGCAAGATAAAGTATCATCCAGGGAAGGCGAATGTGGTTGCCGACGCCCTAAGTCGAAAAGAGAGGATCAAGCCCATAAGGGTTAGGGTTTTAGAAATGATTATCCAAACCGATCTTTCCTTGCGCATTCGTGCCGCGCAGAAAGAAGCTCTTAAGGAAAGAAATCTTGAAGAAGAATATATCCGTGGGATGGAGAAGCTATTGGTGCCAAATGAGGAAGGAACGTTATGTTTTGAGAAAAGGATTTGGGTTCCTCTGTTTGGTGGTTTAAGGAAAGTTATTTTTGATGAAGCTCACAAATCGCGGTACTCTATCCATCCAGGAGCGGATAAGATGTACCAAGATCTCAAGGATTACTATTGGTGGCCTAGGATGAAGGGCGATGTTGCTGTTTATGTGAGCAAGTGTCTAACGTGTGCTAAGGTGAAAGCGGAATACCAGAAGCCTTCAGGACTTCTGCAACAACCTGAGATTCCCAAGTGGAAATGGGAACAAATCTCCATGGATTTTATTACAAAGTTGCCAAGAACGCCAAGAGGTCATGACACTATTTGGGTAATAGTTGACCGCCTAACAAAGTCCGCACACTTTCTGCCAATCAAAGAGAAGGATAACACCAGCAAACTGGCAGAAATATACATGCGAGAGATCGTCGCACGCCATGGAGTACCCCTCTCGATCATCTCTGATAGAGATGGACGTTTCATATCAAGGATTTGGCAATCCTTCCAAGAAGCTTTTGGCTCACAATTAAATCTGAGCACTGCATTTCACCCTCAGACCGACGGTCAAAGCGAGCGGACTATTCAGACCTTGGAAGATATGCTGAGAGCATGTGTTATGGATTTGGGCGGTAGCTGGGATAAGCATTTGCCACTGGTCGAATTTTCATACACCAACAGCTACCACACCAGTATTGGAGCCGCGCCATTTGAAGCTCTTTACGGACGCAAGTGTCGATCACCCCTATGCTGGGCTGACGCAGGTGATAGGCAGCTTGTTGGTCCCGAAATCATCCAAGAGACGACAGACAAGATTGCGCAGATTCGAAAACGCATCGAAGCGGCTCGCGACAGACAGAAAGCCTATGCAGATCCAAACCGGAAACATTTGGAATTCCAAGTTGGAGATATGGTTTTATTGAAAGTTTCACCCTGGAAGGGTGTGGCACGCTTCGGAAAGCGTGGGAAGTTGAATCCGCGTTACATTGGCCCTTTCAGAATTTTGGAAAAAATAGGGCTAGTAGCATACAAGCTGGACTTACCTGCTGAACTGAATGGAGTTCACGATACATTTCATGTATCCAACCTGAAGAAAAGTCCAACTCAAGATACCGTTGTCATTCCCACCGACGAGATTCATGTTGACGACACGCTCCATTTCGTTGAAGAACCTGTTGAGGTTACGGATTGGAAGGTAAAAAAGACCCGCCGGAGCAGTGTCAAGCTCGTCAAGGTTCGTTGGAATGCCAGACATGGTCCTGAATACACCTGGGAGCGTGAGGACCGGATGAAAGAGAAATACCCCCACCTATTTCCCAAGAACCCTGCTTCTAGAAGCAGAACTTAAAATTTCGGGACGAAAATTTTCTAACGGGGGGAGAATGTGACAACCCTCACTAAACCAGGTATCCGTACGACTTAATTAATAATTAATTACTGCTTAATTACTGTGCATGCTTGAACTTGTGGATAAACTGCTACTTGAATGCTGATACATGTACTTACTTGCATCATACTTTACTTACTGTCACTCCATGTTTTGCTTACAGCACCTTTGTGACAACCTTGATGCACCAAAAGCACAGTAGCACAATGAACAGATAACATATTAAACGTGCTGTCATAACTAGCACCAGGCAGATACTGCCTCTAAGGCCTGTAAGAGCCTGAGTTAGTTTGCTACACTAGTGGTGAGTGTAGGGATATAAGGGTTGTAGAACTGCGTCACTAGGAATGAGATTACAGTGACCGGATGTGCCTAAAACGTACTTTAAGTACAAAATTCAACACTTTAATTAAAATTCAGCATCTAGCTAACTAATAAGTGCCAAAACATGAGAAAAACATTACTAGACACTTTCCAAAGTGTCGGGAATAAGTTGGGTCACTAGAAATAGTATTAACGACACTTTAAAGCTTTGTTAAGCGCTTTAACGGATTATTATCCAACCGAACAACCAGACTTTACCCGGAACATAAAAATATTGCCATTCATATTGTTTTTCTTTTTCTAAACCAGTTAGGGTCCCCGGATACCCTAACACCCGTCACAATGCATAACATGCTAGTAAATGGTTACACCTTCTAATTACTTAACTAAATGGCTAACTAATGGTTGAAATGGAACCGGATAACCCCCTCCCCCCTCAACCGAACTCGTCCCCTAGGGGGACACCCTTGTCCTTTGTTGATTATAATAATCATATGTGTTTAATATCTAGTAGACACTAAAACCATTGGTTAATTGTGAAAGGTTTTGTCTATAAGTAACCATCTTAAACCATCATGTTCATTTCATCACAACACTTAACCACAAAACACTCTCTCCCTCTCTCTTGGTTCTCGGCCGAACACCACCCACAACCATCCATCCATTTTCGATTTCCTTCAACCCATTCCAAGTGCATACAAGTGTTAAGAATCTCATACAAAGGAGCTCGGTGCATTCGGAACGCGAAGGACCTCACCTCATTGCTTTTATCCACCCAATCTTCGACTAGTTTCTTCCCTAGCCTCGAGCTAGTAGTAAGTGACTTCAAACACGCTCTTGATCTATTCTAAAGAGGTTAATATGAACTTTGTCGGGTGAAAATCATGAACATACTAAATCACATACTAAAAGTTTACAAGAATGAGAAATAAGTTGGATAAAAGCTATAGAGTTGTGTAAAACTTGTAAGACTTGTTTTGTTGTGATTATTTAGTGTTGATCTATGATTGTAGTAGCTCGGATCGTCATCTAACCCGGCTAAGTCATGTCCATGAAACATGACCTAGAGTATGTTTAAGTGTAAAAGGGGTTAAATGATGAACACTACTACACATTAAGCATGAACTTGTGTAAAATCAATATTTCTTATGAAGTAGAGTGGTAAACTAGTAGATCTACGGATCTACAAGCGGTATTTTCAAAGGACCAAGTGTCAAGGAAATCTTATTTTCTAAAACCGGATTTTACTTGAACCAGAGTGATTTTTGTAAACACACAAGTGTGTAGACACTTGTGTAACACAAAAATTTTGACAAAGGAACTATTTTTGTAAATGTTGACAAGAAGTTGTAAAGATGTAACTTCTTTAAAAACGAGACTTTCAAGTAACCGAATTAATCTATACAAAGATCCACTAAAAATAATGGAAAGATACTACATATTTTGGAAAAACCACAAGTTCATGTATTTCTGCGATTATATCTATTTTAACTAGTTGAATATTGTTTATTGTTGATTGAGGAAATTGTTGATTTGGATTTTAAAAGAAAATGATACGCTTGAAAGCGTGGCCACCTCCAGTTACAGGGGAAACTCTGGCGAAATTTTTCCAAAAACCTAACACTTGAAAATATTTTCATCACAAGTGTTAGAAATACATTTTTAACTTGTTTTCAAAGACGCAAATTTCGCCATGATTCTGTTTACAAAATTTCTAAGTGTCGGAGGTGGGATTTTCACAAAATAAAACCTGAAATATATATATTTAGAATATATGTTTTTCATAACAACACTTGTGAATTTCTATGATTATTTTGTGAACTATACAAATATTATTTTTAGGGTAAAAATAATATTACCGAATGTTAACGATTCCAAAAATAATACAAACACCTTCATAATAAATAATAAGTTACAACGGTATAATTATTACCACCTGATCTTTAAAACGTAACTTACGCATTTTAAGAAAATATTTATGAGCGCGTATTTTTGTCAAAGTATTATTTTGGGAAGAATATTTATATTTTGAAGTAAGAAATAAAATATATTAAGTGCGACTTAATAATGTATTTCGAATTTTACGAACACGCATGTATTAAATCCCCCATCCTTGGGAAGGAGAATAATTACCAAGTATTTACAAAAATATAAACACGAAATAGTTGTCTAACTATTTCCCAAAAACTTAAACCTTAAGCTAAGGCACGGCCGTCCGTCTAATAGATTTAGTACGTGTAGGTCGTCGCACAGCTGCTTGATCAGGAGATATACTTGGTAGAGACGCACCACTGTGAGTTCATGTCCCCCTTTTTTTTCTCTAACTGTTTTCAGTTTTCTAAACTGCGGGGGTGAAATACATGTTACTATGATTACGAATAATTCTTACATGGTATGGTTAGCGTAAGGAGGGTTATTATTCAGATCATGTGAGTGGGTAGGCGGAAACTTGAGGCCATTAATCCTCAGGGTAGGACCGAGGGGCAGGAGCGGTAGATCTATCTGGGTGTAGCGAGCCCAGCCCCAGGCCCAAACAGAACGGACCTCGGGGTGACTTTGTACCCAACGCATAAATCTGCTAGGTTTGAGTCTTCCTACTTGCACTTCACACATATCAATGGCCTTGCAAACCATTGGTGATCTCTTTTTCCTTATTTGCTACATACCAGGGTTTTTATACATACAAAGGTTTATTTACTCACTTACACATGAACTCGCTCAACATTATTGTTGATTTTTCAACTTACATGTATTTCAGGGAATTAAAGGATCTGGCGCGGTATGACACGTTTTCCCGCTGCATTAGTCTCGAGGTCATCCGAGTTTAAGGGATGTGACTTTTTCCTGGACGAGTCACAGTTCTTAAACTGTGTTTATTTCTTGTTGGTGTTGTGTCTTTTGAACACTGTTTATGTTTGTTAGGATGTGATATCCGTTAAGACAATGTTGTGGTTCTTTACTCTTCAAAATTATTTTAATGGATGATCTTCCATGGTTTTTATTTCATATAGCTTGTTATGATTAAGCTATGGTATTAAGAAGTCAAACCAAAATAACCACGCTTCCGCAAAGCCAGGGTGTGACAATAATCCCGAATACTCACACACCTTCGTTTACCCCATGTAGGGTGACCTCGGTGTTTCCAACCTCCAACTCTTCAACTCGCGGGATTACCAAAGGAAAGCTTTGCAAAACTGTGAGTATACTCGAACGCCCTCTTTACGTTTTACACTTTTGGGTGCAATATGTTTACATTATCAAATTACACATTCACATTTATACTTTATGCAAACACAAACAATCCAATCATACATGCTTAAATACGTGATACTTGATTTATATTCTTGGAACATTCTTATGTGATTCACTTTGTCATTAACTTCGTACGAGCCTCCCCTTAATAGGTATAGCGCTATAGGAGTAACGCACCACCCGTAGTCTTGTGGTCATGTTAAGTCTTTAAACACTTGCGGTAATAAGAGGATTGACTTGCATAGTTGCATGCCACGTTTACATTAATCTAGTTAACTATTTTTTCTATGTGGATTTGTTTAAACCGCTTTCTATACTTATGCTATATATCAAACTTGTATGCTAGCCAATAACTTGTGTATTAAACTATACTTTAAAACATGTTGCAGGTTAAAGACATTGATGATCTTGGAATCTAGTAGGAATCCTTAGATACACGCTTGACAATCTAGATTATGTTGTGGTATTGTCGTTATATTTTGTTGTACCGTTTTTTGAATTTCAAATTGTTGTAACTTGAATTATTTGCAGTGAAATAAAATTGATTTTGAATTAAATATTGTCACAATAGAGTTATGAAGTCTTGAACAATCTCGTTTTCGTCTCTCTCCGATGTTTCCACCATAGGTTGGGTGTGACAGATTGGTTTCAGAGCCATAACTATAGGGAATTAGGTAGAATTGCCATGTTCGACTTAGTCTATAGTTTAAGTGACCAAACTTTAACCATTCTTGATTCTTGCTTAACATGTTATTCTTTCTACTTTGTTCTTTCTATTTCATTTTGTCTTAATTATACATGTGTCTTTCCTAAGACATTTAAACAATAGACGCTTGAAGAGTTGAAGACACTCGTATCATACAAACAAGACGACTTCACCAAAATAGGCGTGAAACCCACAATTTGGTAAAACGACTCTTAATCCGCTTATTCGATTTTTGCACGAAATTATGCCATCAAGTTAGGAGTGAAATCCTCACCTTAATGGAAGATTTCCGATTCAAACTCTAGTGGACCCTCGTCAATGCGTCAGAATTTATTTTCTTGACCTGTTTTACGAGTACTAACCACACTTAGGGTAAGATGTTGTCAAGTTAGGGGTGAAACCCGTAGCTTGTTATATAGTCCCATTCCTTGATTTTCAATCCCACCAAAGTTTTGATTTTTCAATCGATTAGGGATGTGTAGTAATTGGAAGGGTAAAATACCGTTAATCGCTTCTCGACGAGAGTATTTTACCTATTAGGCCAAAACATGTTTCCCTAATTTGAAAGGATCTTTAATTTACTTTGGAATAGTCTTAGTTACTTTCCATGACGTTCCATATTTTACGTTACCTCTTTTTTATGTTACCTCAATTTTAATGTGTTTTATACTTGTTACCTCATTCATTTCAAAACCGACCCACAATTCGCACGTCTCTCGCAATCTAAAACATTAATAATTCTCGTGGATAAACTAAATTTATACTCATTTTTGCATTTATATGTGATTATGCTCTGTGAATACTTGTTGTACTCAGGCAAACTATGTGAATTCATACGTGTTATGTGATACTTACATGCTCATACATGCAAAAACGTGATTTTTATAAACATATTATGATCAAGTCTCATCCTTTCCCTCTATTTTCGATTCCTTAGATGTCATCTATACGTCTCTCCAAGAAGAACTCCAAATCGGGCTCTGGCTCCAAAAAGGGTTCCAACAACGATGAGTCGATGTCGAAGAAGGATTTAATGAAGTTCATGGTGAAACAAATGGCCAACGTTCACTTTCAAGTAGTTTGTTTCTTGTAACTCTTTACCATTCCCAGGTGAAGTGGGTGCCACCAAGATGCTCCAATGGTTTGATGCCATTGAAGTGACGTTCATACAAAGTGGCTACCCTGATCATCTACAAACCTTCAACGCGATGGGAGTTTTCCGATCGAGAGCCCTCGATTGGTGGACCTCCAAGCGCAACGCTCGTGGTAATGATGTCGCCCTTGCCCTCCCTTGGACTGATCTCAAGAAGCTGATGAAGGACGAGTTTTGTCCTCCTCACGAGCCCCAGAAACTTGAAAACGAGTTCTGGAATCTAAAGCAAGTGGGGAACGACAATGCTGGCCTTACAGCCCATTTCAAACAGTTGAGTGTACTGTGCCCTAGCGAAGTTGACACTGCTGACAAGGCAATCTCAAAATACATTCATTTCCTTCCCCCGTCCATTATGAACCTTGTTGAATCCACCTCACCCAAAACCCTCAAAGACACGTTCCACTTAGTCGCCAAACTTAACCACAACTGCATTCTCCACGGAACCTTTGACAAGGGTTCATCCAAGAATGCACACCAAACTACCACCGACACCACCACTAAACCTACACCAACCAAGACACCCTCCAAGAATAACAACAAAGGCAAGAAGCGGAAGGCTTCAAGCCAAAATTGTGCGATCGTCACTCCGCCAAACCCTCAACCTCTCCAACAAGTTGCTCCAACCAACCCTCAGCCAGCCAAGAAAGCATGCACTAGGACACATCCCAAGTGTAATACCTGTCTATACCATATCCCGTTCACACGCCATGCCGCCTATGCACGAATTGCAATAGGTTTGGGCATTTCGCTAACCAATGCCGAAGTGGCCCATAGTTACAAGGTAACCAAACCCAAACCATCGCTGCAACCCCAAACCCCGCTCCTAACCAAGCTAAGCCTCAAGCAGCCCTGGTCGAGCCTGCTTCAAGTGCGGTGATCCAAATCATCTTGCTAATGTCTGTCTGCAATGTAACAAAAACAACAATCAGCAACAACAAGCATGTGGACGAGCCTTCGTGATAATAGCAGCACATGCTCAGAACAACAACGACGTGATCAACGGACATTTCTCGTTAACAATGTCTATGCTTCGTGTTTATTTGATATTGGCGTGGATAAAAGTTTTGTATCCGTTCAATTCGAACCTTTGTTAAAGTGTAGACATTCTAAGTTACCCAAATCTTTCATGGTCGAAGTCGATAACGATATGTCCATCACTATCGATTCTTTGCTTCCTAAGTGTTCTTTGGATCTTAACGATCATAAATTTTTTATTGACGTCATACCCATGCAATTGGCTAGTTTCGATATCATAATAGGCATGGATTGGCTTAGGCGAGTTCATGCTGAAGTCGTTTATTCAGAGAAGTTTATTCATCTTCCTCTTCCTGATGGTGATTCTCTACATGTCTATGGCGAGAAACCTACTAAAACTCTCTCAATTCTTATGTCATGTACTCAAGCGAACAAGTACTTGCGCACGGATTACTTCGCCTTTCGTGCCCACGTTGTGGAAAAGAAGGATAAGGGTCTGAGTATGAGTGATGTTCCTATCGTTTGCAATTTTTCGGACGTCTTTCCTAAGGATTTACCTGGTCCTCCTCCTCCTCCTCGTTCTTTTATCTTCTGTATCGATTTAGTTCCTGGAGCTACGCCTGTTGCTAAATCTCCGTATCGTTTAGCACCCTCGGAAATGCAAGAGCTATCTAGCCAACTTCAAGAACTTCTTGATAAAGGCTTTATATGCCCTAGTACTTCTCCTTGGGGCGCTCATGTTCTTTTCATCAAAAAGAAAGATGGATCGTTTCGGATGTGTATTGACTATCGTGAGCTCAACAAGCTTACAATAAAAAACCATTATCCTCTTCCTCAAATCGACGATCTCTTCGATCGGCTTCAAGGCGCGACGTGTTTCTCTAAGATCGATCTCAGTTCTGGTTATCATCAACTTCGAGTCCTCGAAGAAGATATAACCAAAACCGCTTTCCGTACACGCTATGGTCATTACGAGTTCGTGGTCATGCCCTTTGGTTTGACCAACGCACCTGCGGTCTTCATGGACTTAATGAACCGTGTGTGCCAGCTTTATCTCGATCCTTTCGTGATCGTCTTTATTGACGATATCCTTATCTACTCCAAGACACAAGAAGAGCATGAGCAACACTTACGTCTTATCCCCGAACTTTTGTGTACTGAACAACTTTACGCCAAATTCTCCAAGTGTGAATTTTGGTTGAAAGAAGTTCAATCCCTTGGTCATGTCGTCAACGAACTTGGTATTCATGTTGACCCTGTGAAAATCAAAGCTGTGAAGAACTGGATTGCTCCTAAGTCTCCGTCTGAAATTCGTTCGTTCTTTGGATTGGCTGGTTATTATCGTCGATTCATTTCCGGCTTCTCGAAAATCGTCGTTCCTCTCACTACCTTGATTTAAAAAGATAAACCTTGTGTTTAGGGTCCTAAGTAAGAGGAGTCTTTTCAAACCCTTAAGGACATGCTTTGCAATGCTCCAATCCTTGCTCTTCCCGACGGAAACGACGATTTCGCCGTGTATTGCGACGCTTCTAACCAAGGTCATGGTTGCGTTCTTATGTAACGGGACAAGGTTATCGCTTACATGTCGAGACAACTCAAAATTCATGAGAAAAACTACACTACGCACGATCTTGAACTCAGTGCAGTTGTTTTTGCATTGAAGATATGGCGACACTACCTTTATGGTACCAAGTGTGTGGTCTTCACCGACAATAAGAGCCTTCAGCACATCTTCAATCAAAAGGAACTCAACATGCATCAACGTCGCTGGGTAGAATTGTTAAACGACTACGACTGCGAGATTTGCTACCACCAGGTAAAACGAATGTCGTGGCCGACACTCTTAGTCATAAAACTCATGTCAAAAGTGTTCGTTGCTTCCAGCTCGTGGACGATCTTCGAAACCGCATTCGAGAAGCTCAATATTCATCAGTTAACGAGGGTAACCTCTATAACAAGATGAAATGTGGTGCAGAAGGTCAACTCATAACCCAATCCAATGGTATTCTATACTATCTTGATTGCGTTTGGGTTCCTAATCGCGATGATCTTCATGAAATTTTAATGAAGGAGCCACATAAATCTCGATATTCTATTCATCCTGGCTTTGATAAGATGTACCACGATATGCGTACGTCTTATTGGTGGCCTGGCATGAAGAAAGATATCGCCACCTTCGTTTCAAAGTGTCTCACTGGTTCTAAAGTGAAAGATGAACATCAACGTCCCTCTGGCCTACTCGAACAACCAGAAATTCCTATCTGGAAATGGGAGAGTATTGCTATGGATATTATCACTAGGCTTCCTCGTACTTCTTCTAGTCATGACAACATTTGGGTGGTCATTGATCGATTAACCAAATCTGCTCACTTTCTCCCCATTCGTGAAGATTACAAAGTCGAGAAATTGGTACACGGATGAAATCATTTGTCGTCATGGTATCCCCATTGACATCATCTCGGACCGTGATGGTCGTTTTACCTCTCGTCTTTCGCAAATGTTTCAATCCACTCTTGGTACTCATCTTAATATTAGTACCGCTTTCCATACTCAATCCAACGGTTAAACCAAGCGCATTATCCAAACTCTAGAGGATATGCTTCGTTCTTGCGTAATCGATTTTGGTGCCAACTGGTATATGCACTTGCCTTTGATGGAATTCTCGTACAAGAACAGTTATCACGCGAGTATTCAAATGACACCTTTCGAGGTATTGTATGGTCGTAAGTGCTTTTCTCCTATTTGTTGGCACGAGATCGGAGAAGCTCAAATCACCGGTCCCGAGCTTATACAAGAGACGATGGACAAGATCCTGCAAATTCGAGACAACTTGCTCAAAGCCAGAAGACAACAAAAGAGTTATGCTGACAAGCGACACAAACCTTTGGAATTCAACGTTGGTGACTTTGTACTTCTCAAGGTATCCCCTTGGAAGGGTGTAGTTTGCTTTGGTAAGAAAGGAAAACTCACTCCTTGTTATGTAGGCCCTTTCAAGATTCTCGAAAGGATTGGCAAGGTAGCGTATAGACTACACCTACCTCAAAAGCTCAACAATGTGCACCCAACATTTCACGTATCAAACTTGAAGAAATGTTTAGCTGAAGAAGGACTTCAAGTCCCACTCAAAGATCTTCAATCAACAAGACTCTGCACTTCGTGGAGAAACCTGTCGAGATCATAGACCGAAGAGTCAAGCAATTGAGGTGCAGTTGAATTCCCATAGTTAAAGTACGATGGGAAGGAAAATATGGCGCTGAGTTCACTTGGGAACTCGAGAGTGAAATAAAGACTAAGTACCCGCATCTGTTCGTTACACCTTCCTCTTGAATAAATTTCGGGGACGAAATTTCCTAAAGGAGGGGAGACTGTAACGCCTCGCTTTTTGGAACTTTCCTTATTTAGAAAATTTGCCTGAATTTCTATTTTTGGGAACTTTCATTCTCTTTGTAATCGTATTTAATTTGCAATCATTGTAATCCAAGGCTTTGATCGTAATAAAACTTGATCATTTTACATAAACTATACATTGATTATACATGCTTGTTATACGTTTGTCACATATACGTGCAAACTCAATACACGCTTTCTCACGCAAACTCATACTTTTTTTTACATACAATCAGTCGTAAATACGTGTTTTGATACTATTTATACATGCAAATACTTTTACATGCATTCACGATACTCAATTTATGGTTTCATACATGTTACATACTGGAAAATGTGCTAAAAATGGAAGTAATGGCTTAAAATAATAATAATATCAAAGTTCAGGGGTCAAAATGAAAGAAATTAAAGTTTCCGGAAATGCATAGCATCGCGCTACGTGGGCCTTTCCCTCCCTCCCCTTTGCGTGCCGCCAAGGCCTTGAATCCGCAGCCATTTGTTTCTTGGCTGTGGGTTGGCCAATCTTTCCACCTCCAAACTCACCCAATCACCTTTAAACTCCATTAAAACTCTAAACCTAGCTAACCACTATATAAACATGCTTCCTATCACTCATTTTCACTTTCCAAACTCCTCTACACTCCTAAAACTCTTTCAATTATGTTGTAATTGCAAGAACAAGGCAGGATCTTCTAAGTTCTAAAGTGAGTTCAAACTCACTTTTCTTCATCTTTTCTCCATCTTTTCTTCCTCTACAAAGCTTGGAACACCTCTAGGAGTGTTTCCACAAGTTTACCATGGTAAACTAAGGTGGAACATCACCATTTTGAGGTCCAAACTTTCTATTTGGAAAGATTACATGGAAAATTTTTATGAATCTTACTTTTTCTTCATGAATCTCATGCTCAACATCTTCCTAAACCCACCTATGGTTAAGGGACTTGTTGGAGATTGATTCTTACTACTTTAGAGGTGCAAATACCCTCTAAACTTTCTGTTTTGATAGGGTTTAAGACAACCCACAAGTGTTGAAGTCAACCAAGTCCACCATAGTTCATATGGCAAGACTTGTGCTTGATCAAAGTGTGAACCTTGGAAGCCATGGCTATCCTAACTTGTTCCACACCACACTTGATGTTTTAATCTTGCTATTCCAAGTAGCTTACTAGTTCTAAAGTAACACAACCCCGTCTAGCCTCCAACACTTGGTTCACACCTTCCATGTTGAGACGGTACACCCGGGTTGATCTTACTTGGCTACTTGATGAAATGTAGATAGTTGTATATTTCCTTTTTCATTCATGACCATCCGAATCATCCTTGTGATGATTTGTGGATCGGTGAATTCATACAATGAGGTTAATCTTACCTCCATGCTTGACTTATATGACTTCTATGATACTCTTGATGGGCTTAGCTTTAGGATTAGTATATAAAAAATATATATACCAAATTCATGATGCTAATCGGTTTATGATTATGTGTCATGAACTTAGGTTACTTTATCTAATGTTCTAAGCTTCTCGTTTACGATTCTAATGGCCAAACTAGGACCCATGAAATCACATGCAAACTTAGTGTGGAAACGAGTACTTAGACAAGATATACTTTATGAATACATACTTTTAGCAATTTAAATTCCAAGCTAATTCCTTCGTCATAATCCCGAATACTCACACACCTTCGTTTACCCCATGTAGGGTGACCTCGGTGTTTCCAACCTCCAACTCTTCAACTCGCGAGATTAGCAAAGGAAAGTTTGCAAAACCGTGAGTATACTCGAACGCCCTCTTTATGTTTTACACTTTTGGGTGCAAAATGTTTACATTATCAAATTACACATTCACATTTATACTTTATGCAAACACAAACAATCCAATCATACATGCTTAAATACGTGATACTTGATTTGTATTCTTGGAACATTCTTATGTCGTTCACTTTGTCATTAACTTTGTACGAGCCTCCCCTTAATATGTATAGCGCTATCGGAGTAACACACCGCCTGTAGTCTTGTTAAGTCTTTAAACACTTGCGGTAAT
Organism: Helianthus tuberosus; assembly: GCA_030545235.1. Taxonomy (NCBI): domain Eukaryota; kingdom Viridiplantae; phylum Streptophyta; class Magnoliopsida; order Asterales; family Asteraceae; genus Helianthus; species Helianthus tuberosus. Next base: position 98,312,104 of record CM060393.1, on the reverse strand, counting down.
CAGAGGATTGACTTGTATAGTTGCATTTCAGGTTTACATTAATCTAGTTAACTATTTTTGCCATGTGGATTTGTTTAAACCGTTTTCTATACTTATGCTATATATCAAACTTGTATGCTCGCCAATACCTTTTGTATTGAACTATACTTTAAAACATGTTGTAGGTTGATGACATTGATGATCTTGGAATCTACTAGGAATTAGATGCACACTTAACAAACTAGATTATGTTGTTTTATTGTCATTATATTTTGTTGTGCCGTTTCTTGAACAATGTTGTATATTCAATTTAAAATGTTGTACTTTTAATTTCAAATTGTTATAACTTGAATTATTTGCAGTGAAATGAAATTGGTTTTGAATTAAAAATTGTCACAATAGTGTTATGAAGTCTCGAACAATCTCATTTTCGTCTCACTCTGATGTTTCCGCCATCGGTTGGGGTGTGACAGACTGGTATCAGAGCTATAACTATAGGGAATTAGGTAGAATTGTCATGTTCGACCTAGTCTATAGTTAAAGTGACCAAACTTTGACTATTCTTGATTCTTGCTTATCATGTTATTCTTTCTACTTTGCTTCTTTCTGTTTCATTTTGTCTTAATTATACATGTGTCTTTCCTAAGATATTTACACAACACACGCTTGAAGACTTGAAGACACTCGTATCATACAAACGAGACGACTTCACCAAAATAGGCGTGAAACCCACAATTTGGTGAACGAATCTTAATCCGTTAATTCGATTTTTGCACGAAATTACGCCATCATGTTAGGAGTGAAATCCTCACCTTGATGGAAAATTTTCAATTCAAACTCTAGTGGACCCTCGTCAATGCATCAGAATTAATTTTCTTGACCCGTTTGATGAGTACCAACCACACTTAGGGTACGATGTTGTCAAGTTAGGGGTGAAACCCACATTTTGTTTCCTTTGATGATTTTCGCACTTTGGGTTTTTTAAGAGATTATCTTAGTTATAGTGGCATGTCCCTCTTGTGGAGGCAACGCTACCCTCAACCATATTGGTTTGAGTCAGCAGGTATACAGCCCCGCAATGTCGGAATATTGAAAGATAATTAAGTAAGTTATTAATGCAAAATGTAGCATGTCCCTCCTCTAGAGGCAACGCTACCCTCGACCATATTGGTCTGAGTCAGTAGGGATACAGTCCCGCAAGGCCGGTTTAAAGTTTTAATAGTGATGTATTTATAAGCGATTCAAGCCATTCTTACTTCCCCCTATTTGATGCTATCTGCCTCAAAGTAAGTCCTAATAAGCTTGAATCAAGTCCTCACAGGATCTATACACTGAACGAGGCAAGAACTTTACCCATACCACCCTTATAACCCCTTTCCAAGCAGTTAACGTGCTTTATATACACCGTAAAGACACGAATGAGTGAATCAACAAAACATGAAGAGATGATAGAATAAAGTTCACTTTCAATATAAAAAAACTAGTTATTAAAGTCATTAATACATACTCGATTAAATTTTTTACCAAAGATTAGAAATCAAAAGTAATACATAAATGACTCTTAGCCAAGCATTGCCTTTACTTGACAAAAACTCTTACGATCAATCTTGGATACCGAGACTACTACACACACTCTAGAGATGGATGATGGATGAATGTGGTAGATGATGGTGGTGGAGTGCTGGCAGGTGTGAGAGAAGTGGTTTGCCAAGGGATGGGTTGCAATTGAACCAAGCACCCATATTTATAGCTGAAAACAGAGGTTTACACGGCCTTGTGCCTAGTTGGCATGACCCCGTGCCCTCTGGTACGTGGTGCGGGTGTATATGTATTTTTTAGATATATTTTAGCTCTTTTTACTCGCGAATTAAAGTTTTAAATTTATAAAACACGATATAATACTATCACTCTACAGACACGTTAGGACAAGTGCACCCATCGCGGACGTAGTATAGTGATGGCAAGATATCGAGGTCGTCCAAGGACACAAGAGCTTTTAATACCGCCTTATAACGTCTAATCTAACCAAATTTTGATAAACAGGTTTTTAAAGTTATAAAACTAAAAAGCACAAATAAAATGTAAGAAAAAAAAAACAAATAGACAAGAAGGAATCACTTGGTTCCAATTCCTCTTTTATGTATCCTTTAAATGATTTCCGCACTTTGGGCATTTTAAGAGATTATCTTTAAGTTATAGTAGTAGGCCCCTTCCAGGCAGCGTTACCCTCAACCTATTGGTCTGAGTCAGCAGGAATACAGTCCCGCAAGGTCGAATTATTGAAAGATAATTAAGTAAGTTATTAATTCGAAAAGTGGTAGGCCCCCTTCCAGGCAGCGTTACCCTCAACCCTTTGGTCTAAGTTAGCAGGGATACAGTCCTCGCAGGGTTGGTTTAAAGTTTTAATAGTAGTTTATAGATAAGGGATTCAAGCGGTTTCTTACTTCTCCCGAGGCAAACAGTACCGCCCACTCGTGAAGTCTTACTAAGCTTGACCCAGGTTCTTGCAGGATCTATACACTGAACAAGACATAGACCGTAAAGACACGAATGTGTGAATCAACGACACATGAAGAATGGTTAAATAAATTCGTCTTCAATATAAAAAACTAGTTATTACAGTCATTAATACATACCCAAATAAAAGGGAGCCAAAGATTGGAAATAAAAAAGTAATACATAAAAGATTTGTCTTCACCAAGTGATGTAAGAGTTTAGCCAAGCATGGACTTTGTTTGATAATAACTCTTACGATCGATCTTGGATCCCGAGAGAATTACACACTCTAAATGATGGAAGATGGATGGTGGTGGTGAGTGTTGGTGTTGTAGTGGTGGTGGAGTGGTGGAAAGTGTGAGAGAAGTGGTTTGCCAAGGGATGGATTGGAATGGAACCACGCACCCCTATTTATAGCTGAAGTCAGACAACCAACACGGCCCCATGCCCTCCTAGCACGGCCCCGTGGCCTTCAACCTCTCTCCTCTTCATTAACTACAGTGTCAGACCTTGTACTAACACGGCCCTGTGCGTCAAGGGCATGGCCCGTGGCCATTGTACTTGCTGTACTATCTCAGATTCTGAAAATCTTAGAGTTGACCATGCCCTGTGTTGCCTTAGCACGGCCCCGTGTTGATCTTCTGATTTGTCTTTTGTTGTTGTCTTTTTCTTCTGCAGAGAATTTTAACTGGGCATGACCCATGCCTGGTGGGCATGGCCCCGTGCCAAAGTTTCTGATTCTTGTTATTTTGTTGGTTTAGATGTGGATGGGGGCTTGGCGAGTAGTGTCAATCCTCCTTCTTTGTATTTATGTTTGTTTCTGCTGCTAATTTGCCTCTTTTGTGCGTTTAAGCTCTTTTGACCCTGTAAATTAAAACGGAACAAAGAAACAAGACTTTTCCAACATTAGTACCGAAAAAGGGTTGATTTTACGCCATATTTGATATAATTTTTATGTTTTACTTTACGCACATCAAATACCACCACACTTGAATCTTTGCTTGTCCTCAAGCAAAACTCCATATTGTGGCTTACAAACCTAAACAAAATTGGTAGAAGAGAAGGTTTTGGGTTATCTTTAGAGTGTCGGGAATCTAAGTTCTAAATTTATTTTGTTTTTATTTTATTTACAATCTTATTCGTCATGATTTATTCAAAACATAAATTAAGAAAAAATATTTCTTTTGGGCATAACATGCTTTTATAAAATTCTATTTAATTATATACAAGTTTACACACCTCACAAGTAATCACTCAACACTTGGCCGAATATGTATAAGTGAAGACGCTCGTACCCTGTTTGGAAATTACTCCTACTATAGGCTTGACAAGTAATAAAACCTCCCCCTTTTTGACGTTTTAATCCTTGTAAGTATTAAGAGGTCTTTTAAAAGGGTAGGTTGTGGCTCGGGTAGGTGTGTTTTATTGAAAGTGGCTAAAATTGTAAAAATGTCGGCTTTTTCTTTTGAAAATTTATTTGCTTGTGACTTGGTTAAAGACTACTTAATTTTAAGCAATAATTTCTGCTTATTTATTTCAAGTAGCTACATTTTTTTATATAATTTTTTAAAAAGCCGCATTTACTGAAAATAAAGGGTGTGAAAATTAAAATGATTGGTTTTGGGGTGATGGGTGGTTGTTTTTGCAAACATATATTTTTTCTGGTTCTAGAAACGAAAGGTTTAAAGGATCAACAGGGTTTATCTAAGGGAATGTTTTTGAAAAAAGAAGGAAAGAAAAATAAAGGTTTTAAACGAAAAACGGGTTTAGTCCTAATGCCTCTATCATTTACTTACTTGGATTTATGTCGGTAAGGATTTGGAACGTATTGCATTGGCAAGTTCTAGATTTGTAAGAACCAAACGGGCTATTCACACAAGAAACGGAAATTGAGCAATTAATATAGATGTGTATTTATATGCTTGGGAAAGGCTCAAAACTCACTTTTGTGGGAAAGGCTCAAAACTCACTTTTGTGGGAAAGGCTCAAAACTCACTTTTGTGGGAAAGGGGGTTATAGTGTAAAAATGTATATATAATCAAATTTTACAAAGATTTGTTATGCCGGTTTTTATAATTTTCTTAATTGGTTTCTTTTTATCATGACGTTATCAGGTGTAAATCAGTAAAAACATAATTTTTAGAACTTGTTATACCCAACTAAACCAAGATAAGTAAAGTCATTAATACATACTCGATTAAAATTTTTACCAAAGATTAGAAATCAAAAGTAATACATAAATGACTCTTAGCCAAGCATTGCCTTTACTTGACAAAAACTCTTACGATCAATCTTGGATACCGAGAATACTACACACACTCTAGAGATGGATGATGGATGAATGTGGTAGATGATGGTGGTGGAGTGCTGGCAGGTGTGAGAGAAGTGGTTTGCCAAGGGATGGGTTGCAATTGAACCAAGCACCCATATTTATAGCTGAAAACAGAGGTTTACACGGCCTTGTGCCTAGTTGGCATGACCCCGTGCCCTCTGGTACGTGGTGCGGGTGTATATGTATTTTTTAGATATATTTTAGCTCTTTTTACTCGCGAATTAAAGTTTTAAATTTATAAAACACGATATAATACTATCACTCTACAGACACGTTAGGACAAGTGCACCCATCGCGGACGTAGTATAGTGATGGCAAGATATCGAGGTCGTCCAAGGACACAAGAGCTTTTAATACCGCCTTATAACGTCTAATCTAACCAAATTTTGATAAACAGGTTTTTAAAGTTATAAAACTAAAAAGCACAAATAAAATGTAAGAAAAAAAAAAACAAATAGACAAGAAGGAATCACTTGGTTCCAATTCCTCTTTTATGTATCCTTTAAATGATTTCCGCACTTTGGGCATTTTAAGAGATTATCTTTAAGTTATAGTAGTAGGCCCCTTCCAGGCAGCGTTACCCTCAACCTATTGGTCTGAGTCAGCAGGAATACAGTCCCGCAAGGTCGAATTATTGAAAGATAATTAAGTAAGTTATTAATTCGAAAAGTGGTAGGCCCCCTTCCAGGCAGCGTTACCCTCAACCCTTTGGTCTAAGTTAGCAGGGATACAGTCCTCGCAGGGTTGGTTTAAAGTTTTAATAGTAGTTTATAGATAAGGGATTCAAGCGGTTTCTTACTTCTCCCGAGGCAAACAGTACCGCCCACTCGTGAAGTCTTACTAAGCTTGACCCAGGTTCTTGCAGGATCTATACACTGAACAAGACATAGACCGTAAAGACACGAATGTGTGAATCAACGACACATGAAGAATGGTTAAATAAATTCGTCTTCAATATAAAAAACTAGTTATTACAGTCATTAATACATACCCAAATAAAAGGGAGCCAAAGATTGGAAATAAAAAAGTAATACATAAAAGATTTGTCTTCACCAAGTGATGTAAGAGTTTAGCCAAGCATGGACTTTGTTTGATAATAACTCTTACGATCGATCTTGGATCCCGAGAGAATTACACACTCTAAATGATGGAAGATGGATGGTGGTGGTGAGTGTTGGTGTTGTAGTGGTGGTGGAGTGGTGGAAAGTGTGAGAGAAGTGGTTTGCCAAGGGATGGATTGGAATGGAACCACGCACCCCTATTTATAGCTGAAGTCAGACAACCAACACGGCCCCATGCCCTCCTAGCACGGCCCCGTGGCCTTCAACCTCTCTCCTCTTCATTAACTACAGTGTCAGACCTTGTACTAACACGGCCCTGTGCGTCAAGGCATGGCCCGTGGCCATTGTACTTGCTGTACTATCTCAGATTCTGAAAATCTTAGAGTTGACCATGCCCTGTGTTGCCTTAGCACGGCCCCGTGTTGATCTTATGATTTGTCTTTTGTTGTTGTCTTTTTCTTCTGCAGAGAATTTTAACTGGGCATGACCCATGCCTGGTGGGCATGGCCCCGTGCCAAAGTTTCTGATTCTTGTTATTTTGTTGGTTTAGATGTGGATGGGGGCTTGGCGAGTAGTGTCAATCCTCCTTCTTTGTATTTATGTTTGTTTCTGCTGCTAATTTGCCTCTTTTGTGCGTTTAAGCTCTTTTGACCCTGTAAATTAAAACGGAACAAAGAAACAAGACTTTTCCAACATTAGTACCGAAAAAGGGTTGATTTTACGCCATATTTGATATAATTTTTATGTTTTACTTTACGCACATCAAATACCACCACACTTGAATCTTTGCTTGTCCTCAAGCAAAACTCCATATTGTGGCTTACAAACCTAAACAAAATTGGTAGAAGAGAAGGTTTTGGGTTATCTTTAGAGTGTCGGGAATCTAAGTTCTAAATTTATTTTGTTTTTATTTTATTTACAATCTTATTCGTCATGATTTATTCAAAACATAAATTAAGAAAAAATATTTCTTTTGGGCATAACATGCTTTTATAAAATTCTATTTAATTATATACAAGTTTACACACCTCACAAGTAATCACTCAACACTTGGCCGAATATGTATAAGTGAAGACGCTCGTACCCTGTTTGGAAATTACTCCTACTATAGGCTTGACAAGTAATAAAACCTCCCCCTTTTTGACGTTTTAATCCTTGTAAGTATTAAGAGGTCTTTTAAAAGGGTAGGTTGTGGCTCGGGTAGGTGTGTTTTATTGAAAGTGGCTAAAATTGTAAAAATGTCGGCTTTTTCTTTTGAAAATTTATTTGCTTGTGACTTGGTTAAAGACTACTTAATTTTAAGCAATAATTTCTGCTTATTTATTTCAAGTAGCTACATTTTTTTATATAATTTTTTAAAAAGCCGCATTTACTGAAAATAAAGGGTGTGAAAATTAAAATGATTGGTTTTGGGGTGATGGGTGGTTGTTTTTGCAAACATATATTTTTTCTGGTTCTAGAAACGAAAGGTTTAAAGGATCAACAGGGTTTATCTAAGGGAATGTTTTTGAAAAAAGAAGGAAAGAAAAATAAAGGTTTTAAACGAAAAACGGGTTTAGTCCTAATGCCTCTATCATTTACTTACTTGGATTTATGTCGGTAAGGATTTAGAACGTATTGCATTGGCAAGTTCTAGATTTGTAAGAACCAAACGGGCTATTCACACAAGAAACGGAAATTGAGCAATTAATATAGATGTGTATTTATATGCTTGGGAAAGGCTCAAAACTCACTTTTGTGGGAAAGGCTCAAAACTCACTTTTGTGGGAAAGGCTCAAAACTCACTTTTGTGGGAAAGGGGGTTATAGTGTAAAAATGTATATATAATCAAATTTTACAAAGATTTGTTATGCCGGTTTTTATAATTTTCTTAATTGGTTTCTTTTTATCATGACGTTATCAGGTGTAAATCAGTAAAAACATAATTTTTAGAACTTGTTATACCCAACTAAACCAAGATAAGTAAAGTCATTAATACATACTCGATTAAAATTTTTACCAAAGATTAGAAATCAAAAGTAATACATAAATGACTCTTAGCCAAGCATTGCCTTTACTTGACAAAAACTCTTACGATCAATCTTGGATACCGAGAATACTACACACACTCTAGAGATGGATGATGGATGAATGTGGTAGATGATGGTGGTGGAGTGCTGGCAGGTGTGAGAGAAGTGGTTTGCCAAGGGATGGGTTGCAATTGAACCAAGCACCCATATTTATAGCTGAAAACAGAGGTTTACACGGCCTTGTGCCTAGTTGGCATGACCCCGTGCCCTCTGGTACGTGGTGCGGGTGTATATGTATTTTTTAGATATATTTTAGCTCTTTTTACTCGCGAATTAAAGTTTTAAATTTATAAAACACGATATAATACTATCACTCTACAGACACGTTAGGACAAGTGCACCCATCGCGGACGTAGTATAGTGATGGCAAGATATCGAGGTCGTCCAAGGACACAAGAGCTTTTAATACCGCCTTATAACGTCTAATCTAACCAAATTTTGATAAACAGGTTTTTAAAGTTATAAAACTAAAAAGCACAAATAAAATGTAAGAAAAAAAAAAAACAAATAGACAAGAAGGAATCACTTGGTTCCAATTCCTCTTTTATGTATCCTTTAAATGATTTCCGCACTTTGGGCATTTTAAGAGATTATCTTTAAGTTATAGTAGTAGGCCCCTTCCAGGCAGCGTTACCCTCAACCTATTGGTCTGAGTCAGCAGGAATACAGTCCCGCAAGGTCGAATTATTGAAAGATAATTAAGTAAGTTATTAATTCGAAAAGTGGTAGGCCCCCTTCCAGGCAGCGTTACCCTCAACCCTTTGGTCTAAGTTAGCAGGGATACAGTCCTCGCAGGGTTGGTTTAAAGTTTTAATAGTAGTTTATAGATAAGGGATTCAAGCGGTTTCTTACTTCTCCCGAGGCAAACAGTACCGCCCACTCGTGAAGTCTTACTAAGCTTGACCCAGGTTCTTGCAGGATCTATACACTGAACAAGACATAGACCGTAAAGACACGAATGTGTGAATCAACGACACATGAAGAATGGTTAAATAAATTCGTCTTCAATATAAAAAACTAGTTATTACAGTCATTAATACATACCCAAATAAAAGGGAGCCAAAGATTGGAAATAAAAAAGTAATACATAAAAGATTTGTCTTCACCAAGTGATGTAAGAGTTTAGCCAAGCATGGACTTTGTTTGATAATAACTCTTACGATCGATCTTGGATCCCGAGAGAATTACACACTCTAAATGATGGAAGATGGATGGTGGTGGTGAGTGTTGGTGTTGTAGTGGTGGTGGAGTGGTGGAAAGTGTGAGAGAAGTGGTTTGCCAAGGGATGGATTGGAATGGAACCACGCACCCCTATTTATAGCTGAAGTCAGACAACCAACACGGCCCCATGCCCTCCTAGCACGGCCCCGTGGCCTTCAACCTCTCTCCTCTTCATTAACTACAGTGTCAGACCTTGTACTAACACGGCCCTGTGCGTCAAGGGCATGGCCCGTGGCCATTGTACTTGCTGTACTATCTCAGATTCTGAAAATCTTAGAGTTGACCATGCCCTGTGTTGCCTTAGCACGGCCCCGTGTTGATCTTCTGATTTGTCTTTTGTTGTTGTCTTTTTCTTCTGCAGAGAATTTTAACTGGGCATGACCCATGCCTGGTGGGCATGGCCCCGTGCCAAAGTTTCTGATTCTTGTTATTTTGTTGGTTTAGATGTGGATGGGGGCTTGGCGAGTAGTGTCAATCCTCCTTCTTTGTATTTATGTTTGTTTCTGCTGCTAATTTGCCTCTTTTGTGCGTTTAAGCTCTTTTGACCCTGTAAATTAAAACGGAACAAAGAAACAAGACTTTTCCAACATTAGTACCGAAAAAGGGTTGATTTTACGCCATATTTGATATAATTTTTATGTTTTACTTTACGCACATCAAATACCACCACACTTGAATCTTTGCTTGTCCTCAAGCAAAACTCCATATTGTGGCTTACAAACCTAAACAAAATTGGTAGAAGAGAAGGTTTTGGGTTATCTTTAGAGTGTCGGGAATCTAAGTTCTAAATTTATTTTGTTTTTATTTTATTTACAATCTTATTCGTCATGATTTATTCAAAACATAAATTAAGAAAAAATATTTCTTTTGGGCATAACATGCTTTTATAAAATTCTATTTAATTATATACAAGTTTACACACCTCACAAGTAATCACTCAACACTTGGCCGAATATGTATAAGTGAAGACGCTCGTACCCTGTTTGGAAATTACTCCTACTATAGGCTTGACAAGTAATAAAACCTCCCCCTTTTTGACGTTTTAATCCTTGTAAGTATTAAGAGGTCTTTTAAAAGGGTAGGTTGTGGCTCGGGTAGGTGTGTTTTATTGAAAGTGGCTAAAATTGTAAAAATGTCGGCTTTTTCTTTTGAAAATTTATTTGCTTGTGACTTGGTTAAAGACTACTTAATTTTAAGCAATAATTTCTGCTTATTTATTTCAAGTAGCTACATTTTTTTATATAATTTTTTAAAAAGCCGCATTTACTGAAAATAAAGGGTGTGAAAATTAAAATGATTGGTTTTGGGGTGATGGGTGGTTGTTTTTGCAAACATATATTTTTTCTGGTTCTAGAAACGAAAGGTTTAAAGGATCAACAGGGTTTATCTAAGGGAATGTTTTTGAAAAAAGAAGGAAAGAAAAATAAAGGTTTTAAACGAAAAACGGGTTTAGTCCTAATGCCTCTATCATTTACTTACTTGGATTTATGTCGGTAAGGATTTAGAACGTATTGCATTGGCAAGTTCTAGATTTGTAAGAACCAAACGGGCTATTCACACAAGAAACGGAAATTGAGCAATTAATATAGATGTGTATTTATATGCTTGGGAAAGGCTCAAAACTCACTTTTGTGGGAAAGGCTCAAAACTCACTTTTGTGGGAAAGGCTCAAAACTCACTTTTGTGGGAAAGGGGGTTATAGTGTAAAAATGTATATATAATCAAATTTTACAAAGATTTGTTATGCCGGTTTTTATAATTTTCTTAATTGGTTTCTTTTTATCATGACGTTATCAGGTGTAAATCAGTAAAAACATAATTTTTAGAACTTGTTATACCCAACTAAACCAAGATAAGTAAAGTCATTAATACATACTCGATTAAAATTTTTACCAAAGATTAGAAATCAAAAGTAATACATAAATGACTCTTAGCCAAGCATTGCCTTTACTTGACAAAAACTCTTACGATCAATCTTGGATACCGAGAATACTACACACACTCTAGAGATGGATGATGGATGAATGTGGTAGATGATGGTGGTGGAGTGCTGGCAGGTGTGAGAGAAGTGGTTTGCCAAGGGATGGGTTGCAATTGAACCAAGCACCCATATTTATAGCTGAAAACAGAGGTTTACACGGCCTTGTGCCTAGTTGGCATGACCCCGTGCCCTCTGGTACGTGGTGCGGGTGTATATGTATTTTTTAGATATATTTTAGCTCTTTTTACTCGCGAATTAAAGTTTTAAATTTATAAAACACGATATAATACTATCACTCTACAGACACGTTAGGACAAGTGCACCCATCGCGGACGTAGTATAGTGATGGCAAGATATCGAGGTCGTCCAAGGACACAAGAGCTTTTAATACCGCCTTATAACGTCTAATCTAACCAAATTTTGATAAACAGGTTTTTAAAGTTATAAAACTAAAAAGCACAAATAAAATGTAAGAAAAAAAAAAACAAATAGACAAGAAGGAATCACTTGGTTCCAATTCCTCTTTTATGTATCCTTTAAATGATTTCCGCACTTTGGGCATTTTAAGAGATTATCTTTAAGTTATAGTAGTAGGCCCCTTCCAGGCAGCGTTACCCTCAACCTATTGGTCTGAGTCAGCAGGAATACAGTCCCGCAAGGTCGAATTATTGAAAGATAATTAAGTAAGTTATTAATTCGAAAAGTGGTAGGCCCCCTTCCAGGCAGCGTTACCCTCAACCCTTTGGTCTAAGTTAGCAGGGATACAGTCCTCGCAGGGTTGGTTTAAAGTTTTAATAGTAGTTTATAGATAAGGGATTCAAGCGGTTTCTTACTTCTCCCGAGGCAAACAGTACCGCCCACTCGTGAAGTCTTACTAAGCTTGACCCAGGTTCTTGCAGGATCTATACACTGAACAAGACATAGACCGTAAAGACACGAATGTGTGAATCAACGACACATGAAGAATGGTTAAATAAATTCGTCTTCAATATAAAAAACTAGTTATTACAGTCATTAATACATACCCAAATAAAAGGGAGCCAAAGATTGGAAATAAAAAAGTAATACATAAAAGATTTGTCTTCACCAAGTGATGTAAGAGTTTAGCCAAGCATGGACTTTGTTTGATAATAACTCTTACGATCGATCTTGGATCCCGAGAGAATTACACACTCTAAATGATGGAAGATGGATGGTGGTGGTGAGTGTTGGTGTTGTAGTGGTGGTGGAGTGGTGGAAAGTGTGAGAGAAGTGGTTTGCCAAGGGATGGATTGGAATGGAACCACGCACCCCTATTTATAGCTGAAGTCAGACAACCAACACGGCCCCATGCCCTCCTAGCACGGCCCCGTGGCCTTCAACCTCTCTCCTCTTCATTAACTACAGTGTCAGACCTTGTACTAACACGGCCCTGTGCGTCAAGGCATGGCCCGTGGCCATTGTACTTGCTGTACTATCTCAGATTCTGAAAATCTTAGAGTTGACCATGCCCTGTGTTGCCTTAGCACGGCCCCGTGTTGATCTTATGATTTGTCTTTTGTTGTTGTCTTTTTCTTCTGCAGAGAATTTTAACTGGGCATGACCCATGCCTGGTGGGCATGGCCCCGTGCCAAAGTTTCTGATTCTTGTTATTTTTATGTTTTACTTTACGCACATCAAATACCACCACACTTGAATCTTTGCTTGTCCTCAAGCAAAACTCCATATTGTGGCTTACAAACCTAAACAAAATTGGTAGAAGAGAAGGTTTTGGGTTATCTTTAGAGTGTCGGGAATCTAAGTTCTAAATTTATTTTGTTTTTATTTTATTTACAATCTTATTCGTCATGATTTATTCAAAACATAAATTAAGAAAAAATATTTCTTTTGGGCATAACATGCTTTTATAAAATTCTATTTAATTATATACAAGTTTACACACCTCACAAGTAATCACTCAACACTTGGCCGAATATGTATAAGTGAAGACGCTCGTACCCTGTTTGGAAATTACTCCTACTATAGGCTTGACAAGTAATAAAACCTCCCCCTTTTTGACGTTTTAATCCTTGTAAGTATTAAGAGGTCTTTTAAAAGGGTAGGTTGTGGCTCGGGTAGGTGTGTTTTATTGAAAGTGGCTAAAATTGTAAAAATGTCGGCTTTTTCTTTTGAAAATTTATTTGCTTGTGACTTGGTTAAAGACTACTTAATTTTAAGCAATAATTTCTGCTTATTTATTTCAAGTAGCTACATTTTTTTATATAATTTTTTAAAAAGCCGCATTTACTGAAAATAAAGGGTGTGAAAATTAAAATGATTGGTTTTGGGGTGATGGGTGGTTGTTTTTGCAAACATATATTTTTTCTGGTTCTAGAAACGAAAGGTTTAAAGGATCAACAGGGTTTATCTAAGGGAATGTTTTTGAAAAAAGAAGGAAAGAAAAATAAAGGTTTTAAACGAAAAACGGGTTTAGTCCTAATGCCTCTATCATTTACTTACTTGGATTTATGTCGGTAAGGATTTAGAACGTATTGCATTGGCAAGTTCTAGATTTGTAAGAACCAAACGGGCTATTCACACAAGAAACGGAAATTGAGCAATTAATATAGATGTGTATTTATATGCTTGGGAAAGGCTCAAAACTCACTTTTGTGGGAAAGGCTCAAAACTCACTTTTGTGGGAAAGGCTCAAAACTCACTTTTGTGGGAAAGGGGGTTATAGTGTAAAAATGTATATATAATCAAATTTTACAAAGATTTGTTATGCCGGTTTTTATAATTTTCTTAATTGGTTTCTTTTTATCATGACGTTATCAGGTGTAAATCAGTAAAAACATAATTTTTAGAACTTGTTATACCCAACTAAACCAAGATAAGTAAAGTCATTAATACATACTCGATTAAAATTTTTACCAAAGATTAGAAATCAAAAGTAATACATAAATGACTCTTAGCCAAGCATTGCCTTTACTTGACAAAAACTCTTACGATCAATCTTGGATACCGAGAATACTACACACACTCTAGAGATGGATGATGGATGAATGTGGTAGATGATGGTGGTGGAGTGCTGGCAGGTGTGAGAGAAGTGGTTTGCCAAGGGATGGGTTGCAATTGAACCAAGCACCCATATTTATAGCTGAAAACAGAGGTTTACACGGCCTTGTGCCTAGTTGGCATGACCCCGTGCCCTCTGGTACGTGGTGCGGGTGTATATGTATTTTTTAGATATATTTTAGCTCTTTTTACTCGCGAATTAAAGTTTTAAATTTATAAAACACGATATAATACTATCACTCTACAGACACGTTAGGACAAGTGCACCCATCGCGGACGTAGTATAGTGATGGCAAGATATCGAGGTCGTCCAAGGACACAAGAGCTTTTAATACCGCCTTATAACGTCTAATCTAACCAAATTTTGATAAACAGGTTTTTAAAGTTATAAAACTAAAAAGCACAAATAAAATGTAAGAAAAAAAAAAAACAAATAGACAAGAAGGAATCACTTGGTTCCAATTCCTCTTTTATGTATCCTTTAAATGATTTCCGCACTTTGGGCATTTTAAGAGATTATCTTTAAGTTATAGTAGTAGGCCCCTTCCAGGCAGCGTTACCCTCAACCTATTGGTCTGAGTCAGCAGGAATACAGTCCCGCAAGGTCGAATTATTGAAAGATAATTAAGTAAGTTATTAATTCGAAAAGTGGTAGGCCCCCTTCCAGGCAGCGTTACCCTCAACCCTTTGGTCTAAGTTAGCAGGGATACAGTCCTCGCAGGGTTGGTTTAAAGTTTTAATAGTAGTTTATAGATAAGGGATTCAAGCGGTTTCTTACTTCTCCCGAGGCAAACAGTACCGCCCACTCGTGAAGTCTTACTAAGCTTGACCCAGGTTCTTGCAGGATCTATACACTGAACAAGACATAGACCGTAAAGACACGAATGTGTGAATCAACGACACATGAAGAATGGTTAAATAAATTCGTCTTCAATATAAAAAACTAGTTATTACAGTCATTAATACATACCCAAATAAAAGGGAGCCAAAGATTGGAAATAAAAAAGTAATACATAAAAGATTTGTCTTCACCAAGTGATGTAAGAGTTTAGCCAAGCATGGACTTTGTTTGATAATAACTCTTACGATCGATCTTGGATCCCGAGAGAATTACACACTCTAAATGATGGAAGATGGATGGTGGTGGTGAGTGTTGGTGTTGTAGTGGTGGTGGAGTGGTGGAAAGTGTGAGAGAAGTGGTTTGCCAAGGGATGGATTGGAATGGAACCACGCACCCCTATTTATAGCTGAAGTCAGACAACCAACACGGCCCCATGCCCTCCTAGCACGGCCCCGTGGCCTTCAACCTCTCTCCTCTTCATTAACTACAGTGTCAGACCTTGTACTAACACGGCCCTGTGCGTCAAGGGCATGGCCCGTGGCCATTGTACTTGCTGTACTATCTCAGATTCTGAAAATCTTAGAGTTGACCATGCCCTGTGTTGCCTTAGCACGGCCCCGTGTTGATCTTCTGATTTGTCTTTTGTTGTTGTCTTTTTCTTCTGCAGAGAATTTTAACTGGGCATGACCCATGCCTGGTGGGCATGGCCCCGTGCCAAAGTTTCTGATTCTTGTTATTTTGTTGGTTTAGATGTGGATGGGGGCTTGGCGAGTAGTGTCAATCCTCCTTCTTTGTATTTATGTTTGTTTCTGCTGCTAATTTGCCTCTTTTGTGCGTTTAAGCTCTTTTGACCCTGTAAATTAAAACGGAACAAAGAAACAAGACTTTTCCAACATTAGTACCGAAAAAGGGTTGATTTTACGCCATATTTGATATAATTTTTATGTTTTACTTTACGCACATCAAATACCACCACACTTGAATCTTTGCTTGTCCTCAAGCAAAACTCCATATTGTGGCTTACAAACCTAAACAAAATTGGTAGAAGAGAAGGTTTTGGGTTATCTTTAGAGTGTCGGGAATCTAAGTTCTAAATTTATTTTGTTTTTATTTTATTTACAATCTTATTCGTCATGATTTATTCAAAACATAAATTAAGAAAAAATATTTCTTTTGGGCATAACATGCTTTTATAAAATTCTATTTAATTATATACAAGTTTACACACCTCACAAGTAATCACTCAACACTTGGCCGAATATGTATAAGTGAAGACGCTCGTACCCTGTTTGGAAATTACTCCTACTATAGGCTTGACAAGTAATAAAACCTCCCCCTTTTTGACGTTTTAATCCTTGTAAGTATTAAGAGGTCTTTTAAAAGGGTAGGTTGTGGCTCGGGTAGGTGTGTTTTATTGAAAGTGGCTAAAATTGTAAAAATGTCGGCTTTTTCTTTTGAAAATTTATTTGCTTGTGACTTGGTTAAAGACTACTTAATTTTAAGCAATAATTTCTGCTTATTTATTTCAAGTAGCTACATTTTTTTATATAATTTTTTTAAAAAGCCGCATTTACTGAAAATAAAGGGTGTGAAAATTAAAATGATTGGTTTTGGGGTGATGGGTGGTTGTTTTTGCAAACATATATTTTTTCTGGTTCTAGAAACGAAAGGTTTAAAGGATCAACAGGGTTTATCTAAGGGAATGTTTTTGAAAAAAGAAGGAAAGAAAAATAAAGGTTTTAAACGAAAAACGGGTTTAGTCCTAATGCCTCTATCATTTACTTACTTGGATTTATGTCGGTAAGGATTTAGAACGTATTGCATTGGCAAGTTCTAGATTTGTAAGAACCAAACGGGCTATTCACACAAGAAACGGAAATTGAGCAATTAATATAGATGTGTATTTATATGCTTGGGAAAGGCTCAAAACTCACTTTTGTGGGAAAGGCTCAAAACTCACTTTTGTGGGAAAGGCTCAAAACTCACTTTTGTGGGAAAGGGGGTTATAGTGTAAAAATGTATATATAATCAAATTTTACAAAGATTTGTTATGCCGGTTTTTATAATTTTCTTAATTGGTTTCTTTTTATCATGACGTTATCAGGTGTAAATCAGTAAAAACATAATTTTTAGAACTTGTTATACCCAACTAAACCAAGATAAGTAAAGTCATTAATACATACTCGATTAAAATTTTTACCAAAGATTAGAAATCAAAAGTAATACATAAATGACTCTTAGCCAAGCATTGCCTTTACTTGACAAAAACTCTTACGATCAATCTTGGATACCGAGAATACTACACACACTCTAGAGATGGATGATGGATGAATGTGGTAGATGATGGTGGTGGAGTGCTGGCAGGTGTGAGAGAAGTGGTTTGCCAAGGGATGGGTTGCAATTGAACCAAGCACCCATATTTATAGCTGAAAACAGAGGTTTACACGGCCTTGTGCCTAGTTGGCATGACCCCGTGCCCTCTGGTACGTGGTGCGGGTGTATATGTATTTTTTAGATATATTTTAGCTCTTTTTACTCGCGAATTAAAGTTTTAAATTTATAAAACACGATATAATACTATCACTCTACAGACACGTTAGGACAAGTGCACCCATCGCGGACGTAGTATAGTGATGGCAAGATATCGAGGTCGTCCAAGGACACAAGAGCTTTTAATACCGCCTTATAACGTCTAATCTAACCAAATTTTGATAAACAGGTTTTTAAAGTTATAAAACTAAAAAGCACAAATAAAATGTAAGAAAAAAAAAAACAAATAGACAAGAAGGAATCACTTGGTTCCAATTCCTCTTTTATGTATCCTTTAAATGATTTCCGCACTTTGGGCATTTTAAGAGATTATCTTTAAGTTATAGTAGTAGGCCCCTTCCAGGCAGCGTTACCCTCAACCTATTGGTCTGAGTCAGCAGGAATACAGTCCCGCAAGGTCGAATTATTGAAAGATAATTAAGTAAGTTATTAATTCGAAAAGTGGTAGGCCCCCTTCCAGGCAGCGTTACCCTCAACCCTTTGGTCTAAGTTAGCAGGGATACAGTCCTCGCAGGGTTGGTTTAAAGTTTTAATAGTAGTTTATAGATAAGGGATTCAAGCGGTTTCTTACTTCTCCCGAGGCAAACAGTACCGCCCACTCGTGAAGTCTTACTAAGCTTGACCCAGGTTCTTGCAGGATCTATACACTGAACAAGACATAGACCGTAAAGACACGAATGTGTGAATCAACGACACATGAAGAATGGTTAAATAAATTCGTCTTCAATATAAAAAACTAGTTATTACAGTCATTAATACATACCCAAATAAAAGGGAGCCAAAGATTGGAAATAAAAAAGTAATACATAAAAGATTTGTCTTCACCAAGTGATGTAAGAGTTTAGCCAAGCATGGACTTTGTTTGATAATAACTCTTACGATCGATCTTGGATCCCGAGAGAATTACACACTCTAAATGATGGAAGATGGATGGTGGTGGTGAGTGTTGGTGTTGTAGTGGTGGTGGAGTGGTGGAAAGTGTGAGAGAAGTGGTTTGCCAAGGGATGGATTGGAATGGAACCACGCACCCCTATTTATAGCTGAAGTCAGACAACCAACACGGCCCCATGCCCTCCTAGCACGGCCCCGTGGCCTTCAACCTCTCTCCTCTTCATTAACTACAGTGTCAGACCTTGTACTAACACGGCCCTGTGCGTCAAGGCATGGCCCGTGGCCATTGTACTTGCTGTACTATCTCAGATTCTGAAAATCTTAGAGTTGACCATGCCCTGTGTTGCCTTAGCACGGCCCCGTGTTGATCTTATGATTTGTCTTTTGTTGTTGTCTTTTTCTTCTGCAGAGAATTTTAACTGGGCATGACCCATGCCTGGTGGGCATGGCCCCGTGCCAAAGTTTCTGATTCTTGTTATTTTGTTGGTTTAGATGTGGATGGGGGCTTGGCGAGTAGTGTCAACCCAGGCCCGTACCCGGTTGTAATTCTTTGTCCCATACCCGACCCGTTACCCGTCGGGTATCGGGCATACCCGTGGGTATCGGGTATACCCGTTAATTTCATAAAAATACCCGTTGGGACAAATGCACAATTTTTTACTTTGATGTTTATATAATTTACTATTTTAATGACGATAACAAATGAAAATATGGTTAATAACTTACATATCATATTCAGACCACATATATCAAACTTAATCAAAACGGTTACTTAATTAAGTAATTGTATCAGAACCACCTAATTGCATAAACATCCACATAATAAAGGGTGATAGTTTCCATATCCAATATACATGCTAAAAAATAAGTTATTTGTTCACTAAGCACTTGTCAAATACATATCCACATATGACTATAGAGAAGGTAATAAGTACATGTACTAAGTTTATATATATGGAAATCTATAATATGATACTTTCGGGTAAATGGGCCGGGTATCGGGCGGGTATCACTAAATCCCATACCCATACCCATACCTGTACCCGACTTTTTTTCTTTTTTTAAGCTCGTACCCGGCCCATACCCATTGGGCTTCGGGTATACCTGGCCCCTATGTTTCGGGGTTCGAGTATACCTGTCGGGCTTGGGCTTTTTTGCCATCCCTACCTGTGTCTGGGGTCTTTGTTGCCCACGACCCAGTGTCAAATGGTCACGGCCCCGTGTCAAATCGTCTGTTTCTTCAAAAATTAAGGTTTTCGAGCCGACTTCGAAAAATTCAAAGGTTTTTGTCCAATAGGTGCGGTTTACCCCGAAAATCAAACCCCTAGTATCAATTTTGCATAAAACACTTGTTTGCCCCTTCGATTTTATGTTTTTCGGTCAAGAACAAGGGTTTGGGAATAACTGCTTGAACAATCTGATTTTTCCGACGACGTTCAATGTTTTGCTTCTCAAAACACTGGTACTAACTACTACTAGAAAGATCTAAACAAAAATTCGAGATTGGCATGGGTCTAGTTCAAGAACCTTAGAATAAACCCGAATTTTTGATGTTACACTACATGCAAATCGTTAAACTAACTAACTATGATGTTAGAGTCATACCTCGTAGTCGGATTTGGTCGGATGATCGTTGAAATCTTGCGGAAAAAGGTCAGAAACCGGAGTCTCTAGAGAAACAGGTCGTGTTTTATGTTGAAAAAGTGAAGTCAGGCTTTATATACTCTGTCTGAAGGTCGACCACAGCCCCGTGCTGATGCAGCACGGCCCCGTGCCATGTTTAATTAATTTTTGTGTATCAGGGCGTTTGGGCACGGGGGTGCCAAGTGGGCACGGCACCGTGTTCAGAGTGCCAGTAACATTATTTTTTTATTGTGCACATGTGTGTGACCGTTCTACCAGGGTTACTTTTGTGTACTTACCTGTTTCTTGTCAAATCTTCAAGGGTGATGCTTCCCAATTGTTCCTACAAGATGATTAAAAAGAAAAACATGCATATTTACAATTAACGTTTGATCGTTTTCCGATCACGTATCTACCTCTTGAAGATTTACTTCAACGTCCTACTCCTCAATGAAGCCTCGGTAAAGCTTAAGCCTTTGTCCGTTTACCTTGGAAAGTTCTCTGTTTGGAGGCTTAATTTCTACCGCTCCATGTGGAAAGATTTGGGTGATGGAAAAAGGTCCCGACCACGTTGACTTAAGTTTTCCCGGAAATAATCAAAGCCTCGAGTTAAACAATAGCACTTGATCCCCCTCCCGAAATTCGTTAGGTTTGCTTATATTATCATGTATATTTTTCATGCGTTCCTTATAAATTTCGGAGTTAGAGTATGCTTGATTTCTCACTTCATCTTATTCGTTTAACTGATAGAATCGATTTTTACCGGCAGTTTCTTGGTCTAGGTTTACGTTTTTTTAACGCCTAGTAGGCCTTGTGTGCAATTTCTACCGGGAGGTGACAATTCTTCCCATAGACGAGCTTATATAGGGTGGTGCCTATTGGTGCTTTGTAAGCGGTTCGGAAGGCCCATAAAGCATCGTCTAGTTTTTCTACTCAATCATTTTTGTTTTGACCTACGGTTTTTTCTAAGATTCTTTTTAGCCCTTTATGTGTGCAAAATGCAACATATAAATTACATCAAATGAGGCATAAAACTAACCCTTTTTTAGTACTAATGTTGGAAAAAGCACGTGCCTTTCTTCCTTTTGAATTAACAGGACTAAATGAGCTTAAAAGAACAAAAGGAGCAAAAAAGCAGCCAAAACCAACATAAATACAAAAAGAAGGAATAAATGTTACATGCTCGACCCCTCGGTAGCATCCCTAAAGAAAAACAAGGAAACAGAGCCTAACCACGGGGTCGTGCCCAGCTGGGCATGGGGCATGGTCAGGAGCCTACACAACAAGACAAACCTGTAGAAGCTTCTACGCCCACCACGGGGCCATGCCCAGCTCTACACGGGGCGTGGTCAACGCTAAGATTTGCATAATCTTGATAGTATAGCAAAGAGTTGACCACGGGGTCATACCCAGTAAACACGGGGTCGTGTGGGGCCCTCTGCTGACAATTGCAATTAATGTAGGAAGAGAAGATGATGGCCACAGGTTATGTTGACTAGACACGGGCCGTGGCCAGGGCTTTGTTCAGGCTATAAATAGGGGTGCTTGGTTCACTTCAAAAGGCATCCCTTGGCAAACCACTACTCTCCCATTTGCCACCACTTCACCACCAACACCCACCGCCATCATCCATCATCCATCTTTAGAGTGTGTAGTAGTCTCGGGATCCAAGATTGATTGTAAGAGTTCTTGCCAATCAAAGGCCATGTTTGGCTAAGCCTCTTACAACACTTGGTGAAGACAAGTTTTTAATGTAGTACTTTTGATTTTTAATCTTTCGGCACTTTTTATTTGGGTTTGTATTAATGACTTTAATAACTAGTTTCTTATGTTGAAGGTGAATTTTCTTTACCATTTCTTCATGATGTATTGAGGTTGCTTTGTTGTCTATATAAAGTAAATGATGTCATCATTCGTGTCTTTCGGTCTATATAAAGTGCGGTAACTACCTGGAAGGGGAGATTAGGGGGATGGTTTGGTAAAGTTCTTGTCTCGTTCAGTGTATAGATCCTGCGAGGACCTGGTTCAAGCTTACTAGGACCTCCTTCAATGCCCAACGGTATTGGATGGTGGGGGTGCGAATAGCTTGAATCCCTCATGTATAAACTACTATTAATACTTTAAACCGGCTTCTTGGGATTGTATCCTTGCTGACTCAACCCACTTAGCCGAAGGTAACGTCACCTTCCCACTTATCGCATTAGAAACTAACTTAATTGTCTTTCAATATTCCAACCCTTTGGGATTGTATCCCTATTGACTCAAACCACTGGGTTGAGGGTAACGTCACCATCAAAAGAGGGGCCTACTACTATAACTAAGAGAATCTCTTAAAAAGTCTGAAAGTGCGAAAATCATCAAAGGATACATTAAAGACGAGTTGGATCCAACTGATTCTATCTTGTCTATCTGTTTTTATTTCATTTATCTTTTCATTTTTAGTTTTATTTTCATGTTTCAGAACTTTTCTCAAAAAATTTAGATTGATTAGACGTTGAGGATAAACCGGTACTAAAAGCTCCTGTGTCCTTAGACGACCTCGGTATCTTACCAACACTATACTACGCTCACGATGGGTGCACTTGCCCAAGTGTGTGTTTAGTGTTAGAACAATATCATGTTTTATAAATTTAAAACTTGACTAATGCGTAAAATGGGCTTAAAATATTAATAAAAACATATCACACCTAACGCACACCAGCCCTCGATTTGTTACTTCGGCTTGACCGTTGGTTTGAGGATGGTAGGCGGTTGAAAGATGGTGATAGACCCCATATTTTGTTAAAATTTTATTTAATTGATAATTGTAAAAATGGGTACTTCTATCACTAATGAGTGCTTTTGGAGTACCGAAACGAGAGAATAATCGTTTTTGGAATTTTACCACAACTCACCCATCGTTAGTTGGAAGAGCTTCGGCCTCAGCCCATTTGGACATGTAATCAACTGCGAAAAGAATGTATTTGTTCCCTTTTAATGGTGGGAAAGGTCCCATAAAATCCATACGCCAAACATAAAAAATATCACAAATAAGAATGCCATTTTGAGGCATTTCGTTTCTTGATGAGTTATTACCTGTTCGTTGGCATGCGTCACATGTTTTAATTAAATTGTATGCATCCTTATGGATGGTCGGCCAATAAAATCCTGAATCGAGTACCTTTCGTGTGGTGCTTGTGACTCCATGATGTCCTCCATACGATCCTTAATGACAATGGCGAAGAATTTTTCTTGCTTCTTGCCCATGGACGCATCTTCGAATGAGTTGATCGGCACATATTTTAAAAAGATATGGATCTTCCCAGAAATAGTGTTTTACATTGGTAAAAAAAATTCTTTGTTGATGTGACCAACCTTTGACTAGAACGCCACTAGCGAGGTAGTTAGCATAGTCGGCATACCATGGTTCTTCTTGGTATTCGACCATTTCCAAGGATTCGGTGGGGAACTTTTCAATGATGAGTTCTTCCCGAGTTAGCTACAAAGCGGGATCTTCTAAGCGAGATAGATGATCGGCGACGGTGTTTTCGGCTCCTCGTTTATCTTTTATTTCAATGTCGAATTCTTGGAGGATCAAACGTAGTTTGGCATCTTGATTTTTAAAAAGGTATCGAATGGCCGCATGGTCCGTATAGACTATTGTTTTAGAAAGAACAAGATAGGAATGAAATTTATCAAAAGCAAATACTACAACTAGTAACTCTTTTTCAGTTGTTGTATAATTTTCTTGAGCATCGTTAAGAGTTTTACTTGCATAGTATATTGGGTGAAAGTGTTTTTCTTTTCGTTGTCCTAAGACGGCTCCAACTACAAAGTCGCTTGCGTCGCACATAATTTCAAAAGGTAGTTTCCAATTGGGTGCTATCATGATTGGTGCATTAAATCGAACTTCTTTTAGGGTAAGAAAAGCTATATAGCATTCCTTGTCGAAGATGAATGGTGCATCTTTTTAAGAAATTTTGTTAGAGGTCTAGAGATTTTTTAAATGACTTTGATAAATCGTCTATAAAATCCGGCATGTCCTAGGAAACTTCGAATGGCTCGAACGGATGATAGTGGAGGTAATCGGGAAATAGTGTCTATTTTTGCGTGATCCACCTCCATTCCTTCGCTTGAGATTTTATGACCGAGTACAATTCCTTCAGTTACCATGAAATGGCTTTTCCCAATTAAGGGCGAGGTTAGTTTCCTCACATCGGGATAGAATTCGTTCAATGTTATCGAGGCATTGGTCAAATGTATCTCCAAAGATAGAAAAGTCATCCATGAAAACTTCCATGGTTTTTTCTATCATGTTGTGGAAGAGAGCCACCATGCAACGTTGAAACGTAGTGGGGACATTACATATACCAAAGGGCATGCATCAATAGGCGAAAGTTCCGTAGGGACATGTAAAAGTTGTTTTTTCTTGGTCCTCCGGTGCTATGGGAATTTGAAAATACCCGGAGAAACTATCGAGAAAACAATAGAATTTATGACCGGATAGTCTTTCTAACATTTGGTCGATAAATGGTAAAGGAAAGTAGACTTTCCTTGTTGCTTCGTTTAATTTGCGATAGTCGATACAAACCATCCATCCGTTTTATAGTCATCTTCCATTAAAATTTTGTGTGTGCACATGGGAGGATTGATGCCTTTGATATCTATGAGTTTCCATGTGATTGCGTTTTTATGTTTTTTCAAAAGTTTTATTCATTTTTCTTTTTCAAAAAGTGTTAGTTTAGAAGAAATGATGACGGGCAGCTTACCATGTTCGTCCAAGAATGTGTATTCTAGACCTTTTGGTAGTTCCTTGAGTTCGAGTGGCGGTGGGTCTTCAACAGACTGCTTATTTTCTTCTTTATTAAGATCGATGGCCGAAAAGGTTTGTTCGATAGCATCTTCTCTACGACGAATTGTTCTTCTATTTCTCCCGTATCAGGTGGCTCTACTTCATCTTCAATTAGGGGGTCGTCATTGCAAACTGGGTATTTCATTGATTGGTCGAGATTAACGTACCTTTTGTCGGCCTCATATTGGAGTGGTAGGTTGTTTAGCTTCCTTTTGACAAAGGTTTGATGGGATTTTAGAAACGGTTGTCCCAACACGAGGGGAGTATCATCTAGGATGATAAAGTCGGTTGGTACTACCGCTTGGCTTGTTTGAATTAAGACATCCTCAACCATTCCCGTAGCATTAATCGTTTTTCAGTTAGAGAGAAAAATAGGAATCTTAAGAGGAGAAAAATCACTAGTACCTAATTTTTCGAAAATATAGTTTGGCATTATGTTGACACAAATATCTTTATCAATTAGCACGTTACATACAAAGATTTTTTGAAAAAAACATGGTACCGTTTTTATGTTTAGTTCATGGTATTCTTCTTTTATTAGTGAAGTTCGATCATTTGTTAACGTGGTGCTAACTAACTCTTCAATTTTTGTAGTAGTGTTTAACTCTTTTAAAAACTTCGCATGAGAAGATACCAAACAATGATTTTCAAAATAAGGTTGCAAAACGTGGATTTCTTGAAATTTTTGTTCTATTTTAAAATCGTTAGTTTTAGACTTACCTTCTTCTTGGTTTGGTTCATGCGTGAGTTTTCCGTTTTGTTGCTCTTCTATTTTACCTATTCGATTATTACCTCTTTAGTACAAATGATCTCTTCCTTTTCACGAGATCTCTTAATTAAGAGTTCTAGATTTTTGAGACATTGTATTAGGCTTTCGGCTTCGGGATTAATTGTTGGCGGTGTGTCGTATGTTTTAAACAGATTGGCATCCCAGTCAAAGATTGATTTTGGGAGCTCAAACCTTGGTTCTTCATATGTGGTGTATGAGGTTGATGGTATGAAAAGGTAACAATGTTGTACCACATGGGATTCACCGCAAATGGTACAGTAAGGTTCCTCGTAATCATCCTTAATGTAGTAGGTGTAGTCTTCTGAGTAGTAATCCATTGTTTTGGAAGATACCCAGAAGAATAATGAGCCTCGGGATTAGAAAACAGAAGATTAAAATTTAACATAATGTTGACTAAGGCCCCGTGCTGAACTGGCACGGCCCCGTGGGCCAGTCTGTATCTGGGAGTTTGAAAAAGTTTTTATGAAAATTTGCAGCATGGGGGCATGTCCTAAGGGCACGACCCCGTGTTAAACCTACTGTAAAAAGAATTTTTTTTGAAAACGGGTGCGTAGTTTTAAAAAATGTTTAGAATTTGATTAGGCCGCTAATTTTAAGCTCTCTCAGAATCCTTGTGTCCCCGACAATGGCGCCAAAAACTTGGTACGTAGTGCGGGTGTATATATATGTTTAAGAAATATTATAGCTCTTTCTACTCGCAAATTCAAGTTTTAAATTTATAAAATGCGATTTAATACTATCACTCTACACACACGTTAGGGCGAGTGCACCCATCACGGACGTAGTATAGTGATGGCAACATACCGAGGTCGTCCAAGGACACAAGAGCTTTTAATACCGGCTTATCGTTAACGTCTAATCTAACCAAATTTTTATAAAAAGATTTTTAAAGTTATAAAACTAAAAATCAAAAATAAAATGTATCCTTTAAATGATTTCCGCACTTTGGGTATTACTTGGTTCCAACTCCTCTTTCATGTATCCTTTAAATGATTTCCGCACTTTGGGTATTTTAAGAGATTATCTTTAAGTTATAGTAGTAGGCCCCCTTCCCGGCAGCGCTACCCTCAACCTATTAGTCCGAGTCAGCAGGGAAACAGTCCCGCAAGGTCGGATTATTGAAACATAGTTAAGTAAGTTATTAATACGAAAAGTGGTAGGCCCCCTTCCAGGAAGTGTTGCCCTCAACCCTTTGGTCCGAGTCGGTAGGGATACAGTCCTCGCAGAGTTGGTTTAAAGTTTTAATAGTAGTTTATAGATAAGGGATTCAAGCGGTTTCTTACTTCTCCTAAGGCGAACAGTACCGCCCACTCATGAAGTCTTAGTAAGCTTGAACCAGGTTCTTGCAGGATCTATACATTGAACAAGACACAGAATTACCCAACTAGCCTTCTAACCCCCTTCCAAGTAGTTAACGTGCTTTATATAGACCGTAAAGACACGAATGTGTGAATCAACGACACATGAAGAATGGTTAAATAAATTCGCCTTCAATATAAAAAACTAGTTATTAAAGTCATTAATACATACCCAAATAAAAAGGAGCCAAAGATTGGAAATAAAAAAGTAATACATAAAAGATTTGTCTTCACAAAGTGATGTAAGAGTTTAGCCAAGCATGTCCTTTGTTTGACAAGAACTCTTACGATCGATCTTGGATCCCGAGACTACTACACACTCTAAATGATGGAAGATGGATGATGGTGGTGGGTGTTGGTGTTGTAGTGGTGGTGGGTGTTGGTGTTGTAGTGGT
The DNA here is from genome assembly GCA_030545235.1 of Helianthus tuberosus. Classification (NCBI taxonomy): domain Eukaryota; kingdom Viridiplantae; phylum Streptophyta; class Magnoliopsida; order Asterales; family Asteraceae; genus Helianthus; species Helianthus tuberosus. Next base: position 98,284,650 of record CM060393.1, on the reverse strand, counting down.
GGTGGAGTGGTGGCAAGTATGAGAAAAGTGGTTTGGCAAGAGATGGATTGGAATGGAACGGAAGACAGCACCCCTATTTATAGCTGAAGTCAGACAACCAACGCGGTCCCGTGCCATCCTGGCACGGCCCCGTGGCCTTCAATCTCTCTCCTCTTCATTAACTGCAATGTTAGACCTTGTACTAACACTGCCCTGTGCATCAACGGCATGACCCGTGGCCATTGTACTTGCTATACTATCTCAGATTCTGCAAATCCTAGAGTTGACCATGCCCCGTGTTGCCTTAGCACGGCCTCGTGTTGATCTTCTGATTTGACTTTTGTTGTTATCTTTTTCTTCTGCGGAGAATTTTAACTGGGCACGGCCTCGTGCCAAAGCTTCTGATTCTTGTTATTTTGTTGGTTTGGATGTGGATGGGGGCTTGGCGAGTTGTGTCAATCCTACTTCTTTGTATTTATGTTGGTTTTTGCTGTTAATATGCTTCTTTTGTGCCTTTAAGCTCTTTTGACCCTGTAACTAAAAATGAATAAAGAAACAATCTTTTTCCAACATTAGTATCGAAAAAGGATTGATTTTACGCCGTATTTGATATAATTTTTATGTTGATTTTACGCACATCACCCTCCTTCTCTGTCCTCATTTAATGAGCTTGTCAGTCCAGATGCTCACACAGCCACGTGTGTCAACGACATCCAAGATTTGGAAATCTGGAAGTTGACCACGGCTCGTGTCAATGAGACACATCCCCGCTTCTCTTGGCTGCTTTTGTTTGTCTTCTTCTTCCTGGAATCTTGGGTGGGGCACGGCCCCATGCCCGGCAGGCACGACCTGTGCTTGTCTTCTGATCTGTTGTTTTTTATCTTGGGATGAAGCTCGGAGGGTTAGTATATTGTATCAACTTCCCTTCTTTTGTATTTGTGCTAGTTTTTGCCTTTAATTTGTTCCTTTTATACATTTTAAGCTCTTTTAATCCTAAAAATCAAAAGTTTACAAAGAAGCATACATTTTCCAACTTTAGTACTTAAAAAGGGTTGTTTTTATACCTTATTTGATATAATTTATATGTTGCATTTGGTGCATATCAAATACCCCCACACTTGAATCTTTGCTTGTACTCAAACAATACACTTTAATAAGAATACACACGCAAATGGAATTGGCAGAGAAGAAGTTTTCGGGTATTGTTTGTAGAGTGTCGGGAATCCAAGTTCTTTTATTCTTGTTTTTATTTTATTTGCAATCCTATTCGATATGATTTATTTAGAACTCTTTTTAAGAAAAATAAATATTTTGGGCATAACACGCCTTTTAAAATTTCATTAAGCTATTTAAAAATTCACACACCTCACAAGTGATTACTCCAACCATATGCTTGACAAGTATTCAATCCTCCTCCTTTTTAACATTATCTTTGTAAATATCAAGATGACTTTAAAAAGGTAGGTTTTTGGTTAATGGTATGGTAGTTTTATTTGAGAAGTGGCTAAAGGTGTAAAATGTCGGTTTATTTTGAAAATTTATTTTGTGACTTAACTACCAACTAAATGCTTATAAGCAATAAGTTTGCTTACTTTATTTTAAGCAACTAGAGAGATTTTTTTTATAAGAAAATTAAGTCACATACTTTTGCGTATTTCAAAAGAACCAAATTTTACTAAAATAAAGGGGTGTAAAAGTAAAAGATGGTTTTGGGTGATGGGTGTTTTATGCAAAATGATGTTTTGCGGGTTTTGAAATGAAAGGTTTAGGTTCAAAAGGGGTTGACTAAGGGAAAAATATATTGGGGGCGATAAATAAAAAATAAGGTAGAAAAAAAGGATTTACGTTCCTAATGCCTCAATCATATACTTACTTGGATTAGTCGGTAAGGATCGGGAATGTTTTGTCTTGTCAAGTTCTAGATTCGTAAGAACCATACGCGCTATTCACACAAGAAATGAAAAGTGAGCATTTAGTAAAAAATGTATGATATTGAATGCTCGGTAAAGGCTCAAGACTCACAATTTGTGGGAAAAGGGTAAAAGTGTGAAAACATATATACAATCAAATTTTAAAAAGATTGCCATGCCTTTGTATGAATTTTTCTTATATGGTTCTTTTTATCACGGCGCTATCGGTTGTAAATTTGTAAAAACTTGAACTTTTAGAACTTGGTTTTCTAGCTTAAACTATAAACAAGACAAAACAAAAAAAATTATTTTTGAAAATGATTTGAGGTGTTTTAGCGGTTCCAAGTAGAGTTTTGTGTAAGGATTGTTTTAGGACAAACAAATTCAAGTCCCCCCATACTTAAATTACACATTGTCCTCAATGTTTCCAAAATTGGTTAGATTTGATTAAATGTGTAAATGTGGGTTAAAAACAACAATTTTTTCAAGAATCAGACACTGGACACGGGGATGTGTTTGGGGGACACGGCCCCGTGTACAAAGTGTCAGTACCATGACTTCTTTGAAAATTTCAAGAAGGCAAACCCTGGGCCGTGTCCAGTAGACATGACCTCGTGTTCAAAAGTGGCAAGAACGAAAATTTTCCAGAAGACAAACACGGGGGTGTGCCTATGGGACACGGCACCGTGTAAAAGTTCTAGAATCAAAATTATTTTCAGCAGACTTGAGGCACGGGGGGGCGTGCTTACCTTACACGGCTCGTGCTGCACTTACTATTTTGAAAATTTTGCTTCGGGAGAAATCTGTTTACGTGTATGGGTGTTGTTTCAACGTCCTTTGGCCTCTTATCATTCTTTTGACTGTATTTTATTCCTACAAAGAGAAAACTTAAAAATAAAGCCTTAACTAAAAGTTACACTAAGATTTAAACTACTTTATTGTTGGATAGTCCATGGAATGCCTTCATGGTGCGCCACATTTATAAGAGTCCTTGGCTAGACCCAAAGTCGGTCAAATGTTACCCGAGCGGGATGACTCGCATCCCAAGTTGCACCGGCTGAAGGGTGTAGTCTAGGCTCGAGTCTATTGCTTTGATGTAGTTGACCGGGTCATCCTCCACGCGTTGTCCCACTTCAAACTTCATTTCCTTGTCATATACCCTCAACGTAAGCCTTTTATCACTCATATCCACCATAGCCCGTGCGGTGGCAAGTAATGGCCTTCCTAATGTGAGTGGGATCTCGGTGTCTTCCTCTATATCAAGGATCACAAAGTCAGCCAGGAAAACAAATTCCCCAACCTTGACCAAGAGATTTTCCATGACACTTGAGGGTATTTTACCTACCTATCCGCGAGTTGTATGCTCATCCTTTTAGGATGTGACTTTTCCGAGTCCGAGTCGGTTGAACATAGATGCAGGCATTAGGTTGATGCTAGCCCCTAGGTCGGCAAGCGCGTAGCTTATTGGTGATCCTCCAATTGAGCAAGGAATGGTGAAGCTTTCGGGATCAATCTTCTTTTGGGGGAGTTTGTTGAGGAGTGTCGCCGAGCATTCTTCACTCAAGTTGACTTGTTGGATTGAATCAATCTTCCTTTTATGAGTGAGAAAGTTCCTCATAAATTTGGAGTATTTTGGTATTTATGTGAGGACTTCCACGAAAGGGAGGTTGATGTGAAGTTGTTTAAGTAAGTTTACAAACTTGGTGAATTGCTCGTCGGTCTTTTGCCGTAGTAAACGACCAGGGTAAGGGACCGGTGGTGCTTTAGTTGGTTCGGTATTTTGAGGTTGAGTATTTTCTTGGTTATTGGCTATGGGTGTGTTTGTGGGTTGTTTAGTGGTTTGGGGTGATGTTGGTTCATTATCGAGTCCTACATTCTGGTTTCTCAAATTGATAACGTTTACTTGGGGTTTTGGGTTTGGTTCGGTGCTACTAGGCAAGGCTCCTTGTGGTCTTTCGGAGAAATTTTGGGCAAGTTGGCTTATTTGTTTTTCAACATTTTGCATACTAGCCCGTTGGTTCCTAATTTCGGCCTCGGTTTGTAGGAACATCTCTGAATACCTCTTGTCAGATTCAGAGAAAAGACGAGTGATGAGATCCTTAAGTCTTTCTCTTGCTCCTTGTGGTTGGAAACCTTGTTGCTCGTTTTGGGGTTGTTGTTGAAAGTTAGATCATTGATTTTGATTTTGTTGGTTACTACCTCCCGATTCCCTCCAACCGGTGTTGGGATAATTTCGCCACTCGAGGGTGAAGGCGTTGCTTGGGGCTCCCAATGGTCATGGACGGTTATTGAGGTAATTCAACATTTCTGTTTGGTTTTATATATCCTCCATACAACTCCAGTTTTCATGTGGTCCGCCACATCCTTCACAAGCCATAACCGAAACCATTTTATTTAATTCATGTTTCTTTATTTTTGTAGTTAAGGCTTCGATTTAAGCTTGTAAAGAGGTGGTTTCGTCCACTGTATGGGAACCCAGGGATATGCATTTTGGACCCCTAGGAGTGTGCCATTGAAAACTGTTTTGAGCAATTTCCTAAATTTAGTTATAAATTTCCTTGGGGTGCTGATTCCCAAGGAGTCCCCCGGAGTTAGAATCAAGGATTTGCCTTGTGCGTGGTAAGAGTCTATTGTAGAAAATGGACACTTATTGCCAACGTTCAAGACCATGATGTGGGCATTGCCTTAATAACTTCTTAAACTTCTCCCATATCTTCTATAAAGATTCCCCTTCGTCTTGAGAGTATAAATTGATCTCGGTCATGAGTTTGGCGGATTTAGCGGGAGGGAAATAATTGTGGAGAAATTTTTGGGCAAGTTCATCCCAGGTGTGCACGGACCCACTTGGGAGGGTGTTTAGCCAATCTTTTGCTCAGTCTTTGAGGGAAAAGGGGAACATACGGAGCCGGATAGCATCATTGGAGGCTCCGTTGATCCGAAAGGTGTCACATATTTCCAAAAAGTTGGTGATATGTAAATGGGGATCTTCATCGAGTAGGTCGTGAACGGTGGTAGAATTTTGGAGCATTTGGATTAGGTGTGGTTTAAGCTCAAAGTTGTTGGCGTCGACATTAGGAGGGTTAATAGTGGATCCAAGATTACCGACCATAGGCCTTAGGTATTCCATGAGAGTGCGTTGATCCGCCATGGGGGGGGGGGTTTGGGCTGAAGCTTTATGTCGTTTATTAGCTTGAACACTTTTCCTTAAAAAGCGCTCGGGTTCGTCAAGTGGCACTTTTATGTCTTTATCGGAGGTGGAGGTCATGAACCAGGTCATATTTCCTGTGAATTATACAGAGTTGCGTGACTTTCTGCGAACAAAAACACAAAAATGGCTGATCAGAAAGGTAGCACAGCCCCATGTCTATGTAGGCACGACCCTGTGTTGTTTAGAAAAACTTTATATTTTCAGGTTCCCATATACTAGAGGTTTGACACGGCCCCGTGCTCCTGTAACACGGCCCCATGTGATTATTCTAATAACAAGAAAACAGCTCTTCCAAGATATTGTAGGTCTGACACGGCCCCGTGTTATTCCCGCAGAAAGTAGAAAAATTGGAGAAAAAGAAGAAAAACATAAAAAGAAAAATTAAAAAAGCATAAAAGTAATTAGGCCGCCGATTTTTAAACTTTCTTAAAATCCTTTTGTTCCCGGCAACGGCACCAAAAATTTGACGTGTGTGCGAGTGCGTATGATTTTTATTATAATTTTCAAATACTTTTTACTCTTTTATCAAGTTTTAAACTTATAAAACACGATATAACAGTATCACTCTCTACAACACGCTAGGGCAAGTGTACCCATCGTTGGCATAGTATAGTGATGGTAAGATAACGAGGTCGTCCTAGGACACAAGAGCTTTTAATACTGGAATATCATCGACATCTAATCAACTTAAATTTTGAGGAAAGATTTTTTTATAAGTAAAAATAAAATAAAGAAGCTATATAAATAAAGAACCAAATAGACAAGATAAAATCACTTGGCTCCGACTCTTCTTTTATGTATCCTTTGATGATTTCCGCACTTTGGTTTTTTAAGAGATTATCTAAGTTATAGTGGCATGTCCCTCTTTTGGAGGCAACGCTACCCTCAGCCATATTGGTCTGAGTCAGCAGGGATACAGTCCCACAAGGCCGCAATATTGAAAGATAACTAAGTAAGTGGTTAATGCAAAATGTGGCATGTCTCACTTTTGGAGGCAACGCTACCCTCGGCCATATTGGTCTGAGTCAGCAGGGATACAGTATCGCAAGGCCGGTTTAAAGTTTTAATAGTAATTTATTTATAAGGGATTCAAGATGTTCTTACTTCCCCCGATTTGATGCTATCTGCCTCAAAGGAAGTCCTAATAAGCTTGAAACAAGTCTTTGAAGGATCTATACACTGAACGAGGCAAGAACTTTACCCATACCACCCTTCTAACCCCTTCCAAGCAGTTAACATGCTTTATATAGACCGTAAAGACATGAATGAGTGAACCAACAAAACATGAAGAGATGATAGAATAAAGTTTACTTTCAATATGAAAAACTAGTTATTAAAGTCATTAATACATACCCAATTAAAAAGTTTACCAAATATTGGAACTCAAAAGTAATACATAAATGACTTGTCTTCACCAAGTGATGTAAGAGATTAGCCAAGCATGGCCTTTGTTTGATCAAAACTCTTACGATCAATCTTGGATCCCGAGACTACTACACACACACTAGAGATGGATGATGGATGAATGTGGTGGATGATAGTGGTGTTGTTGTGGTGGAGTGGTGGCAGGTGTGAGAGAAGTGGTTTGCCAATGGATGAGTTGCAATTGAACCAAGTACCCTTATTTATATCTGAAAACAGACAGTTTACACGGCCCTGTGCCTGGTAGGCACGGCCCCGTGCCCTCCTTTTTCTCTATCCTCATTTAATGAGCTTGTCAGTTCAGATGCTCATTTAATCTTAGGATGAAGCTCGGAGGGTTGGTATATTGTATCAACTTCCCTTCCTTTGTATTTATACTGGTTTTTGTCGTTAATTTGTTCTTTCTGTACATTTAAGTTTTTTTTTAATCCTGAAAATCTTAAGTATACAAATAAACACACTTTTTCCAACATTGGTACTTACCAGCTATAAGCTGGAGCCGAGGGTCTCATTGGAAGCAACCTCTCTATTTCTAGGGGTAGAGGTAAGGTGTGCCTACATCCCACCCTCCCCAGACCCTACCAATAGCTTTGCTATTTGTGCGATTTTACTGGTTATAATTGACTTACAAACTATAAGCAAAAAAATGATCAAAAACGAGGCCCAAAAGATATAATATATATGTTTAATTTTGCAAATAATATTATCCTATCCTTAACTTTTCACATATCGAAATTTATCCTTAACCGTAAATTAGCTCTATATGTTTACAATAACATTAAATACAAATATAAAATGAAGCATTTTTATGGCTTTATTTTTTTCTTTAATTATAGATGTATTTCTTATCTTATATAAACTCTATATTATATTGTATTGTATTGTATTGTATTGTATTGTATTGTATTGTATTGTATTGTATTGTATTGTATTGTATTGTATTGTATTGTATTGTATTGTATTGTATTGTGTTGTGTTGTGTTGTATTGTATTGTATTGTGTTGTATTGTGTTGTGTTGTGTTGTGTTGTGTTGTGTTGTGTTGTGTTGTGTTGTGTTGTGTTGTGTTGTGTTGTGTTGTGTTGTGTTGTGTTGTGTTGTGTTGTGTTGTGTTGTGTTGTGTTGTGTTGTGTTGTGTTGTGTTGTGTTGTGTTGTGTTGTGTTGTGTTGTGTTGTGTTGTGTTGTGTTGTGTTGTGTTGTGTTGTGTTGTGTTGTGTTGTGTTGTGTTGTGTTGTGTTGTGTTGTGTTATGTTATGTTATGTTATGTTATGTTATGTTATGTTATGTTATGTTATGTTAAACCCATTTTTATATATTTAAACCATTATTCCGGCTTAGGCTTCAGATTTACTTGATTAAAACTAGTGAGATTTATCTGGGCTATGCAGTGGGAATTAGGAATTCGGTCGACATCTGTAGCACCCTAACACGTAATAACTTAAAAATGACGCAGCGAAAAAACGAGCCTTAAAATTTCTTTCCTATTTAGTTACATTGCCTACATTAAGCCCCAAATTACAATATATCAAACATTTTCTAGAAGGGAACTACAACATTCATACTTAAAATTGATACTTTAAGACAATACAAAATTCAAACTATGTGACTATTCTTCCATACAACCCTTGTTAAATGACTCGATCAACGCTTGCTTATCTTGGCTAGTGGTAGAGGAAATCCGTGCGATACCTGTGGACATCACATACAACTCAACCATTAGTCATTAACAAATCATACAACATTATTCTATATAATAGGAAGTCGTGTAAAAATCCATGATGTAAACTTAGGTTCATTCAAGAATTCTCTTAAATTCTCTTAATCCAATTTCGGCTTCAATCCCTCATTAACCTGACGATCTCATACCTGCATTACATTCCAATCTCAAACCACAACATTAGTAATCGTTAATGCCCAAATGTGTTGAGAACATAATTTCATGCCTTTATAATATCTCGCATTCACACATGTATACATTCCTAATTCCTACATACATACAAACATATACAGCTACATATATACGCACACATTCACATACGCACACATACATACGAGCTCTCGCTTACCACTTTTATTCACTAAATCCCACATTTCTTGTCATAATCACAACTTCTGTGAATAAGTTTTATACTTACCATCCTGCATACCCACTCATTCCTAGGCTCTATTTCTTATAGTCTTCCTTCACTAATACGAAGAAAAATCCATACTTTCGTTATCCGGAGGCTCATAACATCACTTGTGTTCTAGACCGGCTCTAATATAAGTTATAGGACATTGAAAATCATTAAAACGTCGAGTCTGGTTGCGAATTCAAACAAGAAAACCAAAATTTGCCAGCTGACTGGCAGTCGTGGGGCGCGACAGTCGTCGCGTTGCGCGACGGTGAAACTAAAATGCTGTCGCGCTGCGCGACAGCCCTATTTCGACAGAATGCTCCCTTTTTGCAGCTGCACTTTTGCCCAGCTATGATTTTAACCAAAACACTAACTTCTAAATTTCATAACTTTTGATCTACATATCCAAATCACATGATTCTTGTTTCTATGCGACCGTAATTTAATTATGGACCCGTTAATCACCTCGGATCGCATCAAGAGCTGATTTATAAGCAAACGGCTTATAAATCCATTATACCATTATTTGACCCGTTTAATCCTACTAATATACCTTCGTTATAGACAACTCTTTCATTATACTAAAATAACACTAATCTTAATACTCTCATTTATTACATAATCCTTGCATAATTATCCACACTCATAAATATTAAAATTTTACATTCATAATATGAAGTGAATCGGAATCACTTACCTCGTGCGTCCGAGTTCGTGCATAGCTTCCGTATTTACCTTTGACCCATTGCCCTTCCATGCTCGTGTCCATGTTGACATGGCTCCTACGCTTTCAGGTTATCATCAACACATTCTTGTTAGCATACATCATTGTACTTGTTAACGAGCATACATTCGCATAATTTCATATTCAACTTGCATTAATCATTCCTAACAAGCATACGACATGTACCCGATTTCACATCCTTTCAAACCCATATAATCCATCATGTCATTCCATTTATCACATATTTATATACCATGTACCATACGATTATCTATAATATTATAATCACAACAAGTCTAGCCATGTTCCTTATGCGTAGTTGACTTTCAGAGTCAACGATTTATCATTTTAACTTTCGGCTTAATCTCATATACTCATGACATCATAATAGGCTGTTTTGGGGCGTCTGTTTACTGTACTTACGAGCTTGCAAAAATTACAATCTTTTTATGTGACGTGCCCCTCGGAGGGGTTATCCTTGTGTTAAATTTTTAGAGTCTAACTCTCTACCAAAAATTTATAAAAATTCATTAGTAAACTGCAATCAGATTCGTCACTTCTGACTGCAGCTTACGGAAAAATTCATTTAAAATTCCTCGTTTATCCGATTGACGAAATTTCAGTTGGAGATTTTTGGAATCACCTGAAGCTACCTACAGTAAAAATTTGAGATCATAACTCAATTCCTAAATTGAGTTATGACATTCGTAATGGGCTGCAAATTCTGCCAGAAAACGCAGCCTGAACCTTCGATACGGAAAAATTCATAAAACGTTCATTTTTAGTCGAAAAAATGCAATTACACTTGGGTTTGAAAGGTTTTTTCTTGGGAGTTCATCACAAACTCAATAAACATCAGTTTTTGACAAGATTTGACCCAGTTACAGCCGATTACATTCGGCTGTAACTTTCTGGACAGATTTAGTTTTCATCAAATCTTTTCTAAATATCTCTCATTCTAACTTCACCTAGACATTTCATCAAACACATGGCGTGCGTACTAACATCTAAGCATAATGTGCAAGTAAATTAAGCATATTCTTCCCATATTCACCTCATGGATCATTTCATTCGAACAAGATCACATTATCATCTACATCATGTTACTATCAAAACCTAGCACATAACATATGCATCAACATAATCAAAATCATCAACATACACATGTTCATCATAATCATTCTCATACTCATAAACATGGGTTTCATTCTAAATCACTAAGATAACTAAAATTTAGCCAAGATTCAACTTAAACATGATAACATTAGCAAGCTTTCATCCTAATTTAGATCAAACTCACGTTTTCATCAAAACCTACTTCATGGTTGTTCATCAAAACTGAGAATTAAGACATACCTTGGCTAAAGCTTGCTTAGATAATCACTATTTAGGCTCATGCAAGTTCGAATTCAGCCCGAATCCCATCCAAGTCGTTGATTAGGGTTTGAGAGGGGTTTCCCCCTTTCTTCTTCTCCTCTGATCGAACACACACGCCCATGTGTGTGTTTGAGGGTTTTAATTTTTATTTTATATTTTATCTTTCCATTTATTCCATATCAACCCCTCATGTTTGTCACTTGTTCATAATTTACCCAATTTCATATTCTTATTTGTTTTAACCAAGCATTTAACTAGGTTTAATAACCTAGTTATTACATTTCCTTCTTTTAAACGTGATAACATATTAGCAACTAAATAATTCGAGTTTTGGGGAGTTACAAATCTACCCCCCTTAAAGAAGGTTTCGTCCCCGAAACCACTTTCATTTCTTCTATAACCCGTCTAGTTTTATTCTTCGTTCGTGTAACATCCCGAAAATACAAATTTTTAAATTTGCAATTAGGTTGTGAATAAATTAGTAAAATAATCTAATTAGTAATGGCACTAACCTAGTTAGTTTAACACTTATGAGTAGTTAAAGACATTAAAACAAAATAAAAGAAACTAGAGGGACTAAAGTGTCAAACTTGAAACTAGTTTTAATAAAAACATTTTATTAAAACACAAACTCAATAAAATTGAGTACGGAGATCGACCAGAAGCCAGGGGGCGACCAAGCTTCTCCAAAACCCTAACAAGCACAAATCTCATAAATTGAAGGTGATAATCTGGTCCAAAACGAAATCCGAGCTTAGAATTGTGATCCTCATCACAAGAGGGTTATAAGGTATGTAAAATTTAACGAGAATTCTCCACTTGAAATTCTCATGAAATTGGGAAAATCTGAAATTCATGGTTGCATGTTTGTTTTATGATGAATTAGGAACCATATAGTGTCTAGGGACAAACCCTAGACAAATACAAGTTGAAATCATGTGAAATTTTAGTGAAAACTATGAACACCATTGTAGGTGATTAGTGGGTTATGTGTAAATTGATAAACACTAGGAAATTGGGTGTTGTTCAAGTGTAATTTGACAATTTTGAAGCGATTTCAGAAATTTAGAAGCTAACAATCATGTAAAATGGTTGATTGATGTGAAATTAGGGCTAAGTGATAAGCTAGAAACTTGTTATATAATCATGTAAAAATCTGCCCTTAAAGTGTTTGTGAAAATGCCTCAAAGAAGGCTTAAAATTTAAAATTAAAGTTCAAACGCATAATTATGATGTTTCGGTATATTATGCGATATATGGTTTAAAGAGATTTCTAAGCATGTCATTAATGAACTCTATAGGAAAGGACGCAGGAGCGTCAAGCGGACCAGCGGGTGGCGAATCACGTTTGAAAGGCCTACTTTGAAGGTATGTAACTTGACCCGTTACATTAAGTAAATTTTGATAATTATCATATGAGTAGTTGAATTTTAGAATAAGGGTTGTTTTGAATTAAAGCGGTGATGTCGCTATTTTGAATAATAGGTCAAAAATTGGTTAGAACTCGTTGGTAGTCATCATAAGGGAGGATTTCCTTAGATGAGCTAAACGGGTCGAATAATCAATTAAGACATGGATAATGTTCCGTAATATGATGGATTGATCCTTGTTATTGGTTAAATGGTTGATATATCAGAAGTACGAGAATCTAACATGTGGGCTGTTAGAATGGGAAATCCGAGTATTTAGTTTTGGCAAAACAAACAAAATCAGACAAATAATAGACTTCCAGAGTCTACCGTAAGTTACGGTAGTACCGTAACTTACGGTAGAGGCAAAATGAGTTACGGTGGTTTTCTCCTGACTTATGGTGGACCAGAACTATCAAATAACTACCGTAACTTACGGTAGACACCGTAAGTTACGGTAGAGCCTGGAAAGATTTGTAAATTTTTGCATTTTACAACTAATCAAATCCGTTTCGATCGTAATTTCGATTGTGTAATATTTTTAAGAACTCCATTAATAATGTTTAATGTAAACATTTCAGTTTCTAGGTATTGAAGGGTTACGGATGACGGTCAAGCAAACTTTTGAAGAACCGAACACAAACTTTTGAAGCTTCCGTGTAAATTAATTCTGTTTAGATACTGTTATGATGTAAAAAGCTTGCTAAATAACTTTAAATGTTTAAGATTAGTCAGTAGTTGACTAATCTTTTGTCACCTTAGAACTTTGTTTTTGGAACTTAAGTCCTAACCTAGACATCTTTTATGTAAACTCTTGTGAATTATTATTAATTTCAAGTAGTAATTAAGATGGGTGTTACAAGTTGGTAAGCAGAGCTTAAGGTTGTCAACAAAGTGTTCGGTTCAAGCTTGATCGATCGTCCGGTAAGAATTAACTTATTATGTTAGTAGATTATACCTTGCGTAAGAAATGAGAAATGAATTGTTGTGCATGGGAAGAGTGTGCTAACACACTCAAACCCGGAAAGTGCACCAAATGTGAACGGTTAAAGCAAGTTGAGAACTTGGCTAAACCGAAACAAAAGAAGCAATGTTATAAATGAAATGTTTAACGTTTAAATGTAAACATTTCAGTTTCAAGATGTCTGAAGGAAACGATGATAATCCGGTGCAAACAAGCACCGAACAAATGAAAGAAATAATTGCCGAAGAAGTAGGGAAGGCAATTGAAGGTAGTCTATCCGGGTTTATAGACAAAATTCAAAGCACGGTGTTGTCGCTTGTCGGAGAGCGAGTTAAAAGGTTGGAGGATAGTGTCAACCTTATGAAAGACAAAACTGGAGAACGTAAAGGGTGCTCATATAAGGAATTCATGGCGTGTAAACCGCCAATCTATAACGGGGAGGTCGACCCGATAATATGCCAAAGATGGTTAAGTGACGTCGAAGGGGTGTTTGAACGGACCCACTGTGACGTAGGTGACTTTGTTGCTTACGGAATGGGTCAATTGAGGGGTCAAGCCAAGGATTGGTGGGATAATAAAAAGAAGGAAATAGGAGCTGAAGCAGCGAGGGTTATGACTTGGGATGAGTTTAAGGTGTCGTTCCTTAAACACCATAGTCCCAAAGCGGTTATCAACAGGATTAAGGAAGAATTCATCCAGTTAAGGCAAAAGGGTGAAACAATTGATAAGATCACGGGCATCTTCATGGATAAGCTGAGATTTTGTGACGAGTTAGTCACCACTGAAGAGCAAAAGATATACTACTATTACAACATGCTGAGTGCTGAATACCGGGAGTTTATGACTCCCTCAAAATATGAAACTCTCACAGAAATCATCAACACTGCCCGGGAGCGGGAAATCGAGTTAAAGAAACAAGTTGAAAGGGGTGAAAGAAGGGCACAGGATGTGAATCCAAGTCCTACAAAGAAAGCTAGAACTGCTGAATCAGGAAAGAAAGTGGAGGCTAAAGGCGGGTCGCCAAGTTGCAAAGTATGTGGAAAGGGGCACAAAGGCGAGTGCCGCTTCAAAGACAGGCCGTGTCCGGTATGTGGGAAGACGGGGCACACTGCATTGTTATGTCCCGGAAAAGTTTCCGTTTGTTACAAATGTTATCAACCCGGCCACAAGAAGTCTGAATGCCCCGAGTTGGTTGGAAAGAGAGACACAAAAGAGTCTCCAACGGAAGCTCCAAAGGCAAAGGCTAGATCTTTCCAACTTACTGCGGCTGAAGCAAAGACAGAACCCGATGTGGTCTCAGGTATATTCACAATTAACTCAATTCCAGCACGTATATTGTTTGATACGGGTGCAAATAAATCCTTCATTTCGCATGGATTTATTCGACATCCTTCATTTGTATTGACGAAGTTATCTGTGTCCTTAGAAGTAGAAATAGGGGACAACAAAAGTTTTATAGTTTGTGACGTTTGTCGAGGCTGCAAATTAAGCATAGACGATGAAGAATACTTGATAGATCTAATCCCGATGTCAATGGGAGAATTTCAAGTAGTCGTTGGGATGGATTGGCTATCTCAGCACCACGCGAAGGTCGTGTGTTTTCGTAAGGAGATAAAGCTAATATCTCCGAGCGGGAAACACGTCACTATCTATGGCGAAAAAGGAGGCAACCCAATAGTATGCTCAATGTTGAAAGCTCACAAGCTTATGAAGCGAGGATGCAAGGCATTCATGATATACGCAAATGAGCCAGAGAAAGAATCACGAAAGATTGAAGATGTACCGGTAGTACGAGACTATGAAGATGTGTTTCCGGAGGATTTGCCGGGGATACCGCCTGAACAGGAAGTAGAGTTCGGGATCGAATTGAATCCGGGCGCAAAACCCGTGGCTAGAGCACCGTACCGACTTGTGCCGTCGGAGTTACAAGAGTTGATGTCCCAGATTCAAGACCTGCTTGACAAAGGATTCATAAGACCGAGTGTGTCTCCTTGGGGCGCACCGGTACTGTTCGTGAAAAAGAAAGACGGAAGCATGCGCATGTGTATCGATTACCGGGAGTTAAACAAACTCACAGTAAAGAACCGATACCCACTTCCGAGGATAGATGATTTATTCGACCAATTACAAGGTGCGAACTGGTTTTCAAAGATTGACCTTAGATCGGGGTATCACCAACTAAAGGTCAAGGAGGAAGATGTGCCGAAGACGGCTTTCCGCACGAGATACAGACATTACGAATTCCTCGTGATGTCATTTGGGCTAACAAATGCACCCGCGGCTTTCATGGACCTCATGAACCGGGTTTGCAAGCCAATGTTGGATAAGTCGGTCATCGTGTTTATCGATGATATTTTGGTGTATTCGAAAAGCGAAGCTGAACATGCACACCACTTACAAGAGGTGTTAGAGACACTTAGACAAGAAAGGTTGTATGCGAAATTCTCTAAGTGTGCCTTTTGGTTACGAGAGGTGCAATTTCTTGGCCACATCATAAGTGCCGATGGAGTATTAGTAGACCCGTCAAAGATTGAGGTTGTGCCAAAATGGAATCACCCGAAAAACCCTTCGGAAATTAGAAGCTTTTTGGGGCTTGCGGGGTATTATAGGAGATTCATTCAAGATTTCTACAAGATTGCGTCGCCACTAACAAAGCTAACTCGTAAAGAGGAAAAGTTCATTTGGGGTGCCGAACAAGAAAGGGCGTTTCAGACGCTAAAAGAAAAGTTAACTCAAGCTCCGGTATTGACGTTACCGGACGGGGTCGAAGACTTGGTGGTTTATTCGGATGCTTCACTATCGGGGCTCAGATGCGTTTTGATGCAACGGGGCAAAGTTATAGCTTATGCCTCGAGGCAATTGAAGATACACGAGAAGAAATATCCCACGCATGATCTCGAGTTGGCTGCGGTGGTATTTGCATTAAAAATATGGAGGCACTATTTATATGGAGTAAAGTGCACCATATTCACCGATCACAAAAGCTTAAAATACTTCTTCGATCAGAAGGAGTTAAATATGCGACAAAGGCGATGGTTAGAAACGGTGAAAGATTTCGACTGTGAAATACACTATCACCCCGGAAGGGCAAACGTGGTGGCAGATGCCCTAAGCAGGAAGGCATATTATGTCCCGATATGAGTACAATCATTACAACTCATTGTGACCTCAGGCTTACTCGAACGAATCCGAGAAGCACAAGATGAAGCAGTAAAGACGGAAAACTGGAGAAAAGAAAGGATTGTTGGCCAAGTTAAAGATCTTGAAGTAGGCAACCACAGTTTGAAAACACGTTTCAACAGAATTTGGGTTCCTAACACATGTGGAGTTAAAAAGCTTCTACTCGATGAAGCTCATAAGTCCCGTTATTCCATCCATCCGGGAGCGACCAAAATGTATAACGACTTAAAGCAAAACTATTGGTGGCCCGGAATGAATAGAGATGTGGTGAAGTACGTAGAAAAATTCTTGACATGTTTACAAGTCAAGGCAGAACACCAAAAACCATACGGTAAACTTCAACCGTTGGAAATTCCGGTTTGGAAATGGGAACATATTACGATGGACCTATTAACCAAACTACCAAAGACAAACCGCGGTTTCGATGCCATATGGGTAGTGGTGGATAGATTGACGAAAAGTGCTCACTTCATTCCGATTCGTGAGATTTATACGTCAGAAAAGATGTCAGAAGTTTACACTAATGAGATAATAGCACGTCATGGAGTATCGGTATCCATCGTATCTGATAGGGATACTCGGTTCACTTCAAATTTCTGGCGAGATTTCCAAGAGCAGATGGGAACTAAATTGTTCATTAGCACTGCGTACCATCCTCAAACAGATGGACAGAGTGAAAGAACAATACAAACATTGGAGGACATGCTGCGGGCGTGTATAATCGACTTTGGAGGAAGTTGGGATGTTTACCTACCATTGGTCAAGTTTTCGTATAACAACAGCTACCATGCTAGTATTAAGATGGCACCGTACGAAATGCTCTATGGTAGGAAATGCCGAACCCCGGTATGTTGGGGTGAAGTGGGTCCACATGAACTCGCCCACCAAGATATAGTACGAGCCACTAATGAAAAGATTGATGTGGCTCGGGCACACTTGAAAGCGGCTCAAGATAGACAAAAGGCGTATGCCGACAAAAGGAATAGACCAATCGAATTCCAGGTTGGCGACATGGTCATGCTCAAAGTATCCCCATGGAAGGGGGTTATTAGGTTTAGAAAAAGAGGAAAATTAAGCCTGAGGTTTATAGGGCCGTTTGCGATCATAGAACGGGTAGGAAAGGTAGCTTACCGCCTTGAACTACCGAAGCAATTAAGCGGAATTCATAGCACATTTCATGTGTCACATCTTCGGAAGTGTCTAGCGGATGAGACAACTTATATTCACTACAATGATATCGAAGTGGATGATCGCTTGAATTATATCGTAAGGCCCATAGAAGTTTTAGATCGAAAGACTAAGCACTTACGAAACAAACAAATCAATCAAGTCAAGATCAAGTGGGAGCACAGGAAGGGCTCGGACACTACATGGGAGTCCGAAGAAGAGATGCGACGTCTCTACCCTACACTATTCGGTACGTGCTTTGGTTTCGGGGACGAAACCCTTTTTAAGGGGGGTGGACTTGTAACATCCCGAAAATACAAATTTTTAAATTTGCAATTAGGTTGTGAATAAATTAGTAAAATAATCTAATTAGTAATGGCACTAACCTAGTTAGTTTAACACTTATGAGTAGTTAAAGACATTAAAACAAAATAAAAGAAACTAGAGGGACTAAAGTGTCAAACTTGAAACTAGTTTTAATAAAAACATTTTATTAAAACACAAACTCAATAAAATTGAGTACGGAGATCGACCAGAAGCCAGGGGGCGACCAAGCTTCTCCAAAACCCTAACAAGCACAAATCTCATAAATTGAAGGTGATAATCTGGTCCAAAACGAAATCCGAGCTTAGAATTGTGATCCTCATCACAAGAGGGTTATAAGGTATGTAAAATTTAACGAGAATTCTCCACTTGAAATTCTCATGAAATTGGGAAAATCTGAAATTCATGGTTGCATGTTTGTTTTATGATGAATTAGGAACCATATAGTGTCTAGGGACAAACCCTAGACAAATACAAGTTGAAATCATGTGAAATTTTAGTGAAAACTATGAACACCATTGTAGGTGATTAGTGGGTTATGTGTAAATTGATGAACACTAGGAAATTGGGTGTTGTTCTAGTGTATTTTGACAATTTTGAAGCGATTTCAGAAATTTAGAAGCTAACAATCATGTAAAATGGTTGACTGATGTGAAATTAGGGCTAAGTGATAAGCTAGAAACTTGTTATATAATCATGTAAAAATCTGCCCTTAAAGTGTTTGTGAAAATGCCTCAAAGAAGGCTTAAAATTTAAAATTAAAGTTCAAACGCATAATTATGATGTTTCGGTATATTATGCGATATATGGTTTAAAGAGAGTTCTAAGCATGTCATTAATGAACTCTATAGGAAAGGACGCAGGAGCGTCAAGCGGACAAGCGAGTGGCGAATCACGTTTGAAAGGCCTACTTTGAAGGTATGTAACTTGACCCGTTACATTAAGTAAATTTTGATAATTATCGTATGAGTAGTTGAATTTTAGAATAAGGGTTGTTTTGAATTAAAGCGGTGATGTCGCTATTTTGAATAATATGTCAAAAATTGGTTAGAACTTGTTGGTAGTCATCATAAGGGAGGATTTCCTTAGATGAGCCAAACGGGTCGAATAATCAATTAAGACATGGATAATGTTCCGTAATATGATGGATTGATCCTTGTTATTGGTTAAATGGTTGATATATCAGAAGTACGAGAATCTAACATGTTGGCTGTTAGAATGGGAAATCCGAGTATTTAGTTTTGGCAAAACAAACAAAATCAGACAAATAATAGACTTCCAGAGTCTACCGTAAGTTACGGTAGTACCGTAACTTACGGTATAGGCAAAATGAGTTACGGTGGTTTTCTCCTGACTTACGGTGGACCAGAACTATCAAATAACTACCGTAACTTACGGTAGACACTGTAAGTTACGGTAGAGCCTGTAAAGCTTTGTAAATTTTTGTATTTTACAACTAATCAAATCCGTTTCGATCGTAGTTTCGATTGTGTAATATTTTTAAGAACTCCATTATTAATGTTTAATGTAAACATTTCAGTTTCTAGGTATTGAAGGGTTACGGATGACGGTCAAGCAAACTTTTGAAGAACCGAACACAAACTTTTGAAGCTTCCGCGTAAATTAATTATGTTTAGATAATGTTATGATGTAATCAGCTTGCTAAATAACTTTAAATGTTTAAGATTAGTCAGTAGTTGACTAATCTTTTGTCACCTTAGAACTTTGTTTTTGGAACTTAAGTCCAAACCTAGACATCTTTTATGTAAACTCTTGTGAATTATTATTAATTTCAAGTAGTAATTAAGATGGGTGTTACAGTTCGTTCATTCATTCTGGTTACATTGGACGACTTACATAAGTATGTTGCGAGAAATTGACATTTGTCACACATCCCATAATCTATAATTTGGAACTAGCATCCTTTCTAGGTTCTTTCGCCAACACATACTAATTTGGGCCATTTACATACTCAACTTTTTACTAACATTCATTTTGAATTTAAACATTACCACTGGATAATTATTATTTCATTCCGCTTATCTAGAGAAAACCACTACATTCTATTGTTAACGTTGCTCTTAATTTCTTTTATGTCCCTATGTGAAGTGAGCATATAATAGTACGCATTACCGTAAATATCCAGGTATTATCATGCTAATATAACTATCATTTTTATGTTTTATTATCCGTACTTGTCATGAGGATTAGTCATTAATCTACATTTCTATCGCCACTTGAACTACTTACAACCTTATGTCTAACCTTATATTTAATCTTTCGCATTACTTCATTATACTAACTCGGCATGTCGTGCAAGAGCACCATACGAGCATTAATCAACTAGTTCCAAGTTTTCATTCAAGGTCCTTAAATCTTCCTCTTAATTGACATAAATACTTTCTAAGGATGACCATTGCTAGTCGGTTATTTCATACCATACCATATTTGTCCTACCATTCATTTCATTCATATGTACTAATAATTTACAGATTCTTGCCTTTCAATCCAGAATTAAACATTTTACTAACCTCACCTTTATTGCATAGATCAATGATTCGTGAGCCAGATAGATCCGCTTCCTTTCTGGCACCTTCCGTACCAGATTCGGTCTCATTCATTCATTAAATGTGCTCCCACTTGTGAGCATCCATCCACCTACTTTACTATTATCATCACACTAAGGATTTCATCATCTTAGTATTACTTTTACAAAATTTCACTCTTTCCCGTCCCTACTAATTCATACATAATTCACCAATTTGCAACAAGAATCAACTTAAGTACATACTATAATCAACCTATCTAACAATAATTCATTACATGCAATACTTTCATTTCGTTAACTAGTTCGCCAACCAAGCACTTCCACCTATCATATACACACTGAAGTACACGTTTGTACTCCTACCAAATCAAGCATACTTGCAAGACATTTTCTTAGCTTTTCTTGTGAAAGTTTTCTTTCTTCTCAAATTACATGAGTCAGTTATCTGAATCCTAACCCATCATTCATTTTGACTCTCATTGGTCGATTACTAACTCATCTCACATGTAACTTATTCGGAGCTTATTTCTTTCAAATAAGGTTTCTTGCTACTACAATAGCTTTCATCGGTTTTTCTTACTTAATGAATCAAATACTTCGTGCTAGTCGAATATTACTTGCTTAATAATTAATAACTTAAATTTATTTGACTTTTCGGAAATCCAACTGTAATACATTCTTAGCTACGTTTAATCATTTGCCCAATTCTGACACATCCCTCTCTAGACGAGCCATAAACTCCTACCGAAAGCATAATCTTTAATACATACCTGGCGCGAATCAAAATCATTAACTCGTTATCCATACCTTGCGATGGTCATCCCTTCCCAATTTGTAACATTGCATAACCATACATTATGCTCACCTATAAGCATAGGACTTGACAATTCAAAACGTTAGATACTGGTTTCAAATGGCTTTCACCATTTGATCCGTATGACTTGTTTGTCCCTTTAACCATTCTTGCATACTATGTATTTGCATAAATATATTTATATATGTAAAAGTTCAAATCACAACTTGGATAATATCCGCTTTAAAGAATATTTACCTATTTGGTCCGTACTTACTTATGAATTCGGGCTTTTCATTATTATCATTCATTCTTACTTGTTTGATCCGTACTTTCTTACGGATTCAAACTTTTCATTCTACTTTCCATTCCTTTCCATGTTTCGAATCCGTCTCGCGGTTTCTAACATATCATTCATATCTTTCATTCCTTTCATGTTTCGAATCCGTCTATCGAATTCTAACATATCATTCATAACTTTCATTCCTTTCATGTTTCGAATCCGTCTCACGGATTCTAACATATATCATTCATATCTTTCATTCCTTTCATGTTTCGAATCCGTCTCGCGGATTCTAACATATCATTCATACTTTTCATGTGTATTTGGTACTTTCAAATCCCTGAAAGTATTACATTTCCCTTCACCCTCATGTCCACCTAATACATAATTCTAACAGACATACCTATAACAATTATCATGGTCTCACGAACGTCATATGTTTCTTGTGTACTGGCCAGGTACACAATCCACATACCAGTTTCGTGCCTTCGTGTAATCGTCACCTTATGTCCGAAGAATTAGGTTTAGGCACGTGTAACATTTTCAAAACTTCATTACCATTCTATTATTATATTTCATTTAAAATTTTCCTTCACCTAATAGATTTTACCATTACATGCACCCACATGTTAAATTTTACGTACCTGGGGACAATTTGTCTTATTACATGCCTTGGTGCCGGTCCTAGACCGCATTCACGGATCATCGTCTCCAAGCAATTGTGCTTACCTTACACATAACATACTGTTAGTTTTCTTCAAATAGATACTTAAGTACATACTTACCTTTGCTTCTACTCTTAGATCTTGATCGAGTCTCGGATTGTACGGGTTTCTTATCACAAGAGCACACAGGTTTGAGTTGAAGTATTTACTACCTCTTAATTGATTTCCCTCAAACCAGGGCTCTAATACCAACTTGTAGCACCATAACACATAATAACTTAAAAACGACGCAGCGGAAAAACGAGCCTTAAAATTTCTTTCTTATTTAGTTACATTGCCTACATTAAGCCCCAAATTACAATATATCAAACATTTTCTAGAAGGGAACTACAACATTCATACTTAAAATTGATACTTTAAGATAATACAAAATTCAAACTATGTGACTATTCTTTCGTACAACCCTTGTTAATTGACTCGATCAACGCTTGCTTATCTTGGCTAGTGGTAGAGGAAATCCGTGCGATACCTGTGGACATCACATACAACTCAACCATTAGTCATTAACACATCATACAACATTATTATATATAATAGGAAGTCGTGTAAAAGTCCATGATGTAAACTTAGGTTCATTCAAGAATTCTCTTAAATACTCTTAATCCAATTTCGGCTTCAATCCCTCATTAACCTGACGATCTCATACATGCATTACATTCCAATCTCAAAGCACAACATTAGTAATCGTTAATGCCCAAATGTGTTGAAAACATTCTTTCATGCCTTTATAACATCTCGCATTCACACATGTATACATTCCTAATTCCTACATACATACAAACATATACAGCTACGTATATACGTACACATTCACATACACACACATACATACGAGCTCTCGCTTACCACTTTTATTCACTAAATCCTACATTTCTTGTCATAAACACAACTTCCATGATATAATTTTTATACTTACCATCTTGCATACCCACTCATTCCTAGGCTCGATTTCTTATAGTCTTCCTTCACTAATACGAAGAAAAATCCATACTTTCGTTATCCGGAGCTCATAACATCACCTGTGTTCTAGACCGGCTCTAATATAAGTTATAGGACATTGAAAATCATTAAAACGTCGAGTCTGGTTGCGAATTCAAACAAGAAAACCAAAATTTTCCAGCTGACTGGCTGTCGCGGGGCGCAACAGCCCCTACCCCAGACGCTCGCGAGGCGCGATAGCCGTCGCGTTGCGCGACGGTGAAACTAAAATGCTGTCGCTCTTCGCGACAGCCCTATTTCGACAGAATGCTCCATTTTTGCTGCTGCAGTTTTGCCCAGCTATGATTTTAACCAAAACACTAACTTCTAAATTTCATAACTTTTGATCTACAAATCCAAATCACATGATTCTTGTTTCTATGCGACCGTAATTTAATTAAGGATCCGTTTATCACCTCGGGTCGCATCAAGAGCTGATTTATAAGCAAACGACTTATAAATCCATTATTTGACCCGTTTAATCCTACTAATATACCTTCGTTATAGACAACTCTTTCGTTATACTCAAATAACACTAATCTTAATACTCTCATTCATTACATAATCCTTGCATAATTATCCACACTCATAAATATTAAAATTTTATATACATACTATGAAGTGAATCGGAATCACTTACCTCGTGCGTCCGAGTTCGTGCATAGCTTCCGTATTTACCTTTGACCCATTGCCCTTCCATGCTCGTGTCCATGTTGACATGGATCCTACGCTTTCAGGTTATCATCAACACATTCTTGTTAGCATACATCATTGTACTTGATAACAAGCATACATTCGCATAATTTCATATTCAACTTGCATTAATCATTCCTAACAAGCATACGGCATGTACCCGATTTCACATCCTTTCATACCCATATAATCCATCATGTCATTCCATTTATTACATATTTATATACCATGTACCATACGATTATCTATAATCTTATAATCACAACAAGTCTAGCCATGTTCCTTATGCGTAATTGACTTTCAGAGTCAACGATTTATCATTTTAACTTTCAGCTTAATCTCATATACTCATGACATCATAATAGGCTGTTTTGGGGCATCCGTTTACTGTACTTACGAGCTTGCAAAAATTACAATCTTTTTATGTGACGTGCCCCTCGGAGGGGTTATCCTTGTGTTAAATTTTTAGAGTCTAACTCTCTACCAAACATTTATAAAAATTCATTTACTAAACTGCAATCAGATTCGTCACTTCTAACTGCAGCTTACGGAAAAATTCACTTAAAATTCCTCGTTTATCCGATTGACGAAATTCCAGTTGAAGATTTTTGTAATCACCTGAAGCTACATAGAGTAAAAATTTGAGATCATAAATCAATTCCTAAATTGAGTTATGACATTCGTAATGGGCTGCAAATTCTGCCAGAAAACGCAGCCTGAACCTTCGATACGGAAAAATTCATAAAACGTTCATTTTTAGTCAAAAAAATGCAATTCCAGTTGGGTTTGAAAGGTTTTTCCTGTGAGTTCATCACAAACTCATTAAACATCAGTTTTTGACAAGATTTGACCCAGTTACAGCCGATTACATTTGGCTGTAACTTTCTGGACAGATTTAGTTTTCATCAAACCTTTTCTAAATATCTCTCATTCTAACTTCACCTAGACATTTCATCAAACACTTGGCGTGCGTACTAACATCTAAGCATAATGTACAAGTAATTTAAGCTTATTCTTCCCATATTCACCTCATGAATCATTTCATTCGAACAAGATCACATTATCATCGACATCATGTTACTATCAAAACCTAGCCCATAACATATGCATCAACATTGTTAAAATAAAAGGTTTTTTTATCATAATTCATACTACAAACATATTGTTAATTGGACTTAGTTTATATTGTTAACTGGGCCAGTTTGTTATTAATCCGTTAAGTTGTTATTGGGTTGTTATTAAGTTGTTATGAGTCCAGGGGCTAAAGCGTATCATTCAGGGGCTAAAGTGTATCATTCATGAAGATCAAGGGGTCTATTGGAAGTTATACTCATTTCAGCTATATAATAGAAGAGAGAGAAGGAGATCTCAGTTGTTCGAGATATTTCTTAGGGTTTCATCTCAGTTCTCTCTGTACTTGTTCACTCGTGTTCATAGATCTCAGTGTTGAGATCATTTCTGTATTAGAGATCGTGTTGATCTCTTTGTTTGTATCCTTTTATTTTGTTTGTATTTTGGTTTGTATTCAATAGATTTCTTCAATCTGTTGAATCTGTACTTTGTAATTGATTAAGATCTCATAATTGTGAGATCTAGGGTTTCTGGTTGGGTTTTTTTGGGTTGGCTAAGCAATAAAGGTTTTTTCACCTGTTTTGTCACTATTTCTGGTGTATTTGAGTGTTTCTTGTGTTTAAGGTTTAGATCTATACCGTTTTAGAAACATAATCAAAATCATCAACATACACATGTTCATCATAATCATTCTCATACTCATAAACATGGGTTTCATTCTAAATCACTAAGATAACTAAAATTTAGCCAAGATTCAACTTAAACATGATAACATTAGCAAGCTTTCATCCTAATTTAGATCAAACTCACGTTTTCATCAAAACCCACTTCATGGTTGTTCATCAAAACTGATAATTAAGACATACCTTGGCTAAAGCTTGCTTAGATAATCACTATTTAGGCTCATGCAAGTTCGAATTCAGCCCGAATCCCATCCAATTCGTTGATTAGGGTTTGAGAGGGGTTTCCCCTTTCTTCTTCTCCTCTGATCGAACACACACGCCCAGGTGTGTGTTTGAGGGTTTTAATTTTTATTTTACATTTTATCTTTCCATTTATTCCATATCAACCCCTCATGTTTGTCACTTGTTCATAATTTACCCAATTTCATATTCTTATTTGTTTTAACCAAGCATTTAACTAGGTTTAATAACCTAGTTATTACATTTCCTTCTTTTAAACGTTATAACATATTAGCAACTAAATAATTCGAGTTTTGGGGTGTTACAACAACGTTTCGGTTCGTTATGATTCTGACACTCGCAATATCAACCGAAAGAGAAAATAAAAAAAAATGAAGAAATGATATGCTCTAAGGGATATTAACACGTATTTTAAATCAATCAAAAACCATAAAAATGAATATCGGTTTCTATAATACTGATACCGATGTTTCAACAATACTGACATTCGTAGCTTATGATACAAAACTACTCTATTTTGAATACCTCTATGATTTCAATCTAATTTATGCCAAAATGCCGAGAAAAAACATTTAATAGAGCTTTGTATTCAATTTTATAATGTTCCCTAATTATTATATATTTTAGTTTACACATCCATAATAGTAAATTAATTTTTTTATGTTTTCTTTTTGTTTTGTGATAATATTTGATTATTTTTTATTATAAAATAAAAGTTAAATCAAATACAAACTAAACATACCTAATTTAAAATCGTACTTCCATCCTAGTTCCTTTTAATATATAAGTTATTAGAAAAAAACTTATTTAAAGTTTTTATCAAAAAAATAATCAAATATTATTAGAAAACAAATAGAAATACATAAAAGACTTAATTTACTATTCATAGGACTTGTAAATGTAAATTAAAGTATGTTTTTTTTTTCAAAAAAATAATCAAATATTATTAGAAAACAAATAGAATACATAAAATATTTAACTATTTATAGGACTTGTAAATGAAACTATAAAAGTATGCGTTTTTCAAAAAATTAATCAAATATTATAAGAAAACAAAAAGAATACATAAAAAATGAATTTACTATTTTAGGACTTAGTAAATTAAAATATATAATAATAATAATAATAATAATAATAATAATAATAATAATAATAATCTATATATAATCTAAAATTTAGTTACATCTTCTATTTTAAAGCCTAATTTATGATGTTTTAAATGCAATTCTTAAAATAAAATTGATTAAAATAATATAATACAAAATCATAATCCCCCTCCATCCCCGTTATCCCTTTTAATTAGGGTTCTCTCAATCTCTGAAGATGGAGAATCCATCTTCCACAACCAAACCCCTCCTCGACGAATTCTAAGGGAAATCCCCAATCTGGCATCATCTGTCTTTCTCACAGTTCGACTTTTGAAGATGGAGAATCCATCTTCAAAACCAAACCCCTCCTCGACGAATTCTAAGGGAAATCCCCAATCTGGCATCATCTGTCTTTCTCACGGTTCGACTTTTTGAAACCCTAATCTCCGTTTGCCTCAATCACTACCGCGATATGCCTCAATCTTCGAAGGAAATGAAGTCGCTGATGTGTGCGAAGGCGGTACTCGACGTCAGTGATGCACGCTTGAATGTGGCGACACTGAACCCTAAACCACTGACGATGGTGCGATTCGTTTAAAAATGGTACTTTCTGATTTCGTTTGATCTTACATGTTCAGTTCAAATTTTTGTTTTGGTCTTTTGAATATGTAGTGAAGAAATTAGTTGGGTTAATTTGAGTGTTTTATATTTGGTTTGATTTGATGATTTAAGTTTTGATATTATGAATTAATTCGTTGTGATTTTTTGTTTATTGTTCATCTGTAAGTCGATTAGGTGTTTTTGTGTTCAACATCCGTAAACCAGGTTGCTAATTTCTTTATTTACCCTTGGTGTTTTGGTTTCTAATTATTAGTCGGTTATTTACCCTTGGTGTTTTGGGTTCTAATTATTAGTCGGTTTTCAGACGGAAATCAGGCTCGAAAACCAGTAGTAACAACACATTGTATGGAATTGATCTTTTATTTATTTTGTAAAATGCTATGGCTCTTATTTATGTATAATTAGTAGGTTGAAGGTAGTGTCTCACTGAGTAACACTGTTTAAATGATCTGATATTTGTTAATTGTTGTTAGTTTTAATAATGAAGCAGCCTAATATAGTATGATGTTGATCAGGTTGGGGATTTCGGCCTTTCAAAATTGAAGCATTCAACCTTTTTGTCTGCTATATCCGGGGGATGGACGGTAAGAACATTCTCTTTGGCTATTTTCATGAAGTGTGAAAACTGGGCAAAAAAAAATATTGATTGTAGTTATGTCTTTTGCAGCCTCAATGGATAGCACATGAAGTGCTTCGTAACAAACCTTCAAACGAGCTGTAAGATTCAGTTAGCATCTTGAAATTAGTCAATTGAGAATATGAGTTCCAAGATAATATAAACTTTTACTGCATACAACATTTTAATCGTTTTATTTGACAAAAAAAATATTTTTGAGAAAGCAGACTATTTCACACCCCAAAAAACCTGCTAAGAAACGAATTATTGGTTCATGGCAGAAAGTCATTCGGGTTATCCCAACCCGAAATATTTGAGAATATGGTTGTCTTTAAAGGCAAATAGTGTTGTTGTTACAAAAAAATTATTTTTGAGAAAGCAGGCTATTTCACACACCAAAAAAACTGCTAAGAAACGAATTATTGGTTCATGGCAGAAAGTCCTTCGGGTTATCCCAACCCGAAACATTTGAGAATATGGTTGTCTTTAAAGGCAAATAGTGTTGTTGTTATTATTTTTATTATTTTGTTTTTATTATTTTTGGGTGAGCTAGGATTGAAGTTTGGGGATTTCGATTCATCTTATTCATGAGATGAATCTGATGGTGAAGTATATGTATATCTTCTTGGTGTTGCAAGCGTACGGCATTGTTGGATATTTGGTTGTTCGACAATCTTCGGGTGATCATTTCCATTTTTACCCTTCTCAAAGTTTTGTTTTTTGGCTTATGATTTAAATCTGCCATGATATTCACTAGGTTGGGGGCTTCGGTGTTTTAAAGTTGAGGCATGCAGCCCTTTTATCTGCTGCCTCCGGAGAGGGACAGTAAGAACATTTCCTTTCGTT
This sequence comes from Helianthus tuberosus, assembly GCA_030545235.1. Classification (NCBI taxonomy): domain Eukaryota; kingdom Viridiplantae; phylum Streptophyta; class Magnoliopsida; order Asterales; family Asteraceae; genus Helianthus; species Helianthus tuberosus. Next base: position 98,255,684 of record CM060393.1, on the reverse strand, counting down.
ATTTCCTTGGTTAAGTGTCAAAACTGGCAAAAAAAATATTGATTATGGTTATGCCTTTCACACCCTCAATAGATGGCACCTGAAGTTCTTCGTAAGGAACCTTTAAACGAGAAGTAAGATTCAGTTAGTATCTTGAAGTTAGTCATTTGAGAATATGAGTTGTCTTTAGAGACAAATAGTGTTTTTAATTCAGTTACCAGCCCAAAACATTTGAGAATATGGTTGTCTTTAGAGACAAATAGTGTTGTTATTGTTTTTTTGTTATTTTGTTTTGATTATTTTTGGGTAAATAGGGTTTGGAGTTTGGGGATTATTGATTCATCTTCTTCAATGAGATGAATCTAATGGTGAAGTATATGTATATCTTCTTCCTGTTGCGGGTATACACCATTGTTGGTTCTTTGGTTGTTCAAGAAACTTCAGGTGATATTAATTCTAGGAATTATTGTGGTCAGGTAATGATTCTTCATACTATTAAAATTGTCGCATTATACCATATTATTTAAGAATAAATTATGTATAGATTTTAGGGTTTTAGCTAGGGATATTGATTAATGAGGCCTTTTATATACCACAATTGCATGAACATTCAATGGGGCAATTTACGGTAGGTTTTAATTGCATTGATAATTACCCAATTTCTTCCTAGGAAGGTGAATGGTCTTACTTTCTATTATATGACCTCCACCCTCCCTATTGTTGTTCACCCATATTCAGAGTTGTTAAACTACTGTCATGTCTAGCTCTGTTAGTGTTAATACATCAGGAATTGGTGTTGGCAACCAATTGGACCTTGCTGACCTCCGTGAAGGGAGTACCGGCCCCATCACGGTTATGGTTTGCAGAAAGTGGGACGTCACAGGTGTCAATGGCCGCTTCATGAGCACTGACTATGTCGTCAGTGATATAAAGGTAACTATCACCCTTTTAACCCCCATACCCTTTCCCTTTTACGAGTCTCATCGTTATTGAAAGTCTACTGTTTGGTTTACGCAGGGAGGTGTCATGCATTGTACCGCCCGGAATAACATTGCACATTACTTCTTTGACAAGCTAAAAGAGGGTGGGGTATATTTACTCAAGGGTTTTGTAGTCCAACGCACCGATCAATACCGGATTCTGAAAGACAACCCCTTTGTTACCGGGTTAAATGGCTCCACGGTAGTTAAGAAGGTTGACGATGCCGGTGGTTCATTTACGCGCTACCCGTTCTTACTTACGGCGTTTGAGGAACTCGAACCAACAGAGGGCAAGTACTTTGTAGGTATGTTTACTCTCCTCATGCTGGTGTAACGGTTTTGCGGGGGAAATCAGGCTCGAAAACCAGTAGTAACCCCACATAGTATGAAACTGATCTTTTATTTAGTTTGTAGACTGCTATAACGGGCTGAGAGAAATAAAAGGGAATCCACATAGAGTGTATAACATTGAAAAATAGTAAAAGTCGGGTGTTCCATTGGTGTTAGTAAGGCTTTGATGTCTGTCCACATAAACTGGTGGGAACCACCTGTTTCTACCTCTAGATTATCCTTCGACCCATCCGAAAGGGCTCACCTGGGTTGAAAATCATTTTACTCTTAAAATCTACAAAGCCTACTACCTCAATGTAAAACATGTGCATAGTAAACGGGCCAAGTAATGGGCCAAACGGGTTGGAAATTTAAACGTAAGAACCATTTTGCTTTACGAATCTACAAAGAGTAATGACTATCTGGTGTAGAATAGCATCTACTCTGTCGTGATACGTTGTTTCTCCTTCTACCTTCGAATGCATTAGAAATTCTCTTGGGAGTTGGAATATGTAAACGTTATTCTTCTAGGTAAAAATTCACTTGCACACAAATCGTTGAAACAGAAAAGCCAAAAACCAATTGAAGCTGTCCGTACGAGAAATAACTGAACGAATGGTGAATCCGGTTTTCAGTTCACCCCCTAGCCGTGTTTGAATATAAATTCAGAATCCGGGTTCCACAAACCTTGCATATTCGGATAACCAAACTAAATGAAAGCGAATACACTAGACAATAACTGGTTCGATCAGCTAACTAAACCGAATAAATTAGTTTACTCAGTCGAATTTGGCTCAAAATTGGCTCAGTTAGGCTATTGGACATATTTATAATTCAGGCTAATTTTCGTTGCACTGCAGATGTTATCGGATATGTTACTGAGGTGGGGCCGCAGTCTGTGAAATCATCGGGTGCTCGCGCGGTTGAGTTCAATCTAACCAACGAACGGTATGTACCTAATCCTTATTGCCTGTTTGTTCTTTCTTTTTCCCTAACCTAACCCTTTAAATTTTTGACCTTTTCAAAATTCTCCCAGCAATCGCCGGGTTAGAGTGACGCTGTGGGGTGATCTCGGTGATGTTATGATTAAGAAGAAGGACGAAAACCCGGCTGTCTATTGTCTAATCCTGACTTCCATGAGCGCAAAGTTTTACCTGGGTACGATTGTTTTCCGACGCGTAAATTATGATGCGTACTACTTAAAAAAACTTCACCTAACTTAAGATAATGCAGGTGTCCTTGGTTTGTCCAGTTCATCGTCAACTATTCTCATTGATTCCTCCGAGGTTCCCGCACTGCAGACTTTTAAGTCGTCTGTCAGGTACTGTTACAGCCTTTGTCGCACACACTTTAATTATCTATTTTTTATACGTTTATTGCTCTGGCTGAATATGAAGCTATGCTTCCCAGCTGTGTTCCTATTGGAGATGCTAGCGATCCAGTCACCGAGGAAGTTGTAAGTGTTGGTACTCTACAAGAGCTTGTGGACAGAGTTCGTGCTGACAAATCCAAAAAAAAGGTATTCATCCCAACTGACTGTTTGCATACGTCTCTCCCCTTATACCGCTTCAACCAGTAACCCAGTACTTTACCCAACGCACTCCTCAAACCCTTTTCTAAAAAAAACTGTCTTCGGCAGCTACCAAGAAACTAAAAGAAATGATTAACCGACTTTATGAGCTTTAACCCACCCTAATGATTGGTTGAAAGTTACAAATTAAATCAAACAAGACCTTTTTCATAGGTTCAGAAATATATATTTGAGAAAGGGTACGTTGATGTTATGGTAGCGGCAACCTGGTGGTCCTCGCTTTGGTTGGTCAGGGGAATGAGTACTGAACTACTACACACACTCTGCATTAAAACCATTCATGCATACTAGATTTTATTGAATGTAATTTAATAAACACCCATATCCTGCTTTGTTTTTTAAAATCTTTTACTATTTTAAAAGTTAGTATAAGTTAATGAATAAATCATTCCACCTTCGCCATTCTTAGATTAAAACATCAGAAAATGACCAGTGCCCAGAGTATGTGCAGGCAACCATTATTCTGTATAAAATAAACAAGAACATAATTAGCGTATGCTTTAAATTCCAAGATTTACCACCACCGCTACCGCCGGCGCCACCCCACCACCATTTTGACCCCCCACCGTTGGGATCATACCAATCTCATTTCTTCAGCTTTTTATCACAAAAAAAAAAAAACAAAAAAAACATCTAGGGTTCTTATTTTTTTTTATTAATCTCCTACTAAACAGAACTGCCTAATCTATCAAATGTATGGAAATAGGGATTACCCTCCCCGACACAACCTGTCCATGTGCCTACTTGTGTTTTTGTTTGTTGTAGGCCATCCTTTTCCGGAACGTTGTAGAGATTACGTCTATTAGAACCAAGAACAGCTGGTATCTTTTCGCGTGTTCCGGGAGCCAATGTCGTAGGGGACTAACAAGAGAGGGCGGTTACTTCATTTGCAAGGCGTGCAAATCGAAGGTTGACTATCCAAGGACGAGGTATACACTTCAACATCTCATGCCCAACTTCATGACTTTGTTCCCCTACCGATATGATGCGATGATTCTTTATTGTCCAGGGTGATTTGATACCCTTCTACCTTCGCCACCAAACAATTTTGTCCCCGTACTACCATTATTATTGATCTACTTTACCCTGCTAGGTTTCGGATTCAAGCGGATGTAACTGATGGAACGATGAGCACCGTTGTCACCCTCTTTGATGAAGTTGCTGAGCAGTTGGTCAAGAGGACCGCAAAATCCTTAGTAGAGGAGCAGCTAAATGTATGCGCACTCCTCATTACAAGATGGTTTTGAAGCATATGTGAAATTGCTGCGATAACTTTTCTGGTTTGTATTTGGTATGCAGGATACTTCTATAGATGCTCCCATATTACCCTCCGCCCTCGAATCCCTTATTGGAACAAAACACACTTTTGAGATAAAGAGCCACACATACTACCGTTATGGAGAATATGAGAGCTTCAATTGTGCGAAGATTGTCGGCCCTGGTTTGGATGATACAGATGGGAACGTTAAGTGTGTCACGTCGGATTTGGGTGCCATACCATCTGACTCCCCAAAGCGTGGTTCGAGCCTCCCGCCTCCGACACCCGGAACTGGACGCAAACTTAGAAAACTGTAAGTTACACCTGCCAATTGTCCCCTGTTTCAAATGTTTACATGTTGGAACTTTGCGCCAATACATACGTTTCCATCTTTCTTTGCAGCTACCTTGAAGAATCGGATGACGATGATGAGGGGGTGTCCGTTGATCGTGCGCATGTTACTGGTGTGGTCGACAATAGTGGGGATGCTAAGAAGGGCTCTCACTGATATGGCGGTGGTCATTTCTCATTTTCTTCAAGTGTTTGCGCTCTTGTGACTTTTTCTTTTATGGATTCAAATAATGTGGCGAAATATATGACTTGTGCCCACACCAAAACTGTGCTGCTTTACTATTGTGCAATATATGTAATTTTCACGCCTTACCAGCCTCTCTGAAATTCTTAAAACAATTCAGCCACGTATTTACATCGCATAAAGATACTACGCCTAAAAAGGGATGGTATAGTCCAAATAGGATCATAATATGCCACCTCGGAACATACGCTACCAAATACGTTTACCCAACCCTTTTGTTACATCTTTAAAGTCACATATAACTTCCAATCACTGTAAAAGGGTTCTATAAATGTTTGTTCGGAATCATGCATACTCCAATAGAATAATACCAATGAACAACGTAAAAAAAGTTTTGGAATCATATAAGACTTACATGAATTTTTATCTAAAATGTTGAATAAATCATATAGATAAATGCAAATATACAAGCGATGACCGTGTCACTATACAACCTTCGTGAGCACTTACGTAGAAGACTGCATTACAAACAACAACGTAATAATCAAATTATGACTTGAGCTACACAAAGACCTAACCACCTACGACCTTTTCTGACCGACTGTGCCTGTATATGTTATTTTGGTAAAAAAACAGGCGCGCGGCCAACAATAAATATAATATTTACACCAGCTTTAGCATGCATTCTTTAAGAATTATTTTGCTGTAGATACTATGCCTTTTCCTTGACAGCAACTTACTTTGTTTTAACCCCCCCCCCCCCCCGACGGGGACATATATGAATGCTTCATTTTGGACGATGTATTATGTAACATTGTATGCAACATACAGATGGCTGTGCGCCCCTTTGTGATGCTCGAAGCCTCTTTCGCCTTTCATGCATATTCACGTGGTTTGCCTAACGGGTTGGTCCAATACGTTTGTGGGCTAAAACTGATTGAACAGCCTGGAACAAACAGAGGTATGAGACTTTTAATTGCAGTGTTACCCCCGACCCCGCATATGGAGTTTTAAATACTAAATTCTAACCCATCCTGTTCCCTCATAAAAGACGAGGTTTGCGGGTTATGTCCTACTGCTCCTGATGTGTTTAGTAATTCGATACAGGCCCGTCGTTGTTCCCATACGTTGCCTGATGGAAAGATACAAACATATTTTGGCCTTGCATTGCTTAACAGCTGCAACGATTCTAGCATCGTGGGTAGCAAACATTCTCTCCATATACAAAATCGTAATTATGTGGGTCTTAGTGGGAAGGTCGTGACATACTGTGGGCCTACCCTAACTACCATAGATGCAACTACTTCCTCTGCTGACCCCAACGCAGGTTAGTTATACTGTTCATAAAAACGGAACCTTTTAGCCATAATGTCCACTTACCGACATGCGTGCCCGCTCAAATTACAACTCTAACTAGGCTGCAAACAGTTTAGGCACTCCAATTTTGATGTCGCCGCTATAAAGCCGCACGCAATGGATTGGAATTTACTTTCTTAGTCAGTTATTTATAAGTTTTCTACCTACTATGTTGCGTTTATCCTATCTGCATGTTTTGTACCTCTTGCAGGTTGCACTCAAATACAACCGCCAACTGTTACAGTGACCACTGGTCCTGGCGCTAAAGTGTGCACAAGAGAATCAATAAAAGGTCGTCCCCATATTTCCTCATGAACGTCCCTCTGGGGCGCAGTACGCCTATTCATACTTTCTGGATTGCACGCTTACATTATCCCTCAGCCCGCTACGAGCCCTACATAATAGTTGTTTTAAAACATATGTTACAGGTAAAAACGCCATGCGGAGCGATGCAGTGCAGATGCAGCCTGCTTTATGTCCACCAACAACATATTCTCCCTCCGTATCTGCCCAAGGTCTGCAACGTTATCTACGATGTTTACTACTATCCTTTTATCATTTCCGTAACTATTACGTTTTTCCAGACAATATTTCCTGCACTACACGGAATTCTCACCAAAGCGTAGCGGGCCCATCACGCCTGCGCCCTTCTCGGCCTAAAAAAACAGAAGGTAAACCACCATCACTGCCCTGTACCCGACTATCCTTCGACCTGTCTATCATGCAACGTAGGAATAACATTGCCATATTTTAATATGTTACTAGGTATTCGTGTTCGCACCCCATGTAGGGCAGCGTTTGCATCAACAGGTATTTTCCGGCCCTGTTTCTTGCCATGCACGTTTTGCTCCCTTTTGCATCTGGCTTTACTATGCTGTTTGATACGCTACTCTAAATCGTGCGTTGTGCTAAGCTTTCCTGTTACAAATATCATAGGTGCGCATGTTAGGTACCAGAACCTTGGCCGTCCAACCTTCACGTGCCATAATTGTGCGGCGATCATGTGGTATGAAGAGAGGAATAAAAATACAAAGTCGTCTGATGGGACGACTTTCTCTTCGTGCTGCCAGGATGGCAAGGTTTTGCTTGCTCGCCTTCTTGATCCGCCTGAACCATTAAGATCATTACTTGATTATAACGACCCGGCGACACTTAGATTCAGAGAACATATTAGAGTTTACAATAGCATGTTCAGTTTCACATCATTTGGGGGAAAGATTGATCATGCTATAAACAGTGGTCGAAGCCTATACACCTTCCAAATAAGTGGGCAGAACTACCACCGAATAGGCTCCATGTTGCCAGTTGAAGGTGAGCAACCAAGATATGCTCAGCTGTATTTCTACGACACGCAAAACGAAGTTAAAAACCGTATAACTGCTTTGTTTGGCCAGACCCATTGTCACGACACATGTGATGAAGCAATTGTTGCGTCCCTCATCAGAATGTTAGACACCCACAGTCCTTTGGCTACCGCCTTCCGCATGGCACGTGACTGGTGCACTCAAAATGAAAGAAACAATTGTCAACTACGCTTACTTGGCCAAATAATAAACAATCCACAATACAACCGCCCTAATGTGTCTGAAGTTGCTGTTCTTATCACAAACGACTTTGGGGACAACACTGAACCACGTGATGTTATCGTTAGCACAAAGCACGGCGCGCTTCAACGCATATCAGAATTACATCAGCTTTACATGCCTTTGCAATATCCGTTGTTGTTTCCGTACGGAGAGACCGGGTTCCACGAACGAATACACTACCATGACAACACCGGACGTCGGGCGACTAAACGACAATGTGTCACAATGCGGGAATACTACTGCTACAGAATCCATTATCGCAATAACGAAGGCACCACCCTGTTAAGAGGCGGTCGTTTATTCCAACAGTATTTAGTTGACTCATACGCAGCTATCGAAGAACAAAGGTTGCGCTGGATGAGGAATAACCAAAATGAGCTGCGCGTTGAGCTCTATCATAATGTTTGTGACGCTGTGACGCGTGGGGATACAAATGCTAAGGCTATCGGGCAACGTATAGTTTTACCGGCAACCTTTACGGGCAGTCCAAGATATATGATCCAAAATTACCAAGACGCCATGGCTCTGTGCCGTACTTTTGGGAACCCCGACCTGTTTGTAACGTTTACAGCTAACCCAAAATGGCCTGAAATCGAAGACATGGTGTCTCTCATACCAGGACAAAAGTCTCATGACCGTGCAGATGTTGTATCACGCGTTTTTAAGCTAAAGCTGACCTCCTTGATTGAAGATATTATGAAGAAACAAATCTTTGGCAGCTGCCAAGCAGGTAAAGTTTGTAATGCCTCGCCTCTTTCTTTTGGTATCAATTCTCCCACAAATACTAACCTTTTTAAACTTTCTAATTTTCCCCTTTTCCCCTTGCTGACTTCAATCTTTGTTCCCTTGGTTATATACAGCTGTTTATACAATTGAGTTTCAAAAACGAGGCCTACCGCACGCGCACCTTTTGTTGTGGCTTGAACATTCTGCCGAGTCTCGCACGCCGGCTGGCATAGATGATTTGATTTCTGCAGAGATCCCATCGGAAATTGACGATCCATCCGGCTATAAGGCTGTAACAGATTACATGTTGCACGGCCCATGTGGGAATGATGCGCGCAGTGCTCCGTGTACAACAGATGGAAAATGCATGAAACACTTTCCGAAACCATTTTACCGAGAAACAACAATTGACGAAGACGGTTACCCGGTTTATCGCCGACGAGATACCAAGATCTTCTTTAAGAAGGGCAAAACGAAGCTTGACAACCGGTTTGTCGTCCCATACAACCGCTACCTCCTCTTAAAGTACGAATCGCACATCAATGTTGAATGGTGCAACCAATCCCGAGCGATAAAATACCTGTTTAAATACTTAAACAAGGGGCCAGACAGGGCTACAATGGTTGTTCAGGAAAACATTGGCAATAACGGTGAAAAGCGTACACAACAGATTGTTAAGGTTGATGAGATTAAAAACTATCTGGATTGCCGGTACTTATCACCATGTGAAGCTGTGTGGAGAATGCTTGCATTTCCTATACATTACTCATTCCCATCCGTCATGAAACTAACGTTCCATACACCTAATCAACATCTGCTCACGTTACGTGATTCAGACAGCTTGCCGGCCCTGTTAAACCGGGACGGGATACGAGACACGATGTTCACCCAATGGTTTGCGCTAAACAACAGAGATGAAGCGGCAAGAGAGTTAACGTACGCCGAGATACCAACAAGGTATGTGTGGCAAGAGGATAACAAGGTATGGAAAACGCGGTTGGAGCGGACAACCATTGGGCGGATTGTGTATTGCAATCCAGTAGCTGGGCCAAAGTATTATCTAAGAATGTTGTTGGGAATTGTGAGAGGGCCTCGAAGTTTCGAAGAAATAAAAACGGTCGACGGAGTCGTATATGCAACGTTCAAAGAAGCCTGCTATGTGTATGGCTTGCTTAATGATGACAAGGAGTGGAATGACGCCCTGTCAGAGGCTAAATTATGGGCGTCCGGTTCCCAACTACGGGAATTGTTTGTTACCATGTTGTTGTTTTGCGAAGTGAATCGCCCGGCGCAACTCTGGGCACAAAATTGGGACATACTATCTGATGATATTTTGTACCTGAAACGTAGGCTCTTCATGTTCCCAGGGTTACATTTATCTAACGACCAGCTTAAGAACTACTGCCTGATCGAACTAAATGAACTATTGGAGAAAAATGGAAAATCGTTATCGGATTTCACAGATATGCCCCAACCGGATACGTCGCTCCTCGATAAGATGGATAATCGTCTAATTAGGGAAGAGTTGAGTTACAATAAAAAAAAGATGACAGACGAACACGATCGATTATATGCATCACTGAACACGGAACAAACGGTCATATACGACACAGTCATTGATTCTGTTACCACTCGAAAAGGCGGGTTCTATTTCGTGTATGGTCCGGGTGGGACAGGCAAGACGTTCCTGTACAAAGCCATTCTGTCACGCTTAAGATCTATGGGCATGATTGCCCTTGCGGTTGCATCTTCAGGTAAAAAAATAATTTTGAAATGTTGTATTATTATTCTTGTGCAACATAATGTATGTGGTCGCGTACGCAACTCCATTTTTTACTCACTTTACCTATCTCTGCACATCAGGTATCGCGTCCCTTCTATTACCCGGTGGTCGGACAGCTCATAGCCGCTTCGCTATCCCTTTAGAATTACTTCACAATAGCACGTGTGCCATCAAACAAAATACCCAATTGGCACACCTGTTACAAGAGGTAAGGTTAATCATCTGGGACGAAGCACCAATGATGCAAAAATATGCTTTTGAAGCACTTGATAAAACACTTAGAGATATCTTGGGGTTTCCTGCCTACGCAAACAGGGAACGCGTGTTTGGTGGCATGCCTGTTTTGCTTGGTGGTGATTTCAGACAAATCCTGCCCGTCATCCCAAAAGGAAAAAGAGAAGATGTTGTTCAGGCATGCATAAATAAATCGTATCTGTGGAAAAGTTGTAAACTCTTCAGCCTCCACCGTAGTATGCGTGTCAACGAATACACCTCAGCAGGTGTGCTAGACATGGATTGGCAACGTTTCAACAAATGGTTGTTAGAAATCGGCGATGGAATTGTTCCTTCAAAGACCAAAGAAGGTGAGGATGAGCCAACCTGGATCGAGATACCCACCAGGTTCATCGTAGATGGTTGTGGCCTTCCTGTGGAATCGATTGTTAACGCTGTCTTCCCGTCGTTTACAGAAAGGCAGGTTGATGACGATTATTTATGTGAAAGAGCAATACTAACCCCGCGCAATATAGACGCGGACGAAATCAATGATTACATGTTTGCACAACTGAGACGGACCACAAAGACCTACAAGAGTTCTGATGAGCAATGTCGCGCGTCCACGGATGTATTAGAACATGAACAGCTCTATCCGTCTGAATTCCTAAACTCTTTGACATTCCCAGGTACCCCCCACCCCCCCCCCCCCCCCCGACACTAAAATATTAGTTAAAGACAAAAAAAATGTGGCCAGTTAAATTCTTTAATTATTTGACATTGTCAGGTATGCCACCGCACGCTTTGCATTTAAAAGAAGGCCTCCCTATCATGCTTTTAAGAAATGTGAACCCCTCGCAAGGATTATGTAATGGCACCCGCCTTATTATAACAGACCTTGGGAAATTTGTTATCAAGGCTAGAATACTTACTGGGTCTAATCGTGGAGATACTGCATTAATACCGAGGATAACCCTTTCATCCACGAAATCAAAATGGCCATTTATTATGAAAAGACGCCAGTTCCCAGTGAAACCATGCTATGCAATGACCATTAATAAAAGTCAAGGCCAATCATTAAAAGTCGTTGGTCTGTATTTGCCCCGACCTGTGTTTAGCCATGGTCAGCTATATGTCGCGCTTTCAAGGGTTACGACACCTGAAGGTTTAAAGATTGTCATCGTCGGGGATGGCAACGGTAGCATGAAAAACCATACCAGAAACATCATTTATAAAGAAACGTTTAACAATTTGGCGACATCAGATCAGACACAATAAACAATACTTGCCATACCGTAATTTTTTGGACCACCAAGAAACTTTTATCGCCTTTATTGCTGTTAATCCAACATAATAACTGATGCATACCCTAAACCCATTTTTTTTTGTTTGTTCTGTCCCAGACACAACAGCTATATACGTACCACGTTGAGTATTATGCATCTGCCCTCCGACGACCAACTATCCCCGTATTCTGCCAGTAACGCCACCGCAACAGCTATTTATGCGCCACGGGTGGTGGGAATGTAAGTCTTTATAGCTTCCATTAAATTTTGAAAACTGATAGTCTTTTTAATTTCTTAGTTTTTTGTTTGTTGATTTTATTCCGATACATGTGCTGATTGGTTTATTTGTATATTTTAGGAAGAAAAGGCACCGATGATTCAAAAACTGTTGTTTGTTGCTGGTTTGAACACATTTACACAAACGCATCTTGGGCCACGGTTGCCAGCTGTCATTGGGGGGGGGGGGGGGGTCATACGCTTTCGTGCCCGCAACTATTTCAATCATTTTGGCTGGTCAATATAACGACATCGTTGACCCTCAAGGTTGCTAAATGTGTTGAGGTTGGATTGTATGAGCTTGATTTGCCCTTAATATGCATATATAAATATGTGCGTCTATATATATATATATATTATCTGCATATAGGGGATATATATATAGATTGCTGCTAATTATGCCTAAAAAAATTTGTTTTATATGCTTCCTTAACGTTCTGTAGGTTACTAAATGTGTTGACATTGGATTGCCTCAGATTATGGCAAGCAGCTTTTATCATCTTTATCGCCGTTAATCCAACATAATAAGTAATGCATGTCCTAAACCCATTTTTTTTGGTCCGTCCCAAACACAACAGCTGACAACCAGCTATCCACATAGTCTGCCAATAACGATAGCGCGCCAGCTACTTTTGTGCCACAAGTGGTGGGAATGTAAGTGTTTACAGCTTCCACTAAATTTTGAAAAACTCATATTCTTTGATATTTCTTAGCTTATCTTAATTTTATTCAGGGACATGGGATGGTTGGTTTATTTGTCTATTTTAGGCTGAAAAAACAACGATGATTCAAAAACTATTGTTTGTAGCTGGTTTGAACACATTGACACAAACACGTATTTGGAGACGGTTGCCATCTGTCGTTTTGTGGGGGGGTGTCATAGTCTTTCGTGCCTACTACTGTTTAAATCATTCTGGCTGGTCAATATAGCGACACCGTGGAACCTCAAGAAGTGGTTACACCCTTGCACATCAACCTTTTATAAAACTTATAGTGTTTCGCTCAATATTACATCCAATTGACTCCCACATGTTGATGCTTATATAGAAAATTTAGAGGATTATGAGAGGGACTTAAGGAACTACTGTTATTGTTGCTTCAACTCTTCAAATTGTGCTTCGTTTTACTTGGCTTTGGCGTAATGCCACACGGTTAGTTTTGAATCATCTTACATATTCTATCTTTTACAATTCAGAATTTAATTGGTTGGAAATGTTTCTGTTTTTATGATTTCAGATTCATGAAACCATTATCTGCAGTTTCATTGGTGGCTCTAAACGGTTATACATCATAAGAGCTTGGTTTTACCTTGGTATGCATATCTAAATATGTGCGTGTATATATATATATTATCTTCATACAGGGGATATGTATATACATTGATATAGATTTATAGATTTATATAGATTTAATAATGTTCATTTATAAATGTATACGCTCCTCATACTCAACTTCCATAACATCAAATTATTACTATTGACACAAACACGTATTTTGACACGGTTGCCATCTGTCGTTTTGTAGGGGGGGGGGTCATACACTTTCGTGCCTACTATTGTTTCAATCATTTTGGCTGGTCAACATAGTGACACTGTGTAACCTCAAAAGGTGGTTACACACTTGCACATCAGCCTTTTATAAAACTTATAGTGCTTAGTTCAATATTACCACCAATTGACTTCCACATGCTGATGATTATATAGAAAATTGAGAGGATTATGACAGGGACTCAAGGAGCTGCTGCTATTGTTGCTTTAACTCTTCAAATTGTGCTTCGTTTTAGTAGACTTTGGCGTATTATCACACGGTTAGTTTTGAATCATCTTACACATCCTGTCTTTTCCCGTTCAGAATTTAATTGGTTGGAAATGTTTCGGTTTTTATGATTTCAGATTCATGAGACCATTATCTACAGTTTGATTGGTGGCTCCAGCCGGTTATATATCATATGAGCTTGGTTTTCCCTTGGTATGCATATCTAATTATGTGCGTGTATATATATGTATATATCTATATATATTATCTGCATATAGGGGATATTTATATAGACCGATGTAGATTTATAGATTTATATAGATTTAATAATATAGTTTTATATATGTATAGACTCCTCATATTCAACTTCCATAACATCAAATTATTATTATTGGTTATCATTAATGCAACTAGATGTGTAAGCACCTTCACATTCTCATATTCAGATATTGTAACATCTTTGCTTTTTAACTTCCATTAAAATGAAAACTGCCATAGGTCATCCCAAGAGGCTACTTATCATGTCTCTATAAATACACAGCCATATTCAAGCATCCTACCTTTCATTATACAACCTGTGGCTGAATATCGAAAGACCCCTGCAAACATGAAGAAAACTACTGCTGTTGCTAACTGTACAGAAAGTCTGGCAACTGTTGAAGAAATATTAAACCATGGTCGAGAAAATAAGAAACACATGGTATCAACACTTTCTATAATGTCGAATGTTTCCCCCAGCATTATTATTATCCATACATTGAACGTGTTTCTTCTAATCCATGCAGAATGCTGAGTTCAATTGCCGTGTGGTGATTAAAGGCGTACGTAATAGCGAAGAGTGGTTCAGACTTATGTGTGGAGGAGGAAAATGCATGAAATGTGTATCGCATGATCACGGGGAGTTGTGGTGTGAAGGCTGTGAAAACCCAGTTATGTTTCCCCGAGCAAGGTTCGTCTTTGGTATTCTATAGTTATGTGCATTGGCAAACGTCTTTACACATTTTCACATCTGAATAAAAAAAATATTTCAACAGATTCCATCTTCAACTTGATGTGGTCGATTCCACGGCTAATGTGGTCATCGTGTGCTTCGATGACACTGCACAGCTTCTAACAAGCACCACTGCTCAGTCTATACTCAATGTGGAATCGGGTCTCTCGCACATCTACACCGTTTCTTCCGCAATCAACTAGGATAGCTTCACACCAGTCATGATACGGACCTGTAACGGTAACATCTCAACGCTCCCAAACTGCTTACATTCACTTATAGGCACCACCCGAACCATCCAAGTTGATACATCCACATACTACCATCATGGGGCCTTTGAGAGTTTCAACTGCAAACGTGTGCTCCCAGACGAAACCAACTATCAATCCGTTGGATCTACCACTCCTACTCCCATGACTAGGAAGGGTAAAGGGGTGATGACAATTCCAACACCGGTTAAGCTCAAAGAAACAGTCAGCAAGTACATGTAAGTTTCTATACATACTTTTGAATTACGAAATTCCATGAACCACGTAACTACCTGTCCATTTGTATTGTGTTTTACAAAATGTTCAAAATTGAATAATACATGCTACAAACATCATGTTTATTTCTTTATGACTACAATGACACCACCGGTTTTGATATGTGTTTTTCGACTTGATATGTTTATTTCGTTTGGATACTTAAGTTAAATCGTTAGATTATGTTCTTCCCCCTGTTTTTACATGCCAAATAGCTAAATGGAATTAATTGATTTTCAACGAGTTTGAACTGTGGTTCATAGATGGGAATTTACTTGAACATAGTTACATTCTTTCAATTTTTTAGTGAAAAATAATGGAAATACATAGATCGTCGAATTTAAGGTTCAGCCTAACATTTCCCTTCTTTTTCACAGCCCTAATTATGAAGATTCTGATTCAGATGGTTCTGTGGGTAGCTAAGGGGAACGCCGGCTGCATGGTCATGCATTAGCAACAGAAGATTTCGTTGATTATTGAATAAAAAAGGAGGCTTTATGAACTCCTTTAAGTTTTCCCCTGTAATGTATTTTTTTAGACTTGGCAATTTTCCTGTGCTATGCACGTCTTAAATTTTGTGAGGCCAGTTTATGGTACAAACTCTTATCACGTTTTGTATGGCTTCTCTTACATTGTCTTTTGGCTAATTATCTTTTATCCATACATAAACATTTTTCCTAAACACACAACACAATGAAGGACACTAACTGTCGGTCATGCCGTGCATCGCACGGGCCTTCCCTCTAGTAATAATAATAATATAAGCTACTGTTACCAAAGATAAATTTGACACATAACTGTTAAACTTCACTTTACAATTTTACGTCCTCCTCACGTATATAAACATAAGAGTGTGGTTATTTAGGTTGGGGTAATGAAAGATCTTTTTGACGCTTTTTTTTTAAGTGATAAAATTACTATATATTACTAAACGAATTGAAAAGAATAATGATTTTAATATTATGATAATATATAGTTTTTTTAATACTTTTATTATTTTATTATTATAATAATAGTTATTTTCTTTACTTTTTAACTTTAATCATTTTTTTAATATAAGTGGTTGGGATAAGCTTGATGTCAACCGGTACGGTCCTGTTCGGTATCAGTACATGAAGGTAAAAACCGGCACTAATACAGAAAACACCAAAAGTTGGTGCCGAATTGATATTGGAAATCTTTTGATTCGGGAAATTCAGTGCTGCTACTTGGTACCATTTGCTCATCCCTGATCACGGTTACCGTACGAACAACGGTATCGTACAACTTTTTTTGTTGATTTTCTTCAACTTTTAATTTTTTTCTTTTTTTAGTTTCAGGGGTAGGGATGAGTTCGGTGTCAACCGATATAGAATCGGTGCTGATACCGAAAATACCGGTTATGGTACCGGTATATGAAGGTAAAAAACGGTAGTGAACCGGTAACAGGAACGCCAAAAGTCGGTACCGAATTGGTACGTAAAATCTTTCGGTTCGGCAAATTTGGTACCGGTACCCAGAACAATTTGCTCATCTCTGACCACGGGTTTCATACGAACAACATCGTTACCATACAACTTTTTTGGTTGATTTTCTTTCGGTTATCTTTTAGTGTTTTTTTCTACATTTTCTTTTTATTCTTGTCAGCAGTTCCGTTCGCAACACGCTCGTAGTGATTTCAAAACACATATAAACACAGACTAAATAACAAAAGAAATTCGTCGCAACACGGCGAACTTCTTTAAAGCTAGTTAAATATAAAAGTTAGTCCAGAAATGATTTTTGTATATAGGGCTTTCTTATTGAAAGCAAATTTTTAAATTAACCCTAATCTACCATATAGAAAGTTTAAAGAGTTAATTACTGTTTTCGTCTCTATGGTTTGTCAAAAATCACTATTTATTAAGTCCATTAGTTTAAAAATTGCGATTTCAGTCATTGTGGTTTCACTTTCGTAACCATTTCAGTCCCTGTACTTGCAGAATAAATGGATTGAAATGGTTACGAAAATGAAACCACATGGACTGAAATGCTTATTAAAGTGAAACCACAGGGACTGAAATCACAATTTTTAAACTAATGGACTGAAACGATCTCCACAATTGTCATGTTATCTCAGTTCAGCACCAATGACATGTACTCTACAACCCTAACCCAACTTTTTTGAACGACCAACCAAAAAGTTCTATTAAAAACAAACCGAGGCTTCAAGCGAGGCGCTAAACCAGCCCAGCTAGTATACAAACAGACTACCACAAACAAACTAAAACAGAACAACAAACAATTTCAAAAATACATCAAACTATCACCAATTCTGCCAATTCAAACTATCCCATAATTTTAATCTCTTCAACCACTTTGCCTGGTCGACACTTGAGCTTGATCAAACAGAACACTATTCCTGAGATGCCAAATACTACGCCGGAAAACTGTAATCAAAATGGCCTGAATAGACTTCTTCCTTTTAAATGAACCTATTGAAAGTTATGAAGGTTTAGAAGGTCTCCAACTCCAAAAGCAAAAATAGGGTTGAGCCGACAGCCTGAAAATCCCATTCCCAAGTATCTCTAGAACCCAACATGACCACACTCCATAACACAGATTCCCAGCTTCTCAGCTAGTGTCAAATAAGGTGCCAGCTCAGATAGAAGAACCAACAAAAGGTTATTTCTTTCAAGCATTATGTATTTATTGCGGGTTAAGCTATATGTGAACTTACCTAAAGGGGGACCGACCATAGGGGTGTTAGCATAAGTTGCAGAAAGTTCATCTTGTAAAGCTCATGCACACATCTAACTCTCCTTGTGCAATAATTCCAACCCAAGCTAGGGGATCATAAGGTATGTAAAATTTTGATGATTAGTGAAGTTGTGAAATTTGAGAAATATCATAATCTGCGAATTAGGGATGAATTATAGAAGCTATGGCTGAATTATGGTGTATAATTGCTTAGGAACAAAACCCTAAGTGAAAAATTATACATATATGCTATGAATTGAATGATTATATGATTTAGCACACTAAGATAAGTGGGTTTCAATCATATGATGAAATTGATGATATAATTATTATTAAAATCATCATATCTGAAGTTTATAAGATGATACTTGAACAAATTAGATGAAAATTTATGATATGTTCATGTTCAAAGATGTTTAATATCATTGTGTATTAATTCGGTAAATTATGATGAAAGGAACTTGGTTAATAAGTGATTAAAACGGTAACATAAGAATGATGCTTACCGGATAATTGACCAAGTAATTAAACAAATAGTTGAGCTACTTCGTGTAATTATTTATGTTAATAGGCAGTTGACTTTAAAAAGTCAAACTGACCAATGATATGATCGAATGATAAATTCGACATAAGAATCGTAGGATGGAATAGTCGTAAGTGATTATGACTAATCTAACAATCTTACAAATTACAATGATAGTTTGACGCTTGGCAAGCTAGGTAGAAGTTTGGGGATGAAGCGGGTCAAACGAATCAAGTATGAAGAAAAACATAATCAGGATGCAAGGTAAGTAAAACTTACACCTTTTTATTTAATACCTATTGGTTTTATAGGTTATGAATAATGTAAAGTCTTATTTAAATTGTGTTGTTCCGACACGACATGTGCGGTTCGGAACAAAAGACAATGATAATAAACCATGTTTAATGGTTAAAAAGGACTAATTACGATTAATTGGTCATACAATGTCTAATAGATAATGAGTTTCGAGAGGTTACCCTATAGGCTAAACCAACATAAATAATAAGGGTAAAACGGTAATTCGATCACACGTTGATGATGATCCGTTAGTTTTTAAAAGACACTTTATGGCGTAAGCCATAATGGGTCAAACAAGTTAAGAAATGGTTTATAAATAAAATGACCGTACGGTGTAAACCGTAGCGAGTCATGTAGACGAGATGATAATAAAGACCATCTCGCAAAGATACACGGTCACTTAGACCAAACGGGTCAAAAGGTGAAAATATCACCCTTTGACAATATCGACTAATGGTTTGTCGAGTTATTTGATTATAGGGATAAATATCGAATGGATATTTACATCGCTATGACTTAACGGCTATTAAGGCAAGGTATTGAAATGGGTCAATATATTGATCCAAGCCAGGTATGTGTAATAAGTTAATTACTCATTTAGAACGTAAGGTTCAATGAGAGTTAAATGAAGTCGAAAATAGACATTTGGTTACTTTAATGGGTAAACCGAAGAATTTAAATGATGGTCATTGTGTTTTGAAAACAGAATGACTTTTCAAACCAAATCATAGTTAAAAAGAGGGATTTTGGGTCAAACATGCTTTCAAAAGTCCTTCATCATAAATGAAAGGCTAAAATGGACCAAAACGCCCTTGTAAACTAAATTGAGCAAACGACATTTAGAGGTTGTTTGGAAACGAGTTTTATGAATAAATAAATACTTAGAATAAGTATAAAAAGCGAAAGATGTAAATCTTTGGTCAATTGACTCTATAGGAGTCTTTGCCGTAAAATAATGATCCGAGGGGTAAAACTCGGAATTTATACATTACCACGTTAAATCCACCACAAATATAGTTGTGGTGGAAGACTATTTGATAAGAAACGTGGCAATATAATGTTAGAAGCGATTGAAAGTGAATTGTGTTTTAAAAGTACTTAACTACCCTTAACGGGTCAAAATAAGTATTTAAACAAAACGGGTTAAGAATAAGTAAGAAACCCGTGGGTTGGACCTTGAATAATAGAAAACTGTTATAAAATAAGGTTCATGATACTTGGTGTGCAACAAACTAGTTTTAGTTTGATAAATTCATGAACGGGTCAAAAGTGGAAATTTTATATTAAGACGAAGGCTTAAAAGTCTTAAATTTTGTTAATCTAGATGTCGGATTTTAACTCCATATTATGGAGAATCAATTTACGATCACGTAGGAAGAAACGGATCGTAAAACGGATCAATAACGACCAAGTTATGGCTGTTTTCGTAAAACTGAGTTTGGCTGGGAAATATGCAGACCTGAACCAAACTTGCTGTCGAAATACACCCGTTGCGCTACGCGACGGATATGCCTATATGGCATCGCGGCACACGACGGCTGTAATGTTGGGCATTTTGTTGCTGTTGATCTGTTTGATCTTCGGAACTTATATAAACAAGTTTTAAACGCTCATAACTGATAATTCTTGAGTGTTTGGACTCATGAACTTGTTCGGACATGTTTTAAACATCGAACGACTAACTCATTTCGTGTGTTATGAAATGTAGGTATAAGGGAAAGTACCGGAGGACGATCAAGCTCGATAAAGAACCGAACAAAATCAAGAATTCAAGCTTCCGCGAAATAATTCATCGTCAAGTTTTAAACGGCAAATTTACATACAAAACGTTAAAATGTTTTATTTATTAAAATGTTTTAACAAACTCATAATTTCAAGTGTATTTGTAATCATTAATACACAATTATAGTCGAAGTTTATATGAAAATCGTATAACTGGATTAAGGGTCTTACAATATGTACAGAAAAATAAATGTTTGAAACTGAAAAATAAGATGTTGTTCACCTTACAACCACTGAAACCCTAAAAGAGGATTGTTCTAAGGTCCATAGTCAAAATACAAGCACAAAATCCCAACTCTAAGGTTCTTCAAGGGAAAATCTCACTGCATAATTATGCCATTAGACTAGACATAAGCAACGAGACTATCCATTATTCAAAGGAACAGTTGGATAAGTTAATTAGGTAGTCACTTACTAATGATATTTAAGTCTGGTAGTTTTAATATTCCTATTAACACATGATTAGTTGACTTTAGTTTTAAACGTTTCCTTATCAGAAGTCAACAAATAACTAACATGAGAGTTAGTGACAAAATTAAATGTTAAGACTATAAGAACCATAATAAGCAGTCTTCTAACAATGTTTTCGATACCTTATATATATTCTGAATATTAGTCAGAATATAGTATCATAATTAAGCAATGTTATGAAGGTTGTGAGGTTTGCATGGTCAACATAAAGTCACACTTACCTCAAACTCTCATCTTATTTGTTCTAAATATCTGGATTGAAACATTACTAAGATAAAACTAGATGATACCTTACACTTTCACAACTTTTGTCATCATGCAAACGAGAATTTGACAAAAGGAAAATGAGACTTATAAATTTCATCCGTTATAACCGAAATTCATGAGAAATCATGACATGGTTAATGAGGATGTTTTTCTTTCATCTAATCTCATTCTAAGTGATTTTAAATCATGATGTTAAAGCCCTAAAATATGACTTGGCTTAAGGAATAAGTATCGGTCCATCATAAGTCATTCATTGACATTCGTGAAACTTATTCCAAATGGAATATTCAGACATAATTCATTTATCATTTAAAGACTATCAACTTGTATCTAAATTTTGTCGCATATAGCTCACGGTCTTAGAAGAAATCTATTCATATATATATATATATATATATATACTTAATAAGATTTCTATTAAATATGTCCCTAAAGTTTCTTATGATATCTGGACATTAAAGAAATCAAATAAAGTCTAACGTATATGTGATAGGTTCCCACGTCACGTAGCTCATTGAAACTTCTCTTGTAGCATTCTAGAGATATTAAAGATCAGTGGGAGCATTAAGTGTCTTAATAATAACTTGCAATAGTTGCAAGAGGTGGGGGAGTGAATATTTTACATTACCTAAATTTACACCTCTTGTACAAGACACTATTCTATCATAACCTGTCTCCTTAAAATATAATGCTACACTTACAAAAGTTTCATTGTTGCTTAATTGTGGGCACACTTAGATTTCTTACCTAAACTAACATAATCCTCAACAAGAGAAATCACAACGACTAACGTCATTAACCTGTTTCTCTATTAGAATTTGTTGGTCGTTAAATATTGACCCTAAGCATGCTGAGTTCCAAAAGATTTCTAAGGTCAGTGGGAGCAGTCAAAGTCCTTATGATGACTTGCAAGGAATACAAGAGGCGGGGGGGGGGGGGGGGGGAGTGTCATTAAATTTCACTCCGAATTTAACAATTTTCGGAGCTTATAATAGTTTAAAGCTACATTAGATGAACATTAAAAACAATTTTCCCTAACAATTGGCTGACACATTTACATGTTCATAAAACAACCTGAAAGTTCCAAACTGAAGGTTAAAGAACAGTTTGTCTATAAGCCAATAAAATCCATGTATGGGTTAATGCAAACATCATAATGTGATGAAATCTTAACGTAATTATTTTCATCAACAACCAAGTGGATTAATGTACCTACCTCAAAATGAATGGGAGCAACTAAGATAAACTTGTCTATAAAGATGATATTATTTTGACAAGTGTATGTTACATAAGTCAAAGCATTGTAAACACAAACTTTGATATAATAAATCTCAGAGATATCTCTTAAGTGATAGATATCATAACATACCGAGGTAGACCCAATGGGACATTAGTTCCGTTCCATAAGTTTAATATTAAATGGGTCCTTGCATATGTAACAAACAATACTGCTCTTCCTTTAGAGGATAATAGGATAAATGAGATTATTTATTTACGCTTCATTAATTAGAAGCCTTATGAAAGTTCAAGTCTATACTCGTTTAGATATTACTCATATTACAACACACTAGATATTTCTAGATTATTGTGAAGCATCTAATAGAGTATTACAATATTTTAAAAGAAACAAGAGACTATATTTTAAAGAAGAAGTGAGAAGTCAAACCGGTTTATTACTTTAACTTTGTAATGTTCAAAGATGACAAAATGTTATTTCGGGTATATCT
Source organism: Helianthus tuberosus (assembly GCA_030545235.1). Taxonomy (NCBI): domain Eukaryota; kingdom Viridiplantae; phylum Streptophyta; class Magnoliopsida; order Asterales; family Asteraceae; genus Helianthus; species Helianthus tuberosus. The sequence goes on along the minus strand of CM060393.1, from coordinate 98,232,730 downwards.
TTATGTCAGCAGACAAAACTTATCTCATGGAGGAGTCATAATGGACTGATATCAACAACCTAAGTTATAACGACATAATATAGTCACTAAATGTTGTTAGAAATTTATCAGTGGACTCATAAGTTTATTAACTCCACATAATTAGTGTTTTGAAGACTTAGTGTGATAAAGTTTCGATACACAATTAATTATTCAAGAGGTGTTGCATTAAGTTTCGATACACAATTAATTATTCGTTTATGAACGAATTGAGGAAACTAAGTCTTTGTATCGAATACATTCATGATATGCTTAAGGATCCTATAACTGAAGGGCTATTACCCATAAGTCTTATTAAGAGAGCTCATAAACGGGTATTAATTGATGGTCGTGCGCAACTGCATATCGTACTATGAATGACTAAGTATTAGTTAAGTTTCCTCATCAGTTTGATTTTGTATGTCTCTAAGAATATGTCAAGCCGGCATAATGACATATAGACAAATAAAGTTACAAATCAAACAAAGGGCTTATGCGTATTTTGATCATAACGATTGGGTTTTAAATTAAGGCTATAGTATGACTAATGGGGGTCCTGAGTCGCATAATGATTCAACGGCTGTATTTCTCTGCTATAGTTCTTGTTTAAGGCTAAAATGAGTGTTAACTCCTGATCAGGCTTATCTAATACTCATAGTAAATGATTACTCGGCTAAGTGGGAGAATGTAAGATTAAATATATTATGATTTAATATTTAATCTAGTAGCCATTATAATCATTTACATAATATAGATCAAAATATATAACAACCTATTAAATAATTAGTTGGTAATTGTTGATGGCCTTATTACCCTTATTAACTAATTAGGATTTCCTCTTGGGTGCATATATAAGGAGACTAATGTAAAGGTTACAGGGTTAGACAATTAGACAACCCTATTATTCATAACATCAATCGACCTCATCTCCTCAACCGATTACCCCTTATCGGTTTTCATCATCACCATCATTAGATTGCACCCTAAGGAGGAACCAGATTAAGCTGACAATCAAGTCAAACTCTATTGTTGCGTCTCCATCTGGATTCTCTGCTGGCCTGTCTCTTGCAATCAGGTATGTTATTTATGTTTTCCATTATGCCTAAAACAGAACTGATCAACACTAAACACCTGTTTACATTAGTAGATCCGGTTTAACTATCCATTTAAATAGCTATAAAAAATTAAAAACTGAAATTACACAAAGTGGAAGGCTCATTTAAAAGTTAAACGACTGATTAGTAGGGCACTAAAATTGGTGTAACATACAAACATCATGTAAAAACACCCGTGTTGAAAATATGAATAGAAAATAACCAAAGGTAATAAAAGTACGTCCTGACAGAGTAAAAATGGGTCACTGTTACTCCACTCATTTGCATCACTTCCACTTATAGATAGATCTCCATCACGTCCACTTATAGCTCTCTCTCTCTCTCTCTAGCCAGCAGCCACCAATACCTTTCCCTTTCTTGCAAAATGCCCTTCTTTCCTCATCATCTACACAACTATTTTTACCACTCATGATCATTACTTTGTGTAACCAAACTAAAATCATCTTTTTGGTTTAATCTAGCAACCATTTAGTTGAATCATTTGTGCAAGATTGAAATAGAACCCTCTATAGTAAAAAAACCCTAGAAAACCCAATAATAAAACTAGATCATATGGATCTATGATGTGATTATATGAATTACCATCAATGGACTCAACAAACACTTCATCTTCTTCGTCTTCTCCAAGCCGATACGAGAGCCAGAAGCGTCGTGATTGGGACACATTCGGGCAGTACCTAAGGAACAACAAGCCACCCCTTTCATTCCCAGCCTTTAACCCTAGTCATGTGCTTGAGTTTTTGCACTATCTTGACCAGTTTGGAAAGACCAAAATCCACATCCAAACATGCCCTTATTTTGGAGTACCGAACCCACCTACAGCTTGCCCTTGTCCCTTCCGTCAGGCGTGGGGTAGCCTCGACGCGCTTGTCGGACGGCTACGGGCAGCTTATGATGAGCATGGGGGCAGCCCGGAGATTAACCCGTTCGGGGCGCCCGAAGTGAGGCGGTTTTTGAGGGAAGTTCGTGACTTTCAGGCCAGGTCAAGAGGGATCAGCTATGAAAAGAAGAGGAAAAGGCCTAAGCAGAAGCAGCAGGAGTTGCAAGAGCAAGAGGATCAACAAGAACCCTAAAAAGGCAAGAGGTCTGTAATGTGAATGAAGCAAATTTATTATTGTTAGACTTGTTATGAGACTTAAGTATTTGTTTTTGTTTATGTGGAAACTATTTAAGTTGTTTCGTTTCATGAAAATTGTGTTAGTGTTATGTACTATAGTTTTGTTAAAGTTCCAATGCTGTAAGCTGGATGGACTTATCTAAATTAATTGCAAAATTCATCAGACCTTTTATAAGTTTATTATATATTATATGTTGTTAATGTTATTGTTATTAATCATGACTATAGCAAAATATGGAATCTTAATCATGGGGATCAATGATATTTCAGATTAGTAGGCTAGACATTATAATACAATTATTCCTTTATGTATATAGTATAGTTGTAACTATCTGAGTTTTTGAGTGAAGTAAGTTGCTTGTATACTTTTGGTCTCAAATGGTTTTGCTATGTTGTTGTTGGTGTTCATCTTTCGGCTCATTGGCGTACATTGTTGTTCGTATAAATGTATTTGATCTGGCTGCTCAAGCCGCTAACCTACTCGAGCTTTCCAATGCTATGAAGAGTTAAAATAAGCAAGTTGCGAAGAGTTCGGTTTCAAACAGACGGTAATCCACCTTCCCCTAACGTTCCCACAAACGAAGGTTAGGGTTTCATCCTTGCACTTTTTTCTTTTCGGAACTTTGCAAAGAGAACCGCAATCTGTCTTTCAATACCACCGATATCCTTATTTGATTATTTGATGAAATTTCTTTAATACTAATTTAATTGCATCAACCCATTTTTACTCATATATATACATATACTTTTTCTTTAACGACAAACTCATACACCCTCTAAATCAAACTTTAAAACTATACTAGCCTTCCAGTTTCCAATTTAAACCAGCCTTCCAGTTTTCAATTTAAACCTGGAAATCAATTGAAGAAGATCATTGTTTTCTAGTTGCTTACTATTGATAAGCATTAGTTGTGAATAAAATAACATAATGGTTTACTTCACTTGTGAAATTAACGAATAACCATAAACAAGACCTCATCTTTGACGCTAGATCATGACTCTAAAGTTCAATAGAAAGGATAGTGGAAATCAACCCGAGCCGAAAAATCTATAAATAGACTTGACTAGGGTTGTCCAAACTGCTCGACGATCGTGGATCGCTCGACAATCGCTCGAAAAATGCCCGAAAAATGCCCGTTCGATTCCCGCTCAGTTTGTAAATGAGCCGCTCGGCTCGGTTCGATTTGAAAACAAGCCAAGCATGAGCAAAGGTCCGCTCGCTCGTCGATCGATCGGTTTTGTTCGAATTATTTTTATTAAATAATATATATATATAGTTATATAGATAAGTAGCCCAAGAAAAATTAAAAGCTTAAAGAAGAAGTTTATGGCTTTTGAGCTAAATGACAATTTGTATTTCGCACTTTATTTTGTGCTTCTTGATATTGTTAAGAACATTTTTAGAATCATGATTTTAGTTATGCATTGCTTTTGTTAGTAAGGTGTTGGACATGTTTTAATTAAGTTACGATTTGTTTTTGTTGAATGCAGCCTTATAATAGTCTTGATTTCAGTTTTTTTTTTTTTTTTTTGCTACAACATTTGTGAACCGTGTGAACCAATCTGAGCCATTGATCATTTTTTTAGATGTAAATGATATGATGGTAATTAATCAGTTTAAATTAGGAAGTTATATATTTTTATTAACATTAAACTAACTACCCCTTATGATCTTTAAATAATTATAAATTTTTCATACGTTAATATTTTTTTATTTAAATACACCATAAAAACGAGTTTTTTATTCTCTTTAGTTTGAGTATAATATTGCTATAGTTTTTTTTAATAAAAACGAACAACATATGCATTTTTCGCTTTCTAGCGTTTTATTGTTTATATACACAGGTGTACATGAGTACAATATACAGATGTACAACAGTGTACAATGTACGAACAATAGCCTGTACACTTGTGTACATGAGTACAATACACATATGCACAACAATGTACATTGTAGGAACAACGGACCGTACACTTGTGTACTAATATCTTTAATTAATAACTGACATCCCTGGTTTAAAGGGATTTGATTTTGTTATATTTACAAAAAACAATACTCAGTTATGATAGGATACCAAAACTACCAGTACACATTTACGTGAATGCCCTATCAGCCCCATTTATTTCTTATAGTTAATTTAATATTTACAAGTTTGCCATTAGCATTAATTTTGATCATCTAACAAATGAAGGGCCAAGATCTGTTTATTTTGTTCACAAGTTAACCATTGTTCACTCTAGAATCCTATCCTATATAGTTATATAGATAAGTAGCCCAAGAAAAATTAAAATCTAAAAGAAGAAGTTTATGGCTTTTGTGCTAAATGACAATTTATATTTCGCACTTTATTTTGTGCTTCTTGATATTGTTAAAAACATTTTTAAAATCATGATTTTAGTTATGTATTGTTTTTGTTAGTAAGGTGTTGGACATGTTTTAATTAAGTTACGATTTGTTTTTGTTGAATGCAGCCTTATAATAGTTTTACTTTCAGTTTTTTTTTTTTTTTTTTTTTTTTTTTTTTGCCACACATGTTTTAATTTCGGTGCTGAGAAAAACCGAGCGAAAACGATCCGCTCAATTCAAATTCAATCCGAGCATGAGCATCACTTTTGTGCTCGGTTTTGCAAATCCGATCCGATCCGAACGGATTGATTGTAATTCAATCCGAGCACGAGCAAACCCACGATCGGATCGGATCGGATCGGCTCATGAACACCCCTAGACTTGACCCAACCCAAAATGTCTGTAAATCGAGTTGATAGATATCCAAACATCATAACTTAATAACCCCATTGGAAAAAAAAAAATTCTAGATCTATCGACCACTAGAGAGATTATTGTCTTACCATAGTAAATCCAACTGGGAACACAATTAGCTACAATATCTATCCACTATATACAAATTACATACCATACCCTTATTTGTCTTAACTAAATAATGGACGCTTCGGCCACAATTGATAAGCCCTTCGATCTTCACCATTAATCTCATGCTGTCTAATCACTACATTTTAAAATGATATTTACAAAAGAGAACACGTATTATGTAGCCTAGCACTAACGATTTAATATTCTATAATATCTCACCCACAATAAAGTAGGAATTTCATTTTCATGTCACATGATTTATGGGTCGATTGTCGATAATGCATTACAAATTCATTGCATTTGATCCCACAGCCATTAAGGTATATGGATGAATCTACTGTGGACAACCATATTTTGATTCTTCTGTAATAGCGTTACCAGACCTAAAAGTTTCTTGTACATAGTTCTAGTTTCTAGAATCATAAGTTATCTTTTTAGGGAAAAAAAATAATAATGTCTTCATATCGTTTACTTTTATTTATTTTACGTTGAAAGTGTGGAGTTTGATGTATTTTCTTGACGTTCATCCATATCCCTGATTGGCGAGAGTATGGGCGCATTGTGTTTTGGTGGGGGCATGAAAGAAAACTTCAGATTTCACGTACCATCCTTTTATAAATTTTATTCATGTTTAATTGTAAAACATAACCTAAAAGTGGGTTTGCAGATTTAGGTCACTTTTGACCAAATCTCATAAAGTCATGCTTTTAATTATCTTTACAAATTGATAGTTGTTTTATTGCGTGTTGTGTGATCCTATATATAAAGAATAGGGCACATGTCTTGACTAAAATCAAATGTTACTAGTGTGAAGTATGTAGTCATATACTTGATCTTGATTAAAACTGTGATGGCAAAACATTATTCGAGCAGAAACTTTGATACATAATATCTTTCATGCTCCTCTCTTGGAAGCTAAACATGCATATCGATCTCTATCATGTAATTCATCTTAATTGATTGTGACGATGATGATTTTTCCATCTCGAGTCTTGAAATTGTGGATGATACTTTATCTTTGGTAGAATATGTGGTCTAAAATGAGTGTTTTGAACTTATGAGGTATTCTTAGATACCCTGACCAATGTGAATTGGTTGGAGTTTCGGCATAACAATAGTTATAAGGATTCCAATCTGAATGCTCTGACCAAAGCTATATCGGTTGGAGTTTCCGCATAACAATAGTTAGGTTGGATGGTAAAGTCGAACCAAACCAAGCCATGCATACCCCAGAATAATTGTCTGCCAAGTAGCTTCCTCTCTATTTCTTCCTTAAATATTAGGCTCTAAATAAGTTGTTACTTATTTTTGAACGGCATATCCTAAATTACACCAAATTAATCCTACCGCATGCTAAAGATTGACTCTTGGTCTTCTCCCCAAGAGGAAAAAGCCTCTACTACCCAACCAAAGCTAGAATGACAAAAAAAAAAGTTGGCAGTTTGCCAAAAAAAAAAAAAAAAGTTGTTAATTGTCTAGAACAATTTAGAAACAACTTTCTTTGGTGATGTATGATGTTAAATAGAAAATGGTGTAAAACTGGTGTTTGGGCATTGGTAGCAGGGTTGGGGAAGGAACCAGCATTTGCTTTGGTCAGATTCCAAGGCTGTATATACACACACCCCTTGAAATCCCTCCTACAAGATCTGTGAGAGGTGGATCCACAATAATATTAATTGAGGTTGGCCGTGTTAATGAACATACAAAGTTTGAAGGGTGGCTCTAAATGTTGGCGTGGTTAAATTTCGGCTCACAAAAGTTGTTCGGCAATAGGTTAGGTATTTTTAACCAGCTTGGGTTGGGCTTAAGGCTATGGGAATGGGGATGGTGGTTTGGGTCAAGGATTGCTACGTAGGACTATGGAACCACTGCTACACCGCCCCCTTGTGAAAACCATGGTGGTTTGCAAGGTTTAATCCATGGCAACCATGACTCTCTTTCAATTAATTAGGGGATTTTGATCGGTAGGAGAGGATAATCAATGATAGTAGGGGTCATAGTTCATACCACATAGCCTAATAGTTTAATATTAAAAATTGTACGAATCACTTTTGTCTAGTAAGCCGGTTAGGTAAATAATGTTAGCAATTTGAATGTTAGTATAATAGAGACGTTGACTAAATTAAATTAGGTTAACATGAAAAGTCAAGAATTTTTTTCAAAGCTTCTCTCAAAAATGGCATTACAGAAAATTCTCTTGTTGATATATAGATCCAAAAGAAAGCCAGTATCATGTTGTGTCGCTGAAAATTGATGTGTCATTAATGGTGTTTCGAGTTTAATTGGTTGCGCGCTAGGCATAACTTGAATTTGGTTAGCCGTGGTAAGCATCTTTTGTCCGCAAATCATTTATTTAGCAGCTGTTGATTTACCAAACGGACCTAGTTGCCGAACCCGACTAGAGTTAATTCACTACTAGAAGTTTGGCTATTTAAAATGCGCTTTTCCGTCACAAATGCGTCGCAAATTCATATTTTCTATGCATTTCTGACAAAACCTTAATGCTGAAAAAAATCATTGGAAGTGACTCCCTACAGAGAATCCGTGCAATAGCGGCGACTTCGTATGTTTTAGCGGCGACAATTGTCGCCGCTAAAAGTCCAAACTAGAAAAAAATAATTACCCACCTATTTCTAGTTTTGCCAAATACAATAACCTGTTATTTTCTCAGTTTTCCACGGCCAAACAATACTTAAACACAAAACATCGAGTTGTAAACTTAAGACACCACACCAAGTTTTAAACATAGTACTACAACAAAAAGTATCTTGTTTGGTTAAGTTAAACTTTTGAAACTCTTAAACTCTAAACAAATACATCACTCTTCTCCCTAGCCAGTGTTATTTTCATTGCTTTTTTTGTCCCTTCTTCATATCTATAGCTCGGTGGAGTCGTCCATAAATCTTGGGTCTTCAAACAAATCGTCAAAATAATCCTACAAAATAAGATATACATTATTAGTTGTTTCATTTAAACACTTTTAAACTTTTTTAAAGCATTTACCAATCTCTTAAAGTTTATCCAACCCATTTTAACCCGCTTGAACTTAAAGTTGAATGTTTTAGATCAATTAAGTGTGTCCAGGTCATTTTGACCCATTTAAACTAAAAGCTAGATCATTTAACACCACTAAACTTATCTAAAACATTCACCAATCTACAAAATTTACCAAATGGCAAAAATGAACCGAACACGTCCAACTTTTAGACTATTAAAGTTCATCCGACTCATTTTGACACGCTTAATCATAAAGTTTGATGTTTTATGTGACAACCATCAAAAATCCAGGTATCTGTACAATCTAATTAATATAAATTAGTGCTTAATGACTGTGCTGAATTACAACTGATGACTTAAACTGCTTTCTAATTTCTGTATCATACATACATGTGCATCACATTTCATATTGTCACATCATTTTTTTTTACATACAAACCTTTAGTGACATAAATGATGCACAAAGCACAGTTAGCACAGTTAGCGGATAACTCAGAAAATATGCTGACGGGGTTCAGTACATAGACAGACAGTGTTTTGAGGCCCAGTATGAGCCGGAAACAAAGTTCTACACTAGTATAGTGTGTAGGGAAATAAGGACCATAAAACTGTTTCACTAGGTGATAGTTTAAGTGCCTAAAACCCACATAAAGTGCAGAATTCTGCATTAATCAGCAAAAATCAGCATTTTAACATGCTAGTTTCATGCAAAAATATGACTAAATGGTCCTGAATGCTTTCCTAAGTGTCGGGAATTAAAAGTGTCACAAAAGGTAACATAAAGATCATTAAACGGAATAGCTTGACACTTTAACGAACCGGTATCTAACCGAACAACCGGACATTACCCGAAATACCAAAATATTGCTAGAAGCATTGTTTTATTATTTCTAAGCTAGTTATGATCCCCGAACACCTTAACACTCACTAAAATATATAGTAACTAACCAACTTAACTATATACTTGGATATGGATTACAAGGTAACTAATTAGTTCAAATTTACAATTAGACCCCCTCCCCCTCAAGCTAGAAATCGGCCCACATGTCTATTAGTGGGATTTTGTTTCAATTGTTTATTAGATTGTGTTAGGTACTTAGAAGACATGAAACCCAATGGTTAAACACATGTTGGAGGTTATAAGAACAACCCACTAGATCACCATCCACACTTCATCTCACCACTTCCACCACACTTCTTCCTCTCCCTCTCCTTCTTGTTCTCGGCCGAAGACAACCACAAGCACCACCATCATCATCCAACTTCATTCGTTCAATCTCAAGTATTCACAAGGTGTAAGAAGGTGTCTAACGAAGTGTGAAGCTTGTGGATCATCAAGGACCTCTTTTACTTGCTTTTATCCACCATCTTTGTCACCTTCATCTTCAAGAATTCATCCCTAGCCATAGAGCTAGTAGTAAGACCTTTGTAACCCTTTGTTACTTCTATATTAGTTGGTTAAAAGATATAGTATGTTGTTAATCATAAGAACACTAAAGAAACATAATCAAGAAGCATGAACATAAACTTGAAATATGATGAGATCATGATGAAACAATGTTGTTTAGTATATGTATGATACTTGTTGTTGTTTACTTGAGATTATGATGTTGATCATCAAAAGGAGTTTGCTAGATTGTGATTAAACACATGATCTAGCAAGTATGAGGATGATTATGTAAGGAAACAAGATGATCATTCTCATGTGTAAGCATGAACTTGAAAATAAAATGATTTCTTGAAAAATAATAATCAAGTGAATTGATAAACTTATAGATCTAAGATTTATGAGTGGTTTTCCAACAAGAACCAAGTTCAAAATATGATTTTTAGAAGAGCATGGTTCTTACTTAAACCTACACTATTTTGGGTGATGAAACAAGTGTAGAAACATTAGAGAAACAAGAAGATTTCATAAGGAAACGTTTTTGTAAAACATGTTTACAAGTTGTAAACGTCCAAATCTTTCAAGAATGAGATTTCTAAAGAAATAAACACACTTTAAAGGGTAACTAAACCTACTAAAAACACTACCAAGTTACTACAAGTTTTTGTGAAAGATCAAGTTCATGTTGTTATGTAAATTGTGTAGTTTTTGCACTTGGTAAGTGTAAGTTGTTTAGGGATTGATTGTTGATTGTTTGGAATGATTTTTGAAAAGAAAATGATATGCTTTGATAGCATGGACACCTCTATTTTTAGGGGAAACTATGGCAAAGTTTTCTAAAAATATAAACACTTAGAAAAATATTTTCTAACAAGTATTTATAAGTGTATTTAACTATGGTTTTCAATGTAAACTTTGCCATAGAATTTGTTACAAAAATACAAGTATTGGATGTTGGTTTTTATAAATAAAAATGAATAAATATGTATTTAGAATATATATTTACATTAAAGACACTTGTGTGAATATTTGTATACTTGGTGAAATAGTTATATTATTTTAGGCTAAAATAATATAACTTAACAAAATACCATGAAATTTACAATCAAAATAATACCAAGAATACCAAGGAATAAATATATAAGTTACACACATAGTATTGTGGAACCGAATGATGGAACGTAACTTACAAAATATTCCGGAAAATACCGTTATAAATATATTTTTGGTAAACATTGTTTTGGATACAAGAAATGAAAATATGATTTTTGTAAATATTACAAAAGTAATATTGTATTTTCGACAAAGAGAAAATATATTATTTTTTGAAGTAAAAATATATTTGGAAAATATTATTTTTGGGAAAAATATATATTTTCTGGACAATACATTATTTTTGGGACAAAATAAGTTATTATATATATTTTCTAAAGTGAGACTTGAAAATATATTAATTTGGAACTACAAATACAATAATACGAGAATACATGTATGAAATACACCCATCCTTGGGAAGGAAATACGAAAATAAATACTTGAGAAGTATTATTACAAAATACTGCTTAAACAATTATTCCAAAATTAAATATAATTTAAAGTTGAAATATTAATTATTTTGACAAGTATTTATGACTTGTAATAATATTGGGAACATAAGAAACGTAACTCAAAAACGTAAATACAAAGGCAAGGCACGGCCCGTTCGTCTAATAGACGTTAGTACACTGTAGGTAGACGTGTTTGCTGAGGAGATTTGAGTTACCAGTACTGAAGACGCAATACAGTGAGTTCATGTCCCCCTTTTCTTTTGACTGTTTTCAGTTTTATACTTCGGGGGTGAAATACATGTTACAATTATTACAAACGTTTTATACGTGGTATGGTTAGCTAAGGAGGGTTACTGCTAGATCATGTGAAAGGTGGGTATAACACTTAAGGCCATTAATCCTCGTCATAGGACCGAGGGACATGAGTGATAGATCTATTTGGGTGTAGCGAGCCCATACCCATGGCGACCAGGGTGGCCCATAGGGTGACTATGCTTCCAGCCGGAGGCCCGATACAAATTTGCTAGGTTTGAGTTTTCCTGCACCATTTCACACATATCAATGGCCTTGCAAACCATTGGTGATCTGTTTTTCCTTATTGCTATATACCAGGGACATACATACTTACAGACATACTTTAAAGGTTTATTCATACACACACACATGAACTCGCTCAACTTTTGTTGATTTTTCAAATTACATGTATTTCAGGGAACTAAGTGGATCTGGCAGGTGTGTGCATGTGTTTCAAGCTGCGTAATAAATAAAAAGATGTCATCCAAGTCTTTAGAGTTTAGGAGATGTATCTTACTCCTGGACGAGATACATGTTTCTAAACTCGGGTTTCTTTAAGGTCTATTGTTGAGTCTTGGTGAACTCCTTAAAACATGTTATGGTTTGTAATTTGAATTTGGTGTCAACGTTTCAGATAAGTATGTTATGGTATTTTCTAAACTTAATATATGGATGAACATCTTATGGTTTTATCATTTAGCGTTGTTATGATTGAATGCTATGATATTAAGAAGTCACACCAATAACCACGCTTCCGCAAAAGTCAGGGTGTGACAGCTTGGTATCAGAGCTTCGACCGTAGCGAACTATGATTCTTTCTCGAGTCTAGACTACGATCATTAGGGCTCTCACGAAAATGTTTTCACAAACATGTTTTCATTGCATACACAAAATGTCCAGATCCAGGAAACAAATATTTTTACAAATAAAAAGACACAAATTACATTTCAAGGAATTCGTTTATAATTCAGTCTGAGAGACTTGGGAGTTAGTCTGAGAGACTAGCTGGGTAGTTCAGTCTGAGAGACTGGGGAGTTAGTCTGAGAGACTAGCTGGGTAGTTCAGTCTGAGAGACTGGGGAGTTAGTCTCAGAGACTAGCTGGGTAGTCAGTCTGAGAGACTGGGAGTTAGTCTGAGAGACTAGCTGGGTAGTGCAGTCTGAGAGACTAGGTAGTCTAAGAGACTAGTTGGGGGCAGTCTGAGAGACTGGGAGGTTTAGCCTGAGAGGCTGGGTAGTTCAGTTTGAGAAACTGGGAGGTTTAGTCTGAGAGACTAAGTAGTTCAGTCTGAGAGGCTGGGTGGGATAGTCTTGGGAAGACTAGGATTGCATACATGCTTACATTGTTATTACTTACATGCTTATTTGATGATTGTTGATATATGTGCATACTTGTGATTGATTTGTTACAGACACCATGTCCTCCTCTGAGAGTGGAGTATCTGATACAGTAGACCCTATGGCCATAGTTTCTGATGATGAGATCATCCCCGAGGATGAGGTTTTTACATCTGACACTACGAGTAGCGATGATGATGATTTCCAGCCGTTTGCTTTACCAGATTTTGGCGATGATATACCGCTAGCTGATGGTCTTCCTGGCGAGGATCTACTTCTTGTTCAGATCCCTGCTCCTTTTCCTCTTGCTGCATTTCCTCTTGAGGATCTGCCTCTTCATGCCATGTCTGACGACGACGACGTCGATCTTTTTATTGAGGGCCCCCCTGAGGGTGCCCAGGATGATGGAGTTCCAGTCGGTGATGTCGTTGGTGTTCCACATGATGAGATTCCTGATGTCGAGGCTTCTTCAGACCATTCTGGTCCTGATTCATTCGAGTATGTGTCATCTACTACTCTACACACACTGGGATTACAGCGATATCCCACCGATTCTAATTCCGACACAACTATGTCTGCCGCACCTGTTCCATCACAGGACTTCGAGTTTGATGATGAGTTTGATCCAGTCCTTCCACACGACTTTGAACCTGAGCATGAGATTGAGTTTGTCCCCGATGATCAGCCTTTTGAGGCACCTGTCGTTCCTGACGATCAGCTCTTTGATATACCCGCTGATCTTGAGCTTGCACCAGCTGACCCTGAGCCTTTGATTGCACCCGAGCCCATACCTGCTCATGATCCTCTACCGGAGCATGACCCCATTGACATTCCAGTTGTTGCACCACCATTACCTGACCCTCTACCTGCATCCGCAGACCATGCTCCTTTTGCTGACCATGTAGATCCCTGTTATACATTCACCCACAATGGGTGGATAGAGGACGACGATGACTTGCCTCCTTTTGTTAGACCTGTTACTCCCCCACCTGCACCTACACATGTATCAGTTGACATTGCCCTGTTTCACCCACATGTGTCTGACATTCACCGCACAGATCTACCGGTCACGTTCCTACAGGATATCCCTCCTCCCCGTCCAGGGGAAGGTCCATCGAGTCAGCAGCCCAGTCATATACCACCTGTGTCAGCAGCCTTTCCTTTCATACCACCGTTTGCACCTGCTACACATACCGCACCTTTTGCTTCTGCACCATCGAGCGAGCCACTGATCTGGTTTCCGCCCAACACGATACCTGTTTCTGATCCATATCATCCCCTCCATTACTCTGGATATACGAGGGACGATCTGCTTTTGTCCTTACAGCTCTAGCAGGAGATGTTGTGTCGCAGAGTTATGGATCTTGAGAGGATTTCGCGTCCTCCACCTTGCACTTGTCAGTCACCATTCGCTACTCTGCCCGCTCCTCTTCTACCATACCCAGATTTTGACGTCCGTTTCCTTACTATGGAGCAGCAGGTTAGCTATCTGTTGTGTATCGTTCATGCCCTCGAGGAGGAGCTAGCGCGTCTACGCAGTTTGCCATTCGTTCCTCCACCTCCTCCTCCTCCACCATCAACATAGCAGTTTTTGGTTTTATGCAGGTAGCATACTTTTGGTGAGAGTGCAGCTATTGAGCCCTGATTGCACAGCTTTTTGGAGACCGCATTTCTTTTGACTTTTGATTGTTGTAGTTTGATGGATAGTTTGGACAAGGGTGATGTGACCACTGTAGTCCTTTTTGGTTGTGATATGATACATTTGGTGAACTTGTAAAACTTTAATTGTGGTCATTGATATATGAAAGCTCAATCGCAACATTCTCTTTACATACATTGTTGAATTACTTGTTTGTGTTATGACTTTGGATGTTATGTGTTTACTTGCGTTGATAAATGTTATTACATACGTATACTACATACTTATATGCATAAGACCTGACCTGTGCTATCTTCGTTAGAAGATGCCTCCTCGAAAGGAAACTCGACTGCCCACTACTGAGGCCGAGTTACAAGAACGGATTTCACGAGCGATAGCAGAGCACGAGGCCTCACGCGCTGAAACTAGCGGGGGTACCTCGAGAAACAACCCACCTCATGGTAATGTTTAAGTCGCTTGAGACACATTACGTTACATTTGGATATTCCATGTGCGTTTGCTAATGCTTTCTGTGAATGACATTACTTGTACAGGCTGTACCTATAAGCAGTTCTTAGACTGTAAACCGCTGAATTTCGACGGCACCGGGGTGCTGTGGCTTTTGTTCGATGGACAGAGAAGACTGATTCTGTGATAAGAATGAACAAATGCGCACCAGAACACCAAGTCACCTACATCTCCGGATTGTTCTTAGACGGAGCGCTTTCATGGTGGAATCTCCAAGTCCAAACTCTGGGAGAGGCAGCAGAATACGCTTTGACTTGGAATGAAATGAAGGAACTCATGCGAAAGAAATACTGCTCCAGGGCTGAAATCCAAAAGTTAGAAACTGAATTCTGGAACCTCAAGATGGACGACCCGAAAATTGCTGAATATGTGCAGAGGTTTCACGACTTGTCACGCGTCGTACCGTACATGGTTGATCTGGAATTCAAACGCATCGAGTGTTTTATTTGGGGGTTGGCGCCTCAGATTATGAGTATGGTGACAACGTCAAAACCTGCTACGATCACCGAGGCTATCGATCTGAGTGTATCACTGACTGAAGAAGCTATCAGGTTAAACAAGTTTTCGATCTCTGACCAGAAGAAGAAGGAGACTCACGTTGAGTCGTCTGGTGAGAACAAAAGGAAGTTCTCAAACTTTAAGAAGGGTACCAGCAGTGCCAACAAGAAGATGGATGTGAACTTACCAGCGGAAGCCAAGACTGGGGTTGAAAACAAAGGAAAATGTTACATGGGCGCTCTGCCCAAATGTGATGTATGCCAGTACCATCATTCCGGCCAGTGCAGATTTAGGAAATGTGAGTCTTGTGGGAAGGTTAGCCATTCGAAGGAGACATGCTGGGCTGGTACTGGTGCTGGTCGTGGTGGTCAGATGGGTTATGGCAGTGGTAATGGAAACAACAACCGTGGTGGAAATGGGTATGGAAACCGCCCGCAAGGAGGAAATGGCGGGAATGGTAATCGTGGTAATTTTGGGAACCAGGTTGGTAATGGGAACCGTGGAGCGAATAACAATCAAGGTGGTAATGGGAATGGAAGCGGTCGAGGACCCGGTTGCTTTAATTATGGAGACATTGGGCACTTCAAGCGAGAATGCCCAAAAATCAACCAAGCTCATGGAAGGGTTTTCAACATCGGTGCGAGGGAAGCTCGCCAAGATCCAAATGTGGTCAGTGGTACGTTCCCTATCAACCAACGCTTTGCATCTGTACTATTTGATACTGGTGCCGATTATAGTTTTGTATCGCTAGAATTTAAGAATATACTTGGATTGGTAGCTAGTAAGCTAGACATTCCGTATTCGATAGAACTAGCAAATGGAAAGCTAGTAGAAGCAAATGAAGTAATCAGGGGTTGCGTGATAGAACTGGGAGAGCACGAGTTTACGCTTGATCTTGCTAGTCGAGTTGGGAAGCTTCGACGTGGTAGTGGGGATGGATTGGTTGTCAAGCAACAGAGCAAAGATCGTATGTCACGAGAAGGTCATTCGCATTCCGATGGCAAATGGAGAAACAATTGTGGTACATGGAGAGAAACGTGATACGCCTCTAAGGATCATCAGTTTTTTGAAAGCTCGAAAGTGTCTACAGAAAGGGTGTGTTGCCTTCTTGGCACACATTGTGGACAAGGAAGCCGTTGAGCCAAAGCTAGAAGACATTCCAGTCATGAAGGAATATCCTGAAGTCTTCCCCGAAGACTTGCCGGAATTGCCGCCGCAAAGGCAAGTCGAGTTTCACATTGACTTAGTTCCAGGTGATGCGCCTATAGCTAAGGCACCTTATCGACTTGCGCCTTCAGAAATGCAAGAGCTGTCAACGCAACTTCATGAGCTATTAGACAAAGGGTTTATCAGACCAAGCTTCTCGCCTTGGGGAGCTCCAGTGCTGTTTGTCAAGAAGAAAGATGGTAGTTTCCGCATGTGTATCGACTACCGCGAGCTTAACAAGTTGACTATCAAGAATAGATATCCTTTGTCAAGGATTGATGACCTGTTCGATCAACTACAAGGTTCGAGTTGTTACTCCAAGATAGATCTTCGATCAGGTTATCACCAGTTGAGAATCCAAGAGGAGAGTATTCCAAAGACGGCCTTTAGGACTCGCTATGGGCACTACGAGTTTCTGGTTATGCCGTTTGGTCTGACGAACGCACCAGCAGTTTTCATGGACTTGATGAATAGAGTTTGTAAGTCGTACCTCGATAAGTTTGTGATCGTGTTCATTAACGATATTCTGATTTACTCGAAGACGAAGGAAGAACATGAGCAACATCTAAGAGCTATCTTAGAGCTGCTCAAGGGAGAGAAATTGTACGCAAAGTTCTCGAAGTGGGAGTTCTGGTTGCGCGAGTTTCAATTCCTTGGTCACGTAGTTAATGGAAATGGAATTCATGTGGATCCCACAAAGATCAAGGCAATCAAGAATTGGGAGACTCAGAAGACGCCAACCGAGATTTGACAGTTCCTAGGATTGGCAGGATATTATCGCAGATTTATTGAGAATTTCTCGAAAATCGCTCAACCTTTGACCTCCCTCACACAGAAAGACAAGAAGTATGAATGGGGAGACAAGCAAGAAGAAGCATTCTAGTTTTTGAAAAACAAGTTTTGCGATGCACCCATCTTATCCCTACCCGAAGGCACTGATGACTTCGTGGTATATTGCGACGCCTCGCGTCAAGGTTTAGGTTGCGTGCTGATGCAGCGACAGAAGGTTATAGCCTATGCTTCACGCCAATTGAAGGTTCATGAGAAGAACTACATCACACATGATTTGGAACTAGGTGCTGTGGTGTTTGCTTTAAAGATCTGGCGGCATTATTTGTATGGTACGCGATGCACAATCTTTACGGATCACAAGAGCTTACAGCATATATTTGACCAGAAAGAGCTTAACATGAGACAGAGACGATGGGTTGAGTTGTTAAACGATTATGATTGTGAAATTAAGTATCACCCAGGGAAGGCGAATGTGGTCGCCGATGCCTTGAGTCGGAAAGAAAGAATCAAGCCCATAAGGGTTAGGGCTTTGGAAATGATTATTCAAACAGACCTCTCGTTGCGCATTCATGCCGCGCAGAGAGAAGCACTTAAGGAAAAGAATCTTGAAAATGAGTATCTCCGTGGGATGGAGAAGCAGTTAGTACCCAATGATGAAGGAACGTTGTGCTTCATGAAACGAATTTGGGTTCCTCTCTTTGGTGGTTTGAGAGACGTTATTTTTTATGAAGCTCACAAGTCACGGTACTCGATCCATCCAGGATCGGATAAAATGTACCAAGATTTAAAGGATTTTTATTGGTGGCCGAGATTAAAGGGTGATGTTGCAACGTATGTTGGCAAATGTTTGACTTGTGCCAAGGTAAAGGCCGAATATCAGAAGCCTTCAGGTCTTCTGCAACAACCCGAAATACCCATGTGGAAATGGGAGCAGATTTCAATGGACTTTATAATGAAGTTACCAAAAACACCCAGAGGTCGTGATACGATTTGGGTAATCGTAGACCGTCTGACGAAATCTGCACACTTTCTGCCAATCAAGGAGAAAGACAACACTAGTAAGCTTGCTGAGCTATACCTAAGAGAGATTGTTGAACGGCATGGAGTGCCTCTCTCGATCATCTCTGATAGGGACGGAAGGTTTGTGTCAAGGATTTGGCAATCCTTCCAAGAAGCTTTTGGTTCTCAGTTGAATCTGAGTACTGCATTCCATCCGCAGACTGATGGCCAGAGCGAACTAACAATTCAAACGTTTGAAGACATGTTACGAGCTTGCGTGATGGATTTGGGTGGTAGTTGGGACACTCACTTACCCTTGATAGAATTCTCATACAACAACAGCTACCATGCGAGTATCCAAGCTGCACCATTTGAGGCTCTCTATGGATGCAAGTGCCGATCACCGTTATACTGGGCAGACGCGGGTGATAGACAGCTTGTTGGTCCTGAATTGGTTCAAGAGACAACAGACAATATTACACAGATCCGAGAGCGCATAAGGGCGGCTCGTGATCGACAAAAGAGTTACGCGGACCGAAGAAGGAAACCTTTGGAGTTTGAAGTAGGAGATATGGTTTTGTTAAAGGTTTCACCCTGGAAGGGTGTAGCACGCTTTGGGAAGCGCGGGAAGTTGAACCCGCGATACATTGGACCATTCAAAATACTGGAAAAGATTGGTCTTGCAGCTTACAAGTTGGATCTACCCGCAGAATTGAATGGCTTGCATGATACATTTCATGTATCTAACCTGAAAAAGAGTCCAACTCGGGAAACAGTTGTCATTCCTGCCGATGAAGTCCACATTGACGACACACTCCACTTTACTGAAGAACCTGTTGAGGTTACGGATTGGAAGGTTAACAAAACATGCAGGAGTAGTGTTAAACTCGTCAAGGTTCGTTGGAATACGCGACACGGCCCAGAATTCACTTGGGAGTGTGAGGGTCGCATGAAAGCGAAATACCCGCACTTGTTCCCCAACTCCCCTGCAGCTAGTAGCAGAACTTAAATTTCGGGACGAAATTTTCTTAACAGGGGGAGAATGTGACAACCGTCAAAAATCCAGGTATCCGTACAATCTAATTAATATAAATTAGTGCTTAATGACTGTGCTGAATTACATGAAACCCAATGGTTAAACACATGTCGGAGGTTATAAGAACAACCCACTAGATCACCATCCACACTTCATCTCACCACTTCCACCACACTTCTTCCTCTCCCTCTTGTTCTCGGCCGAAGACAACCACAAGCACCAGCATCATCATCCAACTTCATTCATCCAATCTCAAGTATTCACAAGGTGTAAGAAGCTGTCTAACGAAGTGTGAAGCTTGTGGATCATCAAGGACCTCTTTTACTTTCTTTTATCCACCATCTTTGTCACCTTCATCTTCAAGAATTCATCCCTAGCCATAGAGCTAGTAGTAAGACCTTTGTAACCCTTTGTTACTTCTATATTAGTTGGTTAAAAGATATAGTATGTTGTTAATCATAAAAACACTAAAGAAACATAATCAAGAAGCATGAACATAAACTTGAAATATGATAAGATCATGATGAAACAATGTTGTTTAGTATATGTATGATACTTGTTGTTGTTTACTTGAGATTATGATGTTGATCATCATAAGGAGCTTGCTAGATTGTGATTAAACACATGATCTAGCAAGTAGGAGGATGATTATGTAAGGAAACAAGACGATCATCCTCATGTGTAAGCATGAACTTGAAAATAAAATGATTTCTTGAAAAATAATAATCAAGTGAGTTGATAAACTTATAGATCTAAGATTTATGAGTGGTTTTCCAACAAGAACCAAGTTCAAAATATGATTTTTAGAAGATCATGGTTCTTACTTAAACACTATTTTGGGTGTTGAAACAAGTGTAGAAACATTAGAGAAACAAGAAGATTTCATAAGGAAACGTTTTTGTAAAACATGTTTACAATTTGTAAACGTCCAAATCTTTCAAGAATGAGATTTCTAAAGAAATAAACACACTTTAAAGGGTAACTAAACCTACTAAAAACACTACCAAGTTACTACAAGTTTTTATGAAAGATCTAGTTCATGTTGTTATGTAAATTGTGTAGTTTTTGCACTTGGTAAGTGTAAGTTGTTTAGGGATTGATTGTTGATTGTTTGGAATGATTTTTGAAAAGAAAATGATATGATTTGATAGCATGGACACCTCCATTTTTAGGGGAAACTATGGCAAAGTTTTCTAAAAATATAAACACTTAGAAAAATATTTTCTAACAAGTATTTATAAGTGTATTTAACTATGGTTTTCAATGTAAACTTTGCCATAGAATTTGTTACAAAAATACAAGTATTGGATGTTGGTTTTTATAAATAAAAATGAATAAATATGTATTTAGAATATATATTTACATTAAAGACACTTGTGTGAATATTTGTATACTTGGTGAAATAGTTATATTATTTTAGGCTAAAATAATATAACTTAACAAAATACCATGAAATTTACAATCAAAATAATACCAAGAATACCAAGGAATAAATATATAAGTTACACACATAGTATTGTGGAACCGAATGATGGAACGTAACTTACAAAATATTCCGGAAAATACCGTTATAAATATATTTTTGGTAAACATTGTTTTGGATACCGTTACCAGTACTGAAGACGCAATACAGTGAGTTCGTGTCCCCCTTTTCTTTTAACTGTTTTCAGTTTTATACTTTGGGGGTGAAATACATGTTACAATTATTACAAACGTTTTATACGTGGTATGGTTAGCTAAGGAGGGTTACTGCTAGATCATGTGAAAGGTGGGTATAACACTTAAGGCCATTAATCCTCGTCATAGGACCGAGGGACATGAGTGATAGTGTCACACCCCAACCGATGGCGGAAACATCGGGATGAGACGAACAAATCGCTCAAAAGCATCATAACACCATGTGACAATATAATTTAAATCCAATTTCATTAATGACTAAAATTTGAATACATTGTTTCAAATAAAGACAAATTGCAACAACATTGTTTATTATTGAATGAGTATCTAAGTCCATCCTAACTTGATTTCTTCATCGTCTTGTCTAACAACCTGCAACATGTATTAAAATAAAATCACAAAAGTTGGCGAGTATACAAGTTTGAATACATAGCATAATAGATTAAAAACTCAAATCCAACATGATTCATAATATGTGATTACTAGTATGCAATTTTGGCGTACAATATGATCAAACCCTAGAATACAACGCATAAAATAGCCTAATCCCAATAGTTTAGCGGGGTGGTAATGTTTAACTTAACAATACCCAATAGAATAGCGGGCGGGGCGTTAATCCTATAGCGCTATAATTGTTAAGGTGGGCGAGCAAAGTTAATGAGCATATGACGTTCCAAATCGTTCATAGAGCATACAAGAATAACAAGTAATTCACATTAGTTTCATGCTTGATCAAGGATTGAGTATGTTTAGTTTAGTTTAAAAAGTTGTTTGCATAGTTATACATGTTGCATCCGAAAGTTTAATGGGGAAAAAGGGATCGAGTATACTCACAATATCGCAATTTCTTCCGATTATCCAATTGTTGACGAGTGAATGGGATTTGGAGAATGGAACACCGAGGTCACCCTATATGGGCAAGCGATGGTGCATGAGTAAAAGGAAACACGATGAAGGATAAGAAGTGTAATCTAAAGTATGACCAGTCAATGGATATGTACATATATATATATATATATATATATATATATATACTTTTTTTTTTTGGTTTAAGCAAAGAGAATTTAATTTAAGTCTATCTAAAATATGATAGAAGTATTATCCAAAATTACATTTATAATTATTGTTATAAAAGTTATTTGAACCCGATACGTTTCATTTTATAACTAAACACGTATAGTTTCACGGATTTTATGAAAAACGGGCAGAGTTTCCTCTGTTTTTGGATGATCCCGACAATACCAGTTGTCGACTTATTTGTCAAAATGCAACAATTCAAAAATATATAAACAGTATACAAATATTTTTGTAAAGTTAACGGATACTAAATAATATACAACCTATGATTCGATGGCTCAAACTCGGTTTTATGCTAAATAATACATATGTAAAACAATAAAATTGAACTCGCGCATTACATGTATTACCGAGTCTTGTGTTGACAGTTGACCGTGTATGACTGAGCCGCTGACCCGACCCAAAGTTGTTGACCCGAATAACCACAGCTCGTACTTTGAATCGAACAAATCGAAA
This sequence comes from Helianthus tuberosus, assembly GCA_030545235.1. Taxonomy (NCBI): domain Eukaryota; kingdom Viridiplantae; phylum Streptophyta; class Magnoliopsida; order Asterales; family Asteraceae; genus Helianthus; species Helianthus tuberosus. The sequence goes on along the minus strand of CM060393.1, from coordinate 98,210,139 downwards.
TTGAACATGAAATCTGACCCGAACGCATCTGGAACCGAAACACGGGTAAACTACGACTACCTCCACTGCCGAACCCGACTGATGTCGACCGGAACTCGAGTCGAGTCACCTAAGAAAATCAACCGGACTAGAATCAAATTTAACCAAACAACTCGAAACCAAAATTGTCCTAACATGAAGTCTGATGAACAGACCTGACCCGAGACCGAACCAGAGTCGCTGGCAGTTTCCGACGGTCGGAGCTTGTCTCCGCCGCCGTCTCCGTCGCTCTGTGACCTGAATCGAAGCCCACTCAAGACAGAACTGAAACGAAGCTCGAATCGGAAATTAAACAAGCATAACCCGAACCAGATTCTTACCTGAACCGTCGCCGCCGTGGTCCGACGGGTCACTGTCGTCGTCGCTCCTCGTCTCCGATCTTTCTCTCTCTCTCTCTCTCTCTCTCATCTCGAGCGTCTGGCCTCTCTCTCTCTTCGTTCTCTCTCTCTCATCGTGTCTCTCTCTCTCTCTTTCGTCTGTGCTTACGCCGTCATATGCCACCACCGAGAGCGGGGAGGGGGGTGTTGCTGGTTGTCGTAACGGCGCCGGCTCCGCCGGTGATCTCACCGGAGACGAAACAAGGGAGTGGATGTGAGATAGCTCAGATTGTTCATGTGTGTCTTGGTTGGAGAAGGCATGTATATGGCAGATTGTTCAGTTTCTCTGTGTTTTGTGTGTGAGGATGAGATGAAAATTCAGAGAACTTGGGAGAGAAATAGGAGGGTGTCGGCTGAGGTTAAATAAAGATTAGGGTTTGGGGTACCATTTTCTCTTTCAAATAAATACACAAATAGTCCCTCAACTTAAAGAGTTAAGTGGTCACACTAACTTGGTTATCTAAATAACCTTTTAATTTAATTAGATTAATTAATTAATTACTATATTGTTGTTTTTTTTAACAAAATAAATAATTGATTAATTAAACGGATCATTAAACATATATAATTTTTTTACGGATGTTACAGTCTCCCCTACTTTAGGAGATTTCGTCCTCGAAATCTAAGAGGAAGACTTTTGAAAAGATGAGATCCAAAGATTTAACAGAGAGAATAGATGAGACTTGATTGCGAACGGGGTTCGTATAAAAGACAAAGAATAAAGGAGAATAAGGGGAGTATAAAAGTGAACGATTGATTTTAATAAACGAATGCGAGTATAATGGTAGCATATGCATTGGATAAACGAAAGTAGTGTGTTAAGAATGAAGTCTCGTCGTGGATAATCGGATATAATGCGTTGTGAGTTGTTTAAAGTTTGAATTAGGTCCAAAAAGGTCTGCAAAACACTAAATTTCTCATGGCACGTTTCACGAAAGTTTGGTAATAAGATGAAAACACTTATATATAGGAAGTACCAGCGGCGTATCCACCATGTGTTGACCACATTACGTCTGTTTCGTATTCGGTGTCATGTTACGTTCCGTGTTTTCCCATACACAGTAGTACACTCTATGGTTCTCATGAGCTAATCACTATAATCCCGTGTGCACCCGCGATTATATTGATCGTCGCATGATCCACATAGCTTGTATCAGTTGCGTACGAGTCAAAGTATACATAAATTTTGAAAATAAGATTGCGCGTGTATAGAAATGTAGCATATAAGCATGTTTGCGTTCCAAATAGTATAAGACCAACGTAAGCGAATCCCTCGGGTTTCGCCCACATATACGAGCGAAAGTATAAATTTTTGAGTATGAATAAAGCATGAGCATAGTATAAGTTTAAATATGAACACGCACGTGAGCATAAACACAAAAACGCATGCCAGGAGTATGAGTAAAAGTATAAGCATAACGTGTATTAAAAATGAGCATAAATGTGAGCACAATTTGAGCACAAACGAATGACGCGAGTATAGACACGATTCGTATAAATGAGAGTACAAACAAAAGTACGAGTATAACAGAAATCGTATAAACGTGAGTATAAATGTGAGTACGAATATAACATAAATCGTATAAACGTGAGTATAAATGCGAGTACGAGTATAACATAAATCGTATAAACGTGAGAATAAATGCGAGTACGAATATAACATAAATCGTATAAACGTGAGTATAAATGCGAGTACGAGTATAACATAAATCGTATAAATAAAAGTATAAACACGAGTACGAGTGTGAATACGAGTATAAATATGAGTATAAACATAAGATGCATGAGTATGGATGTAGATGTGAAAATTAAGTGTAAAACATGAATGTTTAAGTACGAATGGAATGTATGAGTATATATATATATATATGAGTGTAAACGTGATTTTCATTGAATAAGTACAAGTACAAGTATGTTGTTGCGAGTATGAGTATAAATATGAGTACAAGTGTAAGCATACGAACGTATTGTGGGGAGTACGTGTGTAAATATGAGTCAAAGTATAGACACGAAACGTGTCGTGGTAATTATGAGTATATAAATACGAGGATCATAAAAGACGTGAGAATGTGTCTGAATATAAATATGAGTATAAACATAGCGGTGTAAGCGTATACGCAAATTGCATACGTATGAATGTGTATATGATTATAAGTAAAACGTAGGTGTATGAATATGAATGTAAGTATCACGTAAATTGCGTGAGTATAAAGGTGAGTGTGAATGTATACGTGTAAATATACGTACGTGTATGAGTATAGCTATAAATGAAAGTGTAGGCTGTACAAGTATAAACATGAATATGAGTATAAGGGTAAACACAAGTGTATGAGCATGATTGAAATGTGGGAGCATAAATTTAAGTGTAAAAACATATTAGTATAAGTATGAATAAGATGTAGGTGTATGAATATAAGTGTATACGTTCATGCATATTTGACAAATATAAGTATGAACGCGTATCGTATGAATATGCTAAGCGTAACGTAAATGCATAAATGCGAATATAAGTGTAGGCGTATAATTGTATGAATAAGAATAATAATTGGAACATAAGTGTAACATAATGCATTGTTGTGAGCGAAACGTGGAGTTTATTGAATCAAAACAGGTTGAGTTGTTATGAAATGTAGAATCTAGTTTATGAATGTAAAGAGAGTATAAATCATCCATTATTTATGCAAATAGTACTTTGTAAAAGTATGGGAATGCTACTATGGTTTTAAAAGAATTTACATAGTTGAAAATTTGTCGGTTCTTATGAAGTTTCCTTGCCCCCGTGTTTTGAATTTGATTGGCGTATCGAGCGAGGTTTTGAAAAGTTCTTGGGATTAACAAGTTTGCATCGTTTTAAGTAAACTTTATATTAGAAAGTTTTGAAGTTTATAGATTCTTGTGAAAAGGTTGATCCTTAAGAAAAGGGTCTTGGTATATGAACTTAGTGTTTCGCTGAAAAAAAAACGTCTTTTGATAGAATGTTTTATTGCTCTTGAAAGAAGGTTTAGTTGATGTTGAATGATATTTGTAATATTTTATAGGCGTGTGCGAAAAAGTTGGTTTGATTTCCAATTGAAAATAGAAAATATCTAGTTTAATGATATGTAATGAGCTTGTTTCAATAGTTACGTTGAATACAAAATTTCGTGGGCAATGGATTTGTTAGACCGACTAAGTTGACGAGTAGCATTTCGTGAAATTTTGAACATTGAGGAACAAGCGTCTACGTAAAAGTTAAAAATTTCATGTACGTGAGCTATATGAAAATAGATGGTATGGTAGGAAATTAGTTTATATAAACAATGCCTTTTGAAATAATTTAGACTGATGATAACGATTTAGATATAAATGAGATCGTGTTTACACAATATAGTCTATTAAAAGAAAGCATTGGTAACGACCACCTAGGTAAAGGAATCACCCCAAATCCGTTGGTGAGGTCGTTGTAATATGAGAAAAGAAGCGGAGTTACTCGTCAAGGTAAGGAAATCATTCCTATCTCGATAATATGTCTCCATCCGTTGTTACAAAAGTGTAAATAAGATTACGTGAAATTATGCATGCTAATAATGTATAATCGTATGAAATGTAATAAAATGATGTATGCGCAAGAATGAAATCTCAAAAATGGTTCAAAATTGAAAAGGGAGAGTTTCATCATAAAAGATCGAAAATAATAAAGCGTAAGTTCAATTAAAACTTGGATGGTTCCAAAACGGAACTTTGACTAACCAAAGTGGTCGAAAGGTCTTTTAAAATTGAGAACAGGATTTGGCCTAATAGGTGAAATACTCTCGCCGACATGTCGGTTAACGGTATTTACCCTTCCGGTTACTACACGTTCCAATTCCATCGAAAATTCGAGACTTGGTGGGATTCGTAAAATCAAGGAGTGGGACTAGTCGACGAGATGCGGGTTTCACCCCTAACTTGACGATTTCGTACCCTAAGCGTGGTTGGTACTCGTCGGGTCAAATTAAATTTTGAAACGTTGACGAGGGTCCACTAGAATTTAAATTTGAAATTTCCATTAAGATGTGGATTTCACTCCTAACTTAATGGTGAATTCCGTGCAAAAATAGAATCAAGCAGGATGAGAGTCGTTTACCAAATTGTGGGTTTCACGCCTATTTTGGTAAGCTCGTCTCGTTTGTATAATATGCGTGTTGTTGGATTTAGAATAATCAAACAAAAGCCTTAGAAAAACGTATGTTAAGGAAATAAATGAACAAGTAATAACACATAAGAAGGCTTGTCAAGAATAACACATAAGAATAGAATATTAAAACAAGTATCGACACATAATAAAACAAGTATTAAACACATAACGAAACAAATATTAACACCTAAGGATGGCATGTCAAGTATGGTGCTTTGAGATAAAACGACATATATGCTTAAAAGTTTAAAGAGAATGAATAAGAATCAAATAAGTAGCATGAAAGTAGTTTCAAGCAAAACCTAAGAATAAGACTCTAAAACTATAGTCTAGGTAAAAGCATTCCTACTTTTCCTAATTCCCTATAGTTATGGCTCTGATACCAATCTGTCACACCCCAACCGATGGCGGAAACATCGGGATGAGACGAACAAATCGCTCAAAAGCATCATAACACTATGTGACAATATAATTTAAATCCAATGTCATTAATGACTAAAATTTGAATACATTATTTCAAATAAAGACAAATTGCAACAACATTGTTTATTATTGAATGAGTATCTAAGTCCATCCTAACTTGATTTCTTCATCGTCTTGTCTAACAACCTGCAACATGTATTAAAATAAAATCAACAAAAGTTGGCGAGTATACAAGTTTGAATACATAGCATAATAGATTAAAAACTCAAATCCAACATGATTCATAATATGTGATTACTAGTATGCAATTTTGGCGTACAATATGATCAAACCCTAGAATACAACGCATAAAATAGCCTAATCCCAATAGTTTAGCGGGGTGGTAATGTTTAACTTAACAATACCCAATAGAATAGCGGGCAGGGCATTAATCCTATAGCGCTATAATTGTTAAGGTGGGCGAGCAAAGTTAATGAGCATATGACGTTCCAAATCGTTCATAGAGCATACAAGAATAACAAGTAATTCACATTAGTTTCATGCTTGATCAAGGATTGAGTATGTTTAGTTTAGTTTAGTTTAAAAAGTTGTTTGCATAGTTATACATGTTGCATCCCAAAGTGTAATGGGGAAAAAGGGATCGAGTATACTCACAATATCGCAATTTCTTCCGATTATCCGATTGTTGACGAGTGAATGGGATTTGGAGAATGGAACAACGAGGTCACCCTATATGGGCAAGCGATGGTGCATGAGTAAAAGGAAACACGATGAAGGATAAGAAGTGTAATCTAAAGTATGACCAGTCGATGGATAAGTACATATATATATATATATATATATATATACTTTTTTTTTGGTTTAAGCAAAGAGAATTTAATTTAAGTCTATCTAAAATATGATAGAAGTATTGTCCAAAAATACATTTATAATTATTGTTATAAAAGTTATTTGAACCCGATACGTTTCGTTTTATAACTAAACACGTATAGTTTCACGGATTTTATGAAAAACGGGCAGAGTTTCCTCTGTTTTTGGATGATCCCGACAATACCAGTTGTCGACTTATTTGTCAAAACGCGACAATTCAAAAATATATAAACAGTATACAAATATTTTTGTAAAGTTAACGGATACTAAATAATATACAACCTATGATTCGATGGCTCAAACTCGGTTTTATGCTAAATAATACATATGTAAAACAATAAAATTGAACTCGCGCCTTACATGTATTACCGAGTCTTGTGTTGACAGTTGACCGTGTATGACTGAGCCACTGACCCGACCCAAAGTTGTTGACCCGAATAACCACAGCATGTACTTTGAATCGAACAAATCGAAATTGAACATGAAATCTGACCCGAACGCATCTGGAACCGAAACACGGGTAAACTACGACTACCTCCACTGCCGAACCCGACTGATGTCGACCGGAACTCGAGTCGAGTCACCTAAGAAAATCAACCGGACTAGAATCAAATTTAACCAAACAACTCGAAACCAAAATTGTCCTAACCTGAAGTCTGATGAACAGACCTGACCCGAGACAGAACCAGAGTCGCTGGCAGTTTCCGACGGTCGGAGCTTGTCTCCGCCGCCGTCTCCGTCGCTCTGTGACCTGAATCGAAGCCCACTCAAGACAGAACTGAAAGACAGCTCGAATCGGAAATTAAACAAGCATAACCCGAACCAGATTCTTACCTGAACCGTCGCCGCCGTGGTCCGACGGGTCACTGTCGTCATCGCTCCTCGTCTCCGATGTTTCTCTCTCTCTCTCTCTCTCATCTCGAGCGTCTGGCCTCTCTCTCTCTTCGTTCTCTCTCTCTCATCGTGTCTCTCTCTCTCTTTCGTCTGTGCTTACGCCGTCATATGCCACCACCGAGAGCGGGGAGGGGGGTGTTGCTGGTTGTCGTAACGGCGCCGGCTCTGCCGGTGATCTCACCGGAGACGAAACAAGGGAGTGGATGTGAGATAGCTCAGATTGTTCATGTGTGTCTTGGTTGGAGAAGGCATGTATATGGCAGATTGTTCAGTTTCTCTGTGTTTTGTGTGTGAGGATGAGATGCAAATTCAGAGAACTTGGGAGAGAAATAGGAGGGTGTCGGCTGAGGTTAAATAAAGATTAGGGTTTGGGGGTACCATTTTCTCTTTCAAATAAATACACAAATAGTCCCTCAACTTAAAGAGTTAAGTGGTCACACTAACTTGGTTATCTAAATAACCTTTTAATTTAATTAGATTAATTAATTAATTGCTATATTGTTGTTTTTTTTAACAAAATAAATAATTGATTAATTAAACGGATCATTAATCATATATAATTTTTTGACGGATGTTACAGATAGATCTATTTGGGTGTAGCGAGCCCACACCCATGGGGACCAGGGTGGCCCATAGGGTGACTATGTCTTCCAGCCAGAGGCCCGGTACAAATTTGCTAGGTTTGAGTTTTCCTGCACCATTTCACACATATCAATGGCCTTGCAAACCATTGATGATCTGTTTTTCCTTATTGCTACATACCAGGGACATACATACTTACAGACATACTTTAAAGGTTTATTCATACACACACACATGAACTCGCTCAACTTTTGTTGATTTTTCAAATTACATGTATTTCAGGGAACTAAGTGGATCTGGCAGGTGTGTGCATGTGTTTCAAGCTGCGTAATAAATAAAAAGATGTCATCCAAGTCTTTAGAGTTTAGGAGATGTATCTTACTCCTGGACGAGATACATGTTTCTAAACTCGGGTTTGTTTAAGGTCTTTTGTTGAGTCTTGGTGAACTCCTTAAAACATGTTATGGTTTGTAATTTGAATTTGGTGTCAACGTTTCAAACAAGTATGTTGTGGTATTTTCTAAACTTAATATATGGATGAACATCTTATGGTTTTATCATTTAGCATTGTTATGATTGAATGCTATGGTATTAAGAAGTCACACCAATAACCACGCTTCCGCAAAAGTCAGGGTGTGACATTTTAGGTCTATTAAGTGTGTTCAGGTTATTTTGAACCATTTAAAGACTTTAAAACTTTTCTTAAGCATTTACCAATCTATTAATGTTCATCCAACCTATTTTGACCTGTTCGAACTTAAAGTTGGATGTTTTAGGTCGATTTGGTGTGTCTAGGTCATTTTGACCCATTTAAGCTAAAACTACTAAACTAACATCTATAATCATAAAATATGGTAGTTTTATATCTAAAATTTACGGGTGTGTCTGCCCTGCTCATGAGGACTGACGACACTTGAGGCCAAAGATAAAGGAAGTTTACGCCCAAGTCCCCTAAAATTTCTGCGTCGAGCACCTAACACCTTTTCAAAAACTTGAACTTTATTTGGGGCTGACGCACTACTTTCATCGAGGTCACCGTTACCTTCGAAGAAAGGGTTAGATTGGATCCTTTGAGATTCAAACCCTTCCTTTAAACAGTTCTATATTTTACAAAGATAAACTAATAGCTTTATATGTATAAGAATTATACTTTAATAAACACTTGCATAATTCTCCTCTTCCAACGGGCAAGCAAAACTCCCATCACGTAAAGTATGAGCATGAGCGTACATTTCCAAAACTTTTGCATTCTATTAAAAATTAAAAATTATATTATATACTAAATAAACACTTATATGTATAAACCATTACCTTTTTAAAAGACCAACTACTATATGGCGATGTCCCCTCACGGTTTGCCAACTGTTGCTTTTTATGATTTAATTAGTTTACTTCACACCTTTTTTACATTTACCATTGTAGAAAAGGTCTATAGTATCAATTTTCCACACCCATACTGATATGCACAAAATGCAACATATAAATTATATCAAATAAGGTATAAAATCAACCATTTTTAGTACTAATATTAAAAAAAGCATGTTTCTTTGTATACTTTTGATTTTCAGGATTAAAAGAGCTTAATTGTACAAAAGTAATAAATTAATGGCAAAAAAACATAAATACAAAAAAAGGAAAGTTGATACATCATACCGACCCTCTAAGCTTCACCCCAAGACCAAAAACAACAAATCAAAAGACAAGCACGGGGCCGTGTCCTATGGACACGGGCCGTGGTCAACTCCCATATTCGCAAATCTTGGATAGTACAATGACCACGGGGCCGTGCAAGCTTCCCGACTGACACAAATCTTTAAATGAAGACAGAGAATAAGGAGGCACGGGGCCATGTAAAGCTTCTGTTTCCAACTATAAATAGGGGTGCTTGGTTCAATTGCAAACTATCCATTGGCAAACCACTTCTCTCACACCTGCCACCTCTCCACCACCACAATACCACCATCATCCACCACTTTCATCTATCATCCATCTTTAGAGTGTGTAGTAGTCTCGGGATCCAAGATTGATCGTAAGAGTTTATGTCAAACAAAGGCCATGCTTGGCTAATCTCTTACATCACTTGGTGAAGGCAAGTCATTTATGTATTACTTTTGATTCCAAGCTTTGGTTAACTTTTTAATTGGGTTTGTATTAATGACTTTAATATCTAGTTTTTTATAATGAAAGTGAACTTTATTATATCATCTCTTCATGTTTTGTTAATTCACTATTTCGTGTCTTTATGGTCTATATAAAGCACGTTAACTACCTGGAAGGGGGTTAGAAGGGTGGTTTGGGTAAAGTTCTTGCCTCGTTCAGTGTATAGATCTTGCAAAGACTTGATTGAAACTTATTAGGACTTCCTTTGAGGCAAAGAACATCAAATCGGGGGAAGTAAGAACTGCTTGAATCCCTTATAAATAAACTACTATTAAAACTTTAAACTAGCCTTGCGGGACTGTATCCCTGCTGACTCAGACCAATATGGCTGAGGGTAGCGTTGCCTCCAAAAAAGGGACATACCACATTTTACTTTAATAACTTACTTAATTATCTTTCAATATTCTGGTCTTGCGGGACAGTATCCCTGCTAACTCAGACCAATATGGTCGAGGGTAGCATTGCATCCAAAAGATGGACATGTCACTATAACCAAGATAATCTCTTAAAAAACTCAAATTGCGGAAATCGTCAAAGGATACATAAAAGAAGAGTTGGAACCAAGTGATTCTATCTTGTCTATTTGTTTCTTTGATTTCTTTAGTTTCTTTTTTTATTTTACTTATTAAAAATCTTTTCTCAAAATTTGGTTAGAATAGACGTTGACGATATTCCAGTATTAAAAGCCCTTGTGTCCTTGGACGACCTCGGTATCTTACCATCACTATACTACGCTAACGATGGGTGCACTTGCTCTAAGTGTGTTGTAGAGAATGATAGTGTTATATCGTGTTTTATAAATTTAAAGCTTGATAAATGAGTAAAAGGTACAAAAAATATATCAAAAATATACACACCCTCGCTCACGTCAAGTTTTTGGCTCGCCAGACACAAGGATTTTAAGAAAGTTTAAAATCGACGACGTAATCATTTTTATGCTTCTTTAATTTTTCTTTTTAGGTTTTTTTTCTTTTCTTCAAATTTTCTACTTTCTGCAGATCTAAGCACGGGGTCGTGTCTGATCACACATGGGGTCGTGCCAACTCCCCAGTAACATAAAACTATATTCTGCCAGATAGAAGCTGCAGCACTAGGTCATGTGACAATCACACGGGGCCGTGCCCTAACAACAGTTTCTAAGAAAACAGTACCGTTTGATCCCGACGGTTAAACCTCATCTGACAACTATGGATGTCAATGATTATTTTTACCCCCACCACTCATACGGTGAATGGTGTCAGTTATGTGGAGGAATTCATGAAGATTTAGAATATCCCATTCTGAATTTTAATCCCCCCTACTTAGACCCATCATTTTCTTGTGCCGATCACCTTAAGATGGGCGGGAGTAAAAACAATAACTACCATCCACCTGAATCCCATTAAACCTCTTCCATAGGAGAAATAAGCTCGGAAGAACTATGTTAAATAGAAAAGAGGATTCTCCAAAAACTCAAAGAAATAGAATCCATAATGAAGGCACGATATTCATCAAGGAACAAAAACGAAGGAGATTCAATAGAGCCACATTTAGGAATAGACAATGCCAAAGCCAAAAAATATACCCTAGCCCCTTGCGAAAACGAAGACGATAGTCGTCCCTATATCGGCCTCGTAATGAAGGACTCCTTAACGACTTGTGAATTTCACACCAACAGTTTAGACCAGAGTGAGTCGGCTCATACCTTCTTTAACAAGAGCCCGGAAAAGGTTAATAAAGGATGGTTTCGCCCTCTTATTTTTAGCTTAGGTTTCTTCCTTTCCGACAACCTCTTGTGTTTTTGTATCTCTCGACGGAGCCTAAGGTACATTAGGCACTTCGGTGTTGTTCCAACCAGTAAGGAAGCTCCCGATGAAACACGGTTCCTTAAAAATTCCAACAAAAACTTCATAAAACCCTAACAACACAGGGTCGTGCTCATCACACATGGGGTCGTGCCCCATCTACTCTCCAGACATAAGGGCGTGTTAGATAAACATGGGGTAGTGCCCCATATTATTCCAACACGGGGCCGTGTCTATCTTGACGTGGCCCATGTGTCACTAACGGACAACATTATCTGACTCATTGCAGGCGACATGGGGTCGTGCTTCCTGGACACGGGGCCATGTCAATGTGCTGTCACTTTCTATAAACTCAGCCATGGGGAGAATGTTTGGACCCATTCCTAAAAGATTATGACCCTTCCTGATCTGACACACATACCAGAAAAGGTAGGTTCTTAAAAAGGTTTCCTTAAACCTTCTTGTATTTACCACTTTTAGTCATTTCTCCTTCTTCAACCTTCAACAACCTCTATTGAAGCTTGAAGCTTAAAGCTTCAATTGTTGGGTTAAGAGCATGATTTTCAGCCTAAATTTATGCAAATATACTATTTTATAACATCATTTTAAGTTATTTACGTTCAGAAATGTGAGAAAAAAAAAGTTTTAACTTAAAATAAAGGTTCTTGGACTAAAATATCAACTCTGTTGGAGCAGCATGAGGCAGTGTGACTTGTCTGTAAATCCAAACTTTTTACAGTTTGTCCTGTTTAAACTAGCATGGCAAGCCAGCAAAGTGGTACATCCTCAACAAGCTCCCGAAGCACCCGAAGAGGAAGAAGGCTCTCTCTCGAAACCACCCAAGTGCGCTACGTTTTCGCACTACGAGAGTCCATTGAAGAGATGACAACGGTGAAGGAGGTCCTCATAGACCAGGTGAACTGCCTCACTCTAGCCCTGGAGGATAACTTTTGGGAAATCAGCCTTATTCATCAAAGGTTGAACATCTTGGTGGTGCCTCCCGTGGATCCAATCCTCCCACAAGACGATTGGAACCTTGCTCATGAGGTTATTAATCTGACCGGATGGGAAGAGATGCCCCAGGAACCTCCCATTAACCCCTTTTTAGAGGTTCCGATAAACCCCACTCCTCTCCCACAAGAGGAGGTCGATGAAAAGCCCTTCATCTTCCTACCAAGGGAGATTGAGGAGATGCTCAACGACCTTTGAAGGAGCATGTCCGAAAAATAGCTCAAAGCCCTCACTATCCGAAAACTAGTTTCGGTTTTTGTTAAGCTTTCATCAGTTCATCTAGGGGATATTTGGGTTAAAAATCCCGTGGAATATTGACACATGTGCGAGTGTGTATGGATTTTTGCTATAATTTTAAGTACCCCTTTTCACTCTTTTATCATGTTTTAAATTTATGAAAACACGATATAAAACTATCACTCTCTACAACACGCTAAGGCAAGTGCACCCATCGTTGGCGTAGTATAGTGATGGTAAGATACCGAGGTCGTCCAAGTACACAAGAGATTTTAATACCAGAATATCATCGACGTCTAATCTAACCAAATTTTGAGTAAAGATTTTTTTTCAATAAGTAAAAAAAAGAAACTAAATAAATAAAGAAAAGAACAAATAAACAAGATAGAATCACTTGGTTTTGACTCGGCATTTATATATCCTTTGATGATTTCCGCACTTTAGGTTTCTTAAGAGATTATCTTAGTTATAGTGGCATGTCCCTCTTTTGGAGGCAACGCTACCCTCAGCCATATTGGTCTGAGCCGGCAAGGATACAGTCCCTCAAGGCCGGATTATTGAAAGATAATTAAGTAAGTTATTAATGCAAAATGTGGCATGTCCCTCTTTTGGAGGCAACGCTACCCTCGACCATATTGGTCTGAGTCAGCAGGGATACAGTCCCGCAAGGCTGGTTAAAATTTTTAATAGTAGTTTATTTATAAGGGATTCAAGCCATTCTTACTTCCCCCGATTTGATGCTATCTGCCTCAAAGGAAGTCCTAATTAGCTTGAATCAAGTCCTCGCAGGATCAATACACTAAACGAGGCAAGAACTTACCCAAACAACTCTTCTAACCCCCTTCCAGGCAGTTAACGTGCTTTATATAGACCGTAAAGACACAGATGAGTGAATCAACAAAACATAAAGAGATGATCTAATAAAGTTCACTTTCAATATAAAAACCAGTTATGTAACACCTCGAAAATTCACGTCCTATAACGTATTGACACATGTCATAAGCTTGAATGGGTGAAAGAATACTCTTGAAGGACTAAAAGTTGACAAACATGGAAAGTATGTGAATATAGGGGTTCAAAATGTCAACAATGGATAAATATATTTTTAAATAGCCCTACAAAATGTTTATACCTTCAAACGAATAAATCATGGATCATACGAAGCTAAATATGAAAGAAAGTGAGAGATTACAAACTACAGGGGTTAAATGTGTCAACATGTTTAAAGTATACATCTGAGTGACCTTTGAGCAAACCCGAAGCTTTGTAACGGTAAATTATGCTCACTAGAATGTGGGATAAAAATTTCATAAAATTTCGTTATCGTAGGAGAAAGTTATGATAAAATTTGTACACGAGGGGTTAAAGCGTCAACGTTGAAAATTTTGACCTTTTGGGTAAACATAAAGTGACCAAGGACTTAACAAAGTGGGTATAAGTCTTGAAGCCCTTATAAGTAAATTTGAAGGGCTCATAATGCAAGAAATAAAGGGGAATGACCTTTCGAAGGACCAAGAGCCAATGATAAAATAACTAGAAACTTTTTAACCTGACAGCAGGCCTCAGGCGGGCCGCGTAAGGCTTGACAGAACCTTACGCGGGCCGCGTGCGATCCCCAGATGCAGAAAATACAGGCAGCAGCCTGTTCAGCCTTGTAACCGACTTAAAACAGATATTTATGCACGAGGGGTTAAAGCGTCAACGTTGAAAATTTTGGGATAAAAATTTCATAAAGTTTCGTTATCGTATGAGAAAGTTATGATAAAATTTGTACACGAGGGGTTAAAGCGTCAACGTTGAAAATTTTGACCTTTCGGGTAAACATAAAGTGACCAAGGACTTAACAAAGTGGGTATAAGTCTTGAAGCCCTTATAAGAAAATTTGAAGGGCTCATAATGCAAGAAATAAAGGGGAATGACCTTTCGAAGGACCAAGAGCCAATGATAAAATAACTAGAAACTTTTTAACCTGACAGCAGGCCTCAGGCGGGCCGCGTAATGCTTGATAGAACCTTACGCGGGCCGCGTGCGATCCCCAGATGCAGAAAATACAGGCAGCAGCCTGTTCAGCCTTGTAACCGACTTAATAGTAGTTTATTTATAAGGGATTCAAGCCGTTCTTAGTTCCCCCGATTTGATGCTATCTGCCTCAAAGGAAGTCCTAATTAGCTTGAATCAAGTCCTCGCAGGATCTATACACTAAACGAGGCAAGAACTTACCCAAACAACTCTTCTAACCCCCTTCCAGGCAGTTAACGTGCTTTATATAGACCGTAAAGACACAGATGAGTGAATCAACAAAACATGAAGAGATGATCGAATAAAGTTCACTTTCAATATAAAAACCAGTTATGTAACACCTTGAAAATTCACGTCCTATAATGTATTGACACATGTCATAAGCTTGAATGGGTGAAAGAATACTCTAGAAGGACTAAAAGTTGACAAACATGGAAAGTATGTGAATATAGGGGTTCAAAATGTCAACAATGGATAAATATATTTTTAAATAGCCCTACAAAATGTTTATACCTTCAAACGAATAAATCATGGATCATACGAAGCTAAATATGAAAGAAAGTGAGAGATTACAAACTACAGGGGTTAAATGTGTCAACATGTTTAAAGTATACATCTGAGTGACCTTTTAGCAAACCCGAAGCTTTGTAACGGTAAATTATGCTCACTAGAATGTGGGATAAAAATTTCATAAAATTTCGTTATCGTAGGAGAAAGTTATGATAAAATTTGTACACAAGGGGTTAAAGCGTCAACGTTGAAAATTTTGACCTTTCGGGTAAACATAAAGTGACCAAGGACTTAACAAAGTGGGTATAAGTCTTGAAGCCCTTATAAGTAAATTTGAAGGGCTCATAATGCAAGAAATAAAGGGGAATGACCTTTCGAAGGACCAAGAGCCAATGATAAAATAACTAGAAACTTTTTAACCTGACAGCAGGCCTCAGGCGGGCCGCGTAAGGCTTGACAGAACCTTACGCGGGCCGCGTGCGATCCCCAGATGCAGAAAATACAGGCAGCAGCCTGTTCAGCCTTGTAACCGACTTAAAACAGATATTTATGCACGAGGGGTTAAAGCGTCAACGTTGAAAATTTTGGGATAAAAATTTCATAAAGTTTCGTTATCGTATGAGAAAGTTATGATAAAATTTGTACACGAGGGGTTAAAGCGTCAACGTTGAAAATTTTGACCTATCGGGTAAACATAAAGTGACCAAGGACTTAACAAAGTGGGTATAAGTCTTGAAGCCCTTATAAGAAAATTTGAAGGGCTCATAATGCAAGAAATAAAGGGGAATGACCTTTCGAAGGACCAAGAGCCAATGATAAAATAACTAGAAACTTTTTAACCTGACAGCAGGCCTCAGGCGGGCCGCGTAAGGCTTGATAGAACCTTACGCGGGCCGCGTGCGATCCCCAGATGCAGAAAATACAGGCAGCAGCCTGTTCAGCCTTGTAACCGACTTAATAGTAGTTTATTTATAAGGGATTCAAGCCGTTCTTAGTTCCCCCAATTTGATGCTATCTACCTCAAAGGAAGTCCTAATTAGCTTGAATCAAGTCTTCGCAGGATCTATACACTAAACGAGGCAAGAACTTACCCAAACAACTCTTCTAACCCCCTTCCAGGCAGTTAACGTGCTTTATATAGACCGTAAAGACACAGATGAGTGAATCAACAAAACATGAAGAGATGATCGAATAAAGTTCACTTTCAATATAAAAACCAGTTATGTAACACCTTGAAAATTCACGTCCTATAATGTATTGACACATGTCATAAGCTTGAATGGGTGAAAGAATACTCTAGAAGGACTAAAAGTTGACAAACATGGAAAGTATGTGAATATAGGGGTTCAAAATGTCAACAATGGATAAATATATTTTTAAATACCCCTACAAAATGTTTATACCTTCAAACGAATAAATCATGGATCATACGAAGCTAAATATGAAAGAAAGTGAGAGATTACAAACTACATGGCTTAAATGTGTCAACATGTTTAAAGTATACCTCTGAGTAACCTTTTAGCAAACCCGAAGCCTTGTAACGGTAAATTATGCTCACTAGAATGTGGGATAAAAATTTCATAAAGTTTCATTATCGTATGAGAAAGTTATGATAAAATTTGTACACGAGGGGTTAAAGCGTCAACGTTGAAAATTTTGACCTTTCGGGTAAACATAAAGTGACCAAGGACTTAACAAAGTGGGTATAAGTCTTGAAGCCCTTATAAGTAAATTTGAAGGGCTCATAATGCAAGAAATAAAGGGGAATGACCTTTCGAAGGACCAAGAGCCAATGATAAAATAACTAGAAACTTTTTAACCTGACAGCAGGCCTCAGGCGGGCTGCGTAAGGCTTGACAGAACCATACGCGGGCCGCGTGCGATTCCCAGATGCAGAAAATACAGGCAGCAGCCTGTTCAACCTTGTAACCGACTTAAAACAGATATTTTCCACTCCATGGGCGACCCCTACATGCTTTTAGACCTTAGGGACACATGTTGATGATCAGGGAACAATAATAGAGTGGTTTGTCATGATCATAATGGATCAAAATCACTATAAAAAGGCCCTTATGTTGCAACTTTGTGATCATTCATTCCATCTGCAATTGTGGAACTCCCTGGAGCATAAGATCAGTCTCTAAACATCCCTGGTCGTGCATTAGAGTTTGGTAAGTACCCTTGACCTTCCTTGATTGAGTTTTACTTAGTTATTAGCTTAAAAGTCAAACCGTCGTAATTAACGTTTGACTTAGCGATTAATCATTAATGGTCCAGTGATTAGTCAAATTGAAGGTAGTTATAAGTTGGTAATTATGTGGGCAATAAATCCTTAAAAAGGGCACCCTCTGATTCCCGCTCTAACTAGATCAAATGTCGGGTCAAAGTTTGTATTAAAAAGTCAACAGAAACTTAATTTGCGAATTAACATGTAATTAGCAATGTAGAAGGCATGTAACCTATTTTACCACTCATATAACTCAGTAATAAATGTAAGAACATGTCTAAGCATGTTCGACCCGACAATTTTCTGTTTAGACCCGGTTCGGAACCGAAAGTCGCAAAACTTTGACTTTTGCTTTGACTTCAGTTCTGACCCGATTTAGTATGATTTGGAAATGCCTTAGAGCTTCCTTAGGACCAGGTTACATGTTGGTATAACCCTCTGTGGTTGGTTCGTTGATTGTCCGTTTCGTTTACACGTTTCCATTAATTGCTTAATGTTGACCATAATGCCCTTTTGACCATAAAACGAGAATTTTGGAAATATGAAAGGACAATAATCTTTGCTACTGATTTATAAACTCGTCCCTAAAATTTCACATCAGTTGGAGGTCTAGATTAGGAGTTATACTCAATAGCGTAATTAGAAAGCTTTTTGTTAATTAAACGGCGCAATTAGCATAAAGCCTATCTAAACCAAATTTTTGACACCAAACCTTTTACCCACTGATGTAATACAATATTTTGGGATTTTTGAAGATTTTTAATTATTTTTAACCTGCTCATAACCTAAGGTTATGGCCTTGATTCGGTAAATACCGATTATACCCTTTTTGTTTATAAAGTGAGTCCTACATAGTATTTTGACACCAATCCAACTGCTACTAATTTCACATAATAAATAAAGTATTGAACTGTATAACCTGATCAGAAAAATCAGATTTCCTGTATAACCCGGAAATCGCTTAAAACGGCTTTTTAAGCGTATTAAACACCTAGTATGGGTTTAGAACCATTTTGTCATATAAGACTTATCACCAACTGATATAACCTGATAAATTAAGTTGTTTTACTGATTTATTCAGACCCGAATCTCAGAATTTCATTTAATCTCTTTCATAATCTTTAAAATGACCAAAATACCCCTTCGGGGCTTATATTTAGATTAAACTCGTTTTGGGCATAATGGAAGGTATCCTACTGATATCCCAACATATTTAAGACATATTAACTTTGGAAACCTGTATATGACACTTATGGATACCCGTCACGCCTCTTGCGCGTTCGGTGCGGTTTATGTAACTAGTTTGCATAAACTAGCCGAAACGGGTCAAACCTTATCGTTTTTATCTCAAAATCCAGAATGTGTTTAAATTACCCATATTATACAAGTCTTCAAACTTGTCGGGTCTAAATCACATTCTATTCCGGTCTTCGCTTAATCGTGCGTTTGAACCGTATCTTTCCTTAAAACTAACCGGTCTAAGTTTAGGCTTAATTAAAGACCCGTTAGGATTCTAATAGGTTATTATAAACCTTCATTCCAGAATAGGAGACCCGGTAAAAGCTACACGCACTTGCTATTTGTGATTGATACTTGCAAAGGTAAATACTTTTAACTTATTTTCCCTATACGGGCTTGGGGTACGGTATATAAAATACCGCTTGGTCCGGCATTGAATCTTTAATCGATTAGAGGTTAAATGATTGATATGCTCCGTTTTGAAATGTTTTGTTTGCTTAAAGGCTTTGGGGGGTTAATGACCATGTCCCGGATATCCTTGGCATCATCTTACGAGATGGCCACGACCTGAGCACGGGGTGTAGGCGTACACCCGTCAGTGCATAAATAAATAATGTGGTGTGTCTATTGATCTTTAACCCGGTCTACGGATCGGGCTACTGAACACATAAGGAACATGTAATTCTTTTACAAGTATTATATTCAAATAATTATCCCAAGTTATAAAAAGTTTGTGCCACGTGCATTCAAATCAATTTTATTAAACTTTTCAAAATGAGTCGGTTGAATGTATTTACCAGTGTAAACTGACGTATTTTCCCAAAAAAAAATGTTAAGTGCAGGTACTACGCGAACTAGGCTGGCTTTCTCCTAGCGTCCACAATAAGTCTCGCAAGCTTGGATGTCAAAACTGTTGAACAATGTTTTCCTATTTATTTTTGATCCACCTGTGGATTATTTTCAACTGTTTGTGATACTTGATATTACAATTATATTCGGTTGAAATATATCTATCTTTTGTTTCCGCTGTGCATATTAAATATTGTGTTGTTTGACTGTAATGTTACCAACTATGTCACGATACTCCCCACCGGGCCCACCGGCAATACGTGGAAATATCGGGGTGTGACAGGTTAGTATCAGAGCCAACATTGAGTGAATTAAACACTAGCCTTTTGTGTTTAATCTCAATGACACAATTGCACATTCCTAAATTTTCGAGTCTAGACAAATAACATAGGACAAATTCTGTTTTGTTTTATTTGGTCTTTTATTTTATATATATTCTTGTTGTTATCTTTGTTTATATTGACAGGTTTAACAATGCCGCCAAGATTCAGAAGTGGAAGAAGAGGCAAGGGGCCAATCACCGCCCCCAACGATCACGAAGCCGGGCCTTCGCACCGGCGAGCTCCTTCTACTACTGCGAGTGCCGATCCGCAAGGAGCCTGGAGGACCTATACAGAGCCCGCTAGACGGTCTATCTCGCACAGCTCAACACCTCCCTATCGTCATTCCTTTGGGCCGCATTCGGAAAACGAGCCCGATAACCCACAGCCTTCATATATACCTCTCCAGCGATCCCTTTCGCACAATTCCTTTGGCAACCCCACTCCTATCTTTCAGGGCCAGTTCAACCCGGCAAACTATATTCAAGAACCAGTGGGTTTTAACCCATTGGGACCAGAGGACCACTTCTCAGAAGACAATGCAATGGACGTGGACGAGGACACGGATCCCGTCGAACCTGCAAGCGGTACCCCCAACCATCCCATCGAGATCTCTGACGGATCTTCCTTCCACGGATCACCCTACGGTGGTCCAGACAGTTACCAAGCGAGGTTTAACCAACATGAATGGTACTTCACACCTTCTCACCATTCATCACCTCACCAGCAGCAGCAGCAGCAGGATCCTTCTGGGGATTCGCATTTCGTGGCAGTCACGCCACCGCCTCCACCGCCACCAGTTCATCAAGCACCTCCAGAACCACCAAGGCGTAGGAGAACAGGCGCCAGAATATCTGCGCGAGGAGGGGATTTCCATTTTAGCACCCCTCGACACTCCAGTGGCAGTCACTATCCACCACTGCATGAAGACCCGCAAATGGGTGGGCCTTCAAACCCAATTCCTGAGGTGAATTCTGCACCAGTTTCACCACAGCCGCCACCATTTGGTTTTGATAACCCAATTCCTGTATACGCTGGTTCAACGACGTACAATCCGTTTGAGCAGCCGGCTCACACTCATTATAACTATGCTGAAGCCGACCCGTACCTAGTCGCGGAAAACTACAACGCCCTACATCCGGAAGGACCGTATGGAGCTCCTTGGGGAGTGGGATATCCAACTCATGGATATCAAGTACCTGCTTGACCACCGATTCGACAATAGTCGCAGCCACCACGATTTTCCCCATCGGAACAGGAGGAAATCCTCCAAAGACTAAGTCAGGTGGAGCACGAGTTCCAAAAAGAACGCAGGAACAACAGGGGTTTCCTCAAGGGCCTGGCAAGCTTGCTGAAGGGGAAGAAGAAAAGGGATCATTAAATCCCCATATGTATTGTTGTATTTCCCATTTCAATCAAGTCCCTGCGTGGACATTTATCTGTGTATTTAGTCCCTGCGTGGACTTGTCTTTTAGTCCCTGCGTGGACATCTGTTTAAGTAATTGGTCCCTGCGTGGACTTGTATTTTGGTTTGACCCCTGCGTGGCTGAATTGTTCTGTTAAAAGTCCCGTTTAGGGCGATGTGTACTCTTTTAAATGTTAATGGAATGTTAAGATTATAAATTTCATTTTGTCACTATATGCATAAATATATTATACATGAAATAAATAAATCAAAATCATTCCTTTTAAAATAATCTGCCTATTATATATTAAATAAGAATCTCAAAGGTATAACCTAGCTTACATGTCATTATAAGACTTGGCCAAGATGGTAAGACCTGTTTAAAAGATTCGGATCCCTGTTAACATATGAAAACATGTTAACGCTCCTGGCAGACGTGATTCGTTAAAATCACACACGTCATTCTTATATAAGGATTCTTCAAAAGATTCATAAACCTAACTTAATGATCTATAAACCATGGGTTTAAATCATCAATTAAGATGATCGTATGTTGACCATCCATTGGTAATATAGTGCCTACGGACCATACTCATTGTCATATAAGACAAAAGACAGTAGTAGTCTACGACTCCCTGTCAGAAAAAGGTAAAGAACTATGTTCAAACCTTCATGCCTTGATTCTCTGAAATCATGGCTTATAATTTAAAAATGTCCTTGTGACTAGGCCTTTTGTGCTACTAATAAATACTGTTATTGTTTTATAATTAGGATAAATTATAATAAAAATCCTAAATAAATGTGAGTAACAAATTAACCAAATATGGTCTATGTTTACCATGGTTAATGAATTGCCCAAAAAGGCAATTCCATAATAAACTCCCAAATAAATTATTGTCGATATCTTATGTAACAGTTCAAGATACATGGCGGACTCGGATGAAATCAACAGTCGGCCAAAAGAGAATAATGACACCACCAGGTTCAATGTGACTGGTGCTGAACTCCAAGCATTAATTGACAATGCGGTTACAAAAGCCTTGGATAGGCAGTATAGTGAGTCAAGCGGTACTCGAAGCAGAACCCAATCAGTACCCCATTCCAAGCCTAAGACTCATTCTGAGGCTCACAGCAAGCCACCCTCCAAGAAGGAAGAACCAAAGAAAGACGATGACGATCGTCACTCTTCAAACCAGCAAAGTGTCCCATCTCAAAGGATCGTGCTGAATCAAGGACCCCGTGATAAAGGTTGCTCCTACAAATACTTTGTGTCATGCAAACCCAGGGATTTCACTGGGGAAAAAGGGGCTATAGACTGCATGACATGGTTGGATGAGATGGACACAGTGGTTGATATCAGCGGGTGCGCTGATAGAGATGTAGTAAAGTTTGTGTCTCAATCATTCAAAGGTGAGGCCTTAGCCTGGTGGAGATCGTTGATTCAAGCTACTGGGAAGATTCCACTGTACAATATGACTTGGGAATAGTTTGTGTCTTTAATCAGGGAGAACTACTGTCCTCGGCATGAAGTAGAGAAGATTGAATCTGATTTCTTATCCTTGGTTATGAAGAATCTGGATTGCCAAGCTTACCTTACGAGCTTTAATACAATGTCAAGGTTGGTTCCTTATCTGGTGACCCCGGAACCCAAAAGAATAGCTCGTTTCATTGGGGGTTTAGCCCCAGAGATAAAGGCAAGTGTAAAAGCCTCTCGGCCAGCTACTTTCAGATCTGTAGCTGATATATCTTTGTCCCTCACACTGGACGCGGTCAGACAAAGATCGCTGAGGAACACGGATGCCGAGAAAAGGAAGCGTGAAGATGACAATTCACGACGGTCAGACAAGAAGCACCGGGGAAACAATGACCACAAGAAAGGGTCTGGTTCTAAGAAGGATGGGCATCAATCTGGAGATAAGCCCAAGTGTAAGATTTGTCAGAAGCACCACTTTGGGAGGTGCAGACTTGACTCAAAATCCCAATCTCAGCCAAGGCCTTGCGGGATTTGCAAATCTTTGGAGCATAAGACCCTAGAGTGCAAGAAACTGAAGGACGCAACGTGCTACAGTTGCAACGAAAAAGGGCACATTAAGACAAATTGCCCAAAATATGCAAAGAAAGTTGATGAAGGAAAGAAGACCAATGCTAGGGTCTTCAGGATGGATGCGAAGGAAGCTGTACAGGACGACAATGTGATCATAGGTACCTTCCTTATAAATGATGTTTATGCGAGAGTATTATTTGACTCAGGAGCTGATAAATCATTTGTAGATAATAAGTTTTGTGAGTTGTTGAAATTGCCAGTAAAAACCTTAAGTGTGAAGTATGAGGTGGAATTAGCTGATGGAACCATAGAAACCGTCTCAACTGTGTTAGATGGATGTGTCATATCCATTAGGAACCGCTCTTTTCCTTTGTCCCTACTTCCTTTGAAGTTAGCCGGTTTCGACATAGTTTTAGGCATGGACTGGTTATCTCATAACCAGGCCCAGATTGTCTGCAATAAGAAGCAAGTGGTGATCAAGACTCCGTCTGGCGAATCACTTACCATTCAGGGAGATACCCAGTATGGACTACCTGAGCAAGTGATTATGCTCAAGGCCTCTAAGTGTTTGAAGAAAGGTTGTGTCATCTACATGGCACAGGTGACTATTGATGAGCCGAAACCTAAAATGGAAGATATCCCCGTCATTTCTGAATACCCTGAAGTTTTTCCTGAAGAACTACCTGGTTTACCACCAGATAGACAAGTAGAATTCAGAATTGACATCATCCCTGGAGCAGCACCTTTTGCTAGAGCGCCTTATAGGTTGGCACCTACCGAGATGAAGGAATTGAGAACACAGCTAGATGAATTGCTAGCCAAAGGTTTCATTAGACCTAGTTCGTCTCCTTAGGGAGCACCAATCTTATTTCTCAAGAAGAAGGATGGATCGATGCGTCTGTGCATCGATTACCGTGAGCTTAATAAGGTCACTATCAAGAATAGGTGTCCATTGCCCAGGATCGACGATCTGTTCGATCAATTGCAAGGGGCAAGCTACTTCTCTAAGGTCGATCTGAGGTCAGGCTATCATCAATTGAAGGTTAAGGATGAAGATGTGCACAAGACTGCATTTAGGACTCGTTATGGTCATTACGAGTTCCTAGTGATGCCTTTTGGGCTCACTAATGCACCTGCCGCATTCATGGATCTCATGAATCGCGTCTGCAAGCCCTACTTGGACAAATTTGTCATCGTCTTCATTGACGACATCCTCATCTACTCGAAGAACCAAGCTGATCATGAGAAGCATCTTCGATGTATTCTTTCACTACTTCAACAGGAGAAGCTTTACGCCAAATTTTCGAAGTGTGAATTCTGGCTTCGAGAAGTCCAATTCCTTGGACATGTGGTTAGTGAGCGTGGTATCCAAGTGGATCCCGCTAAGGTTGAAGCTGTCATGAATTGGCAAGAGCCGAAGACGCCCACAGAAATTCGCAGTTTCTTGGGATTGGCAGGATATTATAGGCGTTTCATTGAGAATTTTTCAAGGATTGCTGCACCCCTAACCTCTTTGACTAGGAAGAAAATAAAGTTCGATTGGGGCCCTAAGCAGCAAGAATCCTTTGATATCCTTAAACAGAAGCTAAGCAATGCACCTGTGTTGACATTGCCTGATGGAATAGAAGAGTTTGTGGTATATTGTGATGCATCACACACCGGGATGGGATGTGTGCTTATGCAGAAAGGCAAAGTTATTGCCTATGCTTCACATCAGTTAAAGGTGCCTGAAAAGAATTACACCACCCATGACTTGGAGTTGGGTGCCGTTGTATTTGCACTAAAGCTATGGAGGCACTATTTATATGGTATCAAGTGTCTGATCTATTCTGATCACAAGAGCCTCCAGCACCTGTTTAACCAAAAGGATTTGAACATGAGGCAGCGACGATGGATGGAAACTTTGAATGATTATGATTGTGAGATAAGATACCATCCGGGCAAGGCGAATGTAGTCGCCGATGCCTTGAGTCGAAAGGAAAGGGTGAAACCCATAAGAATCAATGCCAAGAGCATTGAGATAAAGAATGGGTTGAACGAAAGGTTGTTAGCTGCACAGAAGGAAGCTGTGTTAGAAGCTAACTATCCTAATGAAAAGCTAGGAGTAACTGAAGAACAGTTATCCTATGGCAAGGACGGAATTTTGAGGTTAAATGGACGAATATGGGTTCCAATTTATGGGGGACTTCGAGATGTTATCCTCCAGGAAGCCCACAGTTCTAAATACTCCGTTCATCCTGGAGCTGATAAGATGTACCAGGATCTAAAGGCAAACTATTGGTGGATAGGCTTGAAGAAGTCTGTAGCTGCCTATGTAGCTAAATGCTTGACGTGTGCGCAAGTCAAAGCAAAACATCAGAAGCCGTCAGGTTTGCTACAACAGCCTGAACTTCCCACGTGGAAGTGGGAAATGGTGACGATGGATTTCATCACCAAGTTGCCAAAAACAAGGAAAGGAAATTATACGATATGGGTGATAGTAGATAGACTGACTAAGTCAGCACATTTCCTACCCATCAAGGAGACCTATAGCTCCGACATGCTAGCCCAATTGTACATGGATAAGATTGTATCTCTACATGGCGTACCAGTGTCTATTATCTCGGACAGGGATACTAGATACACATCTCATTTTTGGAAAAGTTTCCAACAATCTTTGGGCACGCGCTTAAATTTCAGTACGGCTTACCATCCTCAGACGGACGGACAGAGTGAGCGTACAATCCAAACGTTGGAGGACATGCTTCGTGCATGTGTGATCGACTTAGGTGGTAGTTGGGATAACCACCTGCCATTAATCAAGTTCTCATATAACAATAGCTACCATTCGAGCATTAAAGCTGCACCTTTCGAGGCCTTGTACGGCAGAAAGTGTAGAACGCCCGTTTGTTGGGCGGAAGTTGGAGATGTCCAACTGACAGGACCGGAAATAGTCTTTAAAACGACGGACAAGATTGTCCAGATTCGTGACCGCCTGAAAGCTGCCAGGGATAGGCAGAAAAGCTACGCAGATCTAAAGCGTAAACCTCTGAAATTCGAGGTAGGCGACAAAGTGTTGCTTAAAGTATCACCCTGGAAGGGAGTGATGCGATTTGGTAAGAAAGGTAAGTTAAGCCCGAGATACATAGGACCATTCGAGGTCATAGAATGTGTCAGATCAGTTGCTTATAAGCTAAAATTACCTGAAGAGCTTAGTGGTATTCACAATGTATTCTACATCTGCAATCTGAAGAAGTGTTTCGCTGATGAATCACTAGTCATACCACATACAGATGTGCACATAGAAGAGAGCTTGAAGTTTGTTGAAAAACCTGTGTCGATCGAGGATCGACAGGTTAAGAAGCTTCGAAGGAAGCATGTACCGATCGTAAAGGTTAAATGGGATGCCCGTAGAGGTCCCGAATACACGTGGGAGGTAGAGTCCATAATGAAAGAAAAGTACCCTCATTTGTTTCAGTAAATCTCGAGGTCAAGATTTCTTTTAAGGGGTTGAGGATGTAACACCTCAAAAATTCACATCCTATAATGTATTGACACATGTCATAAGCTTGAATGGGTGAAAGAATACTCTAAAAGGACTAAAAGTTGACAAACATGGAAAGTATGTGAATATAGAGGTTCAAAATGTCAACAATGGATAAATATATTTTTAAATAGCCCTGCAAAATGTTTATACCCTCAAACGAATAAATCATGGATCATACGAAGCTAAATATGAAAGAAAGTGAGAGATTACAAACTACAGGGGTTAAATGTGTCAACATGTTTAAAGTATACCTCTGAGTGACCTTTTAGCAAACCCGAAACTTTGTAATGGTAAATTATACTCACTAGAATGTGGGATAAAAATTTCATAAAGTTTCGTTATCGTATGAGAAAGTTATGATAAAATTTGTACACGAGGGGTTAAAGCGTCAACGTTGAAAATTTTGACCTTTCGGGTAAACATAAAGTGACCAAGGACTTAACAAAGTGGGTATAAGTCTTGAAGCCCTTATAAGTAAATTTGAAGGGCTCCTAATGCAAGAAATAAAGGGGAATGACCTTTCGAAGGACCAAGAGCCAATGATAAAATAACTAGAAACTTTTTAACCTGACAACAGGCCTCAGGCGGGCCGCGTAAGGCTTGACAGAACCTTACGCGGGCTGCGTGCGATCCCCAGATACAGAAAATACAGGCAGCAGCCTGTTCAACCTTGTAACCGACTTAAAACAGATATTTTCCACTCCATGGGCGACCCCTACATGCTTTTAGACCTTAGGGACACATGTTGATGAACAGGGAACAATAATAGAGTGGTTTGTCATGATCATAATGGATCAAAATCAGTATAAAAAGGCCCTTATGTTGCAACTTTGTGATCATTCATTCCATCTGCAATTCTGGAACTCCCTGGAGCATAAGATCAGTCTCTAAACATCCCTGGTCGTGCATTAGACTTTGGTAAGTACCCTTGACCTTCCTTGATTGAGTTTTACTTAGTTATTAGCTTAAAAGTCAAACCGTCGTAATTAACGTTTGACTTAGCGATTAATCATTAATGGTCCAGTGATTAGTCAAATGGAAGGTAGTTATAAGTTGGTAATTATGTGGGCAATAAACCCTTAAAAAGGGCACCATCTGATTCCCGCTCTAACTAGATCAAATGTCGGGTCAAAGTTTGTATTAAAAAGTCAACAGAAACTTAATTTGCGAATTAACATGTAATTAGCAATGTAGAAGGCATGTAACCTATTTTACCACTCATATAACTCAGTAATAAATGTAAGAACATGTCTAAGCATGTTCGACCCGACAATTTTCTGTTTAGACCCGGTTCGGAACCGAAAGTCGCAAAACTTTGACTTTTGCTTTGACTTCAGTTCTGACCCGATTTAGTATGATTTGGAAATTCCTTAGAGCTTCCTTAGGACCAGGTTACATGTTGGTATAACCCTCTGTGGTTGGTTCGTTGATTGTCCGTTTCGTTTACACGTTTCCGTTAATTGCTTAATGTTGACCATAATGCCCTTTTGACCATAAAACGAGAATTTTGGAAATATGAAAGGACAATAATCTTTGCTACTGATTTATAAACTCGTCCCTAAAATTTCACATCAGTTGGAGGTCTAGATTAGGAGTTATGCTCAATAGCGTAATTAGAAAGCTTTTTGTTAATTAAACGGCGCAATTAGCATAAAGCCTATCTAAACCAAATTTTTGACACCAAACCTTTTACCCACTGATGTAATATAATATTTTGGGATTTTTGAAGATTTTTAATTATTTTTAACCTGCTCATAACCTAAGGTTATGGCCTTGATTCGGTAAATACCGATTATACCCTTTTTGTTTATAAAATGAGTCCTACATAGTATTTTGACATCAATCCAATTGCTACTGATTTAACATAATAAATAAAGTATTTTGAACTTTATAACCTGATCAGAAAACTCAGATTTCCTGTATAACCCGGAAATCGCTTAAAACGGCTTTTTAAGCGTATTAAACACCTAGTATGGGTTTAGAACCATTTTGTCATATAAGACTTATCACCAACTGATATAACCTGATAAATTAAGTTGTTTTACTGATTTATTCAGACCCGAATCTCATAATTTCATTTAATCTCTTTTATAATCTTTAAAATGACCAAAATACCCCTTCGGGGCTTATATTTAGATTAAACTCGTTTTGGGCATAATGGAAGGTATCCTACTGATATCCCAACATATTTAAGACATATTAACTTTGGAAACCTGTATATGACCATTATGGATACCCGTCACGCCTCTTGCGCGTTCGGTGCGGTTTATGTAACTAGTTTGCATAAACTAGCCGAAACGGGTCAAACCTTATCGTTTTTATCTCAAAATCCAGAATGTGTTTAAATTACCCATATTATACAAGTCTTCAAAATTGTCGGGTCTAAATCACATTCTATTCCGGTCTTCGCTTAATCGTGCGTTTGAACCGTATCTTTCCTTAAAACTAACCGGTCTAAGTTTAGGCTTAATTAAAGACCCGTTAGGATTCTAATAGGTTATTATAAACCTTCGTTCCAGAATAGGAGACCCGGTAAAAGCTACACGTACTTGCTATTTGTGATTGATACTTGCAAAGGTAAATACTTTTAACTTATTTTCTCTATACGGGCTTGGGGTACGGTATATAAAATACCGCTTAGTCCGGCATTGAATCTTTAATCGATTAGAGGTTAAATCATTGATATGCTCCATTTTGAAATGTTTTGTTTGGTTAAAGAATTTGGGGGGTTAATGACCATGTCTCGGATATCCTTGGCATCATCTTACGAGATAGCCACGACCTGAGCACGGGGTGTAGGCGTACACCCGTCAATGCATAAATAAATAATGTGGTGTGTCTATTGATCTTTAACCCGGTCTACGGATCGGGCTACTGAACGCATAAGGAACATGTAATTCTTTTACAAGTATTATATTCAAATAATTATCCCAAGTTATAAAAAGTTTGTGCCACGTGCATTCAAATCAATTTTATTAAACTTTTCAAAATGAGTCGGTTGAATGTATTTACCAGTGTAAACTGACGTATTTTCCCAAAAAAAGGTTAAGTGCAGGTACTACGCGAACTAGGCTGGCTTTCTCCTAGCGTCCACAATAAGTCTCGCAAGCTTGGATGTCAAAACTGTTGAACAATGTTTTCCTATTTATTTTTGATCCACCTGTGGATTATTTTCAATTCTTTTTTATACTTGATATTACAATTATATTCGGTTGAAATATATCTATCTTTTGCTTCCGCTGTGCATATTAAATATTGTGTTGTTTGACTGTAATGTTACCAACTACGTCACGATACTCCCCACCGGGCCCACCGGCAATACGTGGAAATATAGGGGTGTGACAAGTTATTGATGTCATTAATACATACCCAATTAAAAAGTTACCAAAGCTGGAAATCAAAAGTCATACATAAATGATTTGTCTTCACCAAGTGATGTAAGAGGTTAGCCAAGCATGGCCTTTGTTTAACAAAAAACCTCTTAGGATCAATCTTGCATCCCAAGACTACTACACACTCTTAGGATGGATGATGGATGAATGTGATGGATGATGGTGGTATTGTGGTGGTGCAGTGGTGGCAGGTGTGAGAGAAGTGGTTTGCCAAGGAATGAGTTGCAAGTGAACCAATCACCTCTATTTATAGCTGAAAACAATGGGTTTACACGGCTCTGTGCCTGGTAGGAACGGCCCTGTGACCTTCTCCTTCTCTGTCTTCATTTAATGCACTTGTAAGTCCAGATGCTCACACGGCCCTATGTGTCAATGGCATGGCCCCGTGGTCCTTGTACTTACTATACGATCCAAGATTTGCAAATCTGAGAGTTGACCATGGCCCGTGTCTATGAAACACAGCCCCATATCTCTTGTCTGCTTCTGCTTGTCTTTTTCTTCAGGGAATCTTTAGTGGGGCACGACCCTGTGGTTGGCTTCTGGTTAGTAGTTTTTGGTCTTGGGGTGAAGCTCGGAGGGTCGGTATAGTGTATCCATTTCCCTTCTTTCGTATTTACGTTGGTTTTCACCGTTAATTTGTTCCTTTTGTACATTTAACTTTTTCCAACATTAGTACTAAAAAGGGTTGTTTTTATACCTTATTTGATATAATTTATATATTGCATTTGGTGCATATCAGATATCCATTAGTTAGCTATCTTAGGAACTAGAGCTAGCTTGTATTTTTATCTTCCTTTTTATTTTTATTTTCTAAGTTGTAATGGATGGATTAATGGAATGAAACTTGGTGTTTTTAATTTGCGGGATGAAAAATAGGTAAAGGACGTTGAAAGAGAACCCCATGCACGTAAACAGGTGACTCTCGACGCAAAATCTTCAAAATAGTAAGTGCAGCACGGTGCCGTGTAAGGTGAGCACTCCCCCGTGCCTCAAGTCCGCAGAAAATAATTTTGTTTCTAGGAGTGTTACACGGGGTCGTGCCTCTTAAACACGCCCCCCCTGTCTGTCTTTTGGAAAATTTTCGTTACTGGCACTTTTTACACGGGGCCGTGGCTGCCAAGCATGCCCCCGTGTCTGCCTTCTGGAAATTTTCACAGAAGTCATTATACTAGCACTTTTTACACGGGGACGTGTCCCCCAAACATGCCCTCATGTCCAGTATCTGAGTTTTGAAAAATTTGTGGTTTTAAACCCACATTTTGGACACGTGGAGGACAATGTGTAATTTAAGTGTGTGTGTGTGGGGGGAGGGGGGCTTGAATTTGTTTGTCCTAAAACAAGCCTTACAAAAAACTCTACTTGAAACCGCTAAAACACCCCAAATCTGTTTCAAAGTATTTTTTTAAATTCGAGATTTTACAAGTTTACAACCAATAGCCGTGATAAAAAGAACCATATAAGAAAATTTTATAAAAAGGCATGACAATCTTTTTAAAATTTGATTGCATATATATTTTTACATTTTTACCCTTTTCCCATAAATTGTGAGTTTTGAGCCTTTACTGAGCATTCAATATCATATCTTTACTAAATGCTCACTTTTCATTTCTTGTGTGAATAGCCCGTACGGTTCTTACATATCTAGAACTTGACAAAACAATACATTTCCGGTCCTTACCGACTAATACAAGTAAGTAAATGATTGAGGCATTAGGACTATAAACACTTTTTCTTTTTCATCCTTATTTTCTTTTTATCTTCCCACCAAAAACAAAAATTTCCCTTAATTAACCTTTTTGAGCCTAAACCTTTCGTTTCAAAACCCGCAAAATACAATTTTTCACAAATCACCCATCACCCAAACCTTTTTATTTTTACACCCCTTTATTTTAGTAAAATTCGTTTCTTTTGAAATATGCAAAAATATCTGACTTAGTTATCTTGCGATTATTTATTTTAAAAAAATCTCTCTAGTTGCTTAAAATAAAATAAGCAAATCTATTGCTTATAAACTTTTAGTTTTTATCTAAGTCAAAAATAATTTTTTTCAAAAGAAAACCGACATTTTACGATTTTAGCCACTTTCCAAATAAAACTACCCTACGCATAGCCAAAACCTACAGTTAAAATTCCTCTTGATATTTACAAAGATTATGTCAAAAAGGAGGAGGTTTGATTAATTGTCAAGCATGTGGAACGAGTAAGTTCCATACCGGGATCGAGCGTTTCACTTATACATTTTAGGCCGAGTGTTAAGTGATCACTTGTGAGGTGTGTGAATCTGTATATAGCTAAATGATACTTAGGCATGTTATGCCTAAAAATATTTATTTTTCTTAAAAAGAAATCTAAATAAATCATGTTGAATATGATTGTAAATAAAATAAAAAAAAGAATAAAAAACAACTTGGATTCCCGACACTCTACAACAAGACCCAAAAACTTCTTCTCTACCAATTCCATTTAGGTGTGTAAGCAATATTAAAAAGTTTTGCTTGATGACAAGTGTGGAGGTATTTGATATGCACCAAATGCAATATATAAATTATATCAAATAAGTTGTAAAACAACCCTTTTTAAGTACTAATTTTGGAAAAAAAAAAAAAAGTGTGTTTCTTTGTATACGTTTGATTTTTAGGATTAAAAGAGCTTAATTGTACAAAAGGAACAAATTGACGGAAAAAACCAACACATATACAAAAGAAGGAAAGTTGACACATCATACTGACCCTCCAAGCTTCACCCCAAGACCAAAAACAACGAATCAAAGACAAGCACGGGGTCATGCCATCAAGGCATGGGGTCGTGCCCCACTCAATATTCCAGAAAGAAAAAGACAAACAGAAGTAGGCAAGAGACACGGGGCCGTGTCCTATGGACACGGGCCGTGGTCAACTTCCAGATTCGCAAATCTTGGATAGTACAGCAAGTATAATGGCTACGGGGTCGTGCAAGC
Organism: Helianthus tuberosus; assembly: GCA_030545235.1. NCBI lineage: Eukaryota > Viridiplantae > Streptophyta > Magnoliopsida > Asterales > Asteraceae > Helianthus > Helianthus tuberosus. The sequence continues at coordinate 98,177,119 of CM060393.1, read as the reverse complement.
ATCCAGACTGACACAGCTCATTAAATGAAGACAGAGAAGAAGGAGGCACGTGGTCGTGCCCACCGGGCACGGGGCCGTGTAAAGCTTCTGTTTCCAACTATAAATAGGGGTGCTTGGTTCAATTGCAACCCATCCCTTGGCAAACACTTCTATCACACCTGCCACCACTCCACCACCACAATACCACCATCATCCACCACTTTCATCCATCGTCCATTTTTAGAGTGTGTAGTAGTCTCGGGATCCATGATTGATCGTAAGAGTTTTTGTCAAACAAATGCTATGCTTGGCTAATCTTTTACATCACTTGGTGAAGACAAGTCATTTATGTATTACTTTTGATTTCCAAGCTTTGGTTAACTTTTTAATTGTGTTTATATTAATGACTTTAATATCTAGTTTTTTTTTTTTATATTGAAAGTGAACTTTATTCTATCATCTCTTCATGTTTTAAGGATTCACTCAACCGTGTCTTTACAGTCTATATAAAGCGCGTTAACTGTCTGGAAGGGGGTTAGAAGGGTGGTTTGCATAAAGTTCTTGCCTCGTTCAGTGTATAGATCCTGCGAGGACTTGATTCAAGCTTATTGGGACTTCCTTTGAGGCAGATAGCATCAAATCGGGGGAAGTAAGAACGACTTGCATCCCTTATAAATAAACTACTATTAAAACTTTAAACCGGCCTTGCGGGACTGTATACTTGCTGACTCAGACCAATATAGTTGAGGGTAGCGTTGCCTCCTAAAGAGGGACCTGCCAGATTTTGCATTAAGAACTTACTTAATTATCTTTCATTATTCTGGCCTTGCGGGACTTTATCCCTGCTGACTCAGACCAATATGGCCGAGGGTAGCGTTGCCTCCAAAAGAAGGACATGCCACTATAACCAAGATAATCTCTTAAAAAACGCAAAGTGCGGAAATCATCAAAGGATACATAAAAGATGAGTCGGAACCAAGTGATTCTATCTTGTCTATTTGTTTCTTTTATTTCTTTAGTTTCTTTCTTTATTTTACTTATTAAAAATCTTTTCTCAAAATTTGGTTAGATTAGACATTGACGATATTCCGGTATTAAAAGCTCTGGTGTCCTTGGACGAGCTCGGTATCTTACCATCACTATACTACACCAACGATGGGTGCACTTGCCCTAAGTGTGTTGTAGAGAGTGATAGTGTTATATCATGTTTTATAAATTTAAAGCTTGATAAACGAGTAAAAAGTACAAAAAATATATAAAAGATATACACACCCTCACTTACGTCACATACCCGTTGGGAGAGTGTCCCTTATTGTCTCTAAATTATTATACCTTTCTATCGATATAAACTCCTTTTTTTGCCATATTTTTCCGGTCTCTGTATTGCTTCATGTAGACCAACTGGATGCCACTCTTCAGCTAACTACATTCGCAATCCAGCTCAATTTCCTCAAAATTGAAGCGTTGCTAGGAATTAAATAAAAGTTAGTTAGTCAACTAAAAAAGAATCATAAACAGAGAACATATAAAATATATTTAAACTAAACATTTCCCTTAAGTTGTAGTTCCAGGGCATTCTTTTCAGGAGCAGAACCATTACTGTAAGAGTACTAATCAAAAGCAAGGTGTTCCCACATATAAATCGCCACCTCTTGACCGAACATATCACAAGCTTCACCGATTGGGGTATAAGTCGCGTCTATATCCAAAGGGATTGAAACAAGCCCTCCGTTTTATTCGTGTGAAAAAGTTTTTTTTTACTTTTAGCTTTTCCTCTCGTTTACTTCCGTGGGACAACTGCAAATTTAATAAAAGGTTACTTAGTGATTGTTGGGTTATATAAGATCTGTTTACGATGAAAGCCAAAACCCAAGGGAAACCATCTCAATGCCTGATGGAATAAGTTAGAATATAATTCAATGTCCAGAAGTTTCCTCTCTTAAAAGTTATCCAAACAAGCACCTAAACTATTGGAACAAAGAATTATTGTCCTAAAGATACAAGACAACAGGTATAAGTTCTTGAATGAAATGTTTTGAGTCAGCTAGTCAATATTCAAAGTCAACACAATGAAGACTCGAGATCAGAAGGCCAAGTTAACAAGTCAAAGAAAGACCAAAAGTATTGGATCCACCAGTAGTTTTGGAATCCCAGTTGTTTACGTGCAATGTTACAGCAGTTGTGTTTTGGTTGTTTATTTACTAACTTTCCAACATTTTTGCGCAACTGCTGGCAGTTACAATATTTAATGGGTGGTTTTGGGCCGCTTTCATGGTGATGTCACCAACAGTTCTCTCTTCTATAAATAGTTCACTGTGTAATTTGTAAATGTAACTCTAAGAGCTGAAAAGCAAAGAACTTATAGAGAAAGTTTGCCTGGTGAAGGAGAGTACTATTGTACATTTGATTGTAATCTGACATATAAATAATATATGAATCCTTTAACATATAAATAGTTCAGGGGTGATCCTTGGTTCATTGGTGGGAAAGATCTCAGTTCTTGAGTATCTTGCATGTTCATCATCCAGCTCCTCGATTATCATAGGTTTTTTGTGGGCATTACTTTCTTGTTTTGTAGTTAAATGGTTAACTTTTGAGGACTAGGGTGTGGTTACTTGACTTTTCTCAGAACCATGGCTTTTTTTCAGAGAATTGGGGTGGTTTAGGTAGATCATCCATGGTGTTCTTGTTTTTCAGTGAGGGTTCACACGTAAAAGGGTTCCATACTTATGATGGAAACATTCTACGAGATAGAAAGTTCCACGGATGGCGCCAATGTTGAATCTAAGACCAACAGCCTGACGTGTCCACTGACTAGGATCCACTCTGACGACCAGAACTATCTACAAAAACGAACACCATTAGCCTCGTCACAGTGAGCCCCGGGAGGGGGGGGGGTCCATGACCAAGCTTTGGTATGAGATTAAGCGACCATTTCAGAGGGCAAAAGACAGATTAATGTCACCAATAAATTGGCTGAAAGTATTCAGTGTATTGTATGTAACTCTAGTAACTCGGGGCATTTATGTGTGTATTCTCAGCTTGAATTCAAGATACCTTTTTTTAGAAAACTTTCCTCGTTTATATGGGTTGTTGCCCAAGGGAAGTCCTTTTTGGAAGAGGACTAGAAGAAGGTTCCTTAAGGAATAGTCTTGTCTGGACAATAGTACCATTCATGTTATCACACCCCAACCGATGGCGGAAACATCGGAGTGAGACGAAAACGATATTGCTCGAGACTTCATAACATGCTAAGGTGACAATATTTAAATAAACAAATTTCATTTCATACTAAAAGGATTACATTGTCTTGAAATGGGAAGTACAACATTTGCAACTTAATCAATTACAATAACAGAATTACAAATAAGAATTTAAGTGCGTTTGAAAATCCATCCTAAATAGATTTCTTCAAGCGTCAACATACGTTTCATGCAACATGTATTAAAATAAAATCAACAAAAAGTTGGTGAGTATACAAGTTTGAATACATAGCATAGGCATAAAAGATTGTCTTAAATCCAACATGGCATTTTGTATACTAAGTTGAAGCTAGCATGCATAAATAGGCCAAACCCGAGTGTCCACTAGAATATTTTGCATCCCTCGTCAATGACGTGAACGAGGCCGTAAAGTATAATGTGCGTCCCTTGAAACCGAAGTGATCGAGACCATAAAGTATAATAACTTAACAATACCCCGACGGGCAGTGTGCTACTCCTATAGCATTATAATTGTTAAGGTGGGCTAGCTAAGTTAATGACAAACAGAGTGCATGAAAGTATTCTAGCATAAACAACCAAAGCATAACAAATAGCATGTTTGGTGGATTGAGTGATTGAATATGTTTGATTGTGTGAATTGTGTATTTTTTAAAGGTTATACACGTTACACCCAAAAGTACGCTAAAGCGTAAAAAGGGTCAAGTATACTCACGGTTTGCGTAGTAAGTCCTGCGTATGTGAGTTGGTGTGTTGAGTGTCTAGGGAGACCGCCGAGTTATCCTACAAGGCTTGCTTTTGAACTTCTGATTACAAGGTTTGCGTAGTAAGTCCTACAAGGCTTGTTGTTGAGTGTCAAGGTGTTAACTGATCAATAGTTCCACCTAATCCTTCATTAGAAGTATTTGCTTCTAATAAGGCTTGCTTTTGAACTTCTAGCAGTTTCTCATTCAAACTGGTTCTAAGTTCAATTCTTTTAGCATGAATCCTAATTGGTTTGATCCTTTCCTTACGGCTCAAGGCGTCAGCAATGACATTTACCTTGCTCGGATGATAACGAATCTCACATTCGTAATTATTCAATATTTCCATCCAACGGCGTTGTCGCATATTGAAATCCTTTTGATTAAATATGTTTTGGAGGCTTTTATGATCGGTGTATATAACACATTTCGTACCATATAGGTAATGTCTCCATAATTTTATTGTGAATACAATGGCACCCAATTCTAGATCATGGGTGGTGTAATTCTTTTCATTCACCTTAAGTTGACGTGATGTGTAGGCAATCACATTGCCTCTTTGCATCAGTGCACACCCTAATCCTGTGTGTGAAGCATCATAGTAGACTACGAAGTCTTCAATTCCATCGGGTAATGATAATACCGGGGCATTACTAGGTTTATGTTTAAGAATCTCGAAGGATTCTTTCTGTTTCGGCCCCAGTCAACCTTAGCATTCTTACGTGTCAATGTCGTTAGCGGAGTGACTATTCTCGAGAAGTTCTCAATAAAACTCCTATAATAACCTTCCAATCCCAAAAATCTACGGATTTCAGAAGGAGTCTTGGGTGCTTCCCAATTCATGAACGTTTCTATCTTGGCTGGATCCACTTGGATTCCTCATTCACTAATCACATGTCCTAAGAATTGGACCTCTCTAAGCCAAAACTCACACTTAGAGAACTTTGCATAAAGCTTCTCTTGCTTTAGCAAATCAATAATACATCTAAGATGTTTTTCGTGATCGTTCTTATTACGGGAATAGATAAGTATGTCGTCTATTAAGACAATGAAAAACTTATCCAAATAAGGTTTGAAGACTCTATTCATGAGATCCATGAAAGCTACTGGAGCATTAGTGAGTCCAAATGGCATAACAAGGAACTCATAATGTCCGTATCTGGTTCTAAAGGCAGTTTTAGGAACATCTTCACTTCTAACCTTCAGTTGACGATAACCAGATTGAAGATCAATCTTCGAAAAGAAACTTGCTCCTTGCAGTTGATCAAACAAGTCATCAATTCTAGGCAAGGGGTAATGATTTTTTATCGTTATCTTATTCAGCTCACGGTAATCAATGCACATCCACATTGAACCGTCTTTCTTTTTAACTAATATAATAGGAGCTCCCTAAGGGGATGAACTAGGTTGTATGAAACCTTTCTCCAGAAGTTCTTTAAGTTGCGTATTTAGTTCCTTCATCTTAGTTGGCGCCAATCAGTATGGGGCTCTAGCTATTGGTGCTGACCCAGGCAATATGTCGATTCTAAAATCGACTTTCCTCTCTGGGAGTAATCCAGGTAAATCTTCAGGGAATACCTCAGGAAATTCATAAATGAATGGTATATCTTCTATCCTAGGTTTTGGTGTATCTACCATCATTTGTGCCATGTAGATGACACATCCTCTCTTCAGGCACTTGGATGCTTTAAGTAAGGATGCATTCTCAGGAAATCTGTAAAGTCGATCTCCATGAATGCTAAGCATCTCGCCAGATGGGGATTTGATTTCAGTTATCTTTTTGTCGCATGCAATGCGGGCCTAGTTATGGGATAACCAGTCCATGCCTAAGACTATGTCAAATCCCGCAAGAGTCATGGGTGAAAGGTTTATTGGAATAGAATGATTCTTAATGGATATATCGCAGCCTTCAAGAATCTTAGAAGCTAATCTATTGTACCATCTGTCATTTCTACTTCATAAGAGTGTTCGAATGTTCTTATGGGTAAGTTTAATAGTTCACTAAACTTATGATCTACAAAACATTTATTTGCTCCAGAATCAAATAAGACACGTGCATAAATGTTATTAATAAGAAACGTACCCGTTATAAGATTTGGTCTTTCACTCCTTTGTGGTCAACTAGAAAACTCTGGCATTCGATTTCTTTGCTTCCCCAGGTTTAGTATTTCCATAAGTTATACGCTTGGGACAACTGGTCCTTATGTGGCCTTTATCGCCACATCCATAACAAATAGCATTCTTTAAATCCTTATACTCATGGGTCTTGTGGCCAGTTCTTTTGCATATGCCACATTATTTCGGTTGTTGATATGTCCGACATTGTCCCCAGTGTCGTCTACCACAAGTTTTGCAGTCTGGTCTGTCATCATTTAACCTTTGTTAGTTCTTATTGGAACCAAGCTTCCCTTTCTTTGAGCCTTAGAAGCAGTTATCTTCACGCTTCCTCTTCTCGTCAATCTCAGCCTTGATTGAACTCAATCTCACTTCATCTTGGGTAAGTGAGAGAGATAGATCCACTGCGGACCTCAAAGTAGTGGGTTTGGAGGCCTTCACCATCACTTTAATCTCAGGTGCCAAACCAGCGATGAAACGCGCAATGCGTTTAGGTTCAGGGGTAATCAGGTGTGGAACTAATCATGACATAGAGTTATAGTCGGAAACATACTTCCAACAATCCATGTTCCTTATGGTGAGAGTCAAGAAATCAGACTCCACCTTCTCAACCTCATCTGGGGGCAGTAAGTTTCCTTGATTAGGTCCACAAACTTAGACCAACCCATACTATACAGGTTCGTGTTGACTAAACCATGGCCTTCCACCATGTCAAAGCATCGTCCTTAAAGGACTAGGACACATACTTTATAATATCCTTCTCAGCACAACCGTTGATGTCAACCACGGTTTCTATTTCATCCAGCCACGTTATCGCATCTATAGCTCTTTTCTCCCCCATAAAGTCACGAGGCTTGCAAGAGACAAAGTATTTGTAAGAACACCCTTCTTTAGTATTTCGGGGCTCCTTCTTGGCAACACATTTCGATTCACTCCTCACACTCGAGGAATAATGTGAACTCTGAGTTTTATGTGTGAAAGATGGAGGGATAGATGGGGATTTAGAATGTATTAGACCTGGCCCTTTGAAATTTGCCAGTAAATCGGCCATTGCCTTTCTGATTTCCGCAACAATCAGGGATCGAAGGTTATTTCCCTCGTCCTCGCAGTAGACATGCTCCACATTGTCATATCTATTATCGGCACCACCAGAATTTCGGCTTGCCATTATATCAGTATTTGGGCTACAGGTCAACAACAATAATTTATTGCTCAAGGCCAGTCATTTGAATATATATCAAATGAGGAATAGATATTGGATTTTGCCTAGATGGTTTGATTTTTCATAAAAGATAATATTAGTCGAGGTCTCATTTGACCTCAAGGGCTATAAGGCTTGGAGATATCTCCTCCACCTTTTCGGTCGGTGTGCACCACATTGTCACAACCGCCATTAATAATTTCCAATAATGTAGGCTTGCCATATAATTTTGGCTTCAAACGATCAAAGAAAATTTATCGATTTGTGGTACATCGATTAAAAATCGAATTTAAACATCGAAATGAATATTTGAACATTGTGAAGAAGTTTTAAAAGAAAATCAAAATTTCATAAAACAAATTACAATACATGTCCAAAGATGGACTTTTGGAAGGAGATCATAATGCAATGTCAATATAGGACTTTTGGAAATATAAATTACAATGAAAAATAAAATTAAATGCTTCAGTCGTCTCACCTTCTTTTCACTATGTTGGAGAGTTTCTTGAATATCTTGCTCTTCCTTCGTTCATTCTTTTCTGCTTGTCTTTGGATTTGTTCTGCTCGTTCCAACACTTGATTAATAACTTCAATTGGTAATTGTTATTGAAGTGGTTGTGGTTGCGGTTGCGGAACAGTTGGGTATGAATATCTGGGGTTTGGATATCCCGGGTTTTGCTAAGTGGGAGGAAATGGAGGTGGGTATAAATCATTTTGAATGACCGCCTGTAAATAAGGGTCATAAGTTGGGGCCGAATAGTTATAATCGGTAGTGGTTGCATTACAAGAAGTATTATATCCGTTCGTATCCAGATATGTGGGAATGGGGTTATCATAACCCGTAGGTGGTGGTTGAGGTAACTCAACAATAGGAGCAGGTTTGGAGGGTCCACCCATATGGGGGTCCTCTTGTATGGTTGGATAAGTTGGGTGTAGTGGTGGAAGTGATCTCGACCATTGCCCAAGACGCACTGAGATTCGTGCACTGGTGCGAGGCTTCCTTGCTTGTGGTGGTAGTTGCTGTTGTTCCATCTATTCATCATCTTGTGGAGGTGGTAGAGTTTGAGGAGGTGGCTAAGAAGGTGTTTGAGGTTTATGTTCGGGGGTATGATAGAAAGTAAATTGGTTGAAGTATTGGCCCCACTCGTCAGGACCTTGGTATGGTGAACCTGCATACGATGTAGTGTCACTAGATAGTTCTATGAGATGCAAATTTGTCCCAGATGGTGGCATCTCCGGGTTAGAGTCGTTATCGAGTTGATTTTGGCTAGGATGGGGTGAATTATGTAATGAGCTAGGTCAAATGAATCATGGTGTGAGTGGGAGCAAGAATGGTGAGAATGGTGTGAATGAGAAGAGTGATGTGAGACTGAGTGTCTAGCGAGTTGTGATGAATGTGACTCACTCAAATGTTGGGAATGTTCCGAGTGATGTGAGGTGATGGTAGTAGTCGTGACGGTCCTCCCTGCATGGGACCTTTTCTCGTTCCTCATCATCTTTGCAGTATAATTTACCTGTTAAATATCAAAATTAATAACTAAACAGATATGAGTGGCCTTAGGTTAATGCCTAGACTCAGAAAAGTCTAAGGAATATGTATATTTGATATTTGAGCTTAGACACAAAAGGCTATTGTCTAATTCGCTCAAACGTTGGCTCTGATACTAACCTGTCACACCCTGATTTTCCGGTGGGCTCGGACTTGGGGTTTATGCGTGACAATTGATAACAGTAATTCACATAGCACAGCGGAAGTCTGGGATTATAAATTATATATTACAAAGTACAAGTGTCCGAAAGTTCAAACTAAATATATAGACTGAAATGTACTAAAAAGATCTACAGGCGGATCGGAGATAATAAAAAGAAACTTTAGACTATTAGGCCTTGCGTGGAGTCGCAAATTTCAATATGCATAAACCGAGCAGCTCCATCATATTTTGTATTTTCTATTAAACCTGCATTTAGTCTTTTGAAAATACGTCAGTTTTCATTGGTAAATACTATTAACCGACACGTTTTGAAAATATTTTCAAAATCATTTTATACCATTTGGTATATCTCTTGTTACCAGTTTTACATATTTGTCAATACATATGGGGCCCGGAACTAAACTCCGATACATGATTAACCGACACGCCACATTTTCAATAAAAATATAATAAAACATTAGCGTCTGTCAGGTATATGCCTACACCCCGCGCTTAGGTCGTGGCCACTTGCAATTAAGTGAGCTGAGGATATTAAGATCACGGTTGTATTACCCCCAATGTTTAAGTTTTCAAGAAAAACATATTAAAACGGGTTATTTAAATGTACTTTTCCTTACAAATCAAGGATGCTAAAGCACAACCGTAATCAAACAACCTAAACACAGGCGTAATTTATTGGAGGCTCCTAGTCTGGAATGGACGGAACTATGATCTGTTTGAATGTTAACGGGTCTTATTCAAGTCATTTGACTTGGACTGGTTAATTTATAAGAATTATGTATGGTTCGCTAGATTAAGCGGGGACCAGATAGAATGTGGTTTAAGCCCTTCCGAGTACAATGACTCCTATAATACGAGTCAAATAACTAAACATTCTGATTAGAACTGACTTGGAAATGTTTTGGCCCGATTCGGCTAACTTGTATAAACTATTCTTTATAAGTCAACCGTATGCGCATATGCGGCATTGGGTGATCGAATGGGTCTATGATAAGTCCAATATGCCAAAACATGTTTATTACAATGTTACATCAGTTTCAAACTCAGATTATATGTTTGTTATGTTTTAAAATCGTTCTATGCATAAAAAGGGCATTTTAGGTGTTATTTAGGCATAATGTGGACTTTGCATAAAACCCGACAAATGATATGATTAGAAGGTTTCGATACTTAGAGGTTCATTTAACGTTAATTACGAAAATCTGCATTTTTTACTTTTATTTAATAAAACTTTAACCCGTCATTTGACAAACTTAACGTGATCTTCAGAAGGTTCCCTCATAAGGGATTAACACTACATTATTACAATCACGTAGCCATGTTCGATTTGAACATTAGCTTAACCGAAATGGTCATAACCGAAAGTCAAAGCAAAAGTCAATTTGTTCGACTTTCGGCTAAGAACTTGCCTATAAATGAAAAGATATTGAGTTAGAACACTTACAAGTGTTCAAGGGAGTGCTAAAACTTCAAGAGGAAGTCTCTATAGATCAGAAGCTATCCAAGAGATGAGAGGAAGAACTTTGTGAAGGTGCAAGTCTTGAAAGAGTGAAACATGGGGTTATTTATATTTGATTAAGACTCACAAGATGATGCCACATGTTCCTAAAGCTTTGAGATGCTTAACGGACCGTTAGAGGCCAAGATTTTGGCATATTGTCATGTTTAACCCCTCCACTTCCCTCCTTCCACATACTTATGCATTTGGTCCCTCTCGTCAAACTTACTAGGATTATTTGAGAGTTACATGGACACGTGTTGCTACATCATTTGTAATGAATTTCCGAGGTGCATATATACTCCCCCTCATTTTAAATATGTATGCTTCAAATGATGGGTGTCGATCTTTTAGGTAAAGTTGGTCAAAACTATGCAGTTAACAATTTGTAGCTTGATATCTTGACATGCAATTCTCTATGTTGACCAATGTTGTAAAACTTATTTGTCTCCTCACATAAATTAATGCCACGAGATCAACGACCGTGATGTGTTACATTCCTTGCATTCACAATACTTAAGGGAATCGAAGTGTTTAGTGTCTCCTCACTGGACACATGCTATATCTTCTGAGTTTAAATAAATAATATATCTAGTTGTACACATGCATGAATTGTACAAGCATCAATTTCCAATCTCGCTGTTTTAACGTACTTTGAGGATGACCTCTGTTCATATTAAAATGTTCCAACATTTTCTCATTGCGGTTTGATTGATATATAAAAATATCATTATAGAAATGCTTAATTCGCATACCATCTTTCTTTTCAAGCTCTATCTGTAGTACTTTGGAAATATTTTCTATCTCTTTAGAAGATGCAATGTTATCATCAACATAACATGATATTGTTGATTTAATAAAACACATGGATCAAGTACATCATAACAGTATCTCCTTTTACATGAGATAATCACCAATTTATAATTCAATTAAGTTTGACACGGACATTTTAGTCCATATACAGAACTTGTTAACTTCATATAAAAGATTTCTCGAGCTTTCGGTTTCAATGCTTCATACATTTACAATCCGTCATGAGCTTCCTTCCATGTTAACCAATCATGTTTGTGAATGCATTGTTCAAGAGTTTTGCCACATAAACTTCATCATTTAGCACATCAATTTCTATGTTATACTTAAAGAATTATCTATGCCCCGCTTACGGTGTGCGCATATAATGCATATATGTGTGGACACTTGGGGGGCAAAAGTGAAAGTACACTAACTTTAACGTTATGTTACTACTATCATGAAAATAACGTTAAAAACGGGGTATGGTTAATCATGCATCATGTGGTGGCGTTGACAGCCGAAAGACACAGAGGTACATGCACTGATTGGTTAGTCCCGATTGCTGAGTGATATGTGCCTTAGGTCCAAGGCTTGATGCAAAACTACTATGGAGCCGGCTATCTCAATGGAAGCAGTCTCTCTATTCCTACGGGGTAGAGGTAAGGCTGTCTAGATCTTACCCTCCTCAGATCCTATTTTAACTTTACTATTGGTGGAATTTACCGATTATGATGATCACGACGACTTAAAGAATTCACTAACAAAATGTTCATATTGTACCATCTTATAAATTCTTTATTAAGATATCATAATTTGCTTATTGGTGCATTGTAATTATATTTTTAAAATGTTTATTTTTTAAGCACTAAATTGTCTCTAGGAGTTACAGTTATATTAAGTTCATCAAGATACACAACAAATATAATATATTTGGATCTGAATTTGGATACGACAAGTATATCATTCTCAAAAAACATACTTTACATGATTTGGAAAATTTTAATCATTAAGGGATTTCATGTGAATTTCATTCTCTCTCAAAAAACATACTTTACATGATTTGGAAAATTTTAATCATTAAGGGATTTCATGTGAATTTCATTCTCATATATTTTAGGATATTGTAATTTAGGACGCACATAAATACTCACTTGTATCACCAAAAAACCGAACCAAATCAAAAACTTGGGGCGGTCAATTGTTTGTTTTGAAAACCGTAAGTAACGGGTCGGCTATGGTTACAAATGTTTCCATATCCACCGTAACCGACCTGAACCAACATGTGGTAAAATCTTTGTCGGATTTTGAATTTTACACCATTTTTCAGTATTTGATATTTTTTGGCAGAACGTTTGATAGAATTAATGGGTTATATCATATAGTGCTTGTTTGAATTTATCGTTTATATGATTTCATTTTGTTTGAATATTCAGTAATAATCAGTATAAATATTATAGATTATATGTATCATATAAAACTATATAATACATTAATATATACAAAAGTGTAATAACCAACTCTATTGTTCAAAAAATATTAAGCTACTTTTAGCTAGATGTAATTCACGGTTAAGCGACTCATAATCAACCTGCTATGACCTTCAAAACTAATTAATCGAAACTGCAATAACCGATCGATTATGGTTATGATTATCCATTAACCGGAATCGCGATTATGTTTATGGTTTTTGGCCACACATAATTTTTATTCAAATAAAAAAACTATAGTAATATATAGTCAAATTAAATAGAATAAAATGCTCGTTTTTATGGTATATTAAAAAATATTAACGTATAAAAATATTATGGCCGCTTAAAAATCATGAGGAAGTTAGTTTAAAATTCAAAAATATATTTTAAATGATTGTCCTATATGTTTTATATGTTATAATTATTTAAATTCTTAATATCATGTAAATTACCTTTTTTGTGTATCTTATATGTATTATAATACAGTATAAATTATTTTATAATAATTTTCAATATTTGAAAATAAATAATCTTATATACTTGTCTATTATGGATAGGATTTTTCAAATAATGCAAACTAGTCTTAATCAAGGTTAGAGAATTTGTTAGTCGCCAGTCGGCCGGTGAGGTGGGAACTAGCGACTACTCGAGATTACTCGGGATTAATCGGATCGGGTTTTTTATATGTAATATTCAATTTTATGAATACATATACACATTTTTATAGGTTAATACTTTAAGTAGCTAGGTTTTAACTCTTACTTAACTCATTTTTTAAGTATACAAGATTAATTGTCGGAATTCACATGATTTGATTGAAAACTGGCCAAAATTTATAGGTTTTGGCCGGAATATACAGGTTTTTTGCCAGAATCTGGCCGGAATCACCGATTTCTGGCAGGCCGACTAGGCCTGACTAGCGATTAGTGGACTGATTAACGAAAAATTACTCAGTTACTGGCCGATTAGCAATTAATCGGCGACTAGTCGCGATTTTTACAACACTGGTCTTAACCCCCGTGCGTTGTAGGGCGAGGGGTGTAAAACCTTGTTACCAATGTTGCGGGGCCTGGGGCTTAAAATGGTGCTAAGTAGCAATCGAACCATGATCAAAATCGGGAAAAAAACGTAAAACAAAAACATGAATTTTTAACACCAAGTGACTCACATGACGTAAAAGGTAGATGAAGTCGAATCTATACTGACACGTATTGGAAAATCGAGGGCGTAAAAAACACGATGGACCAAGTATGACAACCAAACATCGTGCTAAATAGCAAACGAATCAAGGGACCAAATGTGACCACTAACACCGTGCTAAGTAGCAATCTAACGATGATCAAATCTAGAAAAAAATGTAAAATAAAAACTAATAAGAAAAACTAAGCTTGTTTAACTTTTTATGGTAAAATTATAATAAAAAAACTAAGCTTGTAAAACAAAAATGAAAAAACCATAAAGTTGGAAAAAAATACTAAAATCACAAAAAGACAAAAATATATTATTGTTCCTGAAGATGATAGAAATTAATACATATAAGTTCAAGATTCACCCTAGCTTGATTCGGTATGACTCATTTTGACTCATTTAACATTTAAGATAAACCAAAATTTTAATGTTTTATATTTTAGTTTCTTTTTTCATTTTCTATATCTATTAATAAATTGAATAATGTTTAATTACATTGATTTGATCTATTAATAAAGCAATGTAAATGAATATTGTTTAATTACATTGATTTGATTAACTAGCATTCAACTTAAATAGTAGAGTTAAATTTTATTTTAGTCCCTGTGATTTGAATCATTTTGTCAGTTTAGTCTAAAGGTTTGAAACGTTGTCATTTTAGTCCAAATAGTTTTAAACGTTGTCATTTTAGTCCATTGGATTAACTCCATCCCTTTATTTTGTTAACTAGAAGGGCATTTCGGTCATTTTATATGTAATTCTATTAACTAGAATGGCAATTCGACCATATAAAATGATCGAATTACTCTTCTAGCTAGCATAAAAAATGGATGGAGTTATCGCAGTGGACAATGGCAACGCTTGAAACTATTTGGACTAAAATGGCAACATTTCAAACATTTGGACTAAACTGGCAAAATAGCCCAAATCACAGGGACTAAAATCACATTTAACTCTAAATAACATTTTGAACCTTTGGCAATGTATATTCTATTGGGGCAAATTCTGGGTATTAGGCCCAAACCAATTACAGGTTAGAACCGGTTTCGCATATGGTCAATAACGGGTATTACTCAAATCGGGTTGGACATGGAACCAATGTTTGGAGAGGTAGTGATAAGTTAGGTTCTTTTTCGGTTCATGGTTTTTATCGGGTTTTATCCTATTCGGGTCAAGTATAAAAGCATTTACAACCAACCCTTTAATTTTTTACCCAATATTACACTAAAAATTACTATCTTTTCTCTCATGTTCAATTAAATAATTCTTTTTAATATCTTTATTATTACATTTTTTCTCTCTTCCACTCACAACCAATTTCAAAATATATTAAAAAATTATAAGGGTAAACAATGTTCTCTCAAATTTACAGATGAACATTGGAGAGGTAGTGATAAGTTAGGTTCTTTTTCGGTTCATGGTTTTTATCAGGTTTTATCCTATTCAGGTCAAATATATGAGCATTTAAATCCAACCTTTTATTATTTTTACCCAATATTACACTAAAAATCATTATTTTTTCTCTTCTTTTCAATTAAATTATTCTTTTTAATACATTTATTATTACATTTTCTCTTTCTTCCACTCACAACCGTTTTCAAAATATATTAAAAAATTACAAAGGGTGAACATTCTCCCTCAAATTTAAAGATGAAAAGTAATATTTTCTCTCTCCTCTACTCAAAGCCACTTACAACCATTTTTCATAAAATAAAAATCTCACTCACATATTTTGGGGGTTGGATGTCAATGCTTAAAACCGATTTCAAATTATTGGATATGAAGCAATCGGGGAGTTTTTTCCTAAAAGAGTTGTGGGAAAAAGTATTTTACCATTATGGTGTTCCTTCAAAAATATTTACCAAAATAGTGTTTTTGAAGAATTTATTTTTCTCACTCTTAATCTAATTAGACAATATGTACTTAAATAAAATAACACTCCTAATCTAATTGCACAATCTATACTTAAATAAAATAACACTTGTTCTAATAATTTAGAAAACATGATTTGCTTTTTTATTAAATATACATATATTTCTAACATTTTGTATAATTTTTTAAATAAACCTATGTTTAAGGTTTTTTTTAGTCTCACAATCTGATCTGAAAACAATATTTATCACATCACTAGTATTAGTAAGATATGTAAAAATTGTATAATAATTTCACTTTATACATAGTCTCAATTTGGATTACTAGATTAGATCAAGTTTATATGTATCATGCTATTGATTAATTCCTAATTTCCTATTCTCTCAATCTATTGAATTCAAATGTGATGATTATATATTTTTTAATCCTTTTATTCAATTAACCCAGTTATAACAATTTTCTTTTGTTTTAATCTTCAATGAACGTATTATACTTTTTTCTGTAATTTACATCTTTATAATAAGAGAAAAATGCTCGGATAGTCCCTGTGGTTTGCTTATTTTACCTTTAGTCCCTAACTTTCTAAAATTACAGCTATAGTCCCCAACTTTTGCAATTTTGTTACCGGAAAGTCCCTGGCACGGATGAAGGTTAGTTTTCTCTGTTAAGTGGGTGTGAAATGACCAATTTACTCTTAATGTAAAACAAAACAAATTGATTAAATACATATATATTATATAAATATGGGACCTACTAGTTATAAAAATAAAAAAAAAACAATCTCACCGCATCCCCTTCTCTCTACTGTCTCTCAACTCTCTCTCTCCACAACAACCTGCAGCAAAGAATTTTACCAAACCCACCATTTTGCAACCCAAAATCTTTTCCATTCAAACCAAAATCTTTGAATCCAAGTTTAACAAGACAACAATTGTAAAGAAGTTTACCAAACCCACCATTTTGCAATCCAAATTCAATTCCATTCAAACCTCAATTATCACACTAAACCTAAACATCCAAAGCAAACAAGCATCATCTTTTCCATAACCTAACCTCCACCCCTTTAACCCCTGCCTACACCCTCCACCACCTCCACCCTCCACCGCCTCCAATAACCTCCTCCACCTTCGACCGCCCACCGCATCCCACCATGAACCACCACCACCCGAACACCTTGTTCCACCAAAAACCACCACTGAACCACTGGAAAAACCGACCACCCTCCATCGCTTCTTTCACGATTTTGATTTCGATTTGTAGCGGCTGTTTGAATCCGATGAAGATTCAGATCTGGATATGGAGGCGGACGACGGTGGAGAGGAAGACGGTGGTGACGTCAGACGTCGGTGCCGGAGCAGGAGCAAAAGCGTCAGCGGCTGAGACGGAGACGGCGGCAAAGGACGTCATCATCACCAGCATTAGGACGAAAAGGTTGAGCATCTTCATTGCCTCCATGAAAGAGTTTTGTGATATGAATCCAGAGATAATGAAATTGCAAGAGAGTGAGCAATAAAAGCAATTGAAAGTTGGGGTTTTATAGAGAAGAAGGGTTGCCTGCCCACTGCCCGTTTATGAAATTGGTTTGAGGTCTTTTTTAGGAATTCCGGTGAGTGGTGGTGGTGGTGTGGTGTGGAGTGGAGTGGGGAAGATGATGTGGGTGGTGGGTCCCACATAAATTGGTAGTCACAATTGGTGGAGAGTGACTGTGGCCTTGTGGTTTGAACTTTTTAAGGAAATGGTATTTTTGTCATTTCACAACCTCTTAACTAAGAGAACTAACTGATGTTAGGCACAAGGACTATCCGGGAACGAAAATTGAAAAGTTGAGGACTATAGCTATAATTTTAGAAAGTTAGGGACTAAAGGTGAAAAAGTGGCAAACCACAGGGACTATCCGGGCATTTTTCTCTTACAATAACTTTTTCGTATTCATCTTTTAATCGAACCATCTTAATACAAACCAAAAGAATCACATCGAGTGAATTTAGAAAATGGATAACATAAAAAAGTGATGTATCTAATCTAACTATATAATAAAAGAAACCTGATTTGGGACACATGACACATTCTGAGAGCCTCTGTTTTCCCACCCATTTTTTCCTGGGTTAAAGATATGGTATTACGGGTGATCCATATTTGTTTTTTACCCTACATTTAATTATGGAACAAATCCCTGAAATTTTGCCAAGTTCGTTCTTTTCATTAAAAACCCTAAACAAGAATCCATTGTTTCTCAACATCGATCTAAACGTCCTTTTCTCTGTCCATCGATCTGTACATGTATTCTTTCTATCTTTTAATGGATGTCTTCCTATATCCCTAAAATATATATCATCTTTTTAAGTTGTTTAGATATAGTTGTTTCGGTTTTCTTTGTCCATCGATCTAAACAAATTGATGATGTACCAGTGACGTTTTCGCTCTTATCAGCATTTTCATTGTTTTAACCATCATCGGTGATTAAATATGTATCTTCATTAATTGTGGTTTATTATATGTCACTAAGGTTTCTATTGAGAATGCATGCTTTTGATGTCGAATGTTTCAGCAATTAAGATGATCGACTTGTATGATATTTGATGTGTAGATATTAATGTTTGTATCAATCTTTAATTATAAATTTTTTAATTTTATTTTCGAGTTGAAATTATTTATTACATTCATCAAACCCTAAATTACTATCATGTGCTCATTAGTTTTCATGAACTTTCAATTGTCCCAGTTCTAGACCAGTTGATTGGAGAAGGAAAATATGTCGATCAACCAGAGATTTCTTTAAGCTAAATAAACACCTCTGAAAATTTGGTCGTTACAAGCATGTTGTCCAGGTTCTTTTCTGCTTCTCAGTTACATAACTTGATATCTAATTTTAATTCATAAGGTGTTTGGTTTCGTATTACATTCATCATTACTTTGATAAGTTTAACTTCTCTCTATTCATGAATCTTATTATTGCACTTCCTAATGATGGTGAATTTTTAAATAATATAGTAATGATCCTTAAAGTTGTCTTCAAATAGTTTTAGCAAGTGATGCAACCAAGTATTGATCCTTGGTTCATCATATAGTTATTATTTTTTTTACTCATCTCACTATATAAATTTGTGAAAATATATATTTGAACCCCTTATTTGTAAACTACTTTGAGAGAGAACTTATGCCGAGGGAAGAGTATTAGGAAGATATGACACTTTATGGTGGTGCCCTGCATTCATATTTCCAGCTCATGCTCCTATAGGGGACAATTCCAGCCCATTTTTGAGATAATGGTTAATGTATCAAACGAGCAGAGTGACATTTTTAGCTAAAATGATATTGGTCAAACATGTAAAAGGGTCAATCTGGGTTAAAAAGGTGTTTACATCCTTACAAAATGGCTTTATAAAAAAGATTAGATCTTTTATCTTGATTTGTAATCATGCATAACATATTAGTTCTTTTTTAACTTTAAAAAGTAAAACGACCAGAAAAAAGACATGCGAGGGGTCAATCGCACCCGATTGATCCACCTCTAACCTTTCAACCTGAACTCAAATTGACCCACTACCTCTAACCTTTCAACCTGAACTCGAATTGACCCACTAGGTGACTACCCAACCAGACCGATCCGTTCATTTTGAATTTTATATTTTTTTTTGTAGGCTCAACTTGGTACTAATGGTATATTTGATGATTGGGAATAACATATGAAAATGATTACTTCTAACATAACCAAAAATGATGAACCGGTGCTTATTCATCTCAATGATTGTTTGTGGATGGAAATAAGATTTCGTGTGCTCAATAAAATAAATTCTTTGTAGGCTCGCAATCTTGGTGTTGCCGGTTTTATCATCTTATTTTAAGCAGCCTCTGTTTACATTCTAGCACAAGCTTAATGGTTTACAAAATGGCTATATAAAAGAAAAGATTAGATCATATGAGTCGCTGTGGTGTTGGGCCAATAAAGAGAACTTTGAGGTGATTATATCCAACTACAAGCAAGAAGTAGTATTTGCAATTCCCAAGTACGTAATCTACATCTAAATTGTTCTTTTTGTTTTCAACTTTAATCATTAACCACTTAATGTTCACCTAAAGTTTTCAAATTATTTTTTTAAAAAGGAAATTTTGCATCACTAGAGTTCAAGATTGCACATAAATTATGTCTTTTACTTTGTTTGATCGTGAGGCAGTCAAACTATTAGGAATATCAACACAACCGTTGCTTGAAAATGATTTACAGGTTTATTTATCCCATATTTCAACATTACATGTTGAGGAATATCAACACAAAAGTTGCTTTAAAAGAATTTACATAATTTTAACATTAGAGGTTGAGGAATATGAATCAATGAATGTCCTTATGGTTGATTTAGCACCAGAGAGTATAGATAGTGTGAAGGTAATATCTTCTAAAATAATGTTCTATTCTTTTTCATTATAATTTAAATTTATTTCATTAATATTTATTAACTTTTTTTATAAAAAAAAATTTGTATCCTTTACAGGAGATTATGCAACCCCAACTCCAATACTGAATATGGTGTTGGAAAGACTTTTCTTTCCTCCTAAACGCAACCTTGAGGTGTATGACTTAATCAGAAGATTCCTCATCTCTATCTTCAAAAAAAGTAGAAAGAGTAAAACTAATGATGAAGAGAAGGATAATCAGAAGCAAAAACTTTTGATTCATAAATTTAAGATGTAGTTACTCTACTTTAAATTACATACATTTTATTTGAACTTGTGGTTTGCTTTCATCTACGTTTCATGTTTGGTTAATATATAATTTTAATTACTTATATTTTTAAGTTTTATATAATTTTAATTGTTGCACCCGTGTGTCACATGGGGCCATAACCTAGTTTATGTATATTAAAAGTTGTGAAATAAATTGTAATGACATAAACCCACAATGCAATTCAATAGTAAAAGTATTATTATCTCTAATCATAATCGAGGTTATATCAAGGTTGGAGAACTCGCTAGTCGCTAGTCGGCCGCTGAGGTAGGGACTAGCGACTACTCGGGATTACCCAGGATTACTTGGGATTAATCGGATCGGAACTTTATATGTAAATTTTATTATTTTATAAATATGTTTATATATACTCACACATCCATATCAATATAATACTTAAAAAGGTAAAAGTAGTTCAAAATACAAACTAAACTTACATATAAGTCATAGGGGAAAGTTCTTGTACAAATAATCTTAACATACTAAACATACAAATCGAAGGAAAACTCAAAAAGACAAGGTGGCATTTTTGTAATTATCAATAACTATCAAAGTTACTCTACAAATATACCTAAAAAACCTAAAAAAAACTACCCCCTCCCCCCCACCCAAGCTAAAATGCTAAAAACTAAACCGTCAAAAAACGTAAAAAAATCTAAAAAAAAAAACACAAAAAAAATTTTATTTTTATTTTTTTAACATTTTTTATTAAAAAATCGCTACTTTTAGTAGCAGCAAAAAAAAAAAGTTTGCTAACAAAATGTAGCGATTTTTTTATAAAAAATATTAAATTTTTTTTTTTGTGTTTTTTAGGTATTTTTGGTTGAGTTCACATTTGTATAGGAACTTTGATAGTTGGTGATAATTACAAAAATGCCACCTTGTCTTTTTGAGTTTTCCTTCAATTTGTATGTTTAGTATGTTAAGATTATTTGTATTTGATCTTTTGCCATAAGTCATAACATAACAAGTCTCAGTACTTAAAATTCAAACATTAACAAATAGCTCAAATGTAATCGTCATCCCCGGAGTGTTCAATGATTTCGATACCATCCGACTCGTATTCAATCTCCTCGTCTACTTCATCCTCTTTCTCCGACTCAAAGTTTTCGTCATATTAGGGTAAGAGATAAGGAAAATGGGCTAAAGTTGTAATCTTGGGCCTGTTTTGTAAGGATTTCAAATGGGCCGACTAGGGCGGCTTGGACCGGCTTTGACCGACTAGCGATTTTTTTACTGATTAGTGAAAAATTACTCAGTAGCAGGCCGACTAGCGACTAGTCGGCGATTAATCGCGATTTTTGCAACACTGGGTTATATACAAATTGAATTTATCAAAAAAACATGAAAAAAAGTTGCAGGTAATATAAAAAAAATGCCGTGTCATTCTCTTAAACATAAATTTGTATGAATTAAAACTGTTTATATACTAAAAATAAAAAATATCAGAAAACATGGGTTTATTAAATAAGAAAAAAACAGTTTTTTTAAATATTATATAAAATTATATTTTACTAAAATTATAGATTGACCAATTAGATTAGGAGTGAAAAAAACAAATTCTTTAAAAATAATATTTTAATAAATATTTTTAAAGTAACACCATAATAATAAATACTTTTTACAACACTTTTTAGGAAAAAAAAAACCCCTCAAACAATAGGGTATGAAACTAGGGCTGTTCAAATCGCTCGCCTCTCATTCGAAAACTGCTCGGAAAATGCTCGTTCGATTTGACGCTCGGATGTAAACGAGCCGCTCTGCTCGGTTTGGTTTGTAAACGAGCCAAGCATGAGCAAATGTCCGCTCGGCTCGGTTCGGCTCGAATTATTATTTTAATTAGTATATATATACATATACCTATACACATACATATATAAACATGTACACACATACACACACACATATATATATATACACATATACACACAAATATAAATTATACATAATACGCACACACCTATATATATACACACTTACACATGCATATATACTTAAATATAAATTAAATTTATAGTTTTATATGTACCACTCTATTAGATTTTAGTCAACGATATACAAATTTACAATTATATCTATACGTACTAGCCCAACCACGCCAATAAAAAATTAGCATTAAAACTAAAAGTTAAACCCTAAACCGATAAAAGATAGTTTGTTCATCGCCTCAATGTTTCATGTCGTTACCCTAAGTCGATCATCTCCTGCTCTCAACGTAATTGTTCATGCAATATGATCATCGCCTCGTCGGCCACAAGATTGTTGTTAATAAGAAAATTTTTGTGCCATTAATTGTGCATATTTTTAAAGACATAAAAAGCTGAGACCCAACATTACTATCTCTCTCAGCAAATTTAAATCAGGCGACACAGTTGTCCAAATCGCTTGAATTTCGCTCGACGCTCGCTCGGAATTTTTATTGCCCGAAAAATGCTCGATTGATTTGAGGCTCGGTTTTAAATGAGCCGCTCCACTCGGTTCGGTTTCTAAACGAGCCAAGCACGAGCAAAGGTCCGCTCGGTTCGGCTCGGCTCGTGAACAGCACTATATGAAACCAGGTTTTTTTTTATTTTTATTTTTTTTATTTTTTGGTGTGGGGTCTGATTATCGATTATTTTATTTTTTTTGCTCCACTACTCTACCGGCTGATGGGTACCTGAAAGCCCCCAAGTCGTGAAAGAAACAATTTTCAACGGAAACGATGGAGAAGATAGAAAACGGGCAACCGGCGGCAATCAGAGAAGAAGAGCAGATCATATGCAAGAGGTGTAAAAACACGTTTACACGATCTTCAAACAACTCTTCTGCTTGCCGATTTCATCCTTCTTTCTTCGTATGTCGACGTCACGACGATCAGAAAAGGTATCTTCTCTTCCATGCACTGTAATCATCCGTTTATTCATGCCCCAACAATTGGATTAGTTCTTTGTTTGTTTGTAAATTCTAATGATTTGGAATAGTTGGTAGCCTTTGTTACTTGAAATTAGGCTGATAAGAACCCAATTGCTAGGGTTAGGAAATCGAAGGGGATAACAGTTGGATATATTCGTGTTGTATATGTAGCTAATTAAACTCTTTGACCACCATTTCTTACTTGAATCAGAGTTCTTTTTGCATGTTTGTCTTGCTAAGAACTAGAGGTGGCAAAATGGGTGGGTTGGGTGGGTTTGGGTTATGGGTTAGGATGGGTATGGGTTAGAATGGGTTTGGGTTAGAATGGGTTTATTAAGAAATGGGTTAGGATTAGGGCTGTTCAAAAAGCTCGCGGCTCGGAGCTCGCTCGAAGCTCGCTCGGATTTAGCTCGGAAAAAGCTCGCTCGATTTGGCTCGGTTTAAAAGAGAGCCGAGCCGGCTCGGCTCGGTTAGAAAGTGAGCCTAGCTCGGCTCGTAACGAGCCGAGCTGGCTCGGTTCGGCTCGCTTTGTAGCTCGGCTCGGTTTAGCTCGAATTATTTTACTTATAATAAGTTTTAATTTTATATACATTATAATATATTACAAAAAAACTGATTATTATTTACATGTATATAGGTTTCTAATTTGATATTTATGGTATATTTGAAGATTGATTACCATACTAATGAACTAATATTGTATTTTATTGAAATTAAAACTTATTTTGCGTTGTTAAACTTGATTTTGGTTTGAATTGTATTAGTTTGAACTTATTTTGAATATATTCTTTTAAATTATTGAATAATATTTTAGGCTATTAAATTTTAAGAGGTATATATTAGTTTTTTTTTATAAAATCGTGCCAAACCAAGCCGAGCCGAGCTAGCTCGGTTTAAAACCAAGCCGAGCCCGAGCTTAGATTTTCAGCTCGGTTTCAAATCCGAGCCGAGCCGAGCCAGCTCGGTTTATAATCGAGCCGAGCCCGAGCTTGGCCTGGCTCGGCTCGGCTCGGCTCATGAACAGCCCTAGTTAGGATGGGTTTAGGTCAAGATGGGTTTTTGTCAAGATAAATAAAAAAAAATCAAAAATTTTTTAAAAAACTTAAAAAAATTAAAAAAAAATTAAAAAAAAAAAATGAAAAAAAATTAAAAAAAAATAAAAAACATATAAAAAATAAAAAAAATTATAAAAATCAAAAAAATTTAAAAAAAAGGTTCAGTTGATCAATACATCAATTTCCAAGATTTGCAAGGGGATGCAAGCTTACAGTCTAACAAACAAATATATAAAAAAAAAGTCAACCATATTTAGTGACTTATTGACATCTGCAGGTCAAAAAACATGATCTTTGTCTCCTCCTATGTGTTTTGTTCAGGACCTAGGGACACAACTGTAATTTGCTTCACTAGGTATAAATGTTTATAATGGTGATAAAAAAAAGAACTAAAGTCAAAGAATGTAAAGAAATCAAACCTGTTTGTTATCAAATAATGATTTTTTTTGTTTTTCTATCATTAGCAAAATCGAACAGGGTTAAACAAGCCAAAGATGAAGCTGAAGATGAAGTAGCCAAATATCGAACCCATATGAACCATGACATTGTTGCAAACTTGTCGGATATCAATTAACAAACTTACGGGATTCGTGTTCGTTTCAAAACTAGCCATCAACTTTACCAAAAAAAAAAAACTAGACATCAACTAACTATTAAAAAGTAGAAGTCGACTTTTTTGTATTGACTTTTATGATGACCGTAGACATTTTGGGCCGAAGCTTTGTGACCTCTTGAACACATAATAACCCGACCTTCATGAACTACACACCTTCGGTTCTTAACCCATCATCATCACCCGCTTTTAACAACACAGGGTGCACCTGAACAACGATCAAAACAACACCAATATTTCACCCGTTTAAAATTAAAATTAAAATATTTCACCTGAATCAAATGTGTGAGACCATTCTTGCCAGTTGGTAAGATTTGTTCATGTAGAAATCTAAATCGTTGGAATAGTAAGTCCATATGAAGTCACCTCACATCCAATTCCCCCAAAATAAAGCATGCCCCAACACAATGTCAAAGCACAAATTCAAAGTCCTAAAAGAAAAATCAAGCAGACAAAACAATGACAGCAACAACAACAAATTCACACAACACGAAACAACTGAAACACGTACCGTTCTGATGTTAGTGGTGAAAACAGGAAGAATTAGAAACGATAATCACTGGTTTGAAATCAGATGATGATGGTGATTTAGGGTTGAATCCACGATCATGGTGATTTAGGGATTAGATGATGAGGTTTGAAATCAGATGATGATGGTGATTTTGGGATCTGATGACGAGGTTTGAGAGATGGTACGTACCGTTCCCATTCAAGTCTGATGCGTGTTTTAGGGTGAGAGGGTAAAAACCCATTCTGACCCATCTTAAAATTTAGATGGGTATTTTAAAACCCATCCTAACCCATCTTAACTAAATCTCCAGCCCATTCTGACTTATTTACTTTTTAAAAAAGCTCAAAATAACCCAAAATATCATGTTTGGGTTTTTATTGCCACCCCTACTAAGAACCGATTGCTTGCTTGGGTCAGTTTGAGGTTTAGGCTTAGCACAGTTCTGTTGATCAACCACCCCCGCCTTATCCGAAACCATGTGTCTAAGTGTTGATTGATACAATGAATGCTCTTGACCTGTTGTAAATGCAACCTGTGTTCCTCCTTAGACCAAGCGTAGTGGTGTAGATTGTGGGCTTTTTTTTGCCCAAAAACGCCAAAGCACGCCCACCTTACGGCCCCCCGGGGCGTTTTTTTTAAATTTTTTTTGAAAGGCGTTGTATTTAGAACGTCATGGCCCCTTGTGTGTTGACCAATCACCCTTTTTTGATGGTTTTTTGTCCAATAACATTTTTGATAGTTTTTTTTATTTAATTCTATTATTAAACCCCTTTTAACATAATGCCCCACATCCCCACTACACCCATTTATGAAAAACGCCCATTGCTGACTGGACTGCCACATGGCGCAAAACGCCCTAGGGTGGGGCATTATTCATGTGTACCACTACACATGGTCTTAGTATCTCGCTCGATCGGATATAACTAGAGCTGGAAATTTTGACCCGTTTGCCTATACATGGGTCAGTTTTACTTATGAAGTCATACTTTTATCTCTAATAGGTCAAATGAGTTGGGTTAAATGATTTAATTACATAGCGCGTCAACCAGGTCAAACTAATTGAAAGTTGAAAAAGTCATCGGATGTGTACTCAATTGCATAAAAACCTTCTAAACTGCTTCATTATTAAAGTTTGCAGTAGATAGTTTCGTAATCTTATTTAACACGTTAATTATATAAAATAGAAAAATGGATACTTTCTATGGGTTGGCCCAACATGACCCGACCTGTTTAACCCCTATCAATGATACACCAGGAACTTTTTAATTCAAGGAAGGGTTATAAGGTTAAAATTATAATTAGACCAAATATGAAAACTCTGGCTCTCTTTTGATACCATTCAAGATTATTGTTTTCTTATGTTAGATTTTTTTTTTCACTTTTTTGAAGGTATTATGAACTTGGACCTGATGATCCACCCTATGCTGCCAAATTTTACGATTGTTGTGGAGCAGAGGAACCTGAAGCGTCTGGCTGCACCACCAGTTTTCATGTCTCTTATGATGATGATGCCTAAAATATGTATATAAACTTTTTGAAAGGAAACAAGTAAAACCAAATTTACCTTGTTCATGTTAATGTGGCTGCAACACCGCTTAATACTTAACTGTTTCTGTTTGTTTAGTGGTTGGAGCTTACTTTCCTTCTGCCTATCCTGATGAGTTTCTATATGAGCCTGTTTATGATTATGCAAAACAAAGTTGATGATCGGAAAGGGAAAATTGTGTTGAATCAGTTTTTATACTAATGTCAGTTTAACGAGATTGACTCTTCGCTTTGATCTATGGATTCAACTCCCAACTCCCGGACAAATGAATGACATACTAATGCTTCAGTTATTTCTTTAACCTAGTATTGTTGCTTCTAATGCTCAGTAGCAGTGCTAGGAACGTCTGAAGAGGATCTTTGCTTCAAGGGCTACACAAGTGACAACCATTTGTCTTCTCCCTCTGATCCGACTCCGAGGTGAGGTTGTGCCCTAAATATCCATGTTAACTTGACATACATGAGTTGTCGATTTAGTTAGCGAGTCATGTACTCCATCGTCGATTCAGTTACCCCCTGCGTGGCCATGAGTTGTCGGTTTAGTCTGACAACATATCCCTAACTTATACTTGTGGTACACCAATCACTCCAGGTTTGCCAAAGTCCGTGGTTCCGAAGTGAAAACTACAGGATTTCCTTAATCAAATCAAAAGATATGATACGCATTATGGACCATTCAACGGCAGAGAGTATTTGTATTAAAGAGAGAAAATATGCCCATGTCTAGCAACTATAGCTAGGTTAGCACACCAATTGTTAACTTACATCAAGTATCAAAGTGTTAAACAACCCGTTGTCTACCCAACTCAGTCGATCTGATCCAGCTGATGATAAATAACAATGTTCCTTCGTTTCTTCCCGAACGTTGTCTTGAAATGAGGCTCAAACAATTCCACTTCATTTCAACCCTATTGTCTTGAAATTCAGACATCTCTTCTACTTGTCAAGAAAAAAAAATGTTTGGTTAAAGATCTTTTAACACCCCTTTTTCTATCCAACCGAAACATTGTTAACCTGCCGTTTCAGTGTAACTTCTAAGCATATTGTGTAGAATCATATTAAAGACATGCATGTCTTCACAAACCATAATTGTTTTGGTAAAAAATTACCTAAGCAATTTACTGATCAAATTCGTTATGTGTGGTAGTGTGCTAGACTTTAATTGATTAAGAAAA
The DNA here is from genome assembly GCA_030545235.1 of Helianthus tuberosus. Lineage (NCBI taxonomy): Eukaryota > Viridiplantae > Streptophyta > Magnoliopsida > Asterales > Asteraceae > Helianthus > Helianthus tuberosus. The sequence goes on along the minus strand of CM060393.1, from coordinate 98,148,815 downwards.
TTGTTATAAAAAGTGTTATTAATACGTTGGACATAGATGCTAGGAATTTGTGATAGAATATCGTTTGAATTGCTAGAAATACTACTCGGAATATTGGAATATGGCTTAGGACATTGGAAGTGAAACTGAACAATGTAGTAACTAAGAACACAAGGAATTATGAGGAAAGCCTTTGATGAACAGTCAATATTGTTGCAACAAGAAATGAAAATACAACTCGAGAACCGGTGTGATCGATGGTACGTGGATCGCTAAAGTGTGAATGGTTATGTGAAAAGAGGTGTGCAATATGCAAGAGAGAATGTTAGAGCTTGCGAGTGTGTGTGAGCGGTGTTTGTAAGAGTCTAATCCATCACTTGGCCTCATTATATATAAGATAAAAGCCTAACTATATGTCCGATATTCCGGGGGGATGCTCCGCTATATACTTTTTCGAACGTTGGAGTCCAAGTTGTCGAGTCCAACGGTCAGTTCCTTCAACTAAGTCAGCGAAAAATATGCTAGGACTTGGGGTCTTATCCTTAAGCATGCGATTGATAAACAACACGTGCAAAAATAGATAGTTCGAAAATAAGGAACAAGTTCCGGATATCTAACATTTCGAATATCCCGGATAATATTAGTCTAGATATTCACCCATAACAATTATCCCAAAAAATAGAACGGTTGAATTGCTCTCATCTTCAAACGACCCTATTTTTCGATAAGCCCACTTAGTAAATGAAGGATGAACAGTAGGGCAAAACGCGTGACAATTCCGAATGAAGGTTATACGACATCGTTTCCACGTATTCACATCGCCTATAAAAACTTTTCAAATTCCCATTTGATTCCATCGTCCAGAATTGTACTATCATTCCCTAGGTACTTTTCTTGCTTTTCTTCTTTTATTCTACTCCACCATCTCTCATACTTTGCTCATAGCGAAAGAGGAACCCGGTCTTCCATTTTTCTAGGAGAGAAAATCATCGGCGATTTCACTGTGTAGAATCCGGTCGAGCAACCAGAACAAGAAATTTGGTCTTTCTCGAGCCTAGAGATATCGTAATTGAGAGCTTGAGTGCCTTCCCACAGTCAGCCGTAGTTCGTCCCTATGCCCGAAGTTGTTCCTCAGACCTAGCTTCGAAGATTTGGGTTTGTTTCTTTGCATTCTCATTACCTTAGGCTTTACCTATCCTTTCCCTCCGTTAGTTTTGGAATTCTTCCGCGTTACTGGTCTGAGTTACGCTCAAACCATGCCTGTGGTGTGGAGGATTCTTTATATTCTCAAAAAAATGGTTGAGTCTTACGGAATTAACTTGAAAATCTTCGAGTTAACTACCACCTACAAATTAAGAACCCACGGTTCTTACCATTTCATTCTACAACTAATTTCTCATCAGCCTCCCCTTGTTTTGAAAGCCTCTAAAAATGACGAAACCTGGAAGAAGAAATTCTTCTTAGTCAGAAGGGATTCAATCCCAGATGGCATCAATCTCCTAGTGCACTAGGTTACTGAGGGTAGGAGTTTGGTTTTCATAATATCAAAATATCCCCAATTTTTTTTACTAATATACCGCTTTGTATCGTTGTGCAACAAACTTTTCAGACTCACTCATCATACAGCTAAAGCCGTCAATAGGCAATATTGACACCGCCAGAGATTGATAGGACCTTCCAAGCCATGAATTTACATTCGAGTAGTGCTAGCCAAGCCTCAACTTCAGAGATGTGAGGTATTTTTCTTTTCAACGATATCCAACATTATATTCATCAAATAATACAATTATTTATTTAACCTTTTTCCAGGAGTTACTCCCTTCAATTCTTCCTTTGCCCTAAACGATATCGAGAACTTCATCAGCACTAAGGAGGTGGCAGCAACTACCAGTGCTACCAAAAATCCAATTCTAGATCCCAAAATTAGGGCCAGTGTATCCAAGAAGAGAAAACCAAGTGAACCATCAGTCCCAAGTCCTTTCCACGGTCTTGGTCTAGACGAGTTTCAGAGTAAAATATATATTCATATTCTCCTATCCATCCTATTCTTACCCATGAATTCTTATAGGGACATGCACAAACAGATAAGATTGTGGAAGTTTTCCGCAATGAGGCCCAAGAAGCAAAGTAGAATGTGACACCTCGCGAAAACGTTTAAACACATTAGCTGGTTAGTGGTTGCGCTCTAAATTTCATAACGAAATTTCTTGAAACTTGGGGATAATGTGACACTTCAGGCTTTCCCACGCGCTTTGTTTTATATTATAATTGTGTGAGTATAGTAAACGAGATTTATGGTTGGATTAAAGGTGCATTATGTGATAAATATTTGGATTATTGTTAATATCATTATCATTATTAAATAAGCCACACACTTGTGCAAGTCGCACACTTAAGTTGAACTCATACACTCGGTCCAGGTCGCACACCTCCTTGTTCTGTTTTGGCCCACCATGCAACGCACCCCTTTCCTCCTGGCCCAACTCTAGAAAGCTCACTGTAAATCCTAAAGGACCGCACACTTGTGGGGACACACCTTAATGTGTGCGGCCTCCTTGTGGGTATAAAATGACCAGCTCAGCCGACAGTGTGAATGTTTTGGGCAACAAATCATTTGGGCATCAATCCCAAAAACATTCTCCCCTCTCTCTCCCACTTTATCTCACTAAAAACCCAAAAAACACACCAAGTTCTCCCCTTTCCTTCTTGAATCCGACGGAAAAATCATCACCATTTGACGACAGCATCATCAACTCCAAGAGCAGCTAGAAGTTGTTGATTAGGAGCTTCCTTTCCATCCTCACTTCTACACACTATAGTATCCGGTTAGTGTGTTCCTATTTTTGATGATAATAGATGTTAAAAGGTGCTAGCTAGATAATGATTTCGTATGATAAATGGTTATACATGATTTTGCTTGTAAGAACGGTTGTTTCTGTTTGATGTGTCATTTACAAACTGATTTCATGCTTAGTGTCACACCCCGATCTCCGGTGGGCCAGGATGGGTACATTCATGACGGTTGGATAAAAATTATCACAATATAATAATATGCAGCAGAAGTATTGGATTGAAATTATTAAAATAAAGCTTGAATGTATAAAAGTATTACAAGCGTTCGATACAAGCCCACAGGCAGGATATAATAAACAGAGCTTTAGACGTCATAGGCCTTAAGCATCAGGAGTGCAAATTCCTTAGCCTTCATTTTAGCCGACCCGTATTCCCAACCTATTATAAGGTTCGGTACCTGCTGTTCAATCTTTTGAAAAAACGTCAGCCAAAGCTGGTAAATACAATTAACTAACTCTTTGGAAAAATAGTTTTTCGAAAAGAGTTTATACATATAGAAAACCCGTAGGTGATCTTTTAAATATATCTTCGGATTATTCTTGTTACGAGATTATATACTTGATTAACCCATTGGGTTGTCCGGACATGGTATCATTAACCCCCAATTATATCAATTATCAAGTAAACGGATTAAACCGTATTCTTACACTTTTGCGCAATCATAGGCGACTTACTTATGTAATAACCGCCCCAAGAGGCATATTTGCCATCCCAAGTTTACACTAAAATAAGTCAAGAGTATTTACCTTTTTGCTAGCTTCCAATCAATAAGACTATATTTGGCAAAAGCCGCAAGTCTAAGTATTATTGACCCAAGTTCGATTATCTGGGGGGTACTATAGTCTGGAATGAATAGATTTATTATCTGTTAGAATGTATACGGGCCAAAGGTAGTTCCTTTAGATATGACCCGATACTTAAGAATAGGTTCGCTAGATTAAGCGTATACTGAATAGAATGTGGTTAAAACCCAACAAGTACTAGGACTTGTATAATATGGGTAAACATTGTACATTCTGGATTTTGAGATCAAAACGGTAAGGTTAAACCCTTTTCGGTAAACTTATGTAAACTAGTTACGTAAGTCTAACCGTATGCGTATAAGCGATGACGGGTAACCGGATGAGTCATGAACAAGTTCCATATTCCAATACACTTTAAACAAGTTATAATATCAGTAGGATATCAACTTGTATGCCCGTTAAGGTTTTAAAATCAAACTATGCCTCATAAGGGCATTTTGGTAATTTTATAACTTATAAAAGTGGTTAAATTATGATATCATATCAGTAGGATATCAAATATATGTGTGGTTTATGCTTTAGGACCAAGCTATGCACCGTAGGGGAATTTTGATCATTTCACACATAGTTTTGAGAATATATTTGGGATTCTGAGTTCATGACTTATACCTACTGTAAAAATATTTAAAATGGTTTATAAAATTAGTAGGTAACAAGTCTTGGTTCATAAATATGGTTTAAAATCATACTACGCTCCTAAACGGCGTTAAAGTCGTTAAATGACGATTTATTTGAAGATTTATGAAATCTGATGTTACGACCAGCTTTGAAAAGCGAAAATATTTTATTTGTCATAACATATCAGTAAGCAAAATGTTTGGTTTGAATATAATGCTTTAAACCCATTTTATGTGCCATAAGGGCATTATCATCATTTATCGGAGTTGTACAAGAACTTGAAGTTAAACTCAGTTTATAATCTGACTTAGCATCCCAAATAATCCTAATTATAATATCATATCAGTACATAATGAGTTTTGACAAGAATTTATGGTTGAAACTCATTTTAGACGTAAAAGGGCATTTTAGTCCTTTTAAAAGCATAGTTTACGACTATATGCGTAAACTCAGTTTATGACCAGATTATAATCATCAAAATATTCTAAACCTATTTACTTATTAGTACATAACTCATTTGCTTGCTCATTTATATTTAAAACCTTATTTTTAAACAAAAGGGCATATAAGTCAAAGTACGGCATAATAACGGAACATGCGCATAAACTCAGATTACTAGTCCGATCCTGCAATATAACCTTATAGGGTTATACTATATCATAATACGATCATATCAGAACTTTAAATCAGTAGCATACTAGTCTAATTCGGTTTATAATCGAAAGTCAACGCAGAAGTCAAACTTCGCGACTTTCGGTTACGAACCGACCTTAAAAATGGAATTGACGAGCCGAACATGTTTACATATGTTCTAACAATTTTTACTAAGTTGTTTAAATGATAAAACATATTTTAGAACAAATCTAAACCCATATCGCAATTATTTCAAAAACTGACCCGTTGACTTTTTAAAACAATATTATGTTGACTCGTCAATTGACCAAGCAAACGTGATTCTTAGGAGGTGCCCTTTTGAGGGATTAACATCTACCTAATTTCGATCACGTAGCCATGTTCTTTGCGAACAATGGCTTGACCGTTTAAGGTCTAACTAAAAGTCAAAGTGTTTATCTTAAACACTTGACTTTTCTGCTTTAAAAGCCAATTAAACGAACTAGCCACGAAAGGAACACTTACAAGTGGCCCTAGGGACTAATTAGAACTCAGAGGTATGCTCCCAATTGCTCAGGAACTCCCACAAGAGAAAGAAAGAAAGAAATATGGAAAGGTGCAAGTGAAAGTGGTGGAAGAACACCCATATTTATAGTTTTCATGAAGTTGAAGGATGATGCCAAGTGTTATGGGACTTCTTAGGATGTTAAAAAGTGTCTCTACAGGTGTCTAAAAGAATTAACCAGCCCGTAGATTCGTTTAGGAGGTTTTATAGCTGTATACTTGGGATGCAAGTCAAATTTTTAAGTTTGACAGCTTTAGTCCCTTCACAAAATTTGTTGAGTTTTGGCACTTCTAACACCCGTTAACCCCATTTTTAAGCTCCACTCGGGCACGGCCCCGTGCTGCACAGTCTGCAGAAATACCCAGTTCAGGTAAACTGGACACGGGCCGTGCTCACCCAACACGCCCCCGTGTCCAGGCTTCTGTTTCTCTTAACTTAATTCTGTTACTGGCACTTGAACACGGGGCCGTGCCCGGACAACAGGGGGCCGTGTTCAGCGCCCAGTAACACAACATTTTTGCTTTTTCACACCTTTTACACATTCAATCAACCTAAAAACTTATTTTTGGGACACATTGAGGACAATGTGTAATTTAAGTGTGGGGGGATGCTAAAACCTTGAATCTTGCAAGTCCTAAATACAAGCCTTACACAAAACTCTATTGGAACCGCTAATCACCCCAAATTTTTTCAAAAATTTTCATTTTTTTTTTACTTTTCTAGGTTTAACTCGGGAAATTCAAGTTCTAAAAAAGGTTATATTTTTACGAATTTACAACCGATAGCGTCGTGATAAAAAGAACCAACATAAGAAAATTATGAAAAGGCATGACAAGCTTAGTTAAAATTTAATCATATATACTTGATCACATAAAAACCCATTCCCACAAAAGTGAGTTTTGAGCCTTTATTGAGCATACAAATATATATCTTTAAACTAAATGCTCATTTTTCGTTTCTTGTGTGAATAGCCGCTTGGTTCTTACGACTCTAGAACTTGCCACGACGATACATTCCCGGTCCTTACCAACTTAAACCCGAGTAAGTAAATGATGGAGGCATTAGGACTAACCCTTTTTATTTCTACACCATTATTTTTTCTTTTTTTTACCACCTACCAAAAAATCCCCCTAGTTAGCCCCTTTGAGCCTAAACCTTTTCATTTTATAACCCAAACAAACACCCTTTTTACCCACCAAAACCTTTTTCATTTTTAACCCTTTGTTTTAGTAACTAGCTCGGTTTCTCATATGACTTTCAAAAAAAAAATAGTTGATTATGAAGCAAAAGCAAATAAACAAACAAGTTTATCAAAAATGACTTTGTTTGAAAAATGGCTTCATAAAAAAATAAAAGTTGAAAAATAGAAAGTCTTACGAAAACCGATACTTGTTACGCTTTTCGCCCTTTTTCTACTAACCACTAACTACTAACCCAACCACATACCTTTAACCCAAGCCTACCCCTTTACCCAAAAAGTCCTCTTGATATTTACAAAGGTATATAAGTTAAAAAGGAGGAGGATTGATTGCTTGGCAAGCCTATGGTAGGAGTAAGTTCCATGCCGCTCTCGAGTGATCCACAAAAATACATTTTCGGCCGAGTGTTGAGTGATCCCCGTGAGGTATGTGAACTTGTATATAAATAGAAATTTACAAAGGCATGTTATGCCCTAATAAGTAATTTATCTTATGAAAAGTTTTAAATAAATCATGACGAATAGGATTGTAAATAAATAAAAATAAAACTAAATAAAGAATCTTGGAAATCCCGACACTCTATGACAAGCCCAAAAACCTTCTTTTCTACCCATTCCATTTGGGAGTGTAATAGCCACATATTAAAGAGTTTTGCTTGAGGACAAGCAAAGATTCAAGTGTGGGGGTATTTGATGTGTGCAAAATGCAACATATAAATTACATCAATTGTGGCATAAAACTAACCATTTTTTAGTAATAATGTTGGAAAAAGTGTGCTTTTGTCTTCCTTTTGTATTTTCAGGATTAAATGAGCTCAAATTAACAAAAGAAGCAAAAAGACATCAAAATCTAACATAAATACAAGAAAAGGAACAAGACGTGACATGCCCGACCCCACGACAGCATCTTCCCAAGCAAAACAAGAAGACAGAAGACTGAACACGCCCCGTGCTCAGCCAGCACGGGGGCGTGCCCAAGTGTAGGGGTGTTCATGAGCCAATCCGATCCGAGCGAAGGTCTGCTCGAGATCGGATCGAATTAAAACCGATCGGATCGGTTCGGTTCGAATTTGTAAAACCGATCATAAAAGTGCTGCTCATGATCGGTTCGAATTTAAATCGATCGGATCGGTTCGGATCGATTTCGATCGGTTTCGCTTGGTTTTTCTCAACACCTAATTAAAAAATGTGCAGCAACAACAACAAAAAACTGAAATCATGACTTAATAAAACATGTCCAGCAGCACCTTTTAGGCTGCATTAAACTATAACAAAAGCAATACATAATTGAAATCACGATCCTAAAAATGTTCTTAACAATATCGAATCCAAAGCATAAAAATATAGTGTGAAATACAAATTGAAATCTAGCTCAAAAGCCATAAACATCTTCTTAAAGCTTGGTCATCTCCATCCACAAAATTCCACTTCAAATCAACATACATATAACCTATTAACACAAGCGTTAAACAAAACCATTAAGTTCTACACATTTGACATTACATGATAGTTTTATGGTTTGTTAATTATAAAAATACCTTTCATTTGTTATCCGACCCGTCTGGAGTCAACACATCAATTTCCAATTTTTCTTCATCTCTTGCAGCTTGCTACACATTAAAAAAACAAAATATAAATGTTAATGCATAAACTACAAAAGTATAAATAGACTATAAATGTAATAAAATCTTACTTTCAATGTTTTTAAGGTTGTTTTTGAGCTCGCCTTTAACCAATCACTTCCACAAACAAGAAGTTCCACCATATCCTTTGAAAGAGAGCTCCGGTAGTCATCCAATATACGCCCCCCAGCACTAAAGGCTGATTCGGAAGCCACGGTAGTGATCGGGATGCCAAAAATGTCTTTCGCCATCTTACTCAAAACCGGAAACTTGCTACAATGTTGACTCCACCACTTCAACACATCAAATTTTGGATCCATACATTTTAGGTTCGGCTCATCCAAATACTCATCAAGTTCAGATTTTCTTTCAATCGAAACGGTTCTTGAATTGAGGCAAGCATAAAAATCATTCGTGTGTGCACTTGATTCATTTAAAGATGTTTTTGAGCTACTCTTGGCAGCCTCAGATGTCTTATATGCATAACAATACTTGTCAAAAAGACATTTTAACTTAGTTTTCACATCTTTAACCATATCATCATATTCATCCTCTAAATACAACCTCTCAAAAGTCCACTCAACTGAGAACATCTTAAAACGGGGATCTAAAATTGATGCAATACACATAAGGATCCCAATTTCCCCCCAATATTTCTCAAATTTCTCATACATCGGTATACTCATGTTCTTCAAGAAAGTATCATCGGAAAAAAATGCACTACATATCTCTTTCTTCACTTCATAAATTTCAATAAGAAACAGGTTTGAAGTTGGATACGATGTGCCGGAAAACAAATTAGTAGCCTTTAAAAACACTACAAGTTGATTGCAAACTCTTTCAGCACGATTCCATTCATCAACTGTGGGGGACCATACAAAGTTGGAATCTCTCAACGCATAACCTAGAAAAGCTTGTTTATAGTGAATAGCCGATTCTAGCATACGATGCGTTGAGTTCCACCTAGTTTTTACATCGGTACATAAAGACCGATGAGTGGATATGCCAAGTGTTATTGCTATTTCACCGAATTTCAATAAACGACCAGAAGACTTCCTTAAATATTTGACACCTTCTCTAATTTTTAGAAGACATGATTCAATAGTCCCCAAACCATCTTGCACTACCAAGTTTAAGATGTGAGCACAACATCTAATATGAAAAAACAATCCATCAAAGTGTAACTTCCCCTTTCCCTTAAAATTATTCATCAAAATGTTGGCAGCCCTATCGTTGTTCGATGCATTGTCTAAAGTGATGGTACCTATTTTGTCTTGGATACCCCATTTTATTAGACACTCTAAGATACCATCGGATATAACCTCACCGCTATGGGGTGGTGCTAGCTCATTGAAACCTATAATGCATTTTTGCAATTTCTAATCACAATTAACAAAGTGAGCCGTTAAACACATGTAACCAATCGTTTGGTTAGATGTCCAACAGTCACTAGTAAGTGATATCATCTCAGCCTTTTTCAAAGTTTTCTTTATCCTCTCTTTTTCTACTTCTACAACTTTTATGCAATCTCGAGTGATTGTAGACCTACTAACTTTTTCAAATAGAGGATTCATATACTTCATTAGGCGATTAAACCAATGGTACTCTACAAACGAAAAGGGTAACTCATGTGCTATTATCATTTTTGCAATTATTTCACGAACTTTCAATTGACTATAACCCCCATTCGAATCAAAACCCTCAAAAGCATCACAATCATTTCTACCACTACCTAATGACTCAAAGTTGAGGCAACCAATTTTTTTACCTTGCGCTTTTTTGAATATTCCACATTCTTGAAGGTGTCGCCTCATACTTGTTGTGCTCTTCGAGTTACCACTTACATATGAATGCTTGCAATAGATGCATTGTTTTTTTGGCACCATTTTCCCTTTGTACAAACCCTGAACATCTACAAAATGTGGATGCACATCCGAATAATTTTTTCTCTTTTTTGAACAAGCACCTCCGGTCGCTGTATCAGCCATATCAGCATCACCCGATTCATCAATTACTGGGTCGTCCTCTCCATCAGTCAAGTCAACATGAGCAGCCGAATTCTCGTTTGATTCTTTACAAGAAGGCATTCTACAAAAACATAAATGAAACAATATAAAGAAACAATATGGTTAACAGAAGCAGATTTAACGATATGTTGCAAACAGATATGCAAAAACAGAAACAGATATGCAGAAACAGAAACAGATATTGAACAACCATGAATACCTCTGCTTCTAAGTTGTTTTTATTAAACAGTTTAAAGTCCCCTGTTACAAATTAGTTATTTAGAAATGCAATAACTAGTGTTAATAAGCCTCAGTCCCACAGAAACAGGTTTCATCATTCAAATTTGGCAGCCTCAGTCCCACAGAAACAGGTTTCATCATTCAACTTTGGCAGCGAACAGAAACAGATTTGGCAGCGAACAGAAACTGCCGCAACTATAAATTAAATATTGTAATTTGGGATCTGTAAAGAGGTTAACTACTTCCTCATACTTACCACTATATGCATAACCAGCAATCATTATCACCCACGAGTTAAAATCTCACACTGTTTCACCAACACTAAAACATCTACTTACAGGAAATATAAGCAACAGCCTAACATGTGTTTACTTTTCATGGCATACACCTAAAACAAAATAGTATAAGGAAAAATTCACCAAACATTTGAAGAACACTCAAACATCATCAATTCAAATAGAAACAGAAGATAATTAATCAAATAACAAAAGTTTGATGGATCGCAGGAACATAAAACCTACTAAAAACTAAAAATGTCAACAACAGAATGAAGAGATTAAAGAAATTCGGCTTTATAAACACTAAAAAAATTAGGGTTTACCTGGAAGCAACAATGGCAGCGGCGTTTCTGTTAGTAGTGTGTTGATACGAGGAGAAGAGATGGGAGTCCGATGATTGTCCGATGACTTGAGAGCGGCGCGGCGAATGTCCGATGACTTGAGAGTTGAGAGCGGACTTGAGAGTTGAGAGCGGCGATGAATGAGTGAATAGATTTAGGGTTTGAATTTTTAGTATATGGGCTAATATTATTTGGGCTTGTAATTATTTTGGGCTAATATTATTTGGGCTACCTTTTTTGGGTTTTAATCTATAAAATATATAATATACATACATAAATATATATATATTAATTATTAATAAAGAATAATTCGAGCGAAACCGAGCGATCGGCGAGCGAGCGGAGCTTTGCTCATGCTCGGATTGAATTTGAATCGAACCGATCCGATCGGCTCATTTACAAACTGAGCAGGAATCGAACGAGCATTTTTCGAGCATTTTTCGAGCGATCGTCGAGCAGTTTGGACAGCCCTACCCAAGTGTCAGCAGAAAAGACAAAGTGGTAGAAGCTTCTATTGCCCACCACGGGGCCATGCTCAGCGGACACGGGGCCGTGGTCAACTATAAGATTCGCACAATCCAGGCAAATCTTTATAGTACAAAGATTCTTCTGCACACGGGGTCGTGCTCAGCGGACACGGGGGCGTGGTCAACTAATAAGACAAGCTGCATTAAATGAAGAAAGAGAAGGATGTGGACACGGGGCCGTGCCCGAGCTTCTGTTCAGTCTATAAATAGGAGTGCTTGGCTCAAGCTCAAACCATCCCTTGGCACACCACCTCTCTCACACTTCACCCACCACCCACCACCACCATAACACCATCATCCACCACCATCATCCATTGTCCATCATAGAGTGTGTGAGTCATCTCGGGATCCAAGATTGATCATAAGAGTTCTTGACAATCAAGGCCATGTTTGCCTAAGTCTCTTACATCACTTGGTGAAGACAAGTGTCTAGTGTAATACTTTTTATTTCTAATCTTTTCGCACTTTTTATTTGGTTTTGTATTAATGACTTTAATAACTAGTTTCTTATGTTGAAGGTGATTCTTCCTTATCGTTTGTCCGTGGTGTCTTGACATTATTTTACTGTCTATATAAAATAAAAGATTTTCACCATTCATATCTCCACGGTCTATATGGAGGTATGTTGGTTACCTGGTCGGGGGTTAAGGGAACGGTTTGGTAAGAGTCTTGCCATTGTTCAGCGTTTAGAGGTCCTGCAATGGACCTGGATCAAATTTAGTAGGACATCCTTCAATACTTAACGGTATTGGATGGCGGGGGTCCAAACTCTTTGATCCCCTCATAAGTTAAACTACTATTAATACTATAACCCGGCTATTTAGGACTGTATCCCTGCTGACTCAGACTACTTAGTCGAGGGTAACGTCACCTCCAAAAGAGGGGCCTACCATAATTTGCATTAATAACTTAATTAATTATCTTTCAATAATCCGACCCTTTAGGATTGTATCCTTGCTGACTCAAACTACTGGGTTGAGGGTAACGTCATCTCCAAAAGAGGGGCCTACTACAATAACTAAGATAATCTCTTAAATAAGTGCAAAAGTGCGGAAATAATCAAAGGTTACACTATACACGAGTCGGAACCAAGTGATTCATCTTGTCTATCTGTTTTTCTTTTATTTTTATTTTTCAGCATTTTAGTTAGTTTTTATTTTCTTAGTTTAAAACATTTTTCTAAACTTTTTGATTTGATTAGACGTTGAGGATAAACCGGTACTAAAAGCTCTTGTGTCCTTGGACGACCTCGGTATCTTACCAACACTATACTACGCTCACGATGGTTGCACTTGCCCATATGTGTGTTTAGTGTTAGTAAATATCGTGTTTTATAAATTTAAAACTTGGCTAAAAAAGTGTTAAAGGGCTTAAAATATACACCTAATATATATAACACTTCACACGCATCAAGTTTTTAGCGCCGTTGCCGGGGACAGAAGGATTTTAAGAAAGTTAGGAATCAACGGCCTAATCATTTTTTCTTATTTTTCATTTTTTTAGGATTTTTTCTTAATTTTTCAGCTTCTGCAGAACTCAGCACGGGCAGTGCCAGGTCGGACACGGGCCGTGCTCAGCATTGTTACTGGCAGTTTTTATTTTCCGAGTTACAGAGAGCTGAACACGGGGCCGTGTCGGTGCAACACGGGGCCGTGCCCAACTCCCCAGTAACAGGGATCTGGAAAACAATCACTGTATCTCCGACCACGGGCCGTGTTCACTGAACACGGGGCCGTGGTGAACCTTCTGACCAGCATTCTTTTCTGTCTTTGTTGCAGGACTTGGAACCAATGCGCCACATTTGAACTTCCTACGTAGTGCATGAGCTCCAGTTCTAGTAGAGACATAAAAGAACCCCTAGAAGAACCCGAACGCTTTCTCAGAAAAAGACTTAAAGCTAAAAACCAAGAGAAAGTTTCGGGGGAACCACTTCCAATGACGGACCAACGTACCCTCATGGATTACTTACGACCCACCGTAGGTAATCTAGGCGCCGCTATCAATGCACCGAATGTCGAAGCCAACAACTTCGAACTTCGGCGCATTTGATACAAATGCTTCAAAACTCCGCAACCTTCCATGGGCTTGCGGACGAGGATCCCCATCTACATATTACTAATTTCTTGGAAATATGTGATACCTTTCGGATCAATGGAGCATCAAACGACGCCATTCGCCTTCGGATGTTTCCATTTTCACTAAAAGACCGAGCTAAGGCTTGGCTTAACACCCTCCCAGTAGGCTCGGTAAACACCTGGGATGAACTAGCCCAAAAGTTTCTATATAAGTATTTCCCTCCTGCTAAAACGGCTAAATTAATGACTGAAATTAATACATATTCACAAGAGGATGGGGAATCCTTATATGAAACTTGGGAAAGGTTCAAGGAGCTACTAAGAAAGTGTCCTCATCACGGTCTTGCGGTATGGCAACAAGTATCCACTTTCTACAATGGCTTGTTGCCACACACAAGACAAACACTTGATTCTAGCTCCGGGGGACTTTTAGGTAATCGTCACCCAAATGAAATATATAATCAAATTGAGGAAATTGCTCAAACCAATTTTCAATGGCACACTCCCCGAGGTAATAAGTCTATTGCCTCGGGCGCCCATAAGGTTGATGAAAGCACTTCTTTACAAGCCCAAATCGAGGCCCTCTCTTCGAAAATCAAAAAGCTAGAAATGACAAAAACGGCCTCGGTTATGGCTTGTGAAGGATGTGGTGGGCCACATGAAAATTGGAGTTGTATGAAAGAAGTAGATGACCAAACAGAAACGGTAAACTACATTGATAATAGACCTAGGCCGTCGGGTCCACCAACGGGTACCTACAACCAAGGATGGCGTAACCACCCTAATCTTGGTTGGAGAGATCCCGACAATAGTAGTAACCAACAAAACCAACGAACTAACTTTCAACAACCACAAAATTTTTCTCAACAACAAGGTGGAAGAGAAAGGCTTGAAGATACTGTATCTCGCCTCATCTCCGACACCGAAAAGAAAAACTCGGATCGATTTCAACAATTGGAATCGAATTTTAGAAATCAACAAGCTAGCATTCAAAACATGGAAAAACAATTAAATCAAATAGCTCAAAATTTCTCCGAGAGACCACAAGGCGCGTTACCTAGCAATACCGAAACCAACCCAAAAGCTCAAGTACATCACATCACATTGAGAAATCGAACCGTGGGTCCCGAGGAGGCTCCATTACAGCCAGATGAAAGAAGCCAGTCTAGCCAAACCACGACTCCACCCGCACCCCAACCCGAAAAGGCTTCTTTACCAAATCAAGAGCCCACCAAGACTCCTCCAATTCCGTACCCCGATAGGTTAAATCGTCAAAAGACCGATGAGCAATTCGCAAAGTTCGAAAATTTACTAAAACAATTGCATGTTAATATTCCTTTTATTGAGGTCCTAACCCAAATGCCTAAATATGCAAAATTCATGAGGGATTTCCTCACTCACAAAAGGAAAATTGAATCATTGCAATTAGTTAACTTAGGCGAAGAATGCTCCGCCTTAGTACTCAACAAACTCCCACAAAAGAAAATTGATCCCGGAAGCTTCACAATTCCTTGCTCGATCGGGGAATCCCCCGTCCGTAATGCATTAGCCGATCTTGGGGCTAGCATTAACCTCATGCCCACATCGATGTTCAAACGACTCGGCCTAGGAGCAACAAACCCTACAAAGATGAGCATACAACTCGCCGACAGATCCGTCAAATTTCCACAAGGTGTCGCTGAAAATCTATTGGTCAAGGTTGACAAATTCGTTTTCCCAACCGACTTTGTCATTCTAGACATGGAAGAAGACACCGATGTCCCTCTCATCCTCAGGAGGCCATTTCTAGCCACCGCCCAAGCAGTGGTGGATATGAACGACGGAACGTTAACATTGAAGTTTGGGGACAAGGAAGTGAAGTTTAAATGTGGAAAGAGAGTAGAGGACGAAGACCCGGTCAACGACATGAAGGTCATAGACTCAAGCTTGGATGACGCTCTCCGACGGTGTAACATGGGAAGCAATACATCCCACTTGGGTAACATATGACCAGGCTTTGGGTCTAGCCAAGGACCCTTATAAACGTGGCGCACCATGGAGGCATTTCGCGGAACTATCCTTAGTTTAGTTTAGATTAATTTTCATGTTTTCTAGTTAGTTTTAATTTTTCAGGAATAAAACACACTTGAGATGGCAAAGGATACAAGGGAAGCTTGAACCAGCACCCCATGCAGGAAAACAGGACCGTCCGACAAAATTCTTCGTTTACAGTAAGTTCGGCACGGGCCGTGTCCGCCCAACACGACCCCGTGCTGCACAGTCTGCAGAAATACCCAGTTCAGGTAAACTGGACACGGGCCGTGCTCACCCAACACGCCCCCGTGTCCAGGCTTCTGTTTCTCTTAACTTAATTCTGTTACTGGCACTTGAACACGGGGCCGTGCCCGGACAACACGGGGTCGTGTTCAGCGCCCAGTAACACAACATTTTTGCTTTTTCACACCTTTTACACATTCAATCAACCTAAAAACTTATTTTTGCGACACATTGAGGACAATGTGTAATTTAAGTGTGTGTGGGGGGGGGGGGATGCTAAAACCTTGAATCTTGCAAGTCCTAAATACAAGCCTTACACAAAACTCTATTGGAACCGCTAATCACCCCAAATTTTTTCAAAAATTTTCATTTTTTTTACTTGTCTAGGTTTAACTCGGGAAATTCAAGTTCTAAAAAAGGTTATATTTTTACGAATTTACAACCGACAGCGTCGTGATAAAAAGAAACAACATAAGAAAATTATGAAAAGACATGACAAGCTTAGTTAAAATTTAATCATATATACTTGATCACATAAAAACCCATTCCCACAAAAGTGAGTTTTGAGCCTTTATTGAGCATACAAATATATATCTTTAAACTAAATGCTCATTTTTCGTTTCTTGTGTGAATAGCCGCTTGGTTCTTACGACTCTAGAACTTGCCACGACGATACATTCCCGGTCCTTACCAACTTAAACCCGAGTAAGTAAATGATGGAGGCATTAGGACTAACCCTTTTTATTTCTACACCATTATTTTTTCTTTTTTTTACCACCTACCAAAAAATCCCCCTAGTTAGCCCCTTTGAGCCTAAACCTTTTCATTTTATAACCCAAACAAACACCCTTTTTACCCACCAAAACCTTTTTCATTTTTAACCCTTTGTTTTAGTAACTAGCTCGGTTTCTCATATGACTTTCAAAAAAAAAATAGTTGATTATGAAGCAAAAGCAAATAAACAAACAAGTTTATCAAAAATGACTTTGTTTGAAAAATGGCTTCATAAAAAAATAAAAGTTGAAAAATAGAAAGTCTTACGAAAACCGATACTTGTTACGCTTTTCGCCCTTTTTCTACTAACCACTAACTACTAACCCAACCACATACCTTTAACCCAAGCCTACCCCTTTACCCAAAAAGTCCTCTTGATATTTACAAAGGTATATAAGTTAAAAAGGAGGAGGATTGATTGCTTGGCAAGCCTATGGTAGGAGTAAGTTCCATGCCGCTCTCGAGTGATCCACAAAAATACATTTTCGGCCGAGTGTTGAGTGATCCCCGTGAGGTATGTGAACTTGTATATAAATAGAAATTTACAAAGGCATGTTATGCCCTAATAAGTAATTTATCTTATGAAAAGTTTTAAATAAATCATGACGAATAGGATTGTAAATAAATAAAAATAAAACTAAATAAAGAATCTTGGAAATCCCGACACTCTATGACAAGCCCAAAAACCTTCTTTTCTACCCATTCCATTTGGGAGTGTAATAGCCACATATTAAAGAGTTTTGCTTGAGGACAAGCAAAGATTCAAGTGTGGGAGTATTTGATGTGTGCAAAATGCAACATATAAATTACATCAATTGTGGCATAAAACTAACCATTTTTTAGTAATAATGTTGGAAAAAGTGTGCTTTTGTCTTCCTTTTGTATTTTCAGGATTAAATGAGCTCAAATTAACAAAAGAAGCAAAAAGACATCAAAATCTAACATAAATACAAGAAAAGGAACAAGACATGACATGCCCGACCCCACGACAGCATCTTCCCAAGCAAAACAAGAAGACAGAAGACTGAACACGCCCCGTGCTCAGCTAGCACGGGGGCGTGCCTAAGTGTCAGCAGAAAAGACAAGGTGGCAGAAGCTTCTATTGCCCACCACGGGGCCATGCTCAGCGGACACGGGGCCGTGGTCAACTATAAGATTCGCACAATCCAGGCAAATCTTTATAGTACAAAGATTCTTCTGCACACGGGGTCGTGCTCAGCGGACACGGGGGCGTGGTCAACTAATAAGACAAGCTGCATTAAATGAAGAAAGAGAAGGATGTGGACACGGGGCCGTGCCCGAGCTTCTGTTCAGTCTATAAATAGGAGTGCTTGGCTCAAGCTCAAACCATCCCTTGGCACACCACCTCTCTCACACTTCACCCACCACCCACCACCACCATAACACCATCATCCACCACCATCATCCATTGTCCATCATAGAGTGTGTGAGTCATCTCGGGATCCAAGATTGATCGTAAGAGTTCTTGACAATCAAGGCCATGTTTGCCTAAGTCTCTTACATCACTTGGTGAAGACAAGTGTCTAGTGTAATACTTTTTATTTCTAATCTTTTCGCACTTTTTATTTGGTTTTGTATTAATGACTTTAATAACTAGTTTCTTATGTTGAAGGTGATTCTTCCTTATCGTTTGTCCGTGGTGTCTTGACATTATTTTACTGTCTATATAAAATAAAAGATTTTCACCATTCATATCTCCACGGTCTATATGGAGGTATGTTGGTTACCTGGTCGGGGGTTAAGGGAACGGTTTGGTAAGAGTCTTGCCATTGTTCAGCGTTTAGAGGTCCTGCAATGGACCTGGATCAAATTTAGTAGGACCTCCTTCAATACTTAACGGTATTGGATGGCGGGGGTCCAAACTCTTTGATCCCCTCATAAGTTAAACTACTATTAATACTATAACCCGGCTATTTAGGACTGTATCCCTGCTGACTCAGACTACTTAGTCGAGGGTAACGTCACCTTCAAAAGAGGGGCCTACCATAATTTGCATTAATAACTTAATTAATTATCTTTCAATAATCCGACCCTTTAGGATTGTATCCTTGCTGACTCAAACTACTGGGTTGAGGGTAACGTCACCTCCAAAAGAGGGGCCTACTACAATAACTAAGATAATCTCTTAAATAAGTGCAAAAGTGCGGAAATAATCAAAGGTTACACTATACACGAGTCGGAACCAAGTGATTCATCTTGTCTATCTGTTTTTCTTTTATTTTTATTTTTCAGCATTTTAGTTAGTTTTTATTTTCTTAGTTTAAAACATTTTTCTAAACTTTTTGATTTGATTAGACGTTGAGGATAAACTGGTACTAAAAGCTCTTGTGTCCTTGGACGACCTCGGTATCTTACCAACACTATACTACGCCCACGATGGGTGCACTTGCCCATATGTGTGTTTAGTGTTAGTAAATATCGTGTTTTATAAATTTAAAACTTGGCTAAAAAAGTGTTAAAGGGCTTAAAATATACACCTAATATATATAACACTTCACACGCATCAGTCGCTACGAGAATCGGCAGACTTTCGTAGTTTGTCGTAAATAGTCCTTGAGCTCGAATAATGCATATTTTGTTATGATTATCACAAAAGCCTTCATTGGCCAATATTAGGCACACCCAAGAGTATGAACAAGCACCATAAACTCTCAGTTCGTTAAAAGGTCACTCAGATGTAAGAATTAACATATTGACGCTTTTAACCCTTCGTCGCGCAAACTTTCAAACGATTACGCAACTTTCAAACAATTATGTAAATGGCTCCTCACGTCCAACAAGTGGATCATATGAGAATACAGACACTGTATACGGTCACTTAGAGGCTTAGTTTAAGCATGTTGACACTTTCAGTCCTTTCACATTCAAAGTTTTAACTATTTGGCGATAATAGTCCCTCCTAGTCAACATTTGACATAATTAGGATCAGGGACACGTGTTGATACATTATTGGACATAATTTTACGAGGTGTTACATCCTCACCCCCTTAAAAGAAATCTTGATCTCGAGATTTGCTCAGAGCAATATGGTTAGTTCTGTATCATAGTAGGTTTAAACCTCTTAAGAGTATCCTGGGCCACAATGGGAATCCCATTTCACATTTATGAGGGAAACTTGGAACTTCTAAATTCAATGGTCCATAATGGACAAGGTTTTTTTTCCAATAAACCTTATGCTCACATTTAAATGCCATGGCGAAACATGACAAACGCTTATCAACTGAGCATTTCGCTGTAATTTCCAAAGATAAGAATATATTTAGTATCATAATTTGACACTTTAGACAATGGTGCTCCATAAGGAGACTCGATGTTGTCGTTATACATCTTAACTTGTCGGAATTTTAATTTTCCTTATTTGACAAGAAGCGTCGAGTTAGTAAGTTTGTCGACTATAATTCACATCGCGTCATTGCCACGATTTATCATAGGTAACTTGGAGGTTTGATCCATTGTTACTATTTCCCAAGTCTATATGGGATTTTCTGGTTCATTGTGCAGACCACAAATGGTCTACGATGTTCGACTCACTTGCGAACATTCTAAGCATTATGCTTCCTGGGTGGCTATGGACTTCTCATGTCCATCCACACAAAGGTCTTCAGCTTACGATTTTAATTCATCAAAAGTTACTTGTGTCTTGTAAATGACACATCCTTATTTCAATCACTTAGATGCCACAAGCATAAATGCTTCCTCGGGCAATCCATAGTGTTGATCTTCCACGGATGGTGAATATATCACCAGATGGGGATTTTAAATTTTGATAAGTTTCTTACTTCAGAGTTCAGACAATGTGGATTTGGTTTTTCAACTAACCAATCCGTGTCTAAAAACATATCAATTCTAGCAAGATTTATAGATAAAAGATTATCAAAGACAAATTAATTTGTGAAGGATATATCATATGTGAAACCATCTAGATTGGCCACTTGATTTTATAACTAATATTTAAGCCTTGAAAAGCCAGATTTAAATTTTATTAATTTACAATCGATGAAGCTTTAACTAGCTCCAAAATTTAAAACAAGTTTCTAGCAAATAATTCCTTTACGAAAAACATATTCGTAATGATACGTCTTGAACTGCTTCAGCTGTAGCAGATTAGAAGGCTCAAGCATTGCCTTTCTGGCAATCAGTGGCCTTGTTTTTCCTGCCAGTCACTCTTTTTGGGTAGCGGGTCTTTATATACCCTTTCTAGCCACATCCATAGCAGGTGGCGTCTTTCAAATTTTTACATTCATGGGACTTGTGTTCCATCTCCTTACATAGGCCACATCCCTTGGTCTGCTCACGGAAACATTTTCCGAAGTGTTGCTTCCCATAGGTTTTGCATTTGGGTTTGGCCTCATTCGGCTTGGACTGGTTATAATTTGAACCGGTCTTACCCTTTTTTAATCCTTACTTGGGGTATCATCGCGCTTTTGCTTGTGATCCCCTCGGCTTTAGTTGCCCTTGCTCTTATTTCATCTTCAGTGAGAGAAAGAGCCAGATCCACAGTGGATCTATAAGTCGCAGGTTTGGAGGATTTAACCATCCCCTTGATTTCTGGAGTGAGTCCTCCAAGAAACCGTGCAATGCGCTTAGACTCGGGGGTAATTAAATAAGGCACGAGTCTTGATAAAGAGTTGTATTCAGACACATAGGCTCGACACTCGAGGTCTTTCATGGCCAGCCTTAGAAAGTCAGTTTCAACTTTCTCCACCTCGTGAGGTGGGCAATAAGTCTTGCGGATCAACTCCATGAACTTAGACCAACTCAGGTTGTACATTGCAATCTTGCCAGTGGATTGGATCAGTGTCTTCCACCAAGTCAGAGCATCCTCCTTGAAGGATTGGGACACGTATTTAACAGTGTCCTTGGCGGCACAACCGCTTATATCAACAACGGTTTCCATTTCATCCAGCCACTTTAGAGCATTAATTGCTCCAGTCTCACCCGTAAAGTCACAGGGTTTACAAGAAACAAAGTATTTATATGCACATCCCCTTCTTAGAGTCATGTGACTCAGCTTTCTTGATACTCTTAATACTCTGCTCACTCTTAGTTGAGGAAAAATGAGTCTTTTCAGTCTTATGAGTATTTGAATGGGGTTTAGAAACGGAGTTCTTTTTCTGTATCGATGGCTTTGGCCCTTTAAATGTGGCCATAAATCCAGCCAGGGCTTTACCGACTTCATCGGCAACTATGGATCGAAGACGATTCTCTTCGTCATTACGGTTTTGGTGCTCTAAATCGCCCCCACCGTTTTTCTTTCTTGCTTCGCCAATATTGGGGTTTCCATAAGTTTAACTGAAATAAGATAGCCATCAGTAATATTTCGAAAACTAATAGCAAATCAATTTATTTGCATTAGACCTTACAGATCTATATGTTTATATATCAATTTCACTAGCCCTGCTTACCATAATTGGTAATGGGTTTAGCCATAAAACTCATCGGCTTGTCACAAAGGATATTTAAATATAGCACATTAGCTTGTCACGAAAGACGTGAAAGACATGGCACAAGGGCCTGTCACAAAGGTTGTGAAAGATATGGCACAAGGCCTCGTCACGAAGGACATTGAATGATATGGCACTAAAGCCTTGTCACGAAGGACATTGGAATATATGGCACTAAAGCCTTGTCATGAAGGACATTTGGAAGATATGGCACTAAAGCCTTGTTATGAAGAACATTGGAATATATGGCCTAAAGCCTTGTCATGAAGGACATTGGAATATATATGGCACTAAAGCCTTGTCACGAAGGACATTTAGAAGATATGGCACTAAGCCTTGTCACAAAGGACAATTAAGATATATATACGCCACGATCTCATTTGATCCAAGGGCTTTAAGGTTTGAACATAGTTCATTACCTTTGGATAAGGGGTCGTAGACCGAAACTGTCGTTACAATTGATGATATAATATGGCCCGCAGGTGATTCAATTGACATCACAAAAGGATGTTTCAATAATAATAATAATCATCGTACTGTTGATATTAATCATGGTCGCATTGATCATACAGACTACATGGCTTGGGTATAGCCCACCACTTTGAACAAGGAGCCATAGAGGTCATAACTATCATTGTCTTATCGACAATAGAGTAAAGTATAGCTTATAGGCACTTCATCACTAAAGATGTTAATAATATGATCATCATATTGATGATATTAGCCAGGATCGCACTGATCATATAGATTATGAGACTTGAGCATAGCTCACCCCCTTGGGCAAGGAATCATAAAAGATTACAACTGTCTTTTTCACAAATGGACAATATTATATAGCCCGTAGGCAAAATATCTCCAAGGATGTTAAATATGATCATCATATTGATGATTTTAGTCATGATCGCATTGATCATATAGACTATTAGGCTTGAGCATAGCTCACCACCTTAGACAGGGAATCATAAAGATCACAATGTCAATGTCTCAAATGGACAACATGTTATAGCCCGTAGGCAAAACATCACTAAGGATGTTAAATAATATGATCATCGTATTAGATGATATTAGTCATGATCGCATTGATCATATAGACTTTGAGGCTTAGATATAACTCACCACCTTAGACAGGGAACCATAAAGGTCATAACTGTCATTGTTTTAACTGACAATGCAGTATTATGATTCCTATCCTTCCACATAGTTTGGAACTGTTGAAGACTTGGAACAAGTATCGTCACAAGGTTGACGAAGATTTTCCTCCTTTCCACACAGTTGGGAATTAGTTGGAGTTTTGGAATAAGTTTCGTCACAAAGTTGACGAAGATTTTCTTCTTTCCACACAATTGGCAATTAGTTGAAGATTCAGTGATACGTTTCAGCCAACGTATTAATAAGGTTCCTCTCCTTCCACACGGTTGGGAATAGTTGGAGATTTGGAACAAATATTGGACAAGAGTTTTCTCATTTCCACGTAGTTGGGAATTAGTTGGAGATTTTAATGATACGTTTCAGTCAACGTATTGAATATGAATCCTTTTCCTGGGTTGGGGATGCGTCTTAGTTGACGTTGAAAATATAAGTCTCTCTCCTTATTGGGAGATTTGGGAATATATCGCAGTTGACGTTTAAGTATAAGTCCCTCTTCATATTGGGAGATTTGGGAATACGTCGCAGTTGACGTTTAAGTATAAGTCCCTCTCCACGTTGAGAGATTTAATACGCCTCAATATAGTCAGCGCATATGATACGGCTTGATACAGTCACCGT
Organism: Helianthus tuberosus; assembly: GCA_030545235.1. Taxonomy (NCBI): domain Eukaryota; kingdom Viridiplantae; phylum Streptophyta; class Magnoliopsida; order Asterales; family Asteraceae; genus Helianthus; species Helianthus tuberosus. Next base: position 98,124,836 of record CM060393.1, on the reverse strand, counting down.
TTAAATATATATTTTTCTCCGCATTGGAAGATTTGGGGATGATTAGCATCACATGGTTGTATGGAATTTCTATCTCCTTTCCACACAATTGGGAATTAGTTGGAGATCTTAGATAAGTACCGTCCCATAGTTGGACGAGAATTACTTAGAGATTTTTAAGATTATATTGGTGTGAGGGAATCAGTTTTCCACTACTATCACCTTTTCAACCACTACCAATGGTGGGAAGTATATATTTAAGACAGAGTCTTTTATCATGGTCTTATTTACTAGTCTTAATTACGTAAGAACTATTAGACTAAGTAAATTTAAAAGAGATTTGTTTGCTTGATTGCTAGCGGTTCTTCGACTAATTTGTCTTCACCCAATAGAATTGGCACCTTTAGTCCTTCTCCTCAGTTGGAGTTTCCAGGACATGTCTCATTTAACGTTTTAATTATATGCATTTCTCCTTAGTTGGAGATTTAGTATACGCCTCAATATAGTACAGCGTATACGATACGACTCAATATAGTACACCGTTTAATTATATACCCTTTCTCCTTATGGGGAGATTCAGGAATACGCCTCAATAAAGTACAGCGTGTATGATACGGCTCAATATAGTACACCATTTATAAATATACCCTTTCTCCTTATGGGGAGATTCAGGGATACGCCTCAACAAAGTACAACATATTTGATACGGCTCAATATAGTACACCGTTTATAAATATACCCTTTCTCCTTATGGGGAGATTCGGGGATACGCCTCAATAAAGTACAACATATATAATACAGCTCAATAAAGTACACTGTTTAAAATATACCCTATCTCCTTATGGGGAGATTTGGGGATACGCCTCAATATAGTACAGTGTATATGATACAGCTCAATAAAGTACACTGTTTAAAATATACCCTTTCTCCTTATGGGGAGATTTGGGGATACGCCTCAATAAAGTACAGCGTATATGATACGGCTTAATATAGTACATCGTTTAAATATATGCCCCTCTCCTTATCGAGAGATTTGGGGATACATTGTCTCATATTTGGACGAGAATTTTGCACTTTTTCAACCACTCAATGGTGGGAACATGTGTTTTTGGCCTTCGTCTATCGCGCAATCAAGAGGTCTGTTAGATAAGGTAGGAGCAATAAATGTGACCTTCATATTATTTGAAGGAAAAATCATAAAATGGGCTCCATAAAATCAATGATTCTTCTTATGGCAGTAATATCGCCAAATTATATTAGATGCTTACTATTAGCCGATACAGTACAATATTACCGTTGGGAGATCTTAGTGGTTCCATGCATTAAACCGTCATACTGGCCAGGCATGAAAGCAATATATGGGACACACTAAGATACTGCCAATTATCATATGGTGCTTCCATCAAACTAAGTTTGGCATTCGTAGTAGTTAAAAATCAATAAAAATCATTGCCGTATTCCTGTTGGAGAAATTTCTGGCGAGAGTTGCTGAATTTATATAATATAATATATACCCAGATGGGTTTGAATTAATCGAGCTCGAAGACTCGAAATTATATGCTTTAAGCATGAATTAGAAGAAGTGATTCCTTTTTCTGCTTATTCTCTAGAATGAGAGAACATTTGAATCAAAGAATAGAACTTTGATGCAAATTACACATATATCTTTGCCATGATAAGGCTTTCCATAATTGTTGTTGTTTCAATCAGCTGGTGAGATATCATTGGAATGTCTATCAAATATGATAGACTTCAGATACATGATATTAGGATATCACAGAATATCAAAAGATATATCATCAGGTGACGAGGTTTATCATCCTCGTATCGGAGTCATCGTCTCCAAAACATATATAGTTAACCATATGGAACTTTAAGCAACTCAATGGTAGAGATCCTCGAGTCCGTGATCCATCTTAGATTCTTTATCTTGTTCGCGACATCTTGGCGGTATAAAATCAATAACTACTATATAGATTAAGAGTAGTCGTATATCCAAGTCTAGACTCGGAGTTTTTAAAGGAATCTGCATTTGTGATATTTGAGATTAGACACTAAAGGCTAGTGTCTAATTCACTAAAACTGTGGCTCTGATACCAACCTGTCACACCCCGATCTCCGGTGGGCCTGGATGGGTACATTCGTGACGGTTGGATAACAATTATCACAATATAATAATATGCAGCGGAAGTATTGGATTGAAATTATTAAAATAAAGCTTGAATGTATAAAAGAAGCGTTCGATACAAGCCCACAGGCAGGATCTAATAAACAGAGCTTTAGACGTCATAGGCCTTAAGCATCAGGAGTGCAAATTCCTTAGCCTTCATTCTAGCCGACCCGTATTCCCAGCCTATTATAAGGTTCGGTACCTGCTGTTCAATCTTTTAAAAATACGCCAGCCAAACCTGGTAAATACAATTAACTGACTCTTTGGAAAAATAGTTTTTCGAAAAGAGTTTATACATATAGAAAACCCGTAGGTGATCTTTTAAATATATCTTGGGATTATTCTTGTTACGAGATTATATACTTGATTAACCCATTGGGTTGTCCGGACATGGTATCATTAACCCCCAATTATATCAATTATCAAGTAAACGGATTAAACCGTATTCTTACACTTTTGCGCAATCATAGGAGACTTACTTATATAATAACCGCCCCAAGAGGCATATTTTCCATCCCAAGTTTACACTAAAATAAGTCAAGAGTATTTACCTTTTTGCTAGCTTCCAATCAATAAGACTATATTTGGCAAAAACCGCAAGTCTAAGTATTATTGACCCAAGTCCGATTATCTGGAGGGTACTATAGTCTAGAATGAACATATTTATTATATGTTAGAATGTATACGGGCCAAAGGTAGTTCCTTTAGATATGACCCGATACTTAAGAGTAGTTATGCTAGATTAAGCGTATACTGAATAGAATGTGGTTAAAACCCAACAAGTACTAGGACTTGTATAATATGGGTAAACATTGTACATTCTGGATTTTGAGATCAAAATGGTAAGGTTAAACCCTTTTCGGTAAACTTATGTAAACTAGTTACGTAAGTCTAACCGTACGCGTATAAGCGATGACGGGTAACCGGATGAGTCATGAACAAGTTCCATATGCAATACACTTTAAACAAGTTATAATATCAGTAGGATATCAACTTGTGTGCCCGTTAAGGTTTTAAAATCAAACTATGCCTCATAAGGGCATTTTGCTAATTTTACAAATTATAAAAGGAGCTTGCGAGTAAACTGATGTCATGGTCATAAACATTCTGTAAAAGTGGTTAAATTATGATATCATATCAGTAGGATATCAAATATATGTGTGGTTTATGCTTTAGGAACAACCTATGCACCGTAGGGGCATTTTGGTCATTTCACACATAGTTTTGAGAATATATTTGGGATTCTAAGTTCATGACTTATACCTACTGTAAAAATATTTAAAATAGTTTATAAAATTAGTAGGTAACAAGTCTTGGTTCATAAATATGGTTTAAAATCATACCACGCTCCTAAACGACGTTAAAGTCGTTAAATGACGATTTATGTGAAGATTTATGAAATCTGATGTTACGACCAGCTTTGAAAAGTGAAAATATTTTATTTGTCATAACATTTCAGTAAGCAAAAGGTTTGGTTTGAATATAATGCTTAAAACCCGTTTTATCTGCCATAAGGGCATTATCGTCATTTATCGGAATTGTACAAGAACTTGAAGTTAAACTCAGTTTACAATCTGACTTAGCATCCCAAATAATCCTAATTAGAATATCATATCAGTACATAATGAGTTTTGAAAAGAATTTATGGTTGAAACTCATTTTAGACGTAAATGGGCATTTTAGTCCTTTTAAAAGCGTAGTTTACGATTATATGCGTAAACTCAGTTTATGACCAGATTATAATCATCAAAATATTCTAAACCTGTTTACTTATCAGTATATAACTCATTTGCATGCTCGTTTATATTTAAAACCTTATTTTTAAACAAAAGGGCATATAAGTCAAAGTACGGCATAATAACGGAACATGCGCATAAACTCAGATTACTAGTCTGATCGTGTAATATAACCTTATAGGGTTATACTATATCATAATACGGTCATAACGGAACTTTAAATCAGTAGCATACTAGTCTAATTCGGTTGATAATCATAGGTCAACGCAGAAGTCAAACTTCGCGACTTTCGGTTGCGAACCGACCTTAAAACTGGAATTGACGAGCCGAACATGTTTACACATGTTCTAAGAATTGTTACTAAGCTGTTTAAATGATAAAACATAATTTAGAACAATTCTAAGCCCATATCGCAATTATTTCAAAAATTGACCCGTTGACTTTTTAAAACAATATTATGTTGACTCGTCAATTGACAAAGCAAACGTGATTGTTAGGAGGTGCCCTTTTGAGGGATTAACACCTACCTAATTACGATCACGTAGCCATGTTCTTTGCAAACAATGGCTTGACCGTTTAAGGTCTAACTAAAAGTCAAAGCGTTTATCGTAAACACTTGACTTTTCTGCTTTAAAAGCCAATTAAACGAACTAGCCACGAAAGGAACACTTACAAGTGGTCCTAGGGACTGATTAGAACTCAGAGGTGTGCTCTGAATTGCTCAGGAACTCCCACAAGAGAAAGACAGAAAGAAATATGGAAAGGTGCAAGTGAAAGTGGTGGAAGAACTCCCTTATTTATAGTTTTCATGAAGTTGAAGGATGATGCCAAGTGTTATGGGACTTCTTAGGATGTTAACAAGTGTCCCTACAGGTTTCTAAAAGAATTAACCAGCCCATAGATTCATTTAGGAGGTTTTATAGCTATATACTTGGGCTGCAAGTCAATTTTTTAAGTTTGACAGCTTTAGTCCCTGCACAAAATTTGTTGAGTTTTGGCACTTCTAACACCCGTTAACCCCATTTTTTAGCTCCATAAAGAAGTTAAAGTATATTTAACTTGAATTATGCTCAAAAATGTCATCGATGTCAGTTCATTCGGTCGTACAGTCGCGTTTTTCGCATAGTTACGACGAACGTTCGAACGGACGCGAAAACAATTTAAAGTACGCAACGAATGGTATTTTTGCATTCCCATCACTAAAATATAATATTTTAATGATTACAAAAATTTTTGGATGTACGGATATGGTTAGAACTTAGAATATGCACGAATTTGCATACTTTCACAGTTTTGACGCTTTTAGTCCCTGTGATCAAATAAGTATATTTTCACACACCAAACCCTCCAAAACTTATTTCTAACCTATGTTAAGGGTATTTATGGTATGTCTAGCTTATGACCTTGTTCTGGAGTGTACGTCTCTACGAGAATCGGCAGATTTTCGTAGTTTGTCGTAAATAGTCCTTTAGCTCGAATAATGCATATTTTGTTATGATTATCACAAAAGCCTTAATTGGCCAATATTAGGCACACCCAAGAGTATGAAAAAGCATCATAAAACTCTTGGTTCGTTAAAAGGTCACTCAGAGGTAAGAATTTACATGTTGACGCATTAAACCCTTCGTCGCACAAACTTTCAAACGATTCCGCAACTTTCAAACAATTATGTAAATGGCTCTTCAAGTCCAACAAGTGGCTCATATGAGAATACGGACACCGTATACGGTCACTCAGAGGCTTATTTAAGCATGGTGACACTTTTAGTCCTTTCACATTCAAATTTTTAACTGTTTGGCGATAATAGTCCCTCCTAGTCAACGTTTGACATTATTAGGATTAGGGACACGTGTCGATACATTATTGGACATGATTTTACGAGGTGTTACACTTAGTGATTTCACTAAGGTCCGATGTTGTTTATAAGAGTTAGGACTACATTTGATTTATGATGAAGGGATCTACATGAATGATGATGATGATGATAATGATTCTTGTTGGATCTGTACATAAAATCGAGTAGTTAAAATGCATGTCTTGGATGTTGTTTATAATTAATAGGACCTTGTGGTTAAAGTTTTATGTATGAGATCTATTGTAAAAGGAGGTGATGTCATAAACTGTTTGATAAAATGTTGGTAGAAATGGTATAAAATCTGTACATGATTTACTATTTAAATCCAAGGAACAAGGAGGATGTTTTATGTATTTTCCTTATTTGATTGATTGAAAAATGGTGATGAATGTTGTTTGGAATGATTGGAGTCGCACACTGAGGAAATGTACAAATCAGACTGCACATTGTACGAACTGGCACAACACAACGCACACATTGGGAGCCACGTATGTCGCACACTCCTTATGTACAACCTTAGGTGCACCTCGTACGACCGGGCGACACATGGTCGCACACCGGTATGAGCCGCACACTCTCGATTGATGCTCGTAAAGCACCTGGTACAACTGCACAACATGATCGCACACTTGAAGACAGGCCGCACACTCAGTTTTGGGCAGTATAATTTAGTGGGCCGCACACTCTAATGGACTGACAATATAACTTGACCGCACACTCTGATTTTGGACAGCACACTAATAACTGTATGTATACTGTTAATGATTGGGCTTGATATATATATATATATATCCGTATGTGGCCATATGATACATGATGATTATGTGATACTTGATATATGTGACAAAACGTGATACGAATCTAATTTAAACTCGGTAACCATAATAGGACGTGATTGACCAAACTTTAAAACAAGTAAACTATCTGCCGAGCAAACCAAGGTGAGTTCACACACACTAAAAGCATGCGTCCCCAGGGGGACACGGATGAACTACTATCCTTGGGAAGGATACTTTTAAACTACTATTCCCGGAGGGGAATACATTTGGATATTTGTTAACTACTATTCCCGGGGGGAATACGTTTGGTTACTATTTATAAATCTTGTCTTAACAAACTAAACGAAACTCTATCATGGGAAGTCCCCACTTACAATACCGATTAGTCGCCGGGGGTAAACTGGATATTAGTTGATAGCGCTATTAGGTTTGATAAACCTCACACCATGACCGGGGGGATCGAGCGTGAACTAGTAGGCCTTGCAACTTGGTCAATGATGATAGACATTGACTGAGGGCACAACAACTCAACGTCACTAGTATTCGGTATCTATAGTTTAGTGAGCTTACAGATGGGGTAGCTCCCCATAACGTGATTTTAAATACCTTATCTAAACAACTTACGTTTTTGGAACTAAAACTGGACAACTCGTGAACTCGCCAACTTTATGTTGACACCCTACTGCATGCTTTGCAGGTAATCAGTGATGGCAGGAGCTTGCATCTTGGGAAGTGTAGTGGTCGCATTAACTCGTGTTGGGTTTTTAATAATTTCAAACTTTGAACTTTTGGCTAAATTGTTTAACTTATGCTTCCGCCATTTCCTTTAAACGTTGTTTTTAAACTTAAGACCTTGGATGTGAACTTTATTAGTCACTAATCGTATTTTGATAAAACTGCTTTATTACTATGAATGCTCAATATGATAGGTGGCTGGATCCTGGTCAGTCACATGCCTCGCAGTAGTACTCCGCATGTGGAATTTGAGGGTGTGACAGATTGATATCAGAGCCATCGTTTATAGTGAACTTGGTTTTAAAAATAAAAGTCTTTTTGAGAAAAACCAGACTATAACCTGTTTGTACTAAGCAACTCGCAACGACACTACACTCTAAGTGCAAGGCTCAACACTTTAGACTTCATGGCTCGGACATGTGTTTACTTGTTGCATAATTGGTGCATATGTGATGCTATATGTACTAGTGTGCTTAGTTTTATATATATATATATATATATATATATATATAAATATTATAACTAATAATTGAAAGTTATTTGGGCCACGTGTCACTTGATTAGGGCATCCTCAATTCCCTTTTCCCGCCCAACAGTACCATCCCCTTTTTTCTTTTATCATCTCTCTTCTCATCTTTCTTTTGAAATGCCGTTCCTTCTCTCTCTATATTCAGTGCGATTCAAACTTCACAAACCCTAACCCCCTTTAACAATCACCACCGCCAAGATCTTTCTTTTACGCTATCAAAGATCAAACCAAATCATCTCATCATGAATCATTCAAAGCGTCACCAGGTAAGTTAACTCGGTTTTGGTTGATTTAGTGCGATTCAAACTTCACAAACCCTAATATTTTGGGGTTTGATATTCAGATTAGGTTATGATATACTGTTAAGGTAACCGATTTGAAATCTTTTTTTAATTGGTTAGATATTGATTTTTTTTCTCTGCAACTTGCTAATAATTAATAGAGAAAGATGTTGATGTTGATGATTTTAGTGTTGATGTTTCTAATTCGTCATTCCAGTGAGACAAAGATCTCTTCCATGTGATGCATCTGAATGGGTGGCTATTCTTCTTGCCGATCTTATGCTTTGTTTTCAGGTGATAATTACTTATATTATATTTTATTACACACAAGAAATAAACTCTCCCAAAAATACAAGAACACCCGAAGACATCAATGAGTGGTAAGCCCATGAACCGTCGTTAACTAAATACATGGTTTATTTTTAAAATTAAATTATTGTTGATTGATTGGAGTCTTTATTCAAAAATATATACAACTTTTTAACAAGTCGCTAAGCCCTTGAACTATTTTTAACTTACTGAATAAGTCGTTAAAGTTTGTTGTTTTTATTTAAAAAAGGGGAGCAACTGTATGTTACAATCTTTGAGGAACTAAACAGTTAATTTATATTTGGTAAAAGTTGGTTTTTTGTATTTAACATAAGTTTTATAATTTTCCTGTTACTATGGAATGTTTATTTATTTTATTTGTAGGAGGCGGGTCTGCTTGGACAACTAGTGTATGAAGAAGTAATAGAATTAAAACAAAACCCCTGGAATATTGGAAGGGTGAAAGGCTCTTCTATGCACGAGTGCATAACAGTAACTGCTTTATTCTCAAAATCAAGTTTTTTACTTTTGACATTTTACATGTTCCATCATGATTTGACCTTCGCTTTAGCAAATTTGACCGGTTTACTTGTACATGATTGGTCTAGGTTATGTTTTATATCTAATAGGTCAAATGGGTATATTAATAAACATGTTAATGTGTAGAGTATGTGAAATGGGTCAAAAATTGCCAAAAGTGTTGAACATTAGAAATAACAGATTAGTAATGGAAAAATGTAAATAGAGTATTCATATTTCACACTTGGTATTTTAAAAGTTACTTTTTGGACAAATGTGATTAGGTCAATGCAACCTGTTTTGACATATTACAAAATTTTGACCCCTTTATATATCTATTCAGTCTTAACTACCATACTGTTATAAAAGTATAGTCTTTATATTTTTTTATAACTATAACCATTGGTGTTCTTGGTCTGGCTTCATCAGTTTTTTTTGAAATTTGGGGCAAGCCGCTAACTACGGTTTCGGGGTATGACAAGCCAAATTGGCCGGGTTTGGTGGCTCGACCAGTTATGTATAAATTTATTAATTTGTCATTTACGCTTACTCTTCGAATTTGGAAGTTATGTAGATATTAGAAGTTAAAAAGACAAAAGTTCTGGTACACGTCTATATGAAATAACACTGAATCTAATGGAGAATGAATGAGTTTTGTATGTACTTTAAGATGTTTGTTATATTATGAGGAACTTCCACTCCATTTTCAAGAAAATATCAGGGTAAGATGGTCTTGTTGCATCACCATTGGTGGTTTATATAGTTTAGAATAAACATTTTAATTTCAGTGTTCATTTGTTTATAATTTTCTCTTTTTAGTTGAAAATTATTGATGATGAGATGGAATGAGTTAGAGGTTTCCTAAATCCCCTTGAAGGGAAAGATTGAAGATCTTGGGTTGGCTCACAAACTTAAAGGATCTTCAGTTAGGTTCAGTTGAAAGAAAGCTTAAGAGTGCTTATAACAAGAAGCCTGTTCTTTTACGCCTCTAACATTAATTATTTTTGGTGAATATATTCCACATGTTTTTAACTCTTCATGGTACATTTATACAAATTAATTATGCTTTATTTTTTTTTCGAAAACTAAGACATTTTGAACAACACAAACCATCTGGTCAGTTTGGGTTAAACCATCAACATCTGTTTTTCTTGGTAATGTCTTGATTATGACTACATAAAAAGTACTATTAAAATAATGGTTTTAAATATGAAGAAAACAATTGAGGAGATTGTATGCTTTCAAAACAGAGTTTGGGTGTCTTTCAACCAGTTCGAACCATCACGAATTTGAAATGTCTTTATATTTTAGATACTTTGTTAAAATTGTTAGTTATAGTGGTGCATTTTGGTTTTTGTTTAGTGTTATCAATTGGCATCAGCAAGCTAGCTAGGAACTACAATCAGGTAATATAATTAAATCTCTTTTTATGTTCTCTATATCGCATATATGTAACTAGATTAATACCATATAATATGATAAATAATACATATAATATACTATTAATCTACAATAAATGCGAGATTCAGACGTGACCCAATAAGACAAAAGATGTTAATTCAGGCTTCATCTTAAGTCTCATTATTCTTATATGAAGGTTATATTCATTATCTTTTTTAATCTTGATAGTTTCTTTATATATGGCTGTATCAAGCTTCATGTATTTCCGAAAGGTTGCCTACACTATTCGCAAGGTCGCTCACAAGGAAAAATGTAGTGGTGAGTTTTTAAATTCTATTATTTACGCTTTCTTATTGATGTCACAAGGCGTTCAAGGCCGCAAAAGTGCTACGCTTATCGCTGATGTAATTTTATAGTTTGGGTATCATGATTGACATAAGTTTTTCTTTTATTATTTATAGTTTCTCGAGCATTTGGTGAAGTCAGTATGCTGGACATAAAAGGAGCAGATGCGAATAAGGTTATTCTTGTAATTGGAATCATGACGCTTCATTCTTTTGGGGAAGGTTCTGGAGTCGGGGTGTCTTTTGCTGGCTCAAAAGGTCTTTCTCAGGGTCTTTTGGTAACTTTAGCCATCGCTGTTCATAACATACCCAAAGGGTTAGCTGTTAGTATGGTTCTTGCATCAAGGGGAGTTTCTCCACAAAATGCTATGTTATGGAGCGTAATTACATCTTTGCCCCAGGTATTATTTAACATTGTCAAAAGAAACATTAACGTATTTTTAGAGTATCTTATATAGTTCATGTTTTTTTGCAGCCCATTGTAGCAATACCTTCTTTTATATGTGCTGATGCCTTTAACAAACTGCTGCCTTTCTGTACGGGCTTTGCAGCAGGGTATATGATCTGGATCGTTGTTGCTGAGGTTCTCCGGATCCTTTGAAGATCGCTGATGTAATTTTCGCACTCGGATCTTTTGTGATGGCAGCTGCACCCGATCCATACATGCTTATATTCGGTCATTTATTAGTCGGGCTGGGTGTCAGTATAGCTTCATGACCCTTAACACTTATATCTCATGATAAAACTGATTATTAGTTTTAATTTAATTAATTTATTATTGCTATTTTGTTGTTTTGTCTTTAGTCTCCGACAGTAATTAAGATGGTGCTCAAGACGATGCTACGAGAGATCGAATGCAAACCTTCCGTCCAGTCGGAATCTGTTCCAAGGATTTTTGTTTGATAAATCCTTTTAAAAACTGTGTTGGAGAATAAAGATGCTGATGCTATGGTATATGCTTTTTTCTTTATATATGCATATTTAAACCGTCTCTAATGCTATAACAATCATTATGGGTTAAAAAACAGTGTTTGAAAACACTGTTGGGTTAAAAACAGTGTTCGAAATCACTGTTGGGTTAACAACAGTGTCTGAAAACACTGTTGAGTCAAAACAGTGTTGTTAAAACAGTGGTTTGAAACCACTTTTAGGTTAAAACAAAGTTTTAAACCACTGTTGGGTTAAAACAGTGGTTGAAACCACTGTTGGGTTAAAACAGTGTTTCAAGCCACTGTTGGGTTAAACAAGTGTTTCAAGCCACTATTGTCACACCCCAACCGATGGCGGAAACATCGGGGTGTGACACTGAGCGAAACAGATTGTCCAGAAGTTTCCATAACAACTATAATTACCAATTATTTTAAGCAACACTCCCATACCATGTCATAAAGGATAATACAATTATTACAGAAAAGATCTAGTCAAATTGTTCTGTTCCGACAACTCAGATTTTTATTACAGACAATTGTTTATTGTTACCTATGTCTTTCCTAGCCTCGATTTCACAGCAAGCTAAGCAAATAAGCATCCTAAGCACCTGTCACATACGTTAAAATAAAAGTCAATACACATAGTGTAAAGGTGAGCATACAAGTTTGATAATAGCATATAGAGTTCGAAATCGTTACGCATAACCAGCACGTACACAGTGTAAAATGAGGCATGTTAGTTATCCACATGAACCTATCAATACAATGACTGTGAGTTGACTGCCCAAGGCAGTTCGTATTGCATGATCACCACCGTGACCCATGTAATTAATTGTCCTCAACAACCCCCGAGTGAACAGGTGCTGAGTCCAAACAAATAGTACTATCGTTGCTAAGGCAGGTAGACAGCATTCCATGTGTAAACATAACAAACAAGCATTCATTAAGTCACGTATAACATGCGGTAACGGTTAGTGTTAAAGTATTGCGTAGTGTGCTCGATGTGATTTAGAATAAGTAACGTATGTAACACCCAAAAGTGCATGAAGCAAAAAGGGATCGAGTATACTCACAGCGATTGGTGGATTGAAGGGAGCGCTAGAGAGTAAGGTTAGCCTGAACAGTTTGATAGCATAACGATAAGCGACGCGTAAAACGAAACGAGTGTCAGTGGTGTGAGTACAGGATCGGATCGGATCGTAAACGATCACTAGATCTGCGAAGAATTCGATTTAACTTGCGGAATCTGTTAAATCGAACCGTAATCATGCGCGAATACATAAATAACTATCGTTTTATTACGTAACGACGACAACCAGACAGAGTTTTGACTCGATCTCTACAAAGAACACTCAAAATCTAATAAACATGACGTAATCGGAGGCGTTCTTGATGTAGATGATGAACTTGAAGAACTTGTGTTCGTACGAAATGAGTTTTCTCTGATATGTGTGCTCTCTGATTAGTCCTCCGTGCGAAATGAGTTCAGATATTTATAGTTGAATGCATTTCGTATGAATGTATCTCTCCTTGTTCGTGCAAAATCGAATTCCATGCATGCATGCCATTTCGTGCGAAATCAAATGTGATGTTGTATGATTGTGATGACATCATTCCTGATCAAGCCCACTCTCACCATATCGTGTCATACCAAATTCTTTCGTATCCTAACGCTACCTAATGAAACCTAGCGAAACCTCTGTTCGGTATTTTACAGACTCAAGACACTAGACTTTACATGTACAGTTAGATTTCTATCTATGGCCACACACATAGTGCACTAATGTCACACCCCAAAAATCCACACGCGGAGTATCACCGCTTGGAGGCGTGACTGACCAGGATCAAGCCACCAATCATATTGAACAAGCATGTAAGTAGTATATAAAAATCCAACACAATACAATTGGTGTCTAAACAAAACATAGTTTAAGTTGCAAGCTGAAGCATAATGTTTAAAACCAAGTCATAAGTTTAAACGTTTCAAATGTTTAGCATGGCACACAGCTGTCCATGTCCCACAACGACTCTTCCCACTCCGATGCAAGCTCCATAGATACCTAACGACCTGCAAGGCATGTAACAACGAGTCAACAACAAAGTTGAGCGAGTTCACAGTTGGTTGTTTAGTTATAGTGTTCGTAATTCGTATGTTTATTTCGTAAACCATGTATCGTATTGATCCGTATCGCGGTTTCCCAAACATGTTTGCGATGATTAGTGGGGGCTTCCCATGTGTGTCGTATTAATCCGTATCGCGGTTTCCCAAACATGTTTGCGATGATTAGTGGGGGCTTCCCATGTTGTATGTTACTAGACTAGTCGTATCCGTACATGCCCTTCTTAATCCAAGGACCGTAGCAAGTATGAGTGTACGTAGGTTTTACGTACGTGCCCTTCCCAACCCAAGGACAGTGAAAAGTAGTTTAATAGTAATGATAGTACGAGTAGTTATTCAATCCCATTCCCAACCCACTTGGAATCCCATGCCTTAGGAGTGTGAACTCACCTTGGTTTGCTCGGTATGCTAAACTATGTGCTCACAAGAAATCAGTCAAGTCCTATAGTATGCACGTATACTCAATCAGTACATGTTTGTAATGTCTCCATATCTTGAGTGCGAAAACAACAGCTCCCAGCTCCAGATCGTGTGTAGTGTAGTTCCTTTCGTGAACTTTAAGTTGGCGTGACGCATATGTAATGACTTTATCCCGTTGCATCAACACGCAGCCAAGACCCTGAATTGACGCGTCGCAAAAAAACCACAAAATCGTCTGTGCCCTCAGGCAATGAGAGAATAGGTGCGCTACAAAGTCTGCTCTTCAAATGTTGAAATGCTGATTCTTGAGCATTACCCCAACGATAGGTGACACCTTTCTGAGTTAGTGTGGTGAGAGGTTGCGCAATCTTCGAGAAGTCTTTGATGAACCTTCTGTAGTAGCCCGTCAAACCCAAGAATTGGCGGATTTCTGTTGGTGTACGGGGTGCAGGCCAGTTCTTAATCGAGTCTACATTGGATGGATCAACATGAATCCCATCCTTGTTTACCACATTGCCTAGGAAATGGACTTCACGAAGCCAGAAGTCGCATGTCGAAAACTTAGCATAAAGTTGCTCTGTTCGAAGCAGTTCCAAAATAATCCGCAAATGCTGCTCGTGTTCCTCCTGACTCTTAGAATAGATCAGGATGTCGTCGATGAAAACAATAACAAACTTATCCAGGTAAGGTTTGCACACTCTGTTCATAAGATCCATGAAGACTGTAGGCGCGTTTGTTAACCCGAATGGCATGACCAGAAACTCGTAGTGGCCGTAGCGAGTTCTGAATGCTGTTTTGGAGACGTCCTCGTCCCGGACTCTCAGTTGATGGTAGCCTGACCTCAGATTAATCTTTGAGTAGTAGCTCGACCCTTGTAACTGGTCGAATAAGTCATCAATGCGTGGAAGAGGATAGCGATTTTTCACGGTCACCTTGTTCAGTTCGCGGTAATCTATGCACATACGGAAGGTACCGTCTTTCTTCTTCACAAATAATACTGGAGCTCCCCAGGGCGAAGAGCTAGGACGAATGAAACCCTTTTCCAAGAGTTCTTGCAATTGCTTAGACAGTTCTTCCAGTTCGGTTGGAGCTAAGCGATAAGGTGCTCGAGCTATGGGTGCTGCTCCAGGAGCTAGCTCAATTTGAAATTCGACCTGGCGATGAGGCGGTAGCCCAGGTAAATCTTCAGGGAACACTTGAGAAAAATCACGTACTACTGGAATATCCTAAATTCTCTTCTCTTTCGTTGATGCATCAGTAACAAGTGCTAAGATAGCAGTGTGGCCCTTTCGCAAACACTTCTGGGCCTTAAGGAAGGAGATGATGCCCACAACAGCACCACTCTTTTCGCCTTGAATCACGAGAGGTTCTTTACCAAAACGGGGAATACGAACAATCTTCTCTTTGCAAAGGATCTCTGCTTGCTGTTGGGATAGCCAATCCATCCCAATGACGATGTCGAAACTACCCAGAACTATAGGAATGAGATCGATAGAGAAAGTCTGACCAGCGAGGATAAGATTACAACCCTGAACTATGTGTGTGGCCTCTAGACTTTTACCATTTGCTAACTCTACGACATGCTTGGTGTTCAAAAGTGTTGGTGTGCGCTTAAACATTTGACTGACTTTTAGAGGCACGTAACTGGTATCGGCACCCAAATCAAATAAAACAGTAACATAAAAGTCGTCGAGAAGAAACTTACCCATCGCCACGTTAGGATCATTCCTTGCGTCACCCTAACCAATCACGAACGCTCGACCCCTGGCACCAGTGCCGTCGTTATTAACCCCGTTGTTATTCCCATTGCCCTGATTATTGTTGTTGTTGTTCTGATTCTGATTTAACTGAGGGCAGTTCCGCTTGAAGTGGCCTTCAGCACCACACTGAAAGCATCCCCGGTTGCCTCGCTGTTGCTGCTGCTGGTTCTGTGGAGCGGGTGGTTGTTGTTGATGGTTCTGATTCGCAGGTCGTGAGCTCCTGCAATCCTTAGCTTCATGACTCATCTTGAGACACCTCTGGCAACGACACTTGTTGCACTGACCATTGTGGTGTCTATTGCATTTGTTGCACTTCGGGAGGTTTCCTCGATATCCACCCTGCCCTTGACTACCAGGATATTGCTGACCAGGACTCTGGTAGTCATCGACCTTTCTCTGCTGTGCCTGGGACTGAACTGTAGTTGAACCCTTGCTGGAGGCTCCATCCCATTTTCGCTTGTTGTCACTGGGAATAACAGAAGTAGTAGTAGTGGTAGTAGCACCGATACGCTTAGGCAGCTTGTTCTGTTCCACTGCCTGGTCTGTGAGACGATGAGCAAGATGAGTAACATCCTGGATGGTAGCAAGGTTAGCAGCAGTCACATGGCTTTGAATCTCAGGTACTAAGCCTTTGAGGTACAGCTCGATACGCTTAATGAGAGGATCCACCATAGTTGGACATAACACTGCCAGTTCGTTGGATCGCTTCGTATACGCCTCTATTTCTGACCCCGTCATCTTCAGGTTAAAGAACTCCACTTCTAGCTTGTGGATGTCATCACGATTACAGTATTCTCGCTTGATCAGTTCCTTGAAGTCATTCCATGGGGTGGCGTTTGCAGCTGCCAGCCTTAACATCTGAACTTGCGTGTTCCACCAAGTCAACACAACGCCTTCGAGAGTACCAGTGGCATACTTCACCCTGCGAGCCTCAGGGCATTCACACATTTCGAAGACAGATTCGAGCTTCTCGAACCAGTGGAGGAGTCCAACGGCTCCTTCAGTGCCACTGAAAGTACTAGGACGACAGTCCATAAAAGTCTTGAACGTGCACACAGGCGGCTGAGCGTTCTGACCTGTTGTGTATATAAGAACAGGACAAGGTTAAACACAAGAGTTGGTTTAGGAGTGTAGGATATAAAGATCCTAGAGTGAGTTGCGACTGGAGGATATACCTCCTGCTTGGTTGGATGCAAGTGCCGCGACAACTTGTTGGTTAATCAGAGCCGTCAACTGGGCTTGATTCATGTTAACGCGTCCAGCCATGATCTTCATATCAAAGGAAACATGAGTGAGAGGGGTTCGCGAAAGTGCGATGACAGAAGAGAGTAAGCACACATGTGTTTTCAAACAATAGTTGTTACGTTTATCTAAGCATACCATGAGCAAAGTTCTATGTAATCTAGCAAGTAGGCAATGTAAACATAAATCATATCACCTAGAATGTCGAGTTTTGCACGTGGAGCGAAGCGTCATTGTGGATCGTTGAGCACTGTTCAGGTTATAGTCTGGTTTTAACAAAAACTTTTTCCCTTATTAAAACCAAGTTCACTATAACCAATGGCTCTGATACCAATCTGTCACACCCCAAAAATCCACACGCGGAGTATCACCGCTTGGAGGCGTGACTGACCAGGATCAAGCCACCAATCATATTGAACAAGCATGTAAGTAGTATATAAAAATCCAACACAATACAATTGGTGTCTAAACAAAACATAGTTTAAGTTGCAAGCGGAAGCATAATGTTTAAAACCAAGTCATAAGTTTAAACGTTTCAAATGTTTAGCATGGCACACAGCTGTCCATGTCCCACAACGACTCTTCCCACTCCGATGCAAGCTCCATAGATATCTAACGACCTGCAAGGCATGTAACAACGAGTCAACAACAAAGTTGAGCGAGTTCACAGTTGGTTGTTTAGTTATAGTGTTCGTAAATCGTATGTTTATTTCGTAAACCATGTATCGTATTGATCCGTATCGCGGTTTCCCAAACATGTTTGCGATGATTAGTGGGGGCTTCCCATGTGTGTCGTATTAATCCATATCGCGGTTTCCCAAACATGTTTGCGATGATTAGTGGGGGCTTCCCATGTTGTATGTTACTAGACTAGTCGTATCCGTACATGCCCTTCTTAATCCAAGGACCGTAGCAAGTATGAGTGTACGTAGGTTTTACGTACGTGCCCTTCCCAACCCGAGGACAGTGAAAAGTAGTTTAATAGTAATGATAGTACGAGTAGTTATTCAATCCCATTCCCAACCCACTGGGAATCCCATGCCTTAGGAGTGTGAACTCACCTTGGTTTGCTCGGTATGCTAAACTATGTGCTCACAACAAATCAGTCAAGTCCTATAGTATGCACGTATACTCAATCAGTACATGTTTGTAAGGTTCCACATACACTCTATGTCACAACGTGTGTTTGACAGTTAACGTCATGTAACACATAAGCAGTTAAATCAAATTCATGCAATTCAAGCTTTACATTAAAGGCTTCCTCAGTTTATTTTAACTTAGTTATTCATCAACAGTCTGGGTAAACTTAACTGTGTTACAGCGTTAATCAGGATTAATAGAACTAACATGCATGGCAGAGTTAACACACTTAACATAGTCACTGTGTCATAACAGAGTTAGATCAAAATTAACAGAGTTATAACATACAATGAGCTTAACATACATAACCTAGTTAACATAACCCAGTTAACATATTAACATAATTGACATGTTCAACAGCGTTAATAAACTTAACAGGTTTACTAAACTATTAGTGTTACATACTAAACAGAGTTAACAACTTAACAAGGTTTAACAACTAACAGCGTTAATAACTAACATAACTACTGTGCTAGATAATGGACGAAATCACATATACGGCGAAAACACTTGTTTGGCGAAAACACTTGTTTGCCGAAAACACTTTTGGGCGAAATCCCCTTTCCTGGCGAAAACACCACTTTGGCGAAATCACTCAGGTGACAAAATCCCAAGTGATTTCGTCGGGGCCCTGTGTTTTCGTTGGTTACCTCATCATCAACAACAACAGTTACGTATTCCCAAAACCCTAAATACCTTCTAACAGTTACATGGTTAGATCACCATTTTTATCGTAAGAATCAGTATCAATTTGATCCATTCAAGTAACAGTTATGCATAATCATTCACCATCAATTTATTATTATCATCAAGCATTAGTTGGACATGCACTGGGACCTAAACAATGGCCTTCATAACATCAGATCTATTCAATCATGATTTATGACAGAAACAACAAATCCTATTTATAAACCAATACATCAACAATCGATCGGACGTGGACTTAAGCATTATTTAACATCAGCAACCAATGATTTCAACTAGACAGTTACAAAGATATTAATCAAGCAATCATGTAGAGATTAAACACTAACCGCGATGAACAAAGCGATAACTTGATTGATCTTGAGGATCCGGGGAACACAAGTTTGCCGTCAGGTTCAAAGGGTAGCGAGAGAGAATGTGAGAGGTGGTTAGGGTTTTGCCAATTATCGATTTCGAGCATGAGTTAAAACAATTCCTATATTCAGTCGTTACTGGGCCGAGGCCCATTCTTGTTTTCGTTGGCCCCCTAGTGGACGAAAACACAAAGTGTTTTCACCACAAGGGTGTTTTCGGGTGGGTATTTCGGCTGGGGTGAGTTCGTAGAGAGGGGTGTGTTCGGCTAAGGTTACATATTAAATTATAAAACACAAATTAACACAAAGAAAATTATTAATATACACTCATATATAATGCACACCAAATATATAGAAAACGCGCTTTGCAAATAAGTACAAGGTTAAGTCGAATAGAGACCTTGAAAACTCGAGTTGTCACATTATCCCCAACTTGAAAGAAATTTCGTCCCGAAATTTAGCACGTGGTTACTGAGGAAGCTAGTTGTGTTGCGTTGTTTCTTGGTTTTCCTGGGGTGTCACATCATCCCCCCGTTGGATTGGAATTTCGTCCCGAAATTCTGCAGTAGCTTCATCCTCAGTAGTGGTTGCACTGTTTCCGAACAACTGGGGATACTTGTGTTTTATTTGATCTTCTCGTTCCCAGGTAAACTCTGGGCCACGACGGGAGTTCCAACGAACTCGAACAAGAGGTATTCTGGTGTGCTTGAGGACCTTAACGTCTCGGTCCGTCATTTCAACTGGTTCCTCGACAAATTGCAACTAATCGTCGATAGTGAGCTCCTTCAAAGGAACTATAAGGGTCTCATCTGACAGACACTTCTTCAGATTTGACACGTGAAAAACGTTGTGAACTCCACTGAGTTCTGCTGGTAGGTTCAGTTTGTAGGCCACTTTGCCTATTTTCTCTATGATTTCGAACGGTCCGACGTAACGCGGATTAAGTTTGCCCCTTTTTCCAAAGCGAACCACACCCTTCCAGGGTGAAACTTTGAGTAGCACTCGATCCCCAACTTGGTACTCGAGTGGTTTCCTGCGCTTATCAGCGTAGCTTTTCTGACGGTCACGAGCTGCCGCCATGCGTTGTCGTATCTGAGCAATCCTTTCTGTAGTATCAACTACGAGTTCTGGGCCAGTGATTTGGCTGTCGCCAACTTCGGCCCAGCAAAGAGGTGATCGGCACTTACGCCCGTACAGTGCCTCAAACGGAGCGGCTTGAATGCTAGTTTGGTACCTGTTATTATACGAAAACTCCACTAGAGGGAGATGTTTTTCCCAGCCGTTGCCAAAATCGATTACACATGCACGAAGCATGTCTTCAAGAGTTTGGATGGTGGGTTCAGACTGCCCATCCGTTTGCGGGTGATAAGCTGTGCTCATGTCTAAACGAGAGCCAAAAGATTTGTGCATTGCTTGCCACAGTTCTGAAGTAAAACGTGCATCACGATCAGAGATAATAGAGGTCGGCACTCCGTGCCTCGAAACCACCTCCTTTAAGTAAACGTCTGCTAGAGTGGAGAACTTATCCATTTCCTTGATAGCCAAAAAAGTGTGCAGACTTTGTGAGTCGATCCACGATCACCCAGATGGTATCATTTCCACGTTGAGATCTAGGCAGGCCAGTAACAAAATCCATGGAAATTTCTTCCCATTTCCATTGTGGTATCTTTGGTTGCTGGAGTAGGCCCGATGGTTTCTGGTATTCGGTCTTGACTCTCGCACAAGTCAAACATTTGCTAACGTATGTTGCTATGTGAGCTTTCATGCTAGGCCACCAATACGTAGTTCTGAGATCGTGGTACATTTTATCCGAACCAGGGTGTACCGAATAACGAGACTTATGCGCTTCATCCATCACAAGCTTGCGTAAGTTTCCATAGTGTGGGACCCAGATGCGTCCTGTTACGTAATAGGCACCGTCTTCCTTTAGTTCTAATCATTGCCTTGAGCCGCGTAGAGCTTCAGCCCTGACGTTTTCTGGTTTCAATGCTTCTACCTGAGCATCTCGTATCTGTGCAGGAATACTAGACTGGATGGTGAGTTGTAATGCTCGCACACGCCTAGGGGTAGTATCCTTTCGACTGAGGGCGTCGGCCACGACATTTTCTTTGCCCGGATGGTACTTGATTGCACATTCGTAATCATTCAATATCTCGACCCATCGATGTTGTCGCATGTTCAACTCCTTTCGCTTGAAGATATGCTCGAGACTCCTGTGATCGGTGTAGATGGTGCACTTGGTACCGTACAGGTAATGTCTCCATATCTTGAGTGCGAAAACAACAGCTCCCAGCTCCAGATCGTGTGTAGTGTAGTTCCTTTCGTGAACTTTAAGTTGGCGTGACGCATATGTAATGACTTTTTCCCGTTGCATCAACACGCAGCCAAGACCCTGAATTGACGCGTCGCAAAAAAACCACAAAATCGTCTGTGCCCTCAGGCAATGAGAGAATAGGTGCGCTACAAAGTCTGCTCTTCAAATGTTGAAAGGCTGATTCTTGAGCATCACCCCAACGATAGGTGACACCTTTCTGAGTTAGTGTGGTGAGAGGTTGCGCAATCTTCGAGAAGTCTTTGATGAACCTTCTGTAGTAGCCCGTCAAACCCAAGAATTGGCGGATTTCTGTTGGTGTACGGGGTGCAGGCCAGTTCTTAATCGAGTCTACCTTGGATGGATCAACATGAATCCCATCCTTGTTTACCACATTGCCTAGGAAATGGACTTCACGAAGCCAGAAGTCGCATGTCGAAAACTTAGCATAAAGTTGCTCTGTTCGAAGCAGTTCCAAAATAATCCGCAAATGCTGCTCGTGTTCCTCCTGACTCTTAGAATAGATCAGGATGTTGTCGATGAAAACAATAACAAACTTATCCAGGTAAGGTTTGCACACTCTGTTTATAAGATCCATGAAGACTGCAGGCGCGTTTGTTAACCCGAATGGCATGACCAGAAACTCGTAGTGGCCGTAGCGAGTTCTGAATGCTGTTTTGGAGACGTCCTCGTCCCGGACTCTCAGTTGATGGTAGCCTGACCTCAGATCAATCTTTGAGTAGTAGCTCGACCCTTGTAACTGGTCGAATAAGTCATCAATGCGTGGAAGAGGATAGCGATTCTTCACGGTCACCTTGTTCAGTTCGCGGTAATCTATGCACATACGGAAGGTACCGTCTTTCTTCTTCACAAATAATACTGAAGCTCCCCAGGGCGAAGAGCTAGGACGAATGAAACCCTTTTCCAAGAGTTCTTGCAATTGCTTAGACAGTTCTTCCAGTTCGGTTGGAGCTAAGCGATAAGGTGCTCGAGCTATGGGTGCTGCTCCAGGAGCTAGCTCGATTTGAAATTCGACCTGGCGATGAGGCGGTAGCCCAGGTAAATCTTCAGGGAACACTTGAGAAAAATCACGTACTACTGGAATATCCTCAATTCTCTTCTCTTTCGTTGATGCATCAGTAACAAGTGCTAAGATAGCGGTGTGGCCCTTTCGCAAACACTTCTGGGCCTTAAGGAAGGAGATGATGCCCACAACAGCATCACTCTTGTCGCCTTGAATCACGAGAGGTTCTTTACCAAAACGGGGAATACGAACAATCTTCTCTTTGCAAAGGATCTCTGCTTGCTGTTGGGATAGCCAATCCATCCCAATGACGATGTCGAAACTACCCAGAACTATAGGAATGAGATCGATAGAGAAAGTCTGACCAGCGAGGATAAGATTACAACCCTGAACTATGTGTGTGGCCTCTAGACTTTTACCATTTGCTAACTCTACGACATGCTTGGTGTTCAAAAGTGTTGGTGTGCGCTTAAACATTTGACTGACTTTTAGAGGCACGTAACTGGTATCGGCACCCAAATCAAATAAAACAGTAACATAAAAGTCGTCGAGAAGAAACTTACCCATCACCACGTTAGGATCATTCCTTGCGTCACCCTGACCAATCACGAACGCTCGACCCCTGGCACCAGTGCCGTCGTTATTAACCCCGTTGTTATTCCCATTGCCCTGATTATTGTTGTTGTTGTTCTGATTCTGATTTAACTAAGGGCAGTTCCGCTTGAAGTGGCCTTCAGCACCACACTGAAAGCATCCCCGGTTGCCTCGCTGTTGCTGCTGCTGGTTCTGTGGAGCGGGTGGTTGTTGTTGATGGTTCTGATTCGCAGGTCGTGAGCTCCTGCAATCCTTAGCTTCATGACCCATCTTGAGACACCTCTGGCAACGACACTTGTTGCACTGACCATTGTGGTGTCTATTGCATTTGTTGCACTTCGGGAGGTTTCCTCGATATCCACCCTGCCCTTGACTACCAGGATATTGCTGACCAGGACTCTGGTAGTCATCGACCTTTCTCTGCTGTGCCTGGGACTGAACTGTAGTTGAACCCTTGCTGGAGGCTCCATCCCATTTTCGCTTGTTGTCACTGGGAATAACAGAAGTAGTAGTAGTGGTAGTAGCACCGATACGCTTAGGCAGCTTGTTCTGTTCCACTGCCTGGTCTGTGAGACGATGAGCAAGATGAGTAACATCCTGGATGGTAGCAAGGTTAGCAGCAGTCACATGGCTTTGAATCTCAGGTACTAAGCCTTTGAGGTACAGCTCGATACGCTTAATGAGAGGATCCACCATAGTTGGACATAACACTGCCAGTTCGTTGGATCGCTTCGTATACGCCTCTATTTCTGACCCCGTCATCTTCAGGTTAAAGAACTCCACTTCTAGCTTGTGGATGTCATCACGATTACAGTATTCTCGCTTGATCAGTTCCTTGAAGTCATTCCATGGGGTGGCGTTTGCAGCTGCCAGCCTTAACATCTGAACTTGCGTGTTCCACCAAGTCAACACAACGCCTTCGAGAGTACCAGTGGCATACTTCACCCTGCGAGCCTCAGGGCATTCACACATTTCGAAGACAGATTCGAGCTTCTCGAACCAGTGGAGGAGTCCAACGGCTCCTTCAGTGCCACTGAAAGTACTAGGACGACAGTCCATAAAAGTCTTGAACGTGCACACAGGCGGCTGAGCGTTCTGACCTGTTGTGTATATAAGAACAGGACAAGGTTAAACACAAGAGTTGGTTTAGGAGTGTAGGATATAAAGATCCTAGAGTGAGTTGCGACTGGAGGATATACCTCCTGCTTGGGTGGATGCAAGTTCCGCGACAACTTGTTGGTTAATCAGAGCCGTCAACTGGGCTTGATTCATGTTAACGCGTCCAGCCATGATCTTCATATCAAAGGAAACATGAGTGAGAGGGGTTCGCGAAAGTGCGATGACAGAAGAGAGTAAGCACACATGTGTTTTCAAACAATAGTTGTTACGTTTATCTAAGCATACCATGAGCAAAGTTCTATGTAATCTAGCAAGTAGGCAATGTAAACATAAATCATATCACCTAGAATGTCGAGTCTTGCACGTGGAGCGAAGCGTCATTGTGGATCGTTGAGCACTGTTCAGGTTATAGTCTGGTTTTAACAAAAACTTTTTCTCTTATTAAAACCAAGTTCACTATAACCAATGGCTCTGATACCAATCTGTCACACCCCAAAAATCCACACGCGGAGTATCACCGCTTGGAGGCGTGACTGACCAGGATCAAGCCACCAATCATATTGAACAAGCATGTAAGTAGTATATAAAAATCCAACACAATACAATTGGTGTCTAAACAAAACATAGTTTAAGTTGCAAGCGGAAGCATAATGTTTAAAACCAAGTCATAAGTTTAAACGTTTCAAATGTTTAGCATGGCACACAGCTGTCCATGTCCCACAACGACTCTTCCCACTCCGATGCAAGCTCCATAGATACCTAACGACCTGCAAGGCATGTAACAACGAGTCAACAACAAAGTTGAGCGAGTTCACAGTTGGTTGTTTAGTTATAGTGTTCGTAAATCGTATGTTTATTTCGTAAACCATGTATCGTATTGATCCGTGTCGCGGTTTCCCAAACATGTTTGCGATGATTAGTGGGGGCTTCCCATGTGTGTCGTATTAATCCATATCGCGGTTTCCCAAACATGTTTGCGATGATTAGTGGGGGCTTCCCATGTTGTATGTTACTAGACTAGTCGTATCCGTACATGCCCTTCTTAATCCAAGGACCGTAGCAAGTATGAGTGTACGTAGGTTTTACGTACGTGCCCTTCCCAACCCGAGGACAGTGAAAAGTAGTTTAATAGTAATGATAGTACGAGTAGTTATTCAATCCCATTCCCAACCCACTGGGAATCCCATGCCTTAGGAGTGTGAACTCACCTTGGTTTGCTCGGTATGCTAAACTATGTGCTCACAACAAATCAGTCAAGTCCTATAGTATGCACGTATACTCAATCAGTACATGTTTGTAAGGTTCCACATACACTCTATGTCACAACGTGTGTTTGACAGTTAACGTCATGTAACACATAAGCAGTTAAATCAAATTCATGCAATTCAAGCTTTACATTAAAGGCTTCCTCAGTTTATTTTAACTTAGTTATTCATCAACAGTCTGGGTAAACTTAACTGTGTTACAGCGTTAATCAGGATTAATAGAACTAACATGCATGGCAGAGTTAACACACTTAACATAGTCACTGTGTCATAACAGAGTTAGATCAAAATTAACAGAGTTATAACATACAATGAGCTTAACATACATAACCTAGTTAACATAACCCAGTTAACATATTAACATAATTGACATGTTCAACAGCGTTAATAAACTTAACAGGTTTACTAAACTATTAGTGTTACATACTAAACAGAGTTAACAACTTAACAAGGTTTAACAACTAACAGCGTTAATAACTAACAGAACTACTGTGCTAGATAATGGACGAAATCACATATACGGCGAAAACACTTGTTTGGCGAAAACACTTGTTTGCCGAAAACACTTTTGGGCGAAATCCCCTTTCCTGGCGAAAACACCACTTTGGCGAAATCACTCAGGTGACAAAATCCCAAGTGATTTCGTCGGGGCCCTGTGTTTTCGTTGGTTACCTCATCATCAACAACAGCAGTTACGTATTCCCAAAACCCTAAATACCTTCTAACAGTTACATGGTTAGATCACCATTTTTATCGTAAGAATCAGTATCAATTTGATCCATTCAAGTAACAGTTATGCATAATCATTCACCATCAATTTATTATTATCATCAAGCATTAGTTGGACATGCACTGGGACCTAAACAATGGCCTTCATAACATCAGATCTATTCAATCATGATTTATGACAGAAACAACAAATCCTATTTATAAACCAATACATCAACAATCGATCGGACGTGGACTTAAGCATTATTTAACATCAGCAACCAATGATTTCAACTAGACAGTTACAAAGATATTAATCAAGCAATCATGTAGAGATTAAACACTAACCGCGATGAACAAAGCGATAACTTGATTGATCTTGAGGATCCGGGGAACACAAGTTTGCCGTCAGGTTCAAAGGGTAGCGAGAGAGAATGTGAGAGGTGGTTAGGGTTTTGCCAATTATCGATTTCGAGCATGAGTTAAAACAATTCCTATATTCAGTCGTTACTGGGCCGAGGCCCATTCTTGTTTTCGTTGGCCCCCTAGTGGACGAAAACACAAAGTGTTTTCACCACAAGGGTGTTTTCGGGTGGGTATTTCGGCTGGGGTGAGTTCGTAGAGAGGGGTGTGTTCGGCTAAGGTTACATATTAAATTATAAAACACAAATTAACACAAAGAAAATTATTAATATACACTCATATATAATGCACACCAAATATATAGAAAACGCGCTTTGCAAATAAGTACAAGGTTAAGTCGAATAGAGACCTTGAAAACTCGAGTTGTCACATTATCCCCAACTTGAAAGAAATTTCGTCCCGAAATTTAGCACGTGGTTACTGAGGAAGCTAGTTGTGTTGCGTTGTTTCTTGGTTTTCCTGGGGTGTCACATCATCCCCCCGTTGGATTGGAATTTCGTCCCGAAATTCTGTAGTAGCTTCATCCTCAGTAGTGGTTGCACTGTTTCCGAACAACTGGGGATACTTGAGTTTTATTTGATCTTCTCGTTCCCAGGTAAACTCTGGGCCACGACGGGAGTTCCAACGAACTCGAACAAGAGGTATTCTGGTGTGCTTGAGGACCTTAACGTCTCGGTCCGTCATTTCAACTGGTTCCTCGACAAATTGCAACTAATCGTCGATAGTGAGCTCCTTCAAAGGAACTATAAGGGTCTCATCTGACAGACACTTCTTCAGATTTGACACGTGAAAAACGTTGTGAACTCCACTGAGTTCTGCTGGTAGGTTCAGTTTGTAGGCCACTTTGCCTATTTTCTCTATGATTTCGAACGGTCCGACGTAACGCGGATTAAGTTTGCCCCTTTTTCCAAAGCGAACCACACCCTTCCAGGGTGAAACTTTGAGTAGCACTCGATCCCCAACTTGGAACTCGAGTGGTTTCCTGCGCTTATCAGCGTAGCTTTTCTGACGGTCACGAGCTGCCGCCATGCGTTGTCGTATCTGAGCAATCCTTTCTGTAGTATCAACTACGAGTTCTGGGCCAGTGATTTGGCTGTCGCCAACTTCGGCCCAGCAAAGAGGTGATCGGCACTTACGCCCGTACAGTGCCTCAAACGGAGCGGCTTGAATGCTAGTGTGGTACCTGTTATTATACGAAAACTCCACTAGAGGGAGATGTTTTTCCCAGCCGTTGCCAAAATCGATTACACATGCACGAAGCATGTCTTCAAGAGTTTGGATGGTGGGTTCAGACTGCCCATCCGTTTGCGGGTGATAAGCTGTGCTCATGTCTAAACGAGAGCCAAAAGATTTGTGCATTGCTTGCCACAGTTCTGAAGTAAAACGTGCATCACGATCAGAGATAATAGAGGTCGGCACTCCGTGCCTCGAAACCACCTCCTTTAAGTAAACGTCTGCTAGAGTGGAGAACTTATCCATTTCCTTGATAGCCAAAAAAGTGTGCAGACTTTGTGAGTCGATCCACGATCACCCAGATGGTATCATTTCCACGTTGAGATCTAGGCAGGCCAGTAACAAAATCCATGGAAATTTCTTCCCATTTCCATTGTGGTATCTTTGGTTGCTGGAGTAGGCCCGATGGTTTCTGGTATTCGGTCTTGACTCTCGCACAAGTCAAACATTTGCTAACGTATGTTGCTATGTGAGCTTTCATGCTAGGCCACCAATACGTAGTTCTGAGATCGTGGTACATTTTATCCGAACCAGGGTGTACCGAATAACGAGACTTATGCGCTTCATCCATCACAAGCTTGCGTAAGTTTCCATAGTGTGGGACCCAGATGCGTCCTGTTACGTAATAGGCACCGTCTTCCTTTAGTTCTAATCATTGCCTTGAGCCGCGTAGAGCTTCAGCCCTGACGTTTTCTGGTTTCAATGCTTCTACCTGAGCATCTCGTATCTGTGCAGGAATACTAGACTGGATGGTGAGTTGTAATGCTCGCACACGCCTAGGGGTAGTATCCTTTCGACTGAGGGCGTCGGCCACGACATTTTCTTTGCCCGGATGGTACTTGATTGCACATTCGTAATCATTCAATATCTCGACCCATCGATGTTGTCGCATGTTCAACTCCTTTCGCTTGAAGATATGCTCGAGACTCCTGTGATCGGTGTAGATGGTGCACTTGGTACCGTACAGGTAATGTCTCCATATCTTGAGTGCGAAAACAACAGCTCCCAGCTCCAGATCGTGTGTAGTGTAGTTCCTTTCGTGAACTTTAAGTTGGCGTGACGCATATGTAATGACTTTTTCCCGTTGCATCAACACGCAGCCAAGACCCTGAATTGACGCGTCGCAAAAAAACCACAAAATCGTCTGTGCCCTCAGGCAATGAGAGAATAGGTGCGCTACAAAGTCTGCTCTTCAAATGTTGAAAGGCTGATTCTTGAGCATCACCCCAACGATAGGTGACACCTTTCTGAGTTAGTGTGGTGAGAGGTTGCGCAATCTTCGAGAAGTCTTTGATGAACCTTCTGTAGTAGCCCGTCAAACCCAAGAATTGGCGGATTTCTGTTGGTGTACGGGGTGCAGGCCAGTTCTTAATCGAGTCTACCTTGGATGGATCAACATGAATCCCATCCTTGTTTACCACATTGCCTAGGAAATGGACTTCACGAAGCCAGAAGTCGCATGTCGAAAACTTAGCATAAAGTTGCTCTGTTCGAAGCAGTTCCAAAATAATCCGCAAATGCTGCTCGTGTTCCTCCTGACTCTTAGAATAGATCAGGATGTTGTCGATGAAAACAATAACAAACTTATCCAGGTAAGGTTTGCACACTCTGTTTATAAGATCCATGAAGACTGCAGGCGCGTTTGTTAACCCGAATGGCATGACCAGAAACTCGTAGTGGCCGTAGCGAGTTCTGAATGCTGTTTTGGAGACGTCCTCGTCCCGGACTCTCAGTTGATGGTAGCCTGACCTCAGATCAATCTTTGAGTAGTAGCTCGACCCTTGTAACTGGTCGAATAAGTCATCAATGCGTGGAAGAGGATAGCGATTCTTCACGGTCACCTTGTTCAGTTCGCGGTAATCTATGCACATACGGAAGGTACCGTCTTTCTTCTTCACAAATAATACTGAAGCTCCCCAGGGCGAAGAGCTAGGACGAATGAAACCCTTTTCCAAGAGTTCTTGCAATTGCTTAGACAGTTCTTCCAGTTCGGTTGGAGCTAAGCGATAAGGTGCTCGAGCTATGGGTGCTGCTCCAGGAGCTAGCTCGATTTGAAATTCGACCTGGCGATGAGGCGGTAGCCCAGGTAAATCTTCAGGGAACACTTGAGAAAAATCACGTACTACTGGAATATCCTCAATTCTCTTCTCTTTCGTTGATGCATCAGTAACAAGTGCTAAGATAGCGGTGTGGCCCTTTCGCAAACACTTCTGGGCCTTAAGGAAGGAGATGATGCCCACAACAGCATCACTCTTGTCGCCTTGAATCACGAGAGGTTCTTTACCAAAACGGGGAATACGAACAATCTTCTCTTTGCAAAGGATCTCTGCTTGCTGTTGGGATAGCCAATCCATCCCAATGACGATGTCGAAACTACCCAGAACTATAGGAATGAGATCGATAGAGAAAGTCTGACCAGCGAGGATAAGATTACAACCCTGAACTATGTGTGTGGCCTCTAGACTTTTACCATTTGCTAACTCTACGACATGCTTGGTGTTCAAAAGTGTTGGTGTGCGCTTAAACATTTGACTGACTTTTAGAGGCACGTAACTGGTATCGGCACCCAAATCAAATAAAACAGTAACATAAAAGTCGTCGAGAAGAAACTTACCCATCACCACGTTAGGATCATTCCTTGCGTCACCCTGACCAATCACGAACGCTCGACCCCTGGCACCAGTGCCGTCGTTATTAACCCCGTTGTTATTCCCATTGCCCTGATTATTGTTGTTGTTGTTCTGATTCTGATTTAACTAAGGGCAGTTCCGCTTGAAGTGGCCTTCAGCACCACACTGAAAGCATCCCCGGTTGCCTCGCTGTTGCTGCTGCTGGTTCTGTGGAGCGGGTGGTTGTTGTTGATGGTTCTGATTCGCAGGTCGTGAGCTCCTGCAATCCTTAGCTTCATGACCCATCTTGAGACACCTCTGGCAACGACACTTGTTGCACTGACCATTGTGGTGTCTATTGCATTTGTTGCACTTCGGGAGGTTTCCTCGATATCCACCCTGCCCTTGACTACCAGGATATTGCTGACCAGGACTCTGGTAGTCATCGACCTTTCTCTGCTGTGCCTGGGACTGAACTGTAGTTGAACCCTTGCTGGAGGCTCCATCCCATTTTCGCTTGTTGTCACTGGGAATAACAGAAGTAGTAGTAGTGGTAGTAGCACCGATACGCTTAGGCAGCTTGTTCTGTTCCACTGCCTGGTCTGTGAGACGATGAGCAAGATGAGTAACATCCTGGATGGTAGCAAGGTTAGCAGCAGTCACATGGCTTTGAATCTCAGGTACTAAGCCTTTGAGGTACAGCTCGATACGCTTAATGAGAGGATCCACCATAGTTGGACATAACACTGCCAGTTCGTTGGATCGCTTCGTATACGCCTCTATTTCTGACCCCGTCATCTTCAGGTTAAAGAACTCCACTTCTAGCTTGTGGATGTCATCACGATTACAGTATTCTCGCTTGATCAGTTCCTTGAAGTCATTCCATGGGGTGGCGTTTGCAGCTGCCAGCCTTAACATCTGAACTTGCGTGTTCCACCAAGTCAACACAACGCCTTCGAGAGTACCAGTGGCATACTTCACCCTGCGAGCCTCAGGGCATTCACACATTTCGAAGACCGATTCGAGCTTCTCGAACCAGTGGAGGAGTCCAACGGCTCCTTCAGTGCCACTGAAAGTACTAGGACGACAGTCCATAAAAGTCTTGAACGTGCACACAGGCGGCTGAGCGTTCTGACCTGTTGTGTATATAAGAACAGGACAAGGTTAAACACAAGAGTTGGTTTAGGAGTGTAGGATCTAAAGATCCTAGAGTGAGTTGCGACTGGAGGATATACCTCCTGCTTGGGCGGATGCAAGTGCCGCAACAACTTGTTGGTTAATCAGAGCCGTCAACTGGGCTTGAGTCATGTTAACGCGTCCAGCCATGATCTTCATATCAAAGGAAATATGAGTGAGAGGGGTTCGCGAAAGTGCGATGACAGAAGAGAGTAAGCACACATGTGTTTTCAAACAATAGTTGTTACGTTTATCTAAGCATACCATGAGCAAAGTTCTATGTAATCTAGCAAGTAGGCAATGTAAACATAAATCATATCACCTAGAATGTCGAGTCTTGCACGTGGAGCGAAGCGTCATTGTGGGTCGTTGAGCACTGTTCAGGTTATAGTCTGGTTTTAACAAAAACTTTTTCCCTTATTAAAACCAAGTTCACTATAACCAATGGCTCTGATACCAATCTGTCACACCCCAAAAATCCACACGCGGAGTATCACCGCTTGGAGGCGTGACTGACCAGGATCAAGCCACCAATCATATTGAACAAGCATGTAAGTAGTATATAAAAATCCAACACAATACAATTGGTGTCTAAACAAAACATAGTTTAAGTTGCAAGCGGAAACATAATGTTTAAAACCAAGTCATAAGTTTAAACGTTTCAAATGTTTAGCATGGCACACAGCTGTCCATGTCCCACAACGACTCTTCCCACTCCGATGCAAGCTCCATAGATACCTAACGACCTGCAAGGCATGTAACAACGAGTCAACAACAAAGTTGAGCGAGTTCACAGTTGGTTGTTTAGTTATAGTGTTCGTAAATCGTATGTTTATTTCGTAAACCATGTATCGTATTGATCCGTGTCGCGGTTTCCCAAACATGTTTGCGATGATTAGTGGGGGCTTCCCATGTGTGTCGTATTAATCCATATCGCGGTTTCCCAAACATGTTTGCGATGATTAGTGGGGGCTTCCCATGTTGTATGTTACTAGACTAGTCGTATCCGTACATGCCCTTCTTAATCCAAGGACCGTAGCAAGTATGAGTGTACGTAGGTTTTACGTACGTGCCCTTCCCAACCCGAGGACAGTGAAAAGTAGTTTAATAGTAATGATAGTACGAGTAGTTATTCAATCCCATTCCCAACCCACTGGGAATCCCATGCCTTAGGAGTGTGAACTCACCTTGGTTTGCTCGGTATGCTAAACTATGTGCTCACAACAAATCAGTCAAGTCCTATAGTATGCACGTATACTCAATCAGTATATGTTTGTAAGGTTCCACATACACTCTATGTCACAACGTGTGTTTGACAGTTAACGTCATGTAACACATAAGCAGTTAAATCAAATTCATGCAATTCAAGCTTTACATTAAAGGCTTCCTCAGTTTATTTTAACTTAGTTATTCATCAACAGTCTGGGTAAACTTAACTGTGTTACAGCGTTAATCAGGATTAATAGAACTAACATGCATGGCAGAGTTAACACACTTAACATAGTCACTGTGTCATAACAGAGTTAGATCAAAATTAACAGAGTTATAACATACAATGAGCTTAACATACATAACCTAGTTAACATAACCCAGTTAACATATTAACATAATTGACATGTTCAACAGCGTTAATAAACTTAACAGGTTTACTAAACTATTAGTGTTACATACTAAACAGAGTTAACAACTTAACAAGGTTTAACAACTAACAGCGTTAATAACTAACAGAACTACTGTGCTAGATAATGGACGAAATCACATATACGGCGAAAACACTTTTGGGCGAAATCCCCTTTCCTGGCGAAAACACCACTTTGGCGAAATCACTCAGGTGACAAAATCCCAAGTGATTTCGTCGGGGCCCTGTGTTTTCGTTGGTTACCTCATCATCAACAACAGCAGTTACGTATTCCCAAAACCCTAAATACCTTCTAACAGTTACATGGTTAGATCACCATTTTTATCGTAAGAATCAGTATCAATTTGATCCATTCAAGTAACAGTTATGCATAATCATTCACCATCAATTTATTATTATCATCAAGCATTAGTTGGACATGCACTGGGACCTAAACAATGGCCTTCATAACATCAGATCTATTCAATCATGATTTATGACAGAAACAACAAATCCTATTTATAAACCAATACATCAACAATCGATCGGACGTGGACTTAAGCATTATTTAACATCAGCAACCAATGATTTCAACTAGACAGTTACAAAGATATTAATCAAGCAATCATGTAGAGATTAAACACTAACCGCGATGAATAAAGCGATAACTTGATTGATCTTGAGGATCCGGGGAACACAAGTTTGCCGTCAGGTTCAAAGGGTAGCGAGAGAGAATGTGAGAGGTGGTTAGGGTTTTGCCAATTATCGATTTCGAGCACGAGTTAAAACAATTCCTATATTCAGTCGTTACTGGGCCGAGGCCCATTCTTGTTTTCGTTGGCCCCCTAGTGGACGAAAACACAAAGTGTTTTCACCACAAGGGTGTTTTCGGGTGGGTATTTCGGCTGGGGTGATTTCGTAGAGAGGGGTGTGTTCGGCCAAGGTTACATATTAAATTATAAAACACAAATTAACACAAAGCAAATTATTAATATACACTCATATATAATGCACACCAAATATATAGAAAACGCGCTTTGCAAATAAGTACAAGGTTAAGTCGAATATAGACCTTGAAAACTTGAGTTGTCACAACTAACAATCTCCCCCTTGGACATAGCTAGAAATTTGTGATGTTTAGTCTTGAACTGCCTTGGATAACATCTTCAAGTGAAACCACAGTCTCCCCCTTGAATGATGCCCCGAATTTCTAAGATTTGACGTTTAATCTTGCTCCCCTTTCAATTTAGCTTCCTGTCAAATCTTATCATTATTCAAACGTTAGATTTGACTGGTGAGAGTTTTCTAAACATATAAATGTCTATTATCATATTTGACTTTTAAGCATGATTAAAATCAGTAACCCTCACATATGATCAAGTTCAAATTAATGACCTTGATTTTCCAACTTAACGATTTTTTAAATTTTCATTTTGAAATTCAAGTTTCAAAATTATTTCTCATCACAAACAAACTCTCCCAACCCACTATCGTTCATCATGTTTAGCACTTGGAATTTTGAAAATCAGCTTTTCAACATCAGTTGTTGAAAATAAAATGAAATAAAATCTTTTTGGATTTTTCAAAATTTTAAGCTAAAGCACATTCTTTTTGGGTTTTGTTTTAAAGAAAAGCAGAAAAGAAATATTTACAGACAATATTTTTGTGAGTTTGTGTAAGAGGATCATATCAGTTTATGACAAATCACTAGCACCGTTGAGCTTTAAACACTTTAAGTTCTAAACGATTCACATAGATTGACGATATTGTTGTCCTCTTAAACTCAATCTAAAAACTTTCGAAATGCTTACCGATACGTTAAGATATATTAATTTTGCACTAAATTCTTATGGACCCCACGATCTCAGCATATCCTCTTATCATGCAATACACTGACTCAAGTAATGCCTTTAAACTTTCATTAACTGTGATATGTGCGAAAACAACGCAGAATGTTTAAACATTAACAATCAGGTCGATCTTTCGATACACAGAGAAAGTCCAATGTTTAAACAAAATAAAAAATAAAAACAAGTTGAATATGTTTAGATCTTATCTTAACCATCAGTTCGATATTCACATATACGCAGAGATGATCAAAGATTTAAACGAAACACCAAGAAAAATAAAGCAGAACGTTCAGGCACTAACATCCAGTTCGATACTCACGTGTACGCAGAGGATGTCCAATGCTTAAACAAAATAAAGAAATCAAACAAGTTTAAATCTTTGCAAAATGAAATGTACAATCATAGTGACTTTTTCAGCAAGTTGTGAAAGTTCACAAACTGGCCAGTTTCTATGCTCTTACAGCATTCAGTAATTACTGAGTAGGTACACAGTCACGAAGGATAAAACTAAGTACTATGCTTTCAACCGCGTTTCCCACTAGAACTAGGCTTTTTCATTTAAGTTTGTATCGTTATCGCAAATCTACTAGTCTAGCTGAGCCTATCGTCACATCTTTAGTGAGACCGTTTATCACATTTTAACTTTCCAATTCTTTAGCGTACTGTGACAGTCTAACTGATATACTATCATTTCCTCTTTTTCACAACAAAACTCAATTTTGATTTTTCGATGTTTTTGACCTTTTAGATTTTATCATGTTTTTGTATATTTCAAATTTTCTAAAATTTTCTACTCCCCCTAAAATCAAAATATGCTTCAATTTTGATTTTCTGGGAAAATTTGAAAATAAACTGTACAGAATAAACTGACACACTGATGAGAATCGCTTCAATTCTCCATCCACTTGGCATAAACAATCAGAACTCCCCCTGACAACAAACTATTTTCCCATTATGATTTCAAAACACTTAAGTTTGTTTTAATCAAAATGGTTTTTCCGGAAAATTAGTTTATCTGTCATTTCACAAACATGGGGTTTCATCACATTGTTTTTCAACCACTTGTAAGTATAACAATTTTTGAATTTCTCAAGAAAGATGCCGATTCATGCTCCACGATTACCAACTTGGGAGCTCCGGTAATTCAGGATTTTAAGCAAAGAATGCAGGCACCCAAGCCTGACCAGCCTTGGGTGTGACCTTTTCAATTTCACTCGGGGTTTGAACATATCTTTTTGATTCATAAAATTCTTTAACCCCTTTTACCTTACCCTCGACCATTTTTCCAAAAATATTTTTCACTTTTCCATTGAACGCCTTTTCGACATCAAATTCTTTCTTTTCAGAATAGAATTGATCCGAAATTTCCACTTTACCAACTTTTTGTTTAAAATTTTCAGTCCGTAATGGTGGAAAGTTGACATCATTCATTGGCGGAACTGAATTTTCTCTTTTTAGCTCAACTTGTGGCTCCTCTGACTTTGACGAATCAGATTCATCGCCAAAACATGGCTCCTTTGCTTCCGAAGAAACAAATTCATCGCCAACCTTTATTGGAACCCAATCCACACTGGATTTAGGTTTTCCAAATTCATCAACATTTGTCATAAAAGATTTTTCACAATTTCTTTTATATTAAAAAACCTTTATAAAAATTTTATCTGAAAATTTAACTTTCTTTGATTTTTGAACTGTTTGATTAACCACTTTTTCTTTCTTTATTCCCTCTTTTGTCCTCAGATTTGTATCTGATGAATTCGTTTTGCTTGACTGACCATTTTTTGTTGAGCAAATCGATTCATCAGAACTATTATCTGAATCACCAGTTGTACCCGAGGACAAAATCTTTTCAAGATATTCTCTTGCTTTCTTTCTTTTCTTTCTCAGTCTATCTTTCTGCCCTTGTGATAATTTCACTTTCTGTTCTTTCACTTTCTGTTCTTTGGGCTTTTCTTCAATTTTGACTGATTTCTTCACCATTTTATGAGATTCAGCCCTCGATCTTCTCTTTGATCTCATTGGGCAATCTCAGGCAATATGACCTCTGATTTGATAGTCATAGCATCTTCTTGTTTCAAAACTCTTACTCTGGCAATTAACAGCAATGTGTCCTTCAAAACCACATTTGTAACACACTTTGTTATCGTACCATTCTCCACTTTCAAACCAAACACTCAAATCATAACACTGATTTGATTTGTAGTACTCATCATTTTTCTCTTTTCTATCATTGTAATGATTTGGCTTTGAAGGATCTTCATCCCATCTTCTACTGTAAGCTTGATTTGACTTTTGAGCACCGTGGTCAAACCTGCACCACTTATTACCAACTTTTTGTGAGTTTTGATTTTCCAATTTTGGTGATTTTTTATAAGGATTGGATGATTGAACCGTTGATCTTTTATTGTTGTTTTGAAAATTTTTC
The DNA here is from genome assembly GCA_030545235.1 of Helianthus tuberosus. Lineage (NCBI taxonomy): Eukaryota > Viridiplantae > Streptophyta > Magnoliopsida > Asterales > Asteraceae > Helianthus > Helianthus tuberosus. Next base: position 98,087,176 of record CM060393.1, on the reverse strand, counting down.
GAATTTTTAACATTTTGTTTTTGTTCTACATTCTTCTTAAAAGGTTTTTGCTTTGAGCATTCACCCCTTTCAGTAGATTGTAAAACAGTTTCTTGAAATTTTTCTTTTAATTTCAAAAATATTTTCTTTTTATCATCTTCATCATCAGATTTATCATCACAATCTTCAATTATGACTTTGTCATAATTTGTGACATTGTCACTTATTGGAATTTCATTGATCGGTTTTGGACATAAATGATCTAGTATAACTGATGAGCTCACAAAACCTTTCAATTTCTTTTCAAACTCATTGATTTTATTGTTAGCACACTCAACTTCATTTTCAAGTTGAGTGATTTTCTCAAGATGAGAATTTATTGCATTTTCATTTTCAAATTTATTTTTATCTAAAACAGATTTTTCGTTTTCTAAAATTTTTATTTGATTTTGAAATTTTGTTTCTTTTTCTTTTAAAACTTTGTTTTCTAATTTTATCCAAACATCTTCATTTTCTAAAATTTTTATTTGATTTTTAAAATCTTTCTCAATTTTTAATTTTTCATTTTCCAAAAATATTATTTTATTTTGAAATTCTTTTTCATTTTCTTTTAAGATTTTGTTTTCTAATGTCAAACTCTCCACATCTTTCAGAAGTTTGACATTTTCTGATCCAGATTTATCACATTTTGAGCACTTCTTAGACATCGTTTCAGCTTCAGCTTCCTTCTCATCCTTGATAGCTGGAATTTCTTCAACCTGCTGCTTTACCACTTTAATATTTTCTTCAGGTTTGACTTTCTCTTCAACAGTTGCTGCTTTGATTCTTCTCTCTTTCAGCTAGTCTTTCTTTTAGTTTTTCCAATTTATCTGCAAAATAAAATTTGAAACTTTCAGGTGATAATTCTCTTTGATAATTTTCAAGTTTTCGAATTTTTTTTACTGTCATCATCGCTTTCTTCATCTGATGATTGATCAAAAATTTGAGTTTTTTTTCTGAAACTTCTTCTGTTGAAACTGGTTTTTCTTCCATTTTTTCAGGATAGACTTGCTGAGATTCGTAATAACAATACGCTATTACATCTTCAAAATCCATGTTTTGGATTTAAAAGTTCACAAAATCAGATCTTCAAACGAACTGAGTTTACACACAATCTGGAATTCAACCAACTTGAACAATTCGTGCGAGCTGGTGTACTTCAAACGACTTGGTTCAAAAATTGTTTTAGCTCAAAGTCCACAAAATTTCAATTTTCACGAGTCGTGCTAAATGTTTGTAATCAAAAGTTTGCAGCCCACTAATTAAAACCAATCACAAAGTCTTCTTGACAAACTTTCAGCCCAAAACTATTACTCACTTATTCACAGCCCATGTTCAAACCAAACTCTTAGCGGCCCAAGACAAACTTGTAACACTAAGTTGAGCCAAAAAGTTTTTGTGTAGGCCCAGTCTCTAGTCCAAAAAATTGTTTGCAGCCTAAAACACTCTGTCCAAATCACTTTACAACTTTTAAATCTTGATTCACCTTGTATTATTTTCAGCCTACTAAAGTTAAAATTTCTCGATCCAATTCCCAAAAAGTTAATAACCCAAACACACCAATCCTAGAATCGGCCCATTATCACATTTTATCCATTATCACATTTTATCAGCAATATATCAACAATCTTGTCACTTTCTCAAAACTTTTTATTCAATTTAAACCCTAAAATTCTTTACTAACAAGATTTTTTTTATCTCTACAGCCAATCGACACCTTAAAACCTTATTTATGAAACCACTAACCGTCGCTATATACTCAAATACACCAAACTACCAGCTTTTACTTTGGTTCAGATCTCCAACCTATAACTCGAATCAACACTCTTACATCAGCAAACCTGCAACTCTTTTTCGTTTCAAATTTAGAACTCAAACAACAAGAAATTCAGATTTTGAATGATTCTGCTTGCAACTAAAACCTGAATTTTATTTCAGATCACGACCAAAAACAATCAGAAACAACACTTTCAATTTCGAATTAGATCTGGAACGGAACTTAACGTGATGCGTTTTCAAATAACGTGATATAATTCAGATTCGGATTAAGAACAATCAAAATTCAGATCAACTGAAGAGCTCGTTTTTTTTAAGATTTTTATGAAATCAGCACATAACAACAATCAATCTCAGCTGAAAACAGTTTATTAATCGAAAATTTCAGAAGTTTAACCGAAAATTATCCAAATTCATCGAAACTAGTCGAATTCAACCGAAATGGTCCGAAATTCGACCGAATCAATCCGAAACTTGATGTGTTTGAAATTTTGATGTTGTTATCGAAACTTTTTGATGATTTTCTTTGTGAAAACTTCTTATTTTCTAACTATTTCAGAAAATATAACAGATTATACTTTGATTTTACTCGATATTATCATAGAAAACAATATGTTAATCAACTGAAATGAAACAGTTAAATTCATTCTGAAACAACCAAATCAGTTCGACATTTATGAAACTTCAATCAGAATTCATCAAAATCAACTGAAACTCAATCAGAAATTTGATGGAAATGTTCGAAGTTTCAATCAATCAAGCCGAAAATCATCGAAAAACTTCAAATTTATAATCACTTGTTTATTGATTTCAAAGCTTTACAGATCAGTTGACAATTCGACAGCACCTCGGCTCTGAAATCCGGATCGTTACAAATGACAAACCATGCTCCCCTATATATAGTGTGACCATTTCGTACGAAACAAGCAAAGCTCATTTCATGCGAAATGGGTTTGATCCATTTCGTACGAAATGGTTCTTGCCATTTCGTGCGAAATGACTCATTCACATACAAAACCTAATTTCTTAACATCTGAGCACTAGTTTATCCTATCTAGACACACGACTCGATACAAGACGAAGTTAACAGACATTTATGCACCAACAGACTCCCCCTTGGATGTTGACGAAGTCTTCGGCATCGAGTCTTCAGTCTTGATCAGTCTTTTCTTCTTTCCAAATTGTTTTGACACTGTAAGCATCCTTCAATCTCGTTATCTTCTAATTCTCTTGATCAGATCTCTTGATTCTTTATCTTTAACAACATCAGCAGCTAGCACTCGAACTTGGCTTTGACAATCTTCAAACTCCCCCTAAAATGTTGATCCAGATTACGTCTTCAGACTCCCCCTCTCAATAGACTTGTATTCTGGCTCAAACTTTGTTCAGACTTAGCCATGGGAATCTTGCTTTGCTGCTTTCACAGGTTCATAACTGTTACCTGTTTCTCAGAAATATGACATTATAATCTATTCACTTTTGAATTTATTTGTTGATTTATATCAGTTTTAATAATCCACTTAAGTATCCATATCCAAGTTAATGACCCTGGGTACTTAGTTTGCCTACCAAGTCCAACTTAATGACCTTGGTTGACTCGAGACAAAGCAAAACTGACTTTTGTTCAACATATTTCAAAACATTATTCTAAAAATTACAAGTTTCAACTTAATGAACTTGTTTTGACTTTCCATTTTCACAAGTTTTATCATGATAAGCTCCCAACTCATCTTCTAGTTCAGAAACTTCCTGCATCTGCTTCAAATTGTGAATCTGAAGATCAGCTTTCCACTTTGGTTTGTCGGAAAAAATAAAGCAAAAATGTAAAACTTTTTGGATTTTGAATAAAATTTCTAAACTAGAATGCTAAACAGAAATAAACTGCAGTAAATGTAAACTATTTACAAACATATTTTTGGTAAGCGTGTTAGGGAATCATATCAGCTATCGACAAGTCACAAGTACCGTTAAGCTTTAATTTCATACTCAGAATTAAACAATTCGCTTAGATTGTCGATATACTGATCCTCTTAAATTCTCAAACAAATTTCAATTTGTTCAGGATACGATTTAGTGTTTTAGAGACTTAGCTTATACGCGTGTACCACCTCAGAATATACTCCCATATCCAGACCACTATATTCAGTCTTACAGGTGAGTGCATACTAATGATATCTGTAAGGGGTTTAAATGCGAGACCATGAGAGCTTAGGATATTGCTTCTGCAAAATCAGAGAGATGATGGTTCGACTTTAGGTGGGTCCCCCTTGGGGATCTTCTTTACAATAGCACATGATTAGCATTTTTCAATGTTTCATCATTTTTTATGCTGAGGGCGAGCTTTAAGATTAAAGCAATGCAAAGTATTATACGAGGACTAGGCTATTTCTCCCGCAAAATCAGAAGTCCTGGTATAATACCCCAGATATCACCACGTACAAAGACCTAGTATGTCAGAAATAGAGCCTTTCAAACAGGATTTCAAGGGTTACCTATATATCCGAGAGATGTTCCCCACGTAATAAGCAAGTGATGATTTAGATTTATATCCCGAACAAACCTACTAAATGTGTAAAAACCTATCGGCATATCATCAGCGAGACTGCTTAACGCTTTAAAACTTTCCATTTCTTTAGCATACTGCAACTATCTAGCTGATGTACTATCATTTTCTCTTTTTACACAAACTCTTTTTCGGTTTTCTATTGTTTTTGGATTTTGAAAATATCTCATGTTTTTGGGTTTTTGAAATTTTTTTACTGTTTTTGTATTTTCAGAAAATATAACCTACCTCCCCCTAAATACCAAAACAAGTAAAAAATCGACAAACCATTGCAGATTGCTTTTCAACATCATCTACAGTGGTACCTTCATCTACGCTAAGAATCTCCTCCGACACCGATAAAAGCTTCATACCGTTCAATTTTAAAAGATATTGAAAACGAGTTTTATCAAACGCTTTGGTATGTAAATCAGCTTTTTGTTCGTCAGTGTGGATTTTCTCAATTCGTATCAACTTCTTCTCGAAATAGTCTCGGATGAAGTGATGACGAATTTCAATGTGTTTCGTTTTAGAGTGATGAACAGGATTTTTTGTAATGTTTATCGCTGCCTCATTATCAACAAAGATAGGGGTGTTAAGAAATTGCAAACCGTAGTCTCGCATCTGTTGCTGGATCCACAAGATCTGAGAGCAGCAACTGCTAGCAGATACATACTCGGCTTCACATGTGGATAAAGCGACAGAGGTCTGCTTCTTGCATTGCCATGTGACCAATCGTGGTCCGAAAAACTGGCAACCCGCTATTGTTGACTTAGCGTTAACTTTGCAGCATCCGAAATTGGAGTCAGAATACCCTTCGAGCGTGAAATCGCCTTCTTTTGGATACCACAACCCCAATGATGGAGTTCCTTTCAGGTAGCGCATTATCTGTTTCACAATCACCATATGCAAAGCTCTGGGGCTTGACTGAAACCATGCTGCGAGGCAGGTTGGATACATAATATCGGGTCTTGAAGCTGTCAAATACATTAGCGATCCGATCATGGAGCGATACATCGTTTCATCCACCTTCTCTCCGGTGAGATCAGGATTTATCCCATGGTTCGTTGCTAACGGGGTGGAAGCTGGAGTAGTCCCGGACATCCCAAATTTCTCTAAGATATCATGAACATACTTCGTCTGATGTATGAATATTCCCTTAGGCAGTTGATCAACCTGAAGCCCCAAAAGGAATTTCATCTCACCCATCGATGACATTTCAAACTTTTGCTTCATAACCTTTTCAAAATCTTTGCACAGATCTTCATTTGTTGACCCAAATATGATGTCGTCCACGTATATTTGAACTATCAGAAGATGTCCGTCGACTTCTTTGGTGAAGAGAGTGGCATCCACTTTTCCACGGATGAAGCTGTTGGCAAGCAAATGTTGAGACAATGTCTCGTACCAGGCTCTCGGGGCCTGGTGTAAACCATACAGCGCTTTATCCAGTAAATAGACCGTGTCTTTGTGGATTGGGTCGGTGAAGCCCGGTGGCTGTCCGACATATACTTCCTCTTTTACCTTCCCGTAGAGAAAAGCCGATTTAACATCTTGCTGAAAAACTTTAAATCCTTTCCAAGATGCAAATGCTAGGAAGATTCTAATCGCTTCAAGTCTAGCAACGGGAGCATATACTTCTGTGAAATCTATACCCTCCTGCTGACTAAAGCCCTGGACTACGAGTCGAGCTTTGTTGCGAATAATAACCCCTCGATCATCCCTCTTGCACTTGAACACCCACTTGGTGTTTATCTTCCTGTGACCATCAGGCAGGTCTACCAATTTCCACACTCCCAACTTCTCAAACTGACTCAGCTCCTCTTGCATCGCGTTGACCCAAGAATCTTCAGTTAGTACTTCTTTATATGTTCTCGGCTCAATTTGCAAAATAAAACAACTAAGTGAAAACTCTGTTTGTAACGGAGCAACTGTAGAATAAAAACAAGTAAGGCCTTGGTCAATTTGACGTCTAGTGCGAATGCCTGATTGTAATTCTCCAATAATAAGCTCCTCTGGATGATATGAAAGAGTTCACGGCATCACCTCGCCTGGAACATCTACCTCGCCTTCCAAATTTGTGACATTCTGATTTGCACCTTGTTCATTGACTGGAATTGTTTGACTTGAAATCTGGATTTGCTCCCCCTTAGAATCTGAATCACCACGATCAAATATTGGCCTATCATTATATTCTAGATTATCGTTGACCGCCGTCTGATTATTAGGAGCATGTTCACGTTCTGAAGATGATGAAGTTTGTTGAATATCATCATGTTCTCCAGCATTACTTGGACCGGCTTCATCGTCATTTGAAGTTTGCCGTTGATGTCTAGAAGACTCAGCTGGGAACCTTTCTTGTGATGATTCGTACTCTCTTAGAATATCCAACTCGTCGAAAAACTCTGGTTCTTCCTCAATATCGAATGAGTCCCACTGAGTATCATAGTTGAAGCGCCATGAGTCGCCGGGATTCTGCGGTGGCATTGTGTAACTTTGGCATTCAACATTATGTGCTTCAATGATCCGCTTCAAGCTTGGAACAAAGACTTGTTTTAGTGGAGTTGAATAACCCACGAATATTCCTTCGATGCTCTTTGGACCAAATTTTCCAAAAGGCTCTAGAACAGTGCAGGGAAATCCAAACGGTTCCATATACTTCAGGTTCGGTTTGCGGTTGTTTATCAGCTCGAAACATGTCTTGTTGAATTTCTTCACTGTGAGAACCCGGTTGAGTGTATAGCAAGCGGCTGACACTGCTTCTGCCCAAAAATTGACTGGTAATTTCGAATCAGCAAGCATCATCCTGGCCATTTCAATTAGCGTCCTGTTCTTTCTTTCTGCTACTCCATTTTGTTGTGGAGTGTAAGGAGCACTAAATTCTTGCAATATACCTCTCTCATCACAATACTCTTCCATTTTGTTGTTCTTAAACTCTGTACTGTTGTCACTTCTTATTCTTCTGATTCGAGTTTGGTACAAGTTTTCAAACTTCTTATTCTTCTGATTCGAGTTTGGTACAAGTTTTTAATTTTTCTGAACAATGTCATCAAACTTTCATATGTCTCATCTTTTGTCTTCAGAAATGATACCCACGAAAATCTCGAGTAATCGTCTGTTACTACTAGACAGTAAAAATCACCAGTTATGCTTTTGACGTTCGCCGGACCAAAAAGATCCATTGACTCTAGGTGCTCTCATGATAATCCACTCTTCAGGAACAACAAACCCTGGTTTCAGAATCAAACATTCCTTATCCGTGAAATGTGTTGTATACATACGATCACAGATTTGAGAGATGCTCAGAAGATTGTTTTCAAGCTCGGCGATGTAGTTTACTCTTTCAAACGTGACAATACCATTAGATAGAGTTCCTTCACCAACTATTCTAACACCTTGATTACCTGCAAATCCCACATATCCTCCATTAAATCCTCGAACATCGTACAGTAGGGTTTTCTCCCCCATCATGTGCCGAGAAGCTCCGCTATCCATAATCCAACGTGAAACGGATCTTGGAAGCTCCTGCACATATCACAAACACTTAGTTAGATTTTAATCCACCCAAGCCTCTTTTGACTCAGGTAGCTTGACATTGAGATGAGTTTTTGCAATGTAAAGTGGCGGAAAATTCTTTTCATTCATCTTTAAGCTCTCTTCAGACCCAATCTCAACCTCTTTGTATAGAAAGAACTCCTTTTTCGGAGGTTGACCAGATGATTGGTCTTTCTTTACCTCATACTTCTTTTCAAAAGAAGTAGACTTTTGTTTTTCAAGTTCCTCATAGTAATCCAAAGGTACATACATCTTCTTAGTTGAAGATAATGATTTTGCAGTCTTAGACACCTTTGGTTTTGGAGAAATTGTTTTCTTTTCAACACATTTTGGCTTCCAAGTTTGTTGAGATAAAGCAACCCGTTTGTAAAATTTATCGGTTTTAGTTACCACATTCTTTACGGGTTCATTTTTGATTTTATGTTTTCATTTTTCAAAACTTTCTTCTCAACAATCATTGGAGCTTTGCCTTTTGCATCATCTTTCTTTTTCAGACTCTCAACAACTTCAGACTTAGGCTTTAAGTTGGTGCACTTTGGTGCAATGTGTCCAACTTTTTTGCACTTGAAGCATGTACGGGTATTAACTTCCCGGCTTGTGCCTTCAGTCTGAGGCTGTGAAGCCTTCTTCTCAAAGAATTCTTCATTGGTTTTTGAAAAAATCTCAGATTCTTGCTCAGAGTGTGAACTCGAGCTTTTCACAAACACCTTTTTTGTTTGAAAGTTTTTTCTTTGATTTTTCTTACCACCCTGATAACCACCCGATCATCTGTTTTGATTGTTGTTAGAAAAACGCGGTGGTACAACAAGTTTTTTATAATAAGATTTATCTTTTTCAAAGTTCAATTGCCTCGTGGACCGTTTCAAACCTTCGATCTCACAAACATCAATCTCAATCAACTTGAACACATTTTTCAATTTGTCGACATTCACATTTTCCAAAGGAAATTCAAGATCCGAATACAACTTATCTGATCCCGACATCTTGTACATTACAAGAGTAGGTTCATCACTTAACTTGTTTTTGGATGTTGATTTCGGAATGTATTTGTCCAAAAAACATTCTTCATCCTCAGTTGTGTCGCTTTCAGATTTCAAAACATTTTCAACCATACTTTTAACAACTTCAGATTGAACACTATCTTCATCATATGATGAAGCGAAGGTGACATAAATTGTTTCTAGGAGTTTAACTTCATTCATTTCCTCATCATTAACCAACCCACATTTTTTCTTTGAAAAATTATTTAACACTTGCGGTGGAACCTGATGATACCCAACCCCAGTTCCATCCGAATATACATCTTCGCCGGCTTTGTTCTTCCCAATTGGTTTAGGAACGATATGTTGAAGAACAAAACTTGCGGAGTTGTAACTGTTGAGTTTCAGATTGATGCGTTCATTTTCAATCTTAGCTTCCTGAAACTGAAGCTTCAATTTAGCAATCTCATCCAATTGTTGGTTGATTTGCTCTTCTTTTGACCGAAGAACACCTGATAGTTGATAATTTTCTTTGCTTGTTTTAGCATTTCTATCATCAGAATCTTATACCGTTCTTTTTAGCTTCTCGTGATTTTCTGAAAGTTGACGATTTTCTTGAATTAACTTTTCATTTTCTTTCCTAATTCGTTCTACGTCAATTTTATCATTTTCAATTTTCCCAGTTAACTCTTTTATTCGTTCATTTGAAGCTTTTAACATTTTGTCACGACTCAAGATCTGATTTTCAACTTCTCTGACTCTTTCTGTCAGCTCTTCAGTCTTTTTAACGCTAAGGTAAGCAAATATACTACAAACCTTGCAGTCTTTCATGCAATTTTTGCAGTCGCTTTCAATTTTGGATTTCTTACCTGACTCATTGGATGAATCATTAGAACTGACCTTGCTTTTAGACTCAGTTCCAGATTCAGAAACTACCTCTAACTCTTTCGCTGCAAGCACTTTGTCAGCCATTTTCTTCAGATTTTCTGCTGTGAATTCTTTCGATGTATCAATTATCCCGTCATCAACTTTCTTTGGCTGCGACTCCTTCTCCTTATCTTTTTCTTCAGCTTCTCCTCCCCACCACATTCTCTGTCTTGCTTCTTCCTCTTCTGCTATTTGCTCGGTGAGAGTTTCAACACTGACAGATTCTGGATCAACAGCTATGTTTCCTTTAGGATCTAGATAACATTCTCGATCAGCATCCCATCTATTTGCCCTTTTTGCTTCTTTCCATGTTTGATAGATTCTATTTTTCATGACTTGGGTTGTCATCTTCCTGCTGATGTATTTCACTTCTTCTATTCTGGTATCTTTAAAAGGAACAATTTTTGTCATAAACGCATACCCCACTGCATCTTCTTCTGGAAACAATTCACTCCAATCAAATCCCTCGTCATCATGGATAATAGCTAATGCTCTGGACTTTTCTTTGGGAGCATCTTCTAACTGTTTCATTCGTGGAGATTCAGATTTGTTTTAATGATAGATTGCTCTTTTGTAATAATCTTCCTGGAATGGATTAGCTGTCTCATTAGCAGGTGCATTTCGACATTCTCGTTTAAAATGTCCCTTTTGTTTACATTTAAAGCACGTAATCTTCGATTTATCAAAACCTAGCTTTGTTGAAGGTCCACCAATAGAATGTCTACCAGTTATCTCCATGAACCTTTGTGCCCTCCTGACTACACTCGCCATACACCATCTAATATCGATCAACTCCATCTCTTTAGGGTCGATTTGATCATAATCTTCCTTGGTGAGATTAGTGTTTCTGATCTTTCCAGCAACAAGGCTCTCGTATGATTCTAAGACAGATGCCAAAAACACCATTTGCTGCTTGGCGGATTCTTCGCTGAAGTTTTGTGCATTCTTGAGGTCTACAGCAATATTGCATTGGAACAGTTTTTCGGAACTGATTGACTTGGAGCAGTTGAAGATGATCCTCCGTGATAACCACTGTTTGAACTTTCTTGATTTGACATGTTTGAATTTTCTGCTGAGAAAGCTGTCTTTGGTGACACAGTTTTCGGGATCATACTTCCTCGATAATACAACTCAACATTTTGTTGATACGAGGAGTTGTTGACTTTGTTCGTTTTCCTGATCTCCAATTCATGACTTTCCAACCTTTCAATTAGTAAATCAACTGTCAGATCAGTCGACTTCACTGTGTTCTTTATCATCAAAGCAAAATACTGCCAATCTTTCTCGCCAGGCAGTGAGTCAAACAGTTTGTCAACCAATTCTTTCTGAGTATACACAATTCCGTGTCTTGCAAGTTCCATCTTTAAATGACCGAATCTTTCAATCATCTTTGACATAGACTCGTTTTTCATACACCCAAACAGATCGAATTCTTTTCTTAACAATTTCTTTTTGTTTTTAACAATTTCAGCACCACCCACACATTTCATTTTTAATTTCTCCCATAGATCTCTGGAATCTTTGTAATCGATTAATGATATAATGTCATCCCTCACAGATTGATGAAGTAAAGCGACGCATTTCTGTTCTGCAACGAATCTTTCTACTTCATTCTCATTTATATTTTCATAATCCGTTCTTCCCATATCAAAACCATTCTTCATGCTCTTCCAACTTAGATATGCAAAAGCTTTTAGCCATTCTTCAAACCTACTAGCCCATCTGTTGTATTCCTCTATAGCCATTAGCTTGGGCGGTTTTGTTGTAGGTGCTATAAGCACTATCAACACTCAAAGAATCAGCAATGGTTTTCTTTGCACTTGGATTTAGAGCATTTTCATTTGTGTTGCTTGTTGTATCATCTCCGGTGCTTCCAGTGAAAGAAAAACTATCACTAAACGGATTCAGAAAGTCATCCATCTTCAAATACCTGAAACAATCAACAAACACTTAGAAAAATTTTTGTGATTTTAAAACCAAACTCAAACGAAATGAGTCTCAAGTGAAATGGATCAATCTTCAAGCGAAATGACTTCAAGCGAAATGACTTTGAAGCGGAATGGATTTCACGCGAAATGAAAGTAGCTTTCACACGAAATGCCGGTTTCAAGCGAAATGGTCCTTTGGTACGAAATGGATGTCTATTTCGTACGAAATGCAAACACTATGTCTGTTCCATGCGAAATGAAATCCTCAGAGTCGATTCCGTGCGAAATGAAACTTTCAAAGTTGATTCCGTGCGAAATGAAGTCCAAACGGTTGATTTCGTGCGAAATGATGTCCAAGATGTTGATTCCGTGCGAAATGTATTTCTCAATTCGTACGAAATGATGCTGACATCATCCTATCGGCCACAATTTTGTCAAATTGATCTGGTTTTAGGTCGATTTTATGTCCAATTCTTTCAAGGATTCGTTAAAACTGTGTTATACGTGATATATGTGAAATTTAGGCCATTTTAACCGTTAAATCTTGATTAATTTTGAAAAGAAAGAGTAGAAGTCAGAAAGTTCGATGAAAACAAGCTGAATCGGTATGAACTCTTCTTCCTGAGCTCTGATACCACTTGTAGGATCGTTGTACGACCTAAATGAGTTGATCAAAAGAGTTTTAATCCATATCAAAGGAGGAATCAATGATACTAACTTGATTATAGCTGGATTCACGTTTATAATCACTTGTTTATTGATTTCAAAGCTTTACAGATCAGCTGACAATTCGACAGCACCTCGGCTCTGAAATCCGGATCGTTACAAATGACAAACCATGCTCCCCTATATATAGTGTGACCATTTCGTACGAAATGGTTCTTGCCATTTCGTGCAAAATAACTCATTCATATACAAAACCTAATTTCTTGACATCTGAGCACTGGTTTATCCTATCTAGACACACGACTCGATACAAGACGAAGTTAACAGACATTTATGCACCAACAAGTGGGTGGATCAGCTGTTCGATCGGATGGTAGTATGATCGGATAGCCGGTCGTTCGGGTGACCTTTCGAGTGGATTGTTACTTCCTTTGGGAAGGATATGTTTGTGTATGATGGCTTGAATTTTGAAGTATTCGTTGTAGCATTTTGAAAACATTGAAGTACCTCTACCTTTCAGGTCGGTCGATCGAATGACCGTTCGATCGGGTGACAGTCTGGTAGGTTGGGCACTTCAGCGAAATCAAGTTCTCAGCAGGTTGTCACTCGATCGGACGATTGTTCGATCGGGTGGCAACACTTGCGCATTGAACATGTTGAAAATTGTTTAAGTGTTGAGTTCCAAACATCACATGGTCGGATGGTCGGTCGTTCGGGTGGCAACCCGATCGGACGGCAGTCCGTTCGGTCTTCAAAACACTTGGAGTTTGAAATGAAGGTTAAGTGTGGGGCCAACGTGCAAGCCGATCGGGTGGCAACCCGATCGGGTGATAGTCCGATCGGACATCAGTCCGTTCACTCGGCACTCCGTTCTGGTCGGCCTGATCGCCTTCTTCCTTGGTCATTATGGTAGTTTGTCATTTTATCGAGATGATTTGATAACGTATTAGACAACAGAAACCTCGTCACGACTCAGTAACCTGATCGGACAGGAATCACCCCAATCCGGCCGGTTAACTGTTCGGGACAGTGTTCCATGTTTAACCCGAGATCGGTAATCTCGTGGATGGAATCCAGATCTTGAACCAACATATCAACATGCAAGAGTAGAAGGTTAGAAAAAGGTCTGATTCTATCGGTTTTGAGGCTTTGAGTGTAAAAGAGTTAAAAGAAAGTTAGAAACCATCTTTCAATCCTTTTTCACCACGAGTATGTTGAGATCCATGCAAGATCTTTGCTTATTTGTGTGGAAATTGGTTAGATCTAAGTTGTTCTTGGTGGATTGAGGCCAAAACATGAAGTTCCTAAGAACACCATGATGACATCATCCTAGAACACCTCAAATCTAGTGATTTCACGGTTAAAAGTTAAGATTCAAAAGATAGAAAGGTGTAGAATCAAGTGTACATCAAAGAAGTACAAGATTTAGGTTGAGATCTTACCGGAGTTGCGAGAAATCGGAGAAAAGTAAGGTTGGAGCGCTGGTCGGACAGGAGAGTGCCAAAAGTGGTAAGTTGTGATGGTGACATAGGGTATTTATAGGGTTTACCAAAGTGGAAAGGGTTAGTCGATCGATTGGCAGCCTGGTTGACTGGCTGATCGATCGAACGTCAGCTCGATCGAACGGCTGGTCGATCGGCCGGTCACCTAGTCGATTAGCCAGTTGGTTCGAGTGTTTGGTGCGACGAGTTTTTTCCGTTTCGATTGCGATTGCGAGTGTTGCGATGCAATAGAGTTTCCTAGTCAAATTACTTTTAATCCCAACTACTATATCAACATACAATCATCCTTATTTTGTATTCGTTTAGCGTTTGCGATTCGATTGCGATTGAGTTTCGATTGCGTTTCGATTCATCACCACAACATATCATAAATAAACATGCACAAGTAACACATAAGGCGCACACACACGTATAATAATAACCAAAATGCGTAATTCGAGTTGCGAGTGTGATTGCGATAAGCCTTACATCTATAAAACATGCGATAAACATCGATAAATAGCAATTACTATGCGATTATTATTAGATACACCACATAATACAACTAAAGCGATAATATAATTATACTAATTACAAGTCAAAGAAGTCAAAATAGGAATTGAGCAAGGAGTGACAGATCGTAGTTAGCAATCTTGTCTCCCTTTGACATCAATCTTGACTTTGACTTTGACTTTCGAAACACGGGGTGTTACAGCCTCCCCTAGTTAAGGGAATTTCATCCCGAAATTAGGCCGAAGCCATAACAAACAATTGCGGATACTTTGCCTTCATGTCGCTTTCGAGTTCCCAAGTGAACTCTGCGCCGCGTTTGCCTTCCCATTGGACTTTCACAATAGGAATGCGCGAGCGTCTGAGCTGCTTGGTTTTGGCGGTCCATGATTTCGACAGGCTTCTCCAAGAAGTGTAGTGTTTAGTTTATTTGGAGATCATCAAGAGGCACAATTAAATCAAGCTCAGCGAGGCACTTTCGGAGGTTCGAAACATGGAAAGTCGGGTGGACGTTACTAAGTTCCTCCGGTAGTTCGAGTCTGTAGGTGACTTTTCCGATCCTTTCCAGAATCTTAAAAGGTCCAACATATCGAGGCGCTAGTTTCCCTTTCTTGCCGAATCTGACCACACCCTTCCAAGGTGATACCTTTAGGAGTACGTAGTCGCCAACGTCAAATTCAAGGGGCTTGCGTCGTCTATCGGCGTAACTTTTCTGTCGACTCCGAGCTTTCAGCAGATTGTCTCGAATTTGGAGGACTTTATCAGTCGTTTCTTGCAATAGCTCAGGACCGGTTAATTGCGAGTGCCCGATCTCGTGCCATAAAATAGGAGATCGACATTTTCTTCTGTATAAAGCCTCGAATGGTGCCATTTGAATGCTGGAATAATAACTGTTATTATACGAGAATTCGACTAACGGCAGGTAAGCATCCCAATTACCACCGAAATCTATGACACACGAACGGAGCATGTCTTCAAGAGTACGGATCGTTCTCTCAGTCTGACCGTCGGTTTGAGGGTGGAATGTGGTACTCAGATTAAGCGTAGTACCGAGAGCAGCTTGAAACGTTTCCCACAGTTGCGAGGTAAACCGAGCGTCACTGTCAGAGATGATGTCGCGAGGTGTCCCATGTCGACAAATGATCTCATTGGTGTAGATTCGGGCTAATCGTTCTACCTTGTAGTCTTCCCGTATTGGAAGAAAGTGAGCTGATTCGGTCAAACGGTCAACGACAAACCAGATGCTGTCGTGACCAAATGGCGTGCGCGGGAGTTTTGTTATGAAGTCCATAGCTATACTCTCCCACTTCCACATAGGGATCGGGGGTTGCTCGAGTAAGCCAGCGGGTCTTTGGTGTTTAGCCTTGACCTTCGAGCAAGTCAGGCACTTCCCAACGTAGAGAGTGATATCCCTTTTCATGCCCGGCCACTAGTACTTGTAGCGAAGGTCCTGGTACATCTTGTCGGCACCGGGATGAATAGAATATCGGGATTTGTGGGCTTCGTCCACCAAAATCTGTCGTAAGTTGGTCCGCTTAGGGATCCAAATTCGGTCTAGAAAGTAGAATATCCCATTCAACTTATTCACAAGCTGGGCTCCGTCGTGATAGATCCTTTCCTTCTTCAAAGTGCGTTCATTAAAACATGCATGCTGAGCTTCGCGGATGAGGGTTTCAAGATCGTATAGGGCTTGGGTATCACGAATGCTGAGCAGATAGCTCCGTCTGCTGAAAGCGTCAGCAACGACATTTGCTTTGCCTGGGTGATAACGAATCTCGCAGTCGTAGTCGTTGAGAAGTTCTACCCATCGGCGTTGACGCATATTAAGTTCCTTCTAGTCAAAGATATGTTGTAGGCTCCTATGATCGATAAAGATCGTACACTTGGTACCGTACAGGTAGTGTCGCCAAATCTTTAACGCAAAAACAACCGCGCCTAGCTCGAGATCATGGGTTGTATAGTTCTTCTCGTGGATTTTGAGCTGACGAGATGCGTATGCAATGCCTTGTCTGGTTGCATGAGGAAACAACCAAGACCAAGGTTCGAAGCATCACAATAGACAATGAAGTCATCGTTTCCGTCGGGTAGAGTGAGGACGGGAGCATTGCAAAGCATGTGCTTGAGGGTTTGAAAAGCAGACTCTTGTTCAGTTCCCCAAACAAAAGGCTTGTCTTTATGTGTGAGAGCGGTAAGCGGCACATCGATTTTTGAGAATCCTTCAATAAATCGTCGATAATAGCCCGCTAGCCCGAGGAAAGAACGAACTTCAGACGGGTTCTTAGGTGTAATCCAACTCTTAACGGCTTCAATCTTCGCGGGATCGATGTGAATACCTTGACTATTGACAATGTGACCGAGGAATTGAACCTCCTCTAGTCAAAATTCGCACTTGGAGAATTTGGCATAGAGTCGATTCCCCTGGAGTAGCTCGAGAACCAAACGTAGATGTTGCGCGTGTTCGGCTTTCAACTTGGAATAGATCAAGACATTATCGATGAACACGATGACGAAGCGGTCGAGATAAGGTTTACACACGTGATTCATCAGATCCATGAAAACCGTGGGTGCGTTGGTTAAACCAAAAGGCATAACAACGAACTCATAGTGGCCGTATCGAGTGAGAAAAGCAGTTTTGGGTATATCCTCCTCTTGAATGCGTAGCTGGTGATAGCCTGAGCGTAGATCGATCTTTGAGAAACACGTAGCACCTTGTAGCTGATCAAACAAATCATCAATGCGAGGCAGGGGTAGCGATTCTTGATGGTCAACTTATTCAATTCCCGATAATCGATGCACATCCTGAACGACCCATCCTTCTTTTTGACGAAAAGGACCGGCGCGCCCCATGGAGAGGTGCTCGGGTGAATGAACCTTTATCAAGTAGTTCCGGGAGCTGACTCGAGAGTTCGCGCATTTCGGATGGAGCGAGTCGGTAAGGAGCTTTGGCAACAGGGTTTGCTCCAGGAACGAGGTCGATACGAAAGTCGATATCACGACTTGGCGGTAATCCGGGAAGATCCTCAGGGAAAATGTTAGGAAATTCTCGAACCACTGGGACATCGTTTACGCCTGGTCTTCCTTTCTTTTCCTTCTCCGCTACTACAATGTTAGCCAAGAAAGCTTTGTATTCCTTGCGGAGATATTTGCTAGCTTGGACGCATGACATGAGTTTGAGACCTTTCGAAGCAGTTTCGCCATAAACACACAATACATCACCATTCACGAGCGACAATCGAATCATTTTATCGAAGCACACAACTTCAGCATGGTTTTCACGAAAAAAGTCCATGCCTACTTTGACGTCAAAACTTCCGAGTTGCATCGGGATAAGGTCGATTGGGAAGATGTGATTGTTGAGTTCAAGCGTACAATCACGACGAACGGAATTGACGACGACAGTTCTTCCGGTGGCAACTTCAACATCGAATGTCGAGGGGAGATGGGAGCGCTTACGACTAAGGAGTTTCTCGAATTCAAACGACACAAAGCAGTTATCGGCTCCAGTATCAAACAAACACGATGCATAAATACCATTCACAAGGAACGTACCATTGACCACGTTGTTGTCAGCCTGGGCTTGACGCACATTGATGTTGAAAGTTCTGGCACGTGCGGCTTGTTGTTGCTGCTGAGGCTGTTGCTGCTGTTGAGGCTGCTGCTGCTGGGGCTCTTGTTTCACAACCCTGTTCGGGCACATATTCGTGAAGTGGTTGGGATCACCACACGCGAAGCAGACTCTGGCGTTGATCGCGGGTGCCTGAGCCGCTTGTTGGCCTTGATGAGCTGGAAGTAGAGCTTGATGAGTAGTGGCTTGAGCTGGTGCTTGTCGAGGACCAGTACGGCAGTTGGCAATAAAGTGGTCATACATATTGTAGTGCACACAAAATCGGCAGGCGATACCCACCGGGTGATGATAAGAACATGTTGGGCAAACAGGGTGGGGACCAGTGTATGCACGCTTTGCAGGCGGTGCATAGATAACTGGTGTTGATCGGTGCTGAGACTGCTGCTGGGCCGGTACGGCTTGGAGTGGAGCAGCAGTGGTAGTGACAGCACAGTTCTTGTTGCTGGAGCTGCTGTTGTTGTTCTTCTTCTTGCGGCGTGAGGACTTTGATGATTGGGCGGCGGCGGTTTCAGCGGTTTGTGCGGCGGCGACTTGATGCAGGTTCTTTGAAGTTTTATCCCAAAAACAAGCTTTTACTCGCTTGTCGTTGATTTCAGCGGCAAGCAACTAAGTTTCTTCGATCGTTGCTGGCATTGTGGCATGCACAAAATCTGCAACACAGTCTGGTAGAGCTCGGAATGACTTCTTGATTGTCATGTCGGGCGTCTTCACTTGATCGGGACAGATGATACTGAGCTGCTTAAAGCGAGCAGACAGAGCTACGTTCTCTCCATCCTTCTGCTTGATGTGCCAGAATTCGTCCTCCAGCTTTTGGCGTTCATAGGGAGGGCAGAATTCATCCATCATAATGGCCTTCAGCTCTTCCCACGTTAGCTCATAGGCTGCGTCATTTCCGCGTTTGTTTCTCTCGGTCGTCCACCAGTCTAGTGCGCGGGATTGGAAGACGTCGGTAGCGTTTAGAGTACGGAGATTTTCAGGACATCCACTCTGGCGCAGAGTGACTTCGACAGAATCAAACCAATGAAACATGGCCGTTGGGCCATCTTCGCCAGTGAATTCCTTTGGACCACAAGCTTTGAACTGCTTGAACCTGAAAGCAGTCTTGGGAGCAGCTTTAGGAGCTTCGGTTCTAGACTCCTCGGATGATTTGCTTACATTCTCATAGATTTCACTCACGATTTGAGGAACTACCTTTGCTACTTGCTTAGCGACGAGAGCAGCAAGGCGTTTGTCTCTCTGTTCTTGGCGAGTGATTCGTGGGTGACGGGGTCCAGATGATTGTCACACCACGAAATTATCAGAGCTTGGCGTGACTGGACTGGTATCGTCATTGCACAGCGGAAGCAAATAAGCTAAGTCTTTTAGAAATTGAACGCCCACTAAGTACTCGACTCTTCATGGTTCTCCTATTCCAACCGTGCCTTGTCTTAGAAATGCAACCTGAGAAAGAAACATGCGAAAAAGTCAACATAAAGTTGAGCGAGTTCATAGTTTGTTTGTAAAAGATTTGAAATAAATCTTTTTGAATAACCGGTTTTTGAAGTATTGTTGAGAAAATGAATTTAAAATCATTTTCTTGTCAAGTTATACAGAAACTTTGTATGAAAACATGGTGTGTATCTTGTATAATTCAAGTATTTCTGTATGTATCATGTATTCTTGTACAAATCACGCATTCTTGTATGTATCATGTTTTCTTGTATAAGTCAAGTATTCTGTATGTATCTTGTTGTTAATGGGTTGCAAGGCCATTAACATGTGACACGACATAGGAAGTCACCAAACCATAGGCATTTTTCTGTAGTCGATTCACGACTGAGACACAAAAACACTGCTTGGTAAAAGAGTGGCCAAGAGTGGGGCTGCCCGGAACCCATTAGATCTAACCTTTTGTTCTGCGGTCTAAGTATGTACACGATTAATGGTGCTTATGGTACCCTATTCGTGACACTATTTCTCGTATCATTCCTCAAACGCATCATATCAAGTATCAATTTTCAGTTCTTGTATTCTTTATGTCAAGTATCAATTCTCATGTGTTTGTATACTCTTGTATTTTCTCGTAGTTTAGAAAACTAGAATTCGTGTGTAAACGCTTGTTTGAAAAACCGGTATAAAACATAAGCTTTTCGTAAACCATTTGTGTCAGATAAATCTTGCTTGTAAAATGGTTTATAAATATGTAATTCTTGTATGCTTTGCAAAAAGTGCATGTCTTTCCACCCCGAAAACATTTAGAAAAATGTAAAACCGTAAAAGGTGAGGTTATGAACTCACCTGAATATTCCTGTGCAAAGCTAGCTAATTTACGACTTCGTGATGTCGTTTCCAAGGCTCGACTTGCTAGCGTGCATTCTACAGTATTCCTAACACGGAATATCTAATAAGTTTCGAATAATGTGGTAACTAATCTACGTGTTACCGAGCTCTACCGAATCGTTGATCGAACGATTTGACGGTAAATAGTTAACTTAAAAGAAGCGAAGAAGTTATACTTGTTAGCTCGTTTTAAGAAGTCGTATGTTGATATAAAGGAATATTCGTATGAAAGTAATATATAATAAACTCGTATTATATATATTGCGTTTTGTGTATATTTGCCAAAAATTTACGTATGTGCCGTCTAGGCGTATAAAATAAATATAACAGTTATATTTATTTTGTAAAAGAAATCGTCGACTTGTATTGGAAAATAAATATATAACTATATTTATTTATAAAAGGAATCGAGTTGTTTGAAATTTGAAATAAATATAGAACTATATTTATTTTTATAAAAACGAATTTGTCAAATTTCCGAAGTTCAAAACAACTATGTTTGTCGTTGTAAATATTTTCCGAATCGTTGTTTTCGTAAGTTGTAAGTTGTTATCGAAGGAAACTTTATATTTGTATATTGTAAATGTCGCTTATAACAATAGTTGTCGTTTTTCAAGAAAAGCATGTTTTTATAATAAAACTCGTTTTGTTTTACGGGTTTTCTCGAAAAACGGGCAGAGTTTCCTCTGTTTTTGGACGCCCCGACAACACAAGTTGTCATTATTTTTCAAAACCAATCAATATTCAAACAACGAAATCAATATTTATGTAAACCTTGTCGAATATTTTGAGACGTGAACTATATATAATCGATTTGAGCTCGTTTTTCACGTAATGTTAATATTATGAAAAATAACAAAATAAATGTGCCGCTAATATTTACCAAGTCTTCGCGTCGGGTTGTTGACCGAGTCAACTGAGTTGACCGAGTCAACTGAGTTGACCAGGTTTGACCGAGTTGACTCGGTTTGACCGAGTCAACTGAACCTAATTGTCTGACCGAACCGAGCCGTCTGACCGAAGATGTTGACCGCAGTTGACCTGTTTTAACTCGCTGAGTTGACCGAGTCAACTCGCTGAGTTGACCGAGTCAACCCAAACCGTTTCAGAAGTTGACTAAACCGCCCGAACCGAACCCGATCTGAGCCGAGACCCGCAACTCGAACCCGCTGACTTGTTGACTGAGCCGCACGGAGACACCCGAAGCTGAGATTGGAACCTGTTGAACCAAGAGGCTTGAACCGAAAACAAAATCTGAACCGACTAACTTGAATCCGAAACTGAATCAACAAGACCGAGCTACTTACCGGAGTCGCGAATAACCACCATCATCTTCACATCACCGGTGAAACTCACCGGTCCGAAGTACCAACCGCCGGGAAAGGTCAAAGACCACCGGACAACAGAACCGACCGGCGGTCCGAACCTTTGACCGCCGGTTCTCCATCTCTCTTGGTCTCTCTCTCTCGTCTCTGGTTAACGCCGCCGCACCACCACCGGTTCGTGGTGGTTGTGGTTCATTACGTCAGTCAGAAAGGAAGAAGGAAGGGGGTGGTTTTACCGGAGAAAGGAAGGAGGAAAGGGAGTGTTTTGGCCGGACCTGTTCGCCGGACCACCGCCGTCTACGGCGGCTCCGCCGCTGCCCAGTTCGCCGGAGAGAGAGGAAGTCGGGTGTGTGTGTGTGAGTTGTTGTTGTCTGTGTTATGGTTCTTTTGCTGGTGAGGAAACCGATTCCTCTGTGTTTTGCCTTGAGTTTGTGTGTGTATGTAGAGAATGGATGGGTCTTATTTATAGATCACAGGGTTCCGTATGTCTATTGTACAAATAAATAACATTCAGGTCATATGTTATATTTTTAGGGTCAAAATCTTTTGTAAAGATTTATTGTAGATTTAGTTGATTTTACTAGGATTTTGGGCAAGATTACAAAAGATTTAGTGTAGATTTAGGCTTGTGTGTGTTGGGCTTTGGCCCAGGGTCCACAAGCCCATCTCGTGTGTAAGTGGCCCGTAATTTCTACGAGACCCGATATCGCGACCCAACTCCACGAGCATAAAATATCCGTGTAACATCCATATTTGTCGGTGTTGTCAGTATTTCGTACGGTATCAGTCCGTTGTCATTTGTTGTTCCGCAGATTCCACTCGAATCTTCATATGCGTACTGTAGAGTCGGATAAGCGTTCCTAGGCATCCCAAAGGCCTAATTAAGTTGATTTATGCTGTAATCACTATTTATTATTGCGTTAATCTCCTGTTAATCGCGTAATTAAGAGCCGTAAATTACCTGTTGTCACAGTCTCCCCCTGTTAATAAAATTTCGTCCTCGAAATTTAGACTACGTTAACTCCTCAGGGTTACGTTATGTGTGGAAAATATGAATAGTACCAAAGTGAATGATCATGAAATCGAATCAAGACTTATTCGAATGATGTGTATTCAAGGACGTATCACAAGATACAAATGAATTCTAGAAATGATTGCACCCAATCAATGAATTTAGATTTCAACAAGCTCAATTGTAATAGTTTGCATGAAATGCTCGATCATGATCAGCGCAAGCTGCAAGTTCTACCGACGCCACAAGGTGTCGTAGTGAATGAAACAATTTCAAATATAGCGGTGATCGAACAAGTATCACCTGTGTTTTGCATAAAACGCTCAATCATGATTAGCCCAAGCTACAAGTATGTACTGACACCACAAGGTGTCGAAATCAACAAACGACTTAATGGAGTCGTAGACCAACAAATCTACTACGACTCAGAACAATGAAACGCTTGTTAAAACGAATTCGAATATGATGTTTCCAATACATCATATGGTGTCTTGAATTGAATATGTGTAATGAACAACAAGTTCAAACAATGGAATTTGGTTTCGGCGCAAGCCGACAATACATGTATCGACAAGGAAACTTTCGGCATGGTCACAACGAAATACCATGTATGCAACTTGAAAAAGAAAGGAATTTTCAAGAAAATGTGTTGACTTGATAACAAGGAAGCCAACAATTTCAATAACGCGAGTCGTTCGAATCACGAATCAATACTTAGATTTAGCGAAACAATATTTGAACTTTAATGAAACGCTTTATTCGAAACGAAACCACATGCGTAACAAACGATGCATGCGTAACATATGAGTTTTCAAGAAATGAAACAAATGAATATTCGCTATACTGAAAGAAATGGTCGTGACACAATGACCATCAAGAGGAGTAGAGATACAAAAATCTACTTAGTAAATGTGAAAGTCGAATTTTCAATAAAAGAAATTTAAGGACTTTACCTGGGATTGCATGTGATAACCAGTTGTTAGGTGACATTACCATGGAATGTCAAACATAGCGTATTCGTTGTTAGTTGAAATAGGGGGAATACGGTGACTTGCGTCTTTTCCTTAGCATGACTCGTGTCGTTTGCAGGACCGCGTGCCAACTGCCGCTTCGTGATCGATAGTCGCGTGTGACGTACTTCAACCTCCGTTGATGTATAGCTTAAGTCTCACGTATGCCTGTGCGCTAGCGTTTCGTTTTGCGTAGAATGTGATGCACTCCGACATCTGTTGACGTAAAATTTGAGTTTATGTATTCTCGTGCACTAGCGTTTCGTTATGCGTAGGCTGCCTGCTCGGGAAGTTAAAACATCATAGACAATATGTATAATTGTGTGTGCCCGAATTAATATTTGCAGTTCCTACGTGATGACCTTTAATGAACTTTAACATAAGTTTCCGAAGGTCTTATATGCATGTTTTCTAATCTCTCAGAGTTTTGTGCACTGTATGCGACCGTTTTGTGTACCGTGTGTAAAACACAACTTTAGCGTATGTTTGAAAACAAAATCTTGACTTTTGTTTTTCGGCCACCGTTGGAGACCATATTCGAGTACTATGCGTTCTGTATGTATTCAGGTTTTAATATTCGAAGTTCCCAGAGGATAGTGAGGTTAGAGCCTAGGTATCACAACAGAAACCTAATTCGTTGTAACCTATAGCTCTGATACCAATCTGTCACACCCCGAAATTATCAGAGCTTGGCGTGACTGGACTGGTATCGTCATTGCACAGCGGAAGCAAATAAGCGAAGTCTTTTAGAAATTGAACGCCCACTAAGTACTCGACTCTTCATGGTTCTCCTATTCCAACCGTGCCTTGTCTTAGAAATGCAACCTGAGAAAGAAACATGCGAAAAAGTCAACATAAAGTTGAGCGAGTTCATAGTTTGTTTGTAAAAGATTTGAAATAAATCTTTTTGAATAACCGGTTTTTGAAGTATTGTTGAGAAAATGAATTTAAAATCATTTTCTTGTCAAGTTATACAGAAACTTTGTATGAAAACATGGTGTGTATCTTGTATAATTCAAGTATTTCTGTATGTATCATGTATTCTTGTACAAATCACGCATTCTTGTATGTATCATGTTTTCTTGTATAAGTCAAGTATTCTGTATGTATCTTGTTGTTAATGGGTTGCAAGGCCATTAACATGTGACACGACATAGGAAGTCACCAAACCATAGGCATTTTTCTGTAGTCGATTCACGACTGAGACACAAAAACACTGCTTGGTAAAAGAGTGGCCAAGAGTGGGGCTGCCCGGAACCCATTAGATCTAACCTTTTGTTCTGCGGTCTAAGTATGTACACGATTAATGGTGCTTATGGTACCCTATTCGTGACACTATTTCTCGTATCATTCCTCAAACGCATCATATCAAGTATCAATTTTCAGTTCTTGTATTCTTTATGTCAAGTATCAATTCTCATGTGTTTGTATACTCTTGTATTTTCTCGTAGTTTAGAAAACTAGAATTCGTGTGTAAACGCTTGTTTGAAAAACCGGTATAAAACATAAGCTTTTCGTAAACCATTTGTGTCAGATAAATCTTGCTTGTAAAATGGTTTATAAATATGTAATTCTTGTATGCTTTGCAAAAAGTGCATGTCTTTCCACCCCGAAAACATTTAGAAAAATGTAAAACCGTAAAAGGTGGGGTTATGAACTCACCTGAATATTCCTGTGCAAAGCTAGCTAATTTACGACTTTGTGATGTCGTTTCCAAGGCTCGACTTGCTAGCGTGCATTCTACAGTATTCCTAACACGGAATATCTAATAAGTTTCGAATAATGTGGTAACTAATCTACGTGTTACCGAGCTCTACCGAATCGTTGATCGAACGATTTGACGGTAAATAGTTAACTTAAAAGAAGCGAAGAAGTTATACTTGTTAGCTCGTTTTAAGAAGTCGTATGTTGATATAAAGGAATATTCGTATGAAAGTAATATATAATAAACTCGTATTATATATATTGCGTTTTGTGTATATTTGCCAAAAATATACGTATGTGCCGTCTAGGCGTATAAAATAAATATAACAGTTATATTTATTTTGTAAAAGAAATCGTCGACTGGTATTGGAAAATAAATATATAACTATATTTATTTATAAAAGGAATCGAGTTGTTTGAAATTTGAAATAAATATAGAACTATATTTATTTTTATAAAAACGAATTTGTCAAATTTCCGAAGTTCAAAACAACTATGTTTGTCGTTGTAAATATTTTCCGAATCGTTGTTTTCGTAAGTTGTAAGTTGTTATCGAAGGAAACTTTATATTTGTATATTGTAAATGTCTCTTATAACAATAGTTGTCGTTTTTCAAGAAAAGCATGTTTTTATAATAAAACTCGTTTTGTTTTACGGGTTTTCTCGAAAAACGGGCAGAGTTTCCTCTGTTTTTGGACGCCCCGACAACACAGGTTGTCATTATTTTTCAAAACCAATCAATATTCAAACAACGAAATCAATATTTATGTAAACCTTGTCGAATATTTTGAGACGTGAACTATATATAATCGATTTGAGCTCGTTTTTCACGTAATGTTAATATTATGAAAAATAACAAAATAAATGTGCCGCTAATATTTACCAAGTCTTCGCGTCGGGTTGTTGACCGAGTCAACTGAGTTGACCAGGTTTGACCGAGTTGACTCGGTTTGACCGAGTCAACTGAACCTAGTTGTCTGACCGAACCGAGCCGTCTGACCGAAGATGTTGACCGCAGTTGACCTGTTTTGACTCGCTGAGTTGACCGAGTCAACTCGCTGAGTTGACCGAGTCAACCCGAACCGTTTCAGAAGTTGACTAAACCGCCCGAACCGAACCCGATCTGAGCCGAGACCCGCAACTCGAACCCGCTGACTTGTTGACTGAGCCGCACGGAGACACCCGAAGCTGAGATTGGAACCTGTTGAACCAAGAGGCTTGAACCGAAAACAAAATCTGAACCGACTAACTTGAATCCGAAACTGAATCAACAAGACCGAGCTACTTACCGGAGTCGCGAATAACCACCATCATCTTCACATCACCGGTGAAACTCACCGGTCCGAAGTACCAACCGCCGGGAAAGGTCAAAGACCACCGGACAACAGAACCGACCGGCGGTCCGAACCTTTGACCGCCGGTTCTCCACCTCTCTCGGTCTCTCTCTCTCGTCTCTGGTTAACGCCGCCGCACCACCACCGGTTCGTGGTGGTTGTGGTTCATTACGTCAGTCAGAAAGGAAGAAGGAAGGGGGTGGTTTTACCGGAGAAAGGAAGGAGGAAAGGGAGTGTTTTGGCCGGACCTGTTCGCCGGACCACCGCCGTTGCCCAGTTCGCCGGAGAGAGAGGAAGTCGGGTGTGTGTGTGTGAGTTGTTGTTGTCTGTGTTATGGTTCTTTTGCTGGTGAGGAAACCGATTCCTCTGTGTTTTGCCTTGAGTTTGTGTGTGTATGTAGAGAATGGATGGGTCTTATTTATAGATCACAGGGTTCCTTATGTCTATTGTACAAATAAATAACATTCAGGTCATATGTTATATTTTTAGGGTCAAAATCTTTTATAAAGATTTATTGTAGATTTAGTTGATTTTACTAGGATTTTGGGCAAGATTACAAAAGATTTAGTGTAGATTTAGGCTTGTGTGTGTTGGGCTTTGGCCTAGGGTCCACAAGCCCATCTCGTGTGTAAGTGGCCCGTAATTTCTACGAGACCCGATATCGCGACCCAACTCCACGAGCATAAAATATCCGTGTAACATCCATATTTGTCGGTGTTGTCGGTGTTTCGTACGGTATCAGTCCGTTGTCACTTGTTCTTCCGCAGATTCCATTCGAATCTTTATACGCGTACTGTAGAGTCGGATAAGCGTTCCTAGGCATCCCAAAGGCCTAATTAAGTTGATTTATGCTGTAATCACTATTTATTATTGCGTTAATCTCCTGTTAATCGCGTAATTAAGAGCCGTAAATTACCGGTTGTCACAATGATGGTCCAGTTGACATTGTCTGCAGCAGACATCGCCATAGGAAACATAATCGAATCTTGCCTCACGCATCTAATACTACTAAAGCTCAGGAATCCGACCATGTTTCACATTAACACATAGGCAGATAATCACAGATTCACATAAGCACATAAGCACGTAAGGCACAGAAGCACAAAAGCACAGAAGCATATAAACACGTAAATCACCTAGAAGCACACGGGAGCAGTCAGAATACAGAAACCTATTATTCAAAGCCTACGCACGCGGACTTTTTCTTGCGAGGGTTTGCGTACAGCGATTATCATAGCGTATTATATAGTATATGCGAGTATCTTAGCAATCAATATAGCGTACGCGGGCTCCTCATGTAGTAGCGATTTGTCAGCGTTTTGAGGTAGATGAGCAGTGCGAGTCATGTGTGTCGATCAAAGCGAGGGTGAAAGTTGAATAAATTGCCAAAAATTAAAACATATAAACAGGTAAATCCACACATAAACACATAAAATTGACGAGTATCAGAGTCAGCAGTTGCAGGCTCAGAATCGAAACACATAAAATCGAGGATAGATTGTCTGCGACTGTTTAGACATCGACTACCCAAAGTGGTTTAACTATTCACAAGGAGCGTCTGAGCACACTTTTGACCTTCGGGACTTGTGCTTCCGCCTCGAATCTGGGCGAATAACACGTATCCTTTCAGTATCCGTGTGATCTTCAGTCGTTGGAGTCCGTCGAAACTTCGGTGAGAGTTTTGTAAAACAAAATAGGGCAGAATAAGTCATCAAGGTTCGGGTTTCACCCCTGTCTTAACAACGTCGTTCCTTTTTTGATAAAATAAAAGAGAAGTATACGTCAAAGTTTGGATTTCACTCCTGATTCAACGTAAATTCTCGTGTTTATAGATGAAAATGCCAGGCGAACAAGCAATTTGGTCGAGAGTTTGCGGTTTTCAAACCTAATCTCAACTTAATCGCTCATTCATATTTGAAAATTCGAGTGCAGTGATAGTGTAGCGTAGGCGAGAATATCGAGAAATAGCAGTAAGCTCATACATAATCCCTACTGGATATGCACGAATCGGTCTGTTGGTTCCTAACTATAGACTAGGTCTCTAAGACATCGACCTGGACTAGGTCGAGTCTTGCCTAATTCCCTATAGTTATGGCTCTGATACCAATCTGTCACACCCCAACCAACGGTGGAAACATCGGGGCGTGGCACTGAGCGAAACAGATTGTCCAGAAGTTTCCATAACAATTATAATTACCAATTATTTTAAGCAACACGTCCCATACCACGTCATAAAGGATAATACAATTATTACAGAAAAGATCTAGTCAAATTGTTCTGTTCCGACAACTCAGATTTTTATTACAGACAATTGTTTATTGTTGACCTAGGTCTTTCCTAGCCTCGATTTCACAGCAAGCTAAGCAAATAAGCATTCTAAGCACCTGTCACATACGTTAAAATAAAAGTCAATACACATAGTGTAAATGTGAGCATACAAGTTTGATTATAGCATATAGAGTTCAAAATTGTTACGCATAACCAACACGTACACAATGTAAAATGAGGCATGTTAGTTATCGACAGGAACCTATCAATACCAATGACTGCGAGTTGACTGCCCAAGGCAGTTCGTATTGCATGATCACCACCGTGACCCATGTAATTAATTGTCTTTAACAACCCCTGAGTGAACAGGTGCTGAGTCCAAACAAATAGTACTATCATTGCTAAGGCAGGTAGACAGCATTCCGTGTGTAAACATAACAAACAAGCATTCATTAAGTCACGTATAACATGCGGTAATGGTTAGCGTTAAAGTATTGCATAGTGTACTCGATGTGATTTAGAATAAGTAACGTATGTAACACCCAAAAGTGCGTGAAGCAAAAAGGGATCGAGTATACTCACAGTGATTGGTGGATTGAAGGGAGCGCTAGAGAGTAAGGTTAGCCTGAACAGTTTGATAGCATAACGATAAGCGACGCGTAAAACGAAACGAGTGTCAATGGGTTGATCAGCTGTTCGATCGGATGGTAGTTCGATCGGATAGCCGGTCGTTCGGGTGACAGTCCGCTCGGATGGTCATCCAATCGGGTGACCTTTCGAGTGGATTGTTACTTCCTTTGGGAAGGATGTGTTTGTGTATGATGGCTTAACTTTTGAAGTTTTCGTTGTAGCATTTTGAAAACATTGAAGTATCTCTACCTTTTAGGTCGGTCGATCGAACGACCGTTCGATCGGGTGACAGTCCGGTAGGTTGGGCACTTCAGCGAAAACAAGTTCTCAGCAGGTTGTCACTCGATCTGACGGTTGTTCAATCGGGTGGCAACACATGTGCATTGAACATGTTGAAAATTGTTTAAGTGTTGAGTTCCAATCATCACATGGTCGGATGGCCGGTCGTTCAGGTGGCAACCCGATCGGACGGCAGTCCGTTCGGTGTTCAAAACTCTTGGAGTTTGAAATGAAGGTTAAGTGTGGGGCCAAAGTGCAAGCCGATCGGGTGGCAACCCGATCGGGTGACAGTCCGATCGGACAGCAGTCCGTTCAGTCGGCACTCCGTTCTGGTCGGCCTGATCGCCTTCTTCCTTGGTCATTCTGGTAGTTTTTCGTTTTATCGAGATGATTTGATAACGTATTAGACAACAGAAACCTCGTCACGACTCAGTCACCTGATCAGACAGGAATCACCCAAATCCGGCCGGTTAACTGTTTGGGACGGTGTTCCATGTTTAACCCGAGATCGGTAATCTCGTGGATAGAATCCAGATCTTGAACCAACACATCAACATGCAAAAGTAGAAGGTTAGAACATGGTCTGATTCTATCGGTTTTGAGGCATTGAGTGTAAAAGAGTTGAAAGAAAGTTAGAAACCATCTTTCAATCCTTTTTCACCAAGAATATGTTGAGATCCATGCAAGATCTTTGCTTATTTGTGTGGAAATAGGTTAGATCTAAGTTGTTCTTGATGGATTGAGGCCAAAACATGAAGTTCCTAAGAACACCATGTTGACATCATCCTAGAACACCTCAAATCTAGTGATTTCACGGTTAAAATTTAAGATTGAAAAGATAGAAAGGTGTAGAATCAAGTATAGATCAAAGAAGTACAGGATTTAGGTTGAGATCTTACCAGAGTTGCGAGAAATCGGAGAAAAGTAAGGTTGGAGCGCTGGTCGGACAGGAGAGTGCCAAAAGTGGTAAGTTGTGATGGTGACAGAGGGTATTTATAGGGTTTCCCAAAGTGGAAAGGGTTAGTCGATCGACTGGCAGCCTGGTTGACTGGCTGATCGATCGAGCGGCAGCTCGATCGAATGGTTGGTCGATCGGCCGGTCACCTAGTCGATTAGCCAGTTGATTCGAGTGTTTGGTGAGACAAGTTTTTGCCGTTTTGATTGCGATTGCGAGCGTTGCGATGCAATAGAGTTTCCTAGTCAAATTACTTTTAATCCCAACTACTATATCAACATACAATCATCCTTATTTCGTATTCATTTAGCGTTTGCGATTAGATTGTGATTGAGTTTCGATTGATCACCACAACATATCATAAATAAACATGCACAAGTAACACATAAGGCACACACACACGTATAATAATAACCAAAATGCGTAATTCGAGTTGCGAGTGTGATTGCGATAAGCATTACATCGATAAAACATGCGATAAACATCGATAAATAGCGATTACTATGCGATTATTATTAGATACTCCACATAATACAACTAAGGCGATAATATAATTAGACTAATTACAAGTCAAAGAAGTCAAAACAGGAATTGAGCAAGGAGTGACAGATCGCAGTTAGCAATCTTGTCTCCCTTTGACTTCAATCTTGACTTTGACTTTGACTTTCGAAACATGGGGTGTTACAACTATTGGGTTAAAAACAATGTTTGAAAATACTGTTGAGTCAAAACAGTGGTTTGAAACCACTCTTGGGTTAAAACAGAGTTTTAAACCACTGTTGGTTTAAAATAGTGTTTAAACCATTGTTGGGTTAAAACTATGTTTCTAGCCACTGTTGAGTTACTTTTTTTGTTGGTTTTTACATGAATGTGTTCTTCTTTCTGTTTATAATGAATGCATAATGTTAAAATATGTTTGAACAATCAGTTTGATTTAAGCCACAACTATATGAGGATGTTATCTATTGTCTATGAGCTCAGGTGGGGCTACCTCTTGATTACGAGCAATCATGGTAAGGTGAATATCTGTAGAGGGTCTTCTGATGTCAACTTCTCGCATGGAATACAGGTGAACTAACATGTGGGCATTCAAAAAGATGGTGGTTGTGACTGTAGAGTCTGTAAGTATTAACTTAAATTACTCCCTGCATAATGTCATGTTTCTTAGTAATATATGATGTGCATGCCTACATCTTCCAGAAATGAAAGAAAAATGATAACCTGTCATATCCAAGTTCTAAACTGTCAAAGCCAAAACGAATAGTTCTTGAACTCGCCTGTTCTAGGTTCAGTTTGGTCGGTTTTACCTTTCAACAGATTGTGAACACCCCTAATCCCAACCAGCTTGATGTCTTTATTGATTATTTTTATTCATGTCTGATATTAATTAAATGTTAAATGTACTTTGACACTATTTAGTATTTATATATGGTCCCTGTAAGTTATAAATAATTAATATAAATAAATTGCTCAAGGCCGGGAAGCAATCCCGGGTGATAACCTAGTGTATATATATATGTGTATATATATATATATGTACTTCTTACGAAACTACGGCGTCATTCTCATACTGTGTTTTCTGGATATAAAGACAATGAGCGGACGCGGAAGAGGCAACGTTAACATGACTCAGGATTAGCTGGCGAACCTGATAAACACCGTGGCTACGGCTTTTGCAGCCCATCCTGGAGGTAAAATGGTCGTTCTAGGATGTTTAGATCCTACTCTCGTACTGTTTTAATCGTTCTCAAATTATTCGCTTCGTGTTACGCAACAGGACAACCTTCACATCCTCAACCACGAGTTTGTACTTTCAAAACTTTCATGGATTGCAAACCTCTCCCTTTCAATGGCACTGAACGAGCCATAGGCCTTCTACACTGGATCGAGAAGGTCAAATCTGTATTCGCTGTGTGCGAATGTCCTGCTGCTTACTGGGTGAAGTTTGCCACTGGCACTTTGGAGGGAAACACGCTTTCTTGGTGGAAGGCGCAAGTTCAGATGCTTGGACTGGCAGAAGCCAATGCTACTCCTTGGAACGACTTCAAGAACTTGATCAAGGAAGAATACTGTTACAGGGATGACATCCACAACCTCGAGACTGAGTACTACGAGATGAAAATGGTTGGATCGGAAATCAAGACGTACACTAAGAGATCCAAAGACTATGTTGCTCTTTGTCCCAACATGTCAGCCTGCCTACTGAAGAATCGAACTTTATCTCAAGGGTCTGGTTCCTGAAATTCAAAGTCTTGTGACATCAGCTAATCTCCCCATGATCCAGCAAATTATTCGACTTGTACACTGTCTCACTGATCAAGCTGTGGAGCAGGGCAAGCTACCCAAAAGAATCAGTGCTATTGCTGAAGCTTCTGGTGATAACAAGCGTAAGTGGGATGGCAATCAAGGAAAATATTCTAATCTAACTCAAGCCACAGAACATCAAAGGAAGTTTGAGAACGACAAAGGTCCTCAACGACATGGTGGTTACCAAGGAAACCGACCCAAATGTAACAAGTGCAACCGACATCACAACGGACCATATGAAAAGAATCGCTGTCATAGGTGCAACAAACCGGGGCATGGGGCCAAAGATTATAGAAGCCCTCATCCAACAAGGCAAAACCAACCTCAGCGGCAGCAACATCATGGTAACCTTAAGGGTTGCTTTCAGTGTGGAGCCGAAGGACATATCAAGAGGAATTGCCCCCAGTTGAATCAAAATAACAACAACCAAGGAGCTGGAAACAACAACAACAAAAATGGCAGGAACGGTGCAAGAGAAAGAGCCTTTGTGATAGGCGCCGGTGAAGCAAGGAATGATCCCAACGTTGTGGCAGGTAAGTTCCTACTTGATGATCGTTATGTTTCTGTACTATTTGATTCTGGAGCCGATGCTAGCTTTGTATCATTACATATTAGTAAGACGCTTAGGCCTATGCCAACACCTTTAAACACTAAGCACATCATCGAATTAGCCAATGGTAGGAACATCGATGCCTCACATGTAATCAAGAATTGCAAACTCGAAGTATCTGGTAAAACTTTCCTCGTCAATCTCTTTCCCATCGTTCTTAGAAGCTTCGACGTTGTCATTGGGATGGATTGCTTGTCCAAACATCGAGCGGAAATACTCTGTCAAGAGAAAGTTGTTCGTATTCCTCGTTCTTTTGGCAGACCTCTTGTTGTTCAAGGCGACAAAAGTGGTGCTGTTACAGGCATCATCTTATTCTTAAAAGCCCAGAAGTGTTTACGAAAGGGCCATACCGCTATCCTAGCACTCGTCACCGACACCCAGGAGAAAGAAAGATTGAAGATTTTCCCATCGTACACGACTTTCCCGAGGGATTCCCTGAGGAATTACCTGGTCTTCCACCTCATCGTTAAGTCGAATTTCAAATCGAGCTAACTCCTAGAGAAGCACCCATAGCTCATGCACCTTATCGACTAGCCCCAGCCGAACTGGAGGAATTATCTACGCAATTGGAGGAGCTGTTGGATAAAGGTTTTATTCATCCGAGCTCGTCACCTTGGGGACCCCTAGTGCTCTTTGTCAAGAAGAAGGATGGCACCTTCCGTATGTGCATCGACTACCATGAGCTGAACAAAGTGACTATTGTTGGTGCATATGTCTGTCGACTTCGTCTTGTATCGAGTCTTGTATTAGATTAAATAGATCAGGGCACGAAATTCGAGAATAACGAGAAACATGTTGGATGGGCCATTTCGCACGAAATGGGAAGGGCCATTTCGCACGAAATGGCAATGGCCATTTCGTGTGAGCCATCTCGTGCGGAATGACTTGCCTATATATAGTTGCCTTGTCCATTTCATTTGTAACGTTTTTTATTCCGGTAGCGAAGCTCTGCCGAAGTGTCTCCAGCATTGTAAAACGATCTGATATCAATACAAGAGATAGATTAAGTGAATCTAAGTGCAAATCAGCTGAAATAACTCTGATACATCTGATTCCGCCTTTTGTATTGGACAAGATCTCTTCTGAACGACTCGTTTGGTCATGCAAACGATCCTACAACTATTAAGAACCGTTACCCACTCCCACGCATCGACGATCTGTTTGACCAGTTGCAAGGGTCGAGTTACTATTCTAAGATCGATCTAAGATCGGGTTATCATCAACTGAGAGTCCGGGACGAAGACACCTCTAAAACAGCCTTCAGAACTCGTTATGACCATTATGAATTCCATGTTATGCTTTTGGAATGACAAACGCACCTGCAGTTTTCATGGACTTGATGAACCGCGTGTGCAAAATTATCTTGACAAATTCATAATCGTATTTATCGATGATATCCTGTTCTACTCAAAGAATCGGGAAGAGCATGAGCAACACCAATGTCTTATTCTAGAACTCTTACGCAACGAACAACTCTACACTAGATCCTCAAAATGCGACTTCTGGCTTCGAGAAGTTCATTTCCTTGGGCATGTGGTCAACGAAGCTGGGATTCACGTTGATCTAGCTAAGGTCGACTCCATCAAGAACTGGCCTACACCGAAAACTCCAACCGAAATCCATCAATTCTTGGGATTGGCAGGTTATTATCGTAGGTTCATCGAGGGATTCTCGAAGATTGCTCAACCCCTCACAACTCTGACCCAAAAGGGTATCGCTTACAAATGGAATGATACTCAGGAATCCGTGTTTCAGAAACTAAAGGAGAAACTCTGTAGTGCTCATATTCTTCATTACCTGAAGGTACCGGCAATTTTGTTGTCTACTATGATGCGTCGATTCAAGGACTCGGTTACATGTTGACGCAACGCGAGAAAGTTATAGCTTACGCCCCTCGACAACTCAAGATCCACGAACGGAATTACACAACACACGATTTGGAACTAGGAGCGGTAGTCTTCATACTCAAGATTTGGAGACATTACTTGTACGGTACCAAGTGCACGATTTACACCGATCATAAGAGTATCCCGCATATACTGGATCACAAGGAGTTGAACATGCGGCAACGCCGATGGGTTGAACTCCTAAACGACTACGAGTGCGCAATCAAGTATCATCCGGGTAAGGAAAACGTTATGGCCGATGCCCTAAGCCGGAAAGAAACCAAACCTAAGCGTGTTCGTGCTTTACAGCTCACTATTCACTCGAACCTCCCTAACCAAATACAAAACGCTCAAGTCAAAGCACTGAAAGAGTAGGACCTTCTAGCTAACTCTATGCGGGGCATGGAAAAGCAGCTCGAACTAAAAGACGACAACATCTACTACTTCATGGAACGTATCTGGGTTCCATCTCACGAAAATCTCCGAGAACTTGTGATGGACGAAGCACACAAGTCTCGCTACTCGATACATCATGGTTCTGATAAGATGTATCACGATCTCAAGGCCCTATATTGGTGGCTTAACATGAAAGCCATTATTGCTAAGTACGTCAGCAAATGCTTGACTTGTGCTAGAGTCAAGATCGAGTGTCAAAAGCCGTCGGGATTACTGCAGCAACTAGAATTGCCAACATGGAAATGGGAATAAATTTCCATGGATTTTGTTACCGGCTTACCAAGATCCCAAAGAGGAAACAATACCATTTGGGTGATCGTAGACCGCTTAACCAAGTTTGCTCACTTCCTCGCGATCAAAGAAATCGACAAGTTTTCAAAACTTGCAGTCATCTACTTGAAGGAAGTACTAGCTAGGCACGAAGTGCCAACATCTATTATCTCTGATCGAGACCCACGTTTCACATCTAATTTGAGGTAGACTATGCACAAATCTTTTGGCTCACAGTTAGACATGAGCATCACTTATCACCCGCAGACGGATGGTCAGACTGAACGTACCATCCAAACACTTGAAGACATGCTAAAAGCGTGTGTTATCGACTTTGGAAATGGGTGGGAATGACACTTACCTTTGGAAGAATTTTCTTATAACAATAGCTACCCCACTAGCATTCAGGAAGCACCATTTGTGGCATTGTACGGACGTAAATTCTGGTCACCTTTTTGTTGGGCGGAAGTTGGCGAAAGCCAAATTACCGGCCTGGAACTTGTACTTGACACCACGGATAAGATTGCCCAGATTAGACAACGCATGGCGGCGGCTCGAGACCGTCAGAAAAGCTACACTAATAGGCGTAGGAAACCTCTAGAATTCCAAGTCAGGGACCAGGTTCTACTAAAAGTCTCACCTTGGAAAGGTGTGGTACGTTTTGGCAAAAGGGGCAAGCTTAATCCGCGATACGTTGGACCTTTTGAAATTACCGAGAGAATCGGTAACGTAGCTTATAGACTAAAATTGCCTGAAGAGCTGAGTGCGGTACATAACGTGTTCCACATATCGAATCTGAAGAAGTGTCTGTCAGATGAAACACTCATTGTTCCTTTTAAGGGACTCATGATCGACGATTAACTATGCTTCGTTGAGGAACCTGTTGAGATCATGGATCGGGAAATCAAAACCCTCAAACGTAGCAAGATACCTATCGTTCGAGTTCGTTGGAACTCGCGCCGTGGCCCAGAGTTTACCTGAGAACGGGAAGACCAGATGATGCGCAGGTATCCCCAGTTGTTTGCAAACAATACTTCCAGCACTGAGGCTACAGCTGAATTTTGGGAGGAAATTCCAAACCAACAGGGGGATCATGTGACACCCCGCGAAAACGTTTAAACACATTAGCTGGTAGTGGTTGCGCTCTAAATTTTGGGACGAAATTATTTGAAACTTGGGGATAATTTGACACTTAGGGTTTTCCCACGCGCTTTGTTTTATATTATAATTATATGAGTATAATAAACGAGATTTATGGTTGGATTAAAGGTGCATTATGTGATAAATATCTGGATTATTGTTAATATCATTATCATTATTAAATAAGCCACACACTTGTGCAAGTCGCACACTTTAGTTGAACTCATACACTTGGTCCAGGTCGCACACCTCCTTGTTTTGTATTGGTCCACCGCGCAACTCACCCCTTTATTCCTGGCCCAACTCTTGAAAGCACACTGTAAACCCTAAAGGATCGCACACTTGTGGGGACCACACCTTAATGTGTGTGGCCTCCTTGTGGGTATAAAATGATCAGCTCAGCCGACAGTGTGAATGTTTTGGGCAGCAAATCATTTGGGCATCAATCCCAAAAACATTCTCCATCTCTCTCTCCCACTTTCTTTCACTAAAAACCTTAAAAACACACCAAGTTTTCCCATTTCCTTCTTGAATCCGATGGCAAAATCATCACCATTTGACGGCGGCATCATCAACTCTAAGAGCAGCTAGAAGTTGTTGACTAGGAGCTTCATTTCCATCCTCACTTCTACACACTCTAGTATCTGGTTAGTGTGTTCCCATTTTTAATGATAATAGATGTTAAAAGGTGCTAGCTTGATAATGATTTCATATGATAAATGGTTATACATGATTTTGTTCGTAGGAACGGTTATTTCTGTTTGATGTGTCATTTACAAACTGATTTCGTGCTTAGTGATTTCACAAAGGTCCGATGTTGTTTATAAGAGTTAGGACTACATTTGATTTATGATGAAGGGATCTACATGAATGATGATGATGATGAAAATGATTCTTGTTGGATCTGTATATAAAATCGAGTAGTTAAAATGCATGTCGTGGATGTTTTTTTATAAAGAATAGGACCTTGTGGTTAAATTTTTATGTGTGAGATCTATTGTAAAAGGAGGTGATGTGATAAACTGTTTGATAAAATGTTGGTAGAAATGGCATAAAATCTACGCATGATTTACTGTATAAATCCTAGGAACAAGGAAGATTTTGTCTATTTGCCTTATTTGATTGATTGAAAAATGGCGATGAATGCTGTTTGGAATGATTGGAGTCGCACATTGAGGAAATGTACAAATCAGACTGCACATTGTACGAACTGGCATAACACTCCGCACACATTGGGAGCCACGTATGTCCCACACTCCTTATGTACAAACTCAGGTGCAGCTCGTACGAACGGGCGATGCATGGTCGCACACCGGTATGAGCCGCACACTCTCGATCATGACCGCACACTTGAAGACAGGCCGCACACTCTGTGTGGGCTGTTAAAAGTGGGCCGCACACTCACTTTTGGGTCGTATAACTTAGTTGACTGACAATATAACTAGACCGCACACTAATAGCTGTATGTATACAGTTATCGATTGGGCTTGATATATATATGTATATATATAGGGAGAGGATCATGAGAAAAATACATATAAATGAGAAAACTAGAAAACTAACTAAAAAAGCCTAAAAAAAAGCTAAAAAACATACCCAATTTTTTTTTACATTTTTTATAAAAAAATTCTATATTTTTTATATATAAAAAATTTTCAAAAAAAAAAAAAAAACATGTAGTGCATATGTGCATTATATGTGTACTACAATGTGCATTACAAGCTTAAAATTAGCTTTTTCAGTCTAGTTTAGCTTTTAGGGTTAGTTTTTTTGGAGGTTTAGGATTATGATTATGTTTTTTGGTGTGTGTGTGTGTGGGGAAGGGGGGGAGGATAGGGGTTTAGGTTTTTTTCGGGTTAATGTTTAGGGTTTAGTTTTAGGTTTTCGGGATGGTGGTGGGGGTTAGGCTTTTGGTGGGAGGGTGAATTTAGGTTTTTGGGGGGTGGGGGGGTGGGGGTTTAGGTTTTTGGGGGTTGTTCGTGGAGGGTGGGTTAGTGGTTTAGGCTTTCCGTATTAGTGCACATGTGCAGTACAACAAATTTTTTTTTTGAATTTTTTTTCCATACATAAAAAGTAGCGATTTTTTTATAAAAAATTGTAAAAAATAGTTTGGTATGTTTTTTAGGCTTTTTTTAGTTAGTTTTTTGGTTTTCTCATTTAAACTAGTTTTCTCATGATCCATATCCTATATATATATATATATATATCTGTATGTGGCCATATGATACATGATGATTATGTGATACTTGATATATGTGACAAAACGTGATACGAATCTAATTTAAACTCGGTAACCATAATAGGACGTGATTTACCAAACTTTAAAACAAGTAAACTATCTGCCGAGCACACCAAGGTGAGTTCACACACACTAAAAGCATGCGTCCCTTAGGGACACGGACGAACTACTATCATTGGGAAGGATACTTTTAAACTACTATTCCCGAGGTGAATGCATTTGGATACTTGTTAATTACTATTCCCAGGGGGAATACGTTTGGATACTACTTATAAATCATGTCTTAGCAAACTAAACGAAACTCTATCATGGAAAGTCCCCACTTACAATACCGATTAGTCGACGGGGGCGAACGGGATATTAGTTGATAGCGCTATTAGGTTTAACAAACCTCACACCGTGACCGGGGGGATTGGGCGTGAACTATTAGGCCTTGCAACTTGGTTAATGATAGACATTCACTTGGGGCACAACAACTCAACGTCACCAGTATTCGGTATCTACAGATTAGTGAGCTTACAGATGGGGTAGCTCCCCATAACGTGATTTTAAATACCTTATCTAAACAGCTTATGTTTTTGGAATGAAAACTGGACAACTCATGAACTCGCCAACTTTATGTTGACGCCGTACTGCATGCTTTGCAGGTAATCGGTGATGGCAGGAGCTTGCAGCTTGGGAAGTGTAGTGATCGCATTAACCCGTGTTGGGTTTTTAATAATTTCAAACTTTGAACTTTTGAGTAAACTTTTTAACTTATGCTTTTGCTATTTCCTTTAAACGTTGTTTTTAAACCTAAGACTTTGGATGTGAACTTTATTAGTCGCTAATCGTATTTTGATAAAACTGCTTTATTACTATGAATGCTCAATATTATTGGTGGCTGGATCCTGGTCAGTCACACGCCTCGCAGTAGTACTCCGCATGTGGAATTTGAGGGTGTGACATAGAAGGTCGTTGAGCTCCAAGAAGATATGTCCGATAAAGAGAAGATCTTTCAAAGCAAAGCTGACGAGTTGATCCAACTTCAAGATGGGATGAAGACACTCCGATGTAGATATGAGATGTAGATGAGAAAATTTCAAACGAAGTCAGAAGGTTAGTTGATGCTGCTGTTTGTGAAGCCTGAATCAAAATTGTGAATGAAACCAAGGATGAAAGCTTTGACAGGAACCAGTGGACGTCGACCGTGGGGAAAACGATGCTAATTTGTACAAAACTTTTTTCCAAAATTCATGCTCAATCAACTTCTTTCGCAACTCTTCTAAAAATGGCTCCGCAATCGAAATCCATCTCATCAGCCATGCCTTCATCTACTTCAAGCCCAAATGTGTCTCTTCCTCTGCCTGCGCCATCATCTTAAGTTTATCGCAAAAAGAATGATGCTCAAACCAATAGAAATGTCTATACCAGCCAAGTAGCGATTTTTTTATAAAAAATTGTAAAAAAAAAAATTGGGTATGTTTTTTAGGCTTTTTTAGTTAGTTTTTTGGTTTTCTCATTTAAACTAGTTTTCTCATGATCCATACCCTATATATACATATATATCTGTATGTGGCCATATGATACATGATGATGATGTGATACTTGATATATGTGACAAAACGTGATACGAATCTAATTTAAACTCGGTAACCATAATAGGACGTGATTGACCAAACTTTAAAACAAGTAAACTATCTGCCGAGCAAACCAAGGTGAGTTCACACACACTAAAAGCATGCTTCCCTTAGGGACACGGACGAACTACTATCATTGGGAAGGATACTTTTAAACTACTATTCCTGAGGTGAATACATTTTGAAACTTGTTAATTACTATTCCCGGGGGGAATACGTTTGGATACTACTTGTAAATCATGTCTTAGCAAAGTAAACGAAATTCTATCATGGAAAGTCCCCACTTACAATATCGATTAGTTGACGGGGGAGAACGGGATATTAGTTGATAGCGCTATTAGGTTTGACAAACCTCACACTGTGACCGGGTGGATCAGGCGTGAACTAGTAGGCCTTGCAACTTGGTCAATGATGATAGACATTGACTTGGGGCACAACAACTCAACGTCACCAGTATTCAGTATCTAAACAGCTTACGTTTTTGTTACTAAAACTGGACAACTCATGAACTCGCCAACTTTATGTTGATGCCCTACTGCATGCTTTGCAGGTAATCGGTGATGGCAGGAGCTTGCAGCTTGGGAAGTGTAGTGATCGCATTAACCCGTGTTGGGTTTTTAATAATTTCAAACTTTGAACTTTTGAGTAAACTTTTTAACTTATGCTTTTGCTATTTCCTTTAAACGTTGTTTTTAAACCTAAGACTTTGGATGTGAACTTTATTAGTCGCTAATCGTATTTTGATAAAACTGCTTTATTACTATGAATGCTCAATATGATTGATGGCTGGATCCTGGTCAGTCACACGCCTCGCAGTAGTACTCCGTCGCAGTAGTACTCCGCATGTGGAATTTGAGGGCGTGACATAGAAGGTCGTTGAGCTCCAAGAAGATATGTGATGTCTGTCGTTAGTGACATGCAAAAACCGAAATAAACTAGTAGCTAGAGTAAGTCGGATATCGAACCAGAGGAGGATTGTGGAAAGTGTGTAACGTTAAGTATTTACTAACAACTATAATAAAAATAAACTGATGATTGTAAAACTGATATGGAATTAAAAACACATGAAACAAGTTGCAATTAAGAAAAAGATTGAGTTGTAATAAACAATGATGAGAAAAGGTGATCACTCCGGGATTCAGATTCTGTAATTACTAATAACCTAGTTCTGATTTTATTGGATGCTATTGATTGAATAGTAAATCTGTCACATCTACCAATTACCTATGCAGTTCAAAATCTTAATATTAATTGATCAGAGAAATATTAAAACAAACATTCATAGGAATCATTCAATCAACAAAAGCATAATTGGATTCAAAACATGATTATAACTCTGACTGTCACTCAGGATTTGTATGTCACACAAATTATATAATCACGCAAATAGTCGGCTGTCACCCGACTACAAATCCAAATCTCAATACAAAACAGAAACTAGAATTAAAAGTGTCTCACAAGAATCGTTCACCCAGAGTGTCCACGATGGATTTAGCCGCTCATCTCGGTTGAATGATCGCTTGATACCCGGTTGAAAAAAACCTCTCCCCTGCCGTCGAGATGATTATCTATTATGATGTGTTATTTTTTTAGATAAAACCCTCCTCCTGTATTCTTG
The DNA here is from genome assembly GCA_030545235.1 of Helianthus tuberosus. NCBI lineage: Eukaryota > Viridiplantae > Streptophyta > Magnoliopsida > Asterales > Asteraceae > Helianthus > Helianthus tuberosus. The sequence goes on along the minus strand of CM060393.1, from coordinate 98,044,187 downwards.
TGCTACGTGACAGTTTTATGGCCCAAGGAAGTTAACCGTCAAAGGAGGCCTCCTCCAAATCGGCCCACATGTACACGTGATTGAGAGATGCCAATTTAATTAATTGTTGATAATGTGTAGTATTAATTTCTCAAATATGTTGCCAAGAATTAATGTTGGATGTGATCTTATAAAACCTTCACGTGCTGCCTTTTTCAATTCCCTAGAAATCCATGTAGCCGCCAATGTTCACCTCTTGTAAACGTAGATGTGATGATGATTTGTTGGCTTTTTTTTTTTCAATTAATTGCTTCCTATAGATGTGCAATTGACTTTCTCCACTGTAGCCTACGGTTAAAGCATCGTAAGTTACGGTTCGTATCTTCTGTTGTAATCAGATAACTCTACCCGTAGGTTACACTTCCATTCCGTAGCCTACGGTCTAACATGTTGTGTATTTTAGTCAGCCACACTCCTCGTACACCCAACTTTCATTTAATTACCAATCACCACCTGGGCTTCAATATTATGCGTTTCTTATGCTCTCAAGTCATTTTACTACCCGAACAAGTACCTAACAACATGATATGCACCGGTTAACATCTATGAGTGTTCCGCTTCATCACAAAGCATCCGAAATTCACCGCTTTAAGCCGATTAACCTGTAACATCACAAATATGCATAGTTATCACATTCACACCATATAATTACTTCAAATGCAATAAAACACTCATTATAATATACTTTATCACCCGGTTTTCACACTCTCCATCACATCCCCACACTTATCTTTGATTGTCCTCAAGCAACCATTACAAACACTACTCACCTTGTTAACAAATCACCATTGCATCCCTTACCGAATTAGCAAATTAAGATCCCAAGTCATACTCGTCTCATAGACTGACACAATCGAGGTTGACAATCTGACAAATAAGTGATACGCATTTAAAACACTTAAGACTTGCCTAACTAAAACTAACATGCTTATATTACTACACACATGCCACACGCCCCTCACAATGATCACTCCTCTCGGTTTAATCAAGACTAGCGTGTAATGTGCTAGTATATAATTCGCTCAAAACCAAATATGTTACCTTGCAATCATAAGCTTGTATAGCAATCATACCTCCACTGAATCAAGTAACGTAGCACATATCAAAAGGACTTTTCGGGTTTTGGGTTAAGGGTAAAGGTAAGGAAATATTTTTGGATTTTTATATTTATTGGCTAACACAAACGAATATACCAAACCATGACAACTTATTCACAATAACACTAACACTTTGGGTTATTTTCGACCCACTTATATAATACAAACATAATATATATTTTTTATCTTTTGTTTTTTTTTTCTCAGTTTTTTTTCTTTTCATTTTTTTTTTCATAACATACTTCTAAACATACTTGTCATTCATAGTTGGTAATCAAACAGGTCAAACAAGGTGTAGCAAACGAAGGGTAAAAGGCTCAACATGGTTAACTAAGGTGGGTGGATAAACAATCAACAAATAACACAATGGAGGGGATCCTAATGCCTTTATCATTTATATGCATACGTTAAACCACAGTCTCGGCACGTATCGAACACACAAGTTCTAACACAAAGCAACATATGGCCTACTCTCAGCAAATGAACATGTATAGTAATTCAATTAACAATCTAGTAGGCTCAAATATCTCACCGAACAAAAGGAATATAGGTTGCCGACACGTAGCATGTGTAATTCCTAAAGCATGTTACCCCTAGTTAGGCATCTCTTCTCAATTATTCTCTAAAACTTGTCAGAAATACTCTCATGAAACTTAAAGGGACAACCATGACTATGGATCTAAGTTAGTTTAATATCAGCAAGGAACCCATTTGCGATTGAAAATGTTGGTTTTCATGAATTTCAAGCATACTTGAAAAACAAAAATTTTTCAAAATTTTTCAATTTTTAGCAATTTCAACCATTCAAACATTTAAGATCAACAATCATACCAACCCTTTCCCGAGTTACCGCATCCCCACACTTGGGATACATTGTCCCCAATGTATGGTACAATTTATAGTCCAAACTCGAGAAATACCACCCACAAACCATGAACGGCTAACACCTAGACGACTCGACACATAAAACCACTCCCAACACAAAGACTCACACCACCAAAAACACAAAACAAATAAAATAAAGGATAGATAAACACATGCACCTGATCAGAAAACAAGTGAGTGTTTGTATTGGTGTAGCTGCTGTGATTGGACAAAGACGTAAACTTCTCTTGAATTCTCTGATATCTCATCGGGGATGTTGCCAAACATCCCCACACTTGATTCATTGCATCCGTGAAGATGGAATTGTATAAACCTGTCAAAACACAACACACCAAACGAAACGAAACCAAAACAAAGTACAATACTCTACATCCTCGGGCTGCCTCCTGAGAGCGCTAAGTTTAAAGGTCTTCAGCCAGACCGTACCTGCTACGCGCTACGGTGGTCTCAATGCACACTTACCTAATGTATTTCCAATGAATGCCCGGAAATTTACATGCCATTTCCATAAGCCCGTCGGTGTAATTGGCATGTTTAGAAAGCACCTGCGGGTTTCGTTGATCCACTTCACGAGATATACACCGATGTCTTGTAGCTTCACCCTTTTCATCTTCTTCCTCGAACCCTCTTCCCCATACTTGTTAATTTGAATGATTGATATGGGGAGAGGTTCGCTACACACATTCATCTCATCAGACTGCTCTGTCTCCTCATCTTCACACACCATCTGATCCACCAGTGACTCTTCATCAGATAAAGGATTCATTGGTGTGGTATTATCCTCCACAACCTCCTCCTCCATGTGAGAATAATCTCTAATATCAACAGATAATGGTGAGAGACGCTCTTCTATTTCTATCTTCATTTTTAACTTCTGACACTTGGAAACTAGGCAGCTGATTCGATCTTCATCGGAAAGGTTGGGTGCTAATAAATACTGCTCGAGTTTGGATAAAGTCACTTCCAACATAGCAAGCTCTTTCTCCTCCTCGGTCTGATAAGCATAGACACCCTCGGGCTCAGGATATTCCTCGGGATGATACTGTCGGTATCCCTGATACGGTGTTGAGGTGTACGCATCCATCATTTTTTTATTCCAATACTCTGGATTTTCCAAATATACCGTGCACACATCTTCATAAACAGAAGTATGATTACGACCGCAACAGAAACATCATCCATCCGTCCTTGGCTCAAAATAAACATCCTCGTCCCGATCATATCCATCCGAGTAATAATCATCCTCCATCTCTAGGTCATAATCATCAGCGTATGATGGAGGTGGAAGATGTGAAACATAAGACACCGGTTTTCCATGTGCCCTCCTGTAGTGGGCCTCGTGGCAACCGATACATGGATGACGTGGACCCCCGCACAATATACACGTAGAAAAGCTGAAATCTGTGTAATGCTCTGTCATCCTGCACAACACAACTCAACTACCAAGTGTAAATCACGAACATCAAAGAAAAATCTTTTTGGGATTTTTAAATTATTATTTTTTTTTTATTTTTTTTTTACTAAAACTTAACACTAAACACTTTGCGCACGCCTCCCCGGCAACGGCGCCATTTTGATGTCTGTCGTTTGTGACATGCAAAAACCGAAATAAACTAGTAGCTAGAGTAAGTCGGATATCGAACCAGAGGAGGATTGTGGAAAGTGTGTAACGTTAAGTATTTACTAACAACTATAATAAAAATAAACTGATGATTGTAAAACTGATATGGAATTAAAAACACATGAAACAAGTTGCAATTAAGAAAAAGATTGAGTTGTAATAAACAATGATGAGAAAAGGTGATCACTCCGGGATTCAGATTCTGTAATTACTAATAACCTAGTTCTGATTTTATTGGATGCTATTGATTGAATAGTAAATCTGTCACATCTACCAATTACCTATGCAGTTCAAAATCTTAATATTAATTGATCAGAGAAATATTAAAACAAACATTCATAGGAATCATTCAATCAACAAAAGCATAATTGGATTCAAAACATGATTATAACTCTGACTGTCACTCAGGATTTGTCTGTCACACAAATTATATAATCACGCAAATAGTCGGCTGTCACCCGACTACAAATCCAAATCTCAATACAAAACAGAAACTAGAATTAAAAGTGTCTCACAAGAATCGTTCACCCAGAGTGTCCACGATGGATTTAGCCGCTCATCTCGGTTGAATGATCGCTTGATACCCGGTTGAAAAAAACCTCTCCCCTGCCGTCGAGATGATTATCTATTATGATGTGTTATTTTTTTAGATAAAACCCTCCTCCTGTATTCTTGTGCTACGTGACAGTTTTATGGCCCAAGGAAGTTAACCGTCAAAGGAGGCCTCCTCCAAATCGGCCCACATGTACACGTGATTGAGAGATGCCAATTTAATTAATTGTTGATAATGTGTAGTATTAATTTCTCAAATATGCTGCCAAGAATTAATGTTGGATGTGATCTTATAAAACCTTCACGTGCTGCCTTTTTCAATTCCCTAGAAATCCATGTAGCCGCCAATGTTCACCTCTTGTAAACGTAGATGTGATGATGATTTGTTGGCTTTTTTTTTCAATTAATTGCTTCCTATAGATGTGCAATTGACTTTCTCCACTGTAGCCTACGGTTAAAGCACCGTAAGTTACGGTTCGTATCTTCTGTTGTAATCAGATAACTCTACCCGTAGGTTACACTTCCATTCCGTAGCCTACGGTCTAACATGTTGTGTATTTTAGTCAGCCACACTCCTCGTACACCCAACTTTCATTTAATTACCAATCACCACCTGGGCTTCAATATTATGCGTTTCTTATGCTCTCAAGTCATTTTACTACCCGAACAAGTACCTAACAACATGATATGCACCGGTTAACATCTATGAGTGTTCCGCTTCATCACAAAGCATCCGAAATTCACCGCTTTAAGCCGATTAACCTGTAACATCACAAATATGCATAGTTATCACATTCACACCATATAATTACTTCAAATGCAATAAAACACTCAATATAATATACTTTATCACCCGGTTTTCACACTCTCCATCAATATGTCCGATAAAGAAAAGATCTTTCAAAGCAAAGCTGACGAGTTGATCCAACTTCAAGATGGGATGAAGACACTCCGATGTAGATATGAGATGTAGATGAGAAAATTTCAAACGAAGTCAGAAGGTTAGTCGATGCTGCTGTTTGTGAAGCCTGAATCAAAATTGTGAATGAAACCAAGGATGAAAGCTTTGACAGGAACCAGTGGACGTTGACCATGGGGCAAACGATGCTAATTTTTACAAAACTTTTGCCAAAATTCATGCTCAATCAACTTCTTTGCAACTTTTCTAAAAAATGGCTCCGTAATCGAAATCCATCTCATCAGCCATGCCTTCGTCTACTTCAGGCCCAAATGTGTCTTTTTCTCTGCCTGCGCCATCATCTTAAGTTTGTCACAAAAATAATGATGCTCAAACCAATAGAAATGTCTCTACCAGCCAAGGTGGTTCCAGATCCGGAATATCCGCTGAAACCCCTGTGATAGTTCCCAACGACGAAATTCTTTCATTGTTCACCACAGTGAGAGAGTAGATGAAACAGAAGAATGATACCAACTAGATGTTGATTAAGGAAATCCAGACCCTAAAGTCTAACTCCAAGAAGTCCGCTAAAGATGCTTTCACTCCTTTACAATCTAGGGCCCTGAACTTTGGCTCTGTGGGATTCACAGAGAACCATCAAGGGGACTTCATTCTATGCAGCCTCATGATACTTCTGTTGGTCCCTCTTTGACGATAGGAATCTCTACTGTCAAGAGTTTAGGATTATCTTTGGGATATGCTTCATGATTCGCTTTAGGATCCTTACCTCAGAACCTACAGTTTGGTAACATTTCAAATGCTAATATTCCTAATCTAAATACTGTTGAGCCTATGTAGAATGCAAGTATAAGCACGATCATTGCTAAGGAATTGGAGAAGTTAAAGGATATGATATCAAGGTATACGATGTAGTTCAACTTATACCGGAAATATCCTTGACTAGTCACAGGAAATCCAGGTTTGCTCCACCAATCTGTGATGCTGAAATCTAGACGAGATTTCAGACCCCCAACATGAAGTTGTATGACGGATCCATAGATCCTGTGGAGCATGTAGCACAATATCAGGAGAGAATGGAGATCAACCCCATTCCCCTGGATTTAAAGGAAGCTTGCCTATGGAAGGGCTTTGGATCTACCTTGATAACATCTGCTCTAAAATAGCTCCTAAGTGCCCCTCCTTACTCAATTACTTCCTTTGCACATTTTGTTAACATGTTTTATAATCAGTTTTCATGTAGTAGAACTTTTGTTAACATATTGTACAAGGTTACTCAAGGAGCTGTTGAATCCTTGTGGGATTATGTTAGCAAATTCGGTCGGGAATCACTAGATATCCCGAACCTAGATGTTTCTACGACTATACAAGGATTTAAAATGGGCTTACAAAAGGACTTTATGTTTTATCGGCATCTTGTTAAGAATCCTTGAAGGAATCTTGATGAGGTTAGAAATAAGGCATTTAGGATTTTCAGGCTAGAGGATGATAAAAAGATTCAGCAAAGGATATTATAATCTTCTTCAAAATCCTACAGGTCCAAACCTTATGGGATATCCGATAACAAAAAGGTTGTTGGATCTGAGTGTGTGTTGTGTGTGTTTTCCTTTGTAAAAAAAGTTAATCAAATCAATTAAATAGTAATATCTATACACATCAAACAAGATCATAGATGAACATGGAATGATTGCATACGATTCATTATAGAATTCAATTGATCTAATATAATCATACAAGTATACAATGCTCCCCCTCACCAGGTGAACGCACTCTCACTAGGTTCTTATGCACTCTTCTCTTAGTGTTAACTATTACAAAGAATAAACAGAACTATATATCAGAGGTGTGAACTACTGGTGATGTCATCATGAAAACAACCTTCAACAGCTTCATTAATTGACGTAAATGCAAGCAGTTGTGAAACTGCTGGATTATTACGTTGTTTCATTGAACTGTTGCATCCTTTGTGAATAAGAGAGAACAATTGGATTTCTTAGAGCTGCTGGTTGGGAACCAGCACTTCTGGAAATTCGGAACTTTTGCCTTTTGACTTGTTGACTAGTTTTTGGGTCTTCGATCTTTGACTTTGGTTGACATGACTATTAACTTGTTGACCACCACTTTGACCACCAACACTTGTTCTTCTATTCTCTTGAAGGCAGTAGTTTAATGTAGCAGTAGTTTGCGTAGCTGTTTTGTGAAGCTTTCAAGGGGAGAGAAACTGTTGGACTTGGAGATTGTATTTTAACTTATTCAGACAAGGATGGTGGATCTTTTGGGTTTTGGCTTTCGTCATCATCAAATATTATATAACCCAATAAGGGTCAATGCCATTGAGGATGAGGGTGATGAGGACTATCCTAAACTAACAAATTGTTTTTTTTTTTTTGGTATTGATATTTAAGGTTTGATGTATGCCATGAAAGACCTGGGGGACAAAGCTAGGTAGCCAAGAAGAGAACGACAAAAGTTCTGCTTGGAAGGATAAGTCTAAATGGTGTGCATAACATGAAGATTTCAGCCATAACACCGAAGATTGCATTGCCCTAAGGAAGGAAATCAGCAACCTCATGAGCACAGGCCACTTGTAAAAGTTGTTGGATAAGAAGAGAGATACGACTCAGGATCCAGTTGGGAATTTGAAACGAGCAATGTTGGACCTACAAAGGAATAAATGATATTGAAAAGCCAAAACATGATCAACTAATCAATAAATAGATAAAAGATTGAACCGAATTCTCCCCATAGATAGTGCGAATCTTGAACAGCTAAATCAGAGCATCTGTTGAAAACAAGCAAACATCTGATCAAAGCCTTGGAACCGCTGTTCAAGAAGAAACAAGGTTTGTTGAAGCAAACGTCTGATGAAGAAGACCACACATCTGTATGGCCAAATAGATGTTTGGATCAAAGCAACAGAGGATAGTTTAAATAGATGTTTCCCAATGTAATAGTACTTGTTTTGTATCAGTGTTTAGCAAAGTTAGATCATACGTTAGATTTGCACAGATGTTTACAACATATGTGGAATCATTTCTGTTAGGAATGTTAGATGTCACTATTTGGGTGATGTCAGCCAATCACTGTGACAAACGGCACAATCCGGTAACTTCCGTACCATTAAATAATTATTTATTTTCTGCAATTATGTGTTTTAAACGTCAACATTACATGTTTGCATGTTATACATTTTAATCATGCATATCATACATTTTATTCATAACATTTTGAAACAATTTAAATGATGCGTCAAAACAATTAGTAAACTCACCGGTTAGACAAGTTGTGCTTCCATAGCCTCAGTACTCAGATTTAGGACTTAGACATATGTCCGACATCAAAAATATATATCAAATCCCAAGTGGGAAAACAGGAATAATTGCTAACACTTTCCTGAAAATCTAACTGGTTTTAAAAGTGTACGCTTTGGATCATAAATGACAATTTTCTGCAGTATTCAGTTTCCGGCAAATTATACTAAGTCAATAAATGTTATTAAACATCAAAAACAACTTAAAAAGTATCAGGGATATCATTAAAACACAAGAACATATCATACCTTATAAGTTACATAATTTAACCTTTTAGCGAACCGACAACGAAACAAGCACCGAACAATTATCCGAACTGTGACACTTCGGGTTTTGCTGCACGTTTCATTGTAAGATGTGATCATGTGAAGTTAATTGTGTGAATATAATAAACGAGAGTTATTTTATAATCTATTGGATTTCAATATATGTGTATTATGTGATGTATCTATATGTAACTATTATTACTACACGGGTCTCACATTAGAACCCAAGGGAGAGTGCAGCCACACACTTCGACGACTCGCACACCTCTCTTGGACCGCACGCCCCTTAAACTCTTCTGATTGGGCTACACCGCACACATCTACCCCAGGCCCAAGTCACAAGCCCACGACCCACCCTATTAAGCCGCACACTCAAAGACGGTTTGAGTGTGTGCGGAACCTCCAAGGTGTATGAACGGAAAGGAGTGCAAAACTCTAGAAGGATTTGCCAATCATTGTGATGGCTGAACATTCCTCTCTATTCTCTCTCTCTTCACCTACTTTCTCTCTCCAGAAACCCTAAAATAATATTATCCTCATTCCTTGGAAGATTGACAACAACAACCTTGAAGACCAACGACAATCCTTTCCTTTATCTTCGAACATCATCCTCTTCATTTTATCACACATTCTTACATCATAACTCCCAGGTTAGTGTTTCATGGATCGCACACTATATGAGCATGTTTAATCAAATGCTTGTTGAATGATTCTTCATAGTCAGCGTTAAACCGAACAATTAGCTAAAGAGGATGAATGTTAATGTGTTGATGTTTCTGTGTAATGACTATGAATATGATGCTATTCTTCACAATAACATGTTAATGTTTGACAAGAATCATTCCATATTAGAGTATAGGTGTTGTTTGTGACGATTAGTGATTTATTTTGCAACCAAAGTGTAGATCCTTATGAATGTTGATAATGATTCTTGACTGAAATGACTACTGATGTGATAAAAACCCTGGATCTATTTTTATGATTAGATTATATATGAAAACTTGAAGAATCTTTAAATGTTAAGCATGACCCGAAAATGATTAAATGTGGATAAAGACTGGCAAATGAAGAGGAAAAATCGTAATGATCGATGTTTGAATCCTAGGAACATGGAATGTTGTTTTGTTTTTGTCTTATCTGATTTGATCCTGAAATCCATGACATAATGTGTTTTGGGAATAAATAACACCGCACACCCCCAAAAGGTACAACCCGTGAAACATCTGGTACACCCAGATCGTGCATGACCCCACACCTCTGAGACCATACACTCAGGTGTACATGTGGTCACTACCAGGGTACAAAAGAGTTAAGGCACACTTTTTAGGCCGTACAACTCTTGTACAAGCATAAAAACACATTGTACAAACGTCTAACTGCATTAGCGTACACTACCTAGAGACCGCACACTAGGCAGTGGGCCTCACACTCTCATTGGGCCACATATTGTTTGGGCCGCACACTCGTACATTGGTTATATGTTATCTGGACCGCACACTCGTTATTGGGCTGAATATGACTGGACCGCATACTTAACTCTGGACCGCACACTAATGTGTCGTATTTGTTGGACTGTCCGTGTTACTGTTCCTCTATTTGTTGGACTTGTTATATGTGTGACTGTATGTCTTTTGTGTAATACGTAAAGTTTACGTGCTACTTGACACGTGTATAAATACGTGGAATATTTGCATACAAAACCTGATCAGACTTGGTAACCATAATAGGGCATGGTTGACCAAACTATTTAAAAAAGTAATACTTTCCGAGCAAAACCAAGGTGAGCTCACACACACTAAAAGCATGCATCCCGGGGGGACAATGGACGAACTACTATCCTTGGGAAGGATACTATTAAACTACTATTCCTGGGGGGAATACGGTCGAATACTATTTCTAAATCATGTCTAGCAAACTAAACGAAACTCTATCATTAAGTCCCCACTTACTATACTGAGTAATCGTCGGGGGTGAACGGGATATTAGTTGATAGCGCTATTAGGTTTGACAAACCTCACACCATGACCGGGGGGATCGGGCATGAACTATTATGCCTTGCAACTTGGTCAATGATGATAGACATTGACTTAGGGCACAACAACTTGACAGTCACCAGTATTCGGTATCATGCAGTTTAGTAGCTTACAGATGGGGTAACTCCCCATAACATGATTATAAATAAACGTTTGAACAACTTATGTTTTTGGAACTAAAACTGGACAACTCGTGAACTCGCCAACTTTATGTTGACACCCAACTGCATGCTTTGCAGGTACTCAGTGATAGCTCGGGAGCTTGCAGCTGGGGAGTGTAGTGGTCGCATTATCCCGTGTTGGGGTTTCCTTTTGATAATTATGAACTTTAAACTACTGTTTTAAACTATTAAACTTATGCTTCCGTTGTTGACTTTTATTATTGCTTTTAAACTGAGAACTGTGGACTTTAGTCACTAATCGTATTGGTTGTGATAAAAACTGCTTTATTAGTATATGGTTCAATATGATTGGTGACTCGATCCTGGATAGTCACACGTCTCGCGGTGGTACTCCGCATGTGGGAATTTGAGGGTGTGACACGAACACTACCAAAACACCAAATATGAACTAGTAACATTGTTTTAATGTTGTAGAACTAGTATTGGTCACATAACACTTTATTAGACTTGAAACACTTAAAATCACTTAACACCTAATTATACCCTTAAAATTACCCTCAAGTCCCTTAACTATCAAAGTTTTCCAATTAACCCCCCTCTTCATGTGGACGGTCACAAGGGGCTCCACAAGCCTCCATTTTGTCTCCTAATGCTAGCTTAAGACTTGTTGGATATTAAGGTGCATGAGGGATTAGGATGTATGCATGGATTATAAGAGAACTCACCTTCCAACCTTATCATTTCAACACCACAAATTCAAGCATCACCTTCCTCCTTTCTCCTCTCTAACTTTTGGCCCAAACACCCCATAATCACCTCCACATTTCTTTGATCTTCAAGCCATTTCAAGTAATCCTAAAGGTGTCTCAAGCATAGCAAAGAAGGTTTCAACACTCGGAAGTGCAAGGACCTCTCTAGGAAGCTTTTAACCACCAACTTTGTCACATCTTCATCTTCTTGATTTTATGTTTCTTACCTAGCCACTAGAGCTAGTTGTAAGTGTTCTTCAACCTCTATTTTGATGCTTGTTAGTAGTATGTTAGAGGTGTACAAGTTAAACCATCATGAATCTCAAACTTTAAAGTATGAACACTTGAAGAAATAACAAAATCTAAAGAAAATAAGTGATTCTTATGTTATGTTGAAGTTGTTATGAAGTTGTGGTTGATTGTTTTGTGATATGGATAAGATCCATTACATGCATGCTTGTTAGAAGGGTAGATCTAACAAGTAATTGAGTAGGTTTACGTTTGTCTTTATCAAACACATTTATATTAGGTTTTGGGTCTTTAATAGGTGATTGAGCCTTGTCTAAGGCCATGTTGGACAGGCAGGCCCAAGGGGAGCCCATGTGAGGTTTGGGCTTTCTTGTTTCACAAACTAGGGTTTGAGCCTCATTGTTACACAAATTCTAGAGAGATAGAGAAGGATATGAATTGTTTGTGGTGTAATCATACCAGACGTTTTTGCTAGTGATAGTAATAGAAACATGTGTGAGTTAAAAGTATTTTCAGTGTTCTTGTTTATGTAATCATACCAGACGTTTTTGCTAGTGATAGTAATAGAAACGTGTGGGAGTTAAAAGTATTTCCAGTGTTCTTGTTTGTTTTTGTTTTTCTTGAATCTAACTAAGTTTGGATTCCGCCCATCCTTAGTGATTGTTTGATATCATTGTTAGATCCGTTTTTAGGACTTACAAGTGGTATCAGAGCCTTCAGAACCTGTTTCTAGGCTTGGTCTGATATCAAATATTCAATTTTTTCATTATTTTTGGGTTGGTGTTCTTCGTTTTCTTCATCGTGTTCATCAGTATTTATGAGAAAAAGTGTCATATTTTGGTGTGTTAATTATTTGAAAAGGTGTTTGAAAGATATACTTTATTTTTTAAATATTTTAAAAGATTTAAAAACCTTTGATTTGAAAAGATTATCACTTTCCAAAAATCTTAGATATTCAAAGTGTTTTTAGGAATTTGAAATCTAATTAATTAAAGGTTTTTCAAAATACTATAAAAAACAAAAAAAACAAAAAAAAAAAACAAAACAGTGTTCACTTTGACTTTTTCGAAATTGCATATCATTCATCATCAACATCTCAGGCATCATCATCAACACACCATACACCTTCAACTCCGATTAACATCTCCGATCATACTCACCGATCACCGTATTCAACCACAACAGCCTCCGATCAATTTTCAACCTGCGACCCTACTCCACCCCGTACACAACAACTTCCGAACCCGCACACCACCTTGCACACAACCCCGCACACCGACATCACCGTTCAAAACCGCATACCACATCACCGTTCAAAACCGCACACCACATCACCGCACACAACCCCACACACCACATCACTGTTCAAAACCGCAAACCACATCACCACCTTGATCACCACCGTCTCCTCCGACCACCTCGCCTTCGTCATCTTCACACCTCCGGCGACTACCGTAACTCCGATCATCTCCATCGTCAGCGGTAACCGAACACCACTTAAACTTCGTCACCGGTAACCGAACACCACTTAAACTTCGTCACCGGTAACTGAACACCACTTAACGACCATCTTCTCCGGTGACCATCGTGCAATCGTCCGATCACCATAACACCACTGTACCATCTCCGGTTATCTTCCTCGTACTCAGCTCTCATAATCGTCATCGTGCTTCACCACCGTCGGACCTCCAACCATCACCACTGCTACATCCATCTCCTCGTACTCAGCTCTCATAATCGTCATCGTGCTTCACCACCGTCGGACCTCCAACCATCACCACTGCTACATCCATCTCCGTCGCACTCATCATTCTCGACCACCGTACACATCACCGCCGGTTACACATCACCGTTTATCCGAAACACATTTTTGATAGGTTATCTGAAATAGTTTTCGGATCCATTATCGTCATCCGAACTCCATCATCATCATCTTCATCGATGCCGATCAACCTCCTGACCTCCGATCACCTTCACCACCACCTAAGATCACCGTTCATCTTCACCGGAAACCTTAACACCCCTGCAACCACCCGTGTTCTTTGGACTCCGACTACCGTCATGATACTCTTCACCGTTAACCCTCTCCATCACCACCACCTCCACTCATCGTGTCTATATCATTGGGCTTTCAAGGTGTTAATGTCGATGATAAGATAAAAGATAAACGAAGAAGGAGGTGAAACATTTGTGACACTTTGGTAGGTTTCTGTCGACAAAAAGAAAGAGAAGAAGATAACAATCTTATTGTGACGGTTGAAGTTGTTGGGAATAATTGTTTCTTAATGACTGCTGACTTTGACGTTTAGGATGTTTGTTTGGATTAAGGTTTCTTATTAAATATTTAGGTTATTATATTATAATAATAATAATAATAATAATAATAATAATAATAATAATAATAATAATAACAACAACAACAATAATAATTAGTCTAGTCATCTATTAAAAAAAATAGTTTTCGGTCAGTTTTCGTACGGTTTTAACAGTCCGGTTCGGTAAAATGCACATTTCCAGGGGATCACATCTTAGAATATTAAAAATGTCTTCTCAGAGAGAGGTGCTTGAGTAGAAATTTGAAGCATTTAGATACTAGTGAATCTATAGAAGCACCTACGGGCCGAGTTGCTGAACTGCTTTCTGAAATGGAAATGGCAGATATTGTGGTGTATACTCACGTGAGCAACAAAAGGCTTCTGGATGCTCTAAAAGGCATTCCAGATCAGGCAAAGTGCAGTTGGTTTAGAAATGTTATTCAGATAATATTGACAACCAACTGTCACAGAATGAAGCCGGATGAGCTGATCTCGCTCATCAAATGATATGATACGGCTGACAAGTAGAAGGCTCAATGCAACACATCTGCTACAGTTTGCTCATCCACTCCTGCTCTTGCTGTTACTACTGCACCATTGCCCTTAACTATGGTCGGAGTATCACGCTCCGGTCAAAGATAATATTTATAAGCCCAAATTACCCTTAACTATGTGTTAGTGGTAGTAAGGGGTCGAACCACGAAGAGTATGTGGTTTGCGAATGGATTCAATTGAATTAAGATGAAAGTCATAGATTATGAAGCTTGCTATAATGTTTTTGTATTTTTTATTTAGTTGAAAAAGATGTGAATTGGTTTAATTGATTAAAGCCTAATGATTAACAATTGCAAGAAAATTGATTACTAAACAATAATGATAAAAAGGGTTCACACCCGGTTTCGGTAATTACCAACCTAGGGTTTCTACAAGTTTTAGATTCAACTCAATTGTATACAATTAGCGGATTTAGTGTACCGTGACTTAGGTGCCAATAACTATCAAAGTTTCGAGAAACGGATAAGAATGCACTTTGTAATCAACACAAGTAAAACCTAACCAAGACAATGCATAACTACACATAACCATTTCGCAAAGTCATAACTTTATAATCGTTTGACAATTTACGAATACGAAACAAATGTAAACTATTATCAATGGTTTCAAAAATCAATACAAATTGTCACAAAGTTGAATCAAGAATAATTCAAAACCCTAAATTAAACAACTACCTACACCGGGGTGAAACCAAGGTGATTAGCCGCTCATGGTTGAAGAAACTTGATCACCGGATGATTGGAACTTGACTAGGACCATCTTGAAGCTTGAACAATGGAGAATTGGTGGATGTTGAGGGTTATGGTGAAGGATGATGGTAATGGAATGATGTATGGATGATTAAGGTTTATGGATGGATTGATGATTGTGAATGATGATGATGATCTTGATGATTCGGATGATGATTCGTGATTAGAGATGAATTGGTAGGTGAATTAGTAGGTGAATTAGGCTCCCAAGATGATTCAAAATCAAAAGAGTTGTGTAACTCCCGAGTTTAATACAACCAAGACCAATGGAAATCGTTCCTTAACCAAAAAGATCCAAAATTCGCGTCAAAGAAAAACACTGGCCGTCGCCGACGGGCCTGACCCCGTCGCCGACGGGTTCCCCTGGTCTTGTTTCTCTCCGACGGCTTGATCATTTGGATACGCGTAACTCTGGCCGACGGGCATTTCTAGAAGGCGTCGCCGATGGCCTGGGACCCGTCGACGACGGGCTCTCCAATCCTCATTCTTTATTTTTCCATTTTTCGCTCTAGTTTGATCCGCAACGCGTCCGGTTGTCCGGTTTTCGACCCGGTGTCTCGTAAAGCTCCCGAAAAGCTCTTTAAACTTCATTAAACCTGCAAAAACACAAATCTAATTAAAAGTAGGCTATTAAAGATTAAAACTCATGTAAAAACATCAAGTTACACGATTACGAACACCGGTTTTCAACCACGTATCACATCCCCACACTTGTCTTTTGCTAGCCCTCAAGCAAATCTGTTTTTCACTTTCACGTGGGTCGAACAACGAATACACTTCCCATTCCCGAGACGAAGGTTAAGGTTAATTGTCATGCCCAAGTTCAAACATTTTTACAGTTTCACATATTTACCGGTCAAGTGAATAATCACATATAATAGTGGTTATCCAGGATAAACCCACCAATAAAACTAACAAGTCATGCACATCCCTCACAATGTTCTCTCCACTCGGCTTATAAATTGGCTAATGTGTATAATGTATTAGCACTTCAATCAATTAATCGCTCAAAACCGATTAGAACACGTACCCACATAGGCTTGCAACTCAATCATTCTCCACCACTAATCACGAATACTAAGCACAAGTCATAAGGTCTTTGTAAGGGTTGTAACGGGGCTAGGATAAGGGTAGGAAATAGGATATTTTAAAGTGGCTAAGGTGATGAAAATTCGATTTTTATTACGAAATACTACTCTAAGCAAAACTAAACTATAAACATCAACTACAAGGCAACAACTTTAGCCTTTTATTTCTCAAACTAGAAACATAATTTTTTTCTTTTTTTTGTTCTTTTCTCAACAATTTTCTATCTTTATCATAACATTTTCTGAATTTATATATATATATATATATATATATATATATATATATATATATATATATATATATGCAAACAAACAAATCACAACTGTACAATTTGACTCCTATAATCGAATTTTCATTACACGGGTTTAAAAGAAAATGTTTAACGGTTATGGGCTAAAGGGTGGTCAAACGAAAGGACTAGGCTCAAAATTGGCTACTAGGGGATAATTTTGGGTAATGATATAAAAATGGTGTAAAAGGAAAAGGTTTACCTAATGCCTTAATCATTCTCGTGCTTGTATTCGGTCTATGGTTTCGAACGTATCAAAAGTTGCAAGTTCTACAATACGAGACTAATGGTCCACTCAAACAAAAAAAACATGTATATGTAAATCTATGATATAAAAGTGGCTCAAAACCTCACGTATAAGGGTATGGTATGTGATATGCATAGAATGCTAGTTCCTTAGGCGAATTATTCCCAAATAACCACCCGTTAAATACCCGTCATGCTATTAATTTGAACTTGACCATGACAAAAGACCAAATGGGTTGTGCCATCTCTCGTTGACTGAGTTACTTGTGCTTTTAAGATCGCTTTTGAAACAATAAATTTTTGAAAAATTTTTGAAATTTTCCCCATCCCCACACTTGAGGTAAACATTGTCCTCAATGTGTAGTGTTTAAATGAACGGCTCAAAATTGAAAACTTTTACTACTCCCCCACCCCCACACTTGAGGTAAACATTGTCCTCAATGTGTAAGAACTAGAGTTTGGAAACGCATAAGGGATGTGACACGACTAACCACCCCAAAATTTCACCCCGGAAAAATAAAATACAAAATACAATCCACTTATTACTAAACTAAGAATCAAGGTAAAAAGGAAACGCATGCACCTGATTTTTGTCGCTTGACGCCCATATCTTCTTCTTCTCTTCACAAAACGGTCGTCCCTCGAACATAATGTACCTACAAATTCTAACCCTTGTGTAGAAGCATGTTTCTCACAACCATTGAAATTTGTTAGCTACTTAGTTCTACCATTTTATTTGAAAGTGTTACCAAGTTATGCGTTAAATTACCTTGATTTATGTGGAAAAATAATTTACAATAATAACAATCCTAACTAACTTTCGTAGGAATCACGGTTGCATTTAGCTTATGCAACAAGCCCTTTTAAACCCCCCAATAGCTTGGGAGGACGAGAGGTCTCGTGAGGGTTATATAGGGAATACACCCACAACGTTCATTTAACTAGGCAAAAAGAAATAATAACGAAAAGAAATGAAAAAGACTAAAGTATACAACAACAACAACACAAAACATACCTTGCCTTCACCGCTGATATCTCTCGTTGGGGTTAACTGGCGGGTTTGGCTGGTATGGATAACCAGTGAGGGCCTCAAACATCTCCCTGTAGTTATCAAGTGGACCCTGCTCTCCTTGAGGTGGTGGCTGATAGGGTATCAGAATGAAGCTGGAGCCTACTGCCTCAGGCCAGTGAGGGGATGGATCGGATGGGCCTCGTGGAACGGGGAGGTTGGGGTAGTCAGTCCACCCCGAGTGCTCGACATAAGGAAGGCCGGCTTCATAGTCTCTTTGATGTCTCTCCTGATCGTGGAGGATTTTGGAGTTATTAATAGCCATTTGGTTAGAGACATATAAGGCGCTCCATCGACGTCGATCCAATTCATTGCACTCATTTTGACGCCTCTCCATGTCTGCCTCCCATGCCCGTCTTCGGGCTGTCTCATCCTCCTGCATCTTTATCAAACGCTCCATTTGGGATCTTTGGAGCGCTTGTTGTAGCTGCTACTCTTCCATATGCTTCTCCATCCTCTCCTGATAGGCCGTCTAAAAGGCCCATTGCTCCCTGCATCTGGGATCCATGTGTTTCCTCCCAGTTCTCTCTCCTCTTATTATACTCTCTGCCCTCGCCTATACACGTAGAGACGTTGTTAAACGTTTCTTGTTGGCCCCGATTGAATTCCTTGTATGAGGGCACCCGCCTGATGTTCACAAAACCTGCCACCTCGGCATTCAATTCCCTGTGTGGCCTCATATACCTCTCCTTTGGTCCCCGTGGACCACGAGGCTCAGTTTTGTCTTTTTCATCAACCATTTCCTCATCTCCCCCAGCTCCTTGCTGTGCTTCTGGATTAACAAACTCATACCTGTGACCCATTTTGTCGGGCGCCACATATTTGCTTCCCGAAAGCTTCACATCTATCTTCCAATTTTTCTTCATTGATGCTAAGTTGAATTCTTCCAAAGGCTTAGATACCCACAACGATTCTGGAGGAAGACAATTCTGCTGGAGGATCATGGCACTGATGAGGCGTACAAATGGAATAAAACGCCTTTGAGATGACTCTCGGGTGAACCATGTATTCATCATGATGATATGCCTCCATGACAAAGTGGGTGTCCCGTATAACAAGGAATGAACAACCCTACAATCACTTGCTCTCACTCCTCCTCTATCACCAAATCTCACCAACACATTCTCTAGGGAAATTCCTTGAAGAATTCTCCCCTCAACCGTCATTTGGGTCCTTAGGGCCGATTCCCCATCGTTGTATGGTAAGATAGCCGCTGTCAATTGTTCCGGATCATCACCATTCATATGATTATTTAAAAATTGTTCAATGGTTGGATAATCATATGCTTGCACCCCCAAAGAGTCAAAGCGCGCAATGCAATTAATCGTTTCGAAGGACATTGTCATATTCCCTCGGCTAGTCTTACCAACCAATCTCCACTGGGCGGGAGGACCATCCTTGTTCATGAACCTCAATGTTGCCAATCATTCGCACACCTCTGCCAAATACACCCGAGAGGTGTTATCTTCACACCAATCAAGAACTCTTTCCCATCCTTGACGCTCAAACATTTGAACGATACCAATTTGTCTAAACTCTTCCACATTCACAACCCTTTCACATACAACCCTTCCGATACTGAAGTGGTCACACCATTGACCATCTTCCACTTCCACAGTTTGGCTTCCAACTTCCTATCCTGCTAAGCCGATAGAGGTTTGTTTTTCTCCTCATCCCATACTTGAGCGCTTCTACTATCCCTAAATTTCTCCCATGCCCAATCCTGCCTATAAAGTCTCACATCACCCTCTTCTACGGAGCTTAGTTGCTCCCACTTCTTCGGTATTAAACCGGAAGAAGATCCCACTCCCGATGATGAGCCTTGCCCTGTAGTTTTCTGCTTTTTTTCTACCTCCGGCCATAACTACAATCACAAAACAAACAAAGCATCAATATAAACCCAACCTTCAATAAACTTTCAAACTTTGAACATAATGTACGATGTTGAACCTTTAATTAACAAATAGATGCAAAATCGCCTTTTTAAACTTCCAAAGTCGCTCATTTTATCATATACCTATCAATTTTACTTGTTAACTCACAATTTCTTATAAGTTCAACAAAGTTCAACATCACCTTTATGTTCAATCATGTAAATAACGAGTGTAATCACTTCACTATGGTTATAACATGCTCAAATTCCATCCAAAACAACCAATCATACTTAAATTCATGCTAGAACAACATACATTGTTTAGACAACCTACTCTTAAACTAACAAGTTTAAAATTTCGGAAGAAAAACAACTAACATATGATAATCAAGCTTAAATTTAAGTAAAATCCATACCTTTGATGTTGTAGACAAGAAGAACTAAGAAAAAAGATGTAAAGCAAGTAACTTGATGAACACCCTTCAAATAAACCGAAATTTCACTCTCAAAAATCTTGCAAACTAGCAAGAATTGATGAAAATCGTGATAGGGGTTTTGTTCCTCTCGAAAAAATACACAAGATGGACTCAAGAATCAGGTGATTTGGTGGATATTTGAAAGAGTTATGAGATCTTGAAGGTTCTAGGGTTCTTGGAGTGAAAGAGGAGGAGGATGAAGTGAGAGAAGGATGTTTGAACAATGAGATAGAGATGAAAGGGTTTTTCAGTGCTTTGAATGGTCAAAAGTTGATGTAAGGTGAATATGGATCGATTGGAGTGTGAAAATTGGGTTGTAAATAGGTTTAATTGAGTTAGGGGGTTGTTTGGTTCGAGTTATGCATATAAAAAACGCAACAGCACCAGAGCCTTAATGCCAACCCGTCGCCGACGGGCAAGGAAAAGGGGGTGTTTGGGCGATGGCTTATGTGTCTGCCTACGGGAAACATGTGCCAACGGGCTTTTCTTCAACCCGTCCCGGACGGGCTCACCCCTGTCGCCGACGGGTACCCCTTAATCCATTTTAATTTTTTTTTTCAAAATTGGGAGAAAAATATGTACTTTTTGTAAAGGGACTATATACATACAAAAATCCTAAAAATTATTAAAAACCTTTTTGTAAATTTTTATAAGTTAAAATTTGACAACGCGAAAACCGTTAACGGCCCTACCACCCCCCCCCCCCCCCGAAAAGTCGTGTATTGTCCTCAATGCACATAACAAAGTCTAAAAACATACCTTACATCTTCATGACTCGTTCAGAATATCCGGACTTCACATAATGAAAAGGGTTAGTATGAACGAAAACGATTATCCCCAAATTACTCAAACAATTAAATAAATTATACATAACTTTACACAAAATGTTACCGGTCCTTTTTAGTCGACCTCATAAACCGGAATGCTTACCACGAAGCTTACCGATTCCATGTTTTCATCCACCTTCTCATTACCATCGAGGAACGGTTTTAGCCGATGACCATTAACCGTTTGCCGTGACCCATCCTTCGGGACCTCGATTGTAACATCACCCAATTGTCCGACCCGGGTGATCACATAGGGTCCCATCCATTTGCTTCGAAGCTTTCCGGGAAAAAACTTGAGCTTCGAGTTATAAAGCCATACCTTTTGCCCAATCTCGAACTCTTTCTTCCTCAACTTGGCATCATGCGCTTTCTTCATCCCATCCTTGTACTTGGACGCACATTCATACGCCATTTCCCTTAGCTCCTCCAACTCGCAAGCTTAAGCTTCCGTTCCTTACCTGCATCATCATATTTAACATTGACTTCTTTAATAGCCCATAATGATTTATGCACGAGTTCAACCGGTAAATGACAATTTTTACCGTAAACCAACCGGTAAGGTGTAGTGCCAATAGGTGTCTTATGTGCCGTACGGTAGGCCCATAAAGCATCGTTCAACTTGATTGACCAATCCTTACGGTCCGCCCGCACGGTCTTTTGCAAAATCTCTTTGATTTGCCGATTTGACACCTCTACTTGCCCGCTTGTTTGCGGGTGATAGGGGGTAGCAATTCTATGGTCAACACCAAACCGTTTTAAAAGTTTCCTAAACCTTGAGAAAATATTGGTTTGAACAAAATTACAAACTACAGAATGGTCGTTAGTCTTGGTAGCTATTGCTTCGACCCACTTTGACACGTAGTCAACGGCCACCAAGATATACAAATTGCCATAAGAATTGGGGAATGGGCCCATGAAATCAATACCCCACACATCGAAAATGTCGACTATGAGGATTGGTTGCATCGGCATCTCATCCCTTTTTGAAATACCCCCTAGTTTCTGGCACTCTACACAATTCTTGGAAAACTCAAATGCATCTTTAAAAATAGTTGGCCAATAAAGACCACTATTCAACACTTTATGACCCGTTTTGTGGCCACTAAAATGGCCACCACATGCAAACGAATGTAAATGCTTCAACACGCTTGGAATTTCCTCATCGTCTATGCATCTTCTAATCACTTGATCCACACACTCTTTCCACAAGTGAGGTTCCTCCAACCGGTAAAACCTGATTTGAGACATGAAATGCTGCCTCCTCCGTCTATCCCAATGTGGCGGTAAGTCACCTGTAACAAGGTAGTTCACAATGTTAGCATACCAAGGTAACTTATCTAATTTCATGATGTGCTCATCGGAAAATGACTCATTGATCTCTAAAGCTTTAGGATCCTCCTTGACCATCAATCGGGACAAACGGTCCGCTACCACATTCTCGGTACCCTTTTTGTCCCGTAACTCCAAATCAAACTCTTGGAGCAACAACACTCATCGGATCAGTCTCGGTTTGGCATCTTTTTTTCTCCATGAGGTACCTAACAGCAGTGTGATCAGAATAAATAATCACTTTACTACCCCATATATATGACCGAAATTTATCCAATGCATATACCACCGCGAGTAGCTCTTTTTCGGTGGTAGTGTAATTCAATTGTGCATCCGAAAGAGTCTTACTTGCGTAGTATATGGCAATGGGTTTCTTGTCAACCCGTTGTCCCAACACGGCCCCCACCGCATAATCACTTGTATCGCACATAATTTCAAAGGGTAAAGACCAATTGGGCAATTGCAAGATTGGGGCCTCAACTAACTTTTCTTTTAACTTGTTAAACGCATTTTGACAATTTTCATTAAAATCAAACGGTTGATCTTTTAACAACAAGTTATACAAAGGCTTGGTTATGTCACTAAAACCCTTAATAAACCATTGATAAAAACCCGCATGACCTAGGAATGACCTAACACCTTTAACACTCGTAGGATATGGCAAAGTGGATATAACTTGTACCTTTGCACGATCGACCTCTATCCCACGACTCGACACCACGTGTCCCAACACGATTCCCTCTTGAACCATAAAATGGCTCTTTTCCCAACTCAAGACCAAACTAGTTTCAACACATCTTTTTAGTACTTTGTCTAATTGGTCCAAACAAGCCTCGAATGACGACCCAAAAATTGAGAAATCATCCATGAAGATTTCCAAAGACTTCCCCACCATATCTGAAAAGATACTCATCATACACCTTTGGAAGGTGGCGAGGGCGTTACATAGTCCAAACGGCATTCGCCTAAATGCGAAGGTGCCGTATGGACAAGTAAACGTTGTCTTTGCTTGATCTTTTGGGTGGATGGTAATTTGATTATAACCAGAATAGCCATCTAAAAAGCAATAAAATTGTTGCCCCGATAATTTCTCAACAATTTGGTCAATAAACGGTAAAGGAAAATGATCTTTGGAAGTTGCGGTATTCAACTTCCTATAATCAATACAAATTCGCCACCCGGTTACCGGCCGAGTGGCTACCTCTTCACCTGCTTCATTTTTTACGACTTGTATACCTGCTTTCTTTGGAACCGTCTGCGTTGGGCTGACCCATTGGCTATCCAAGATCGGATAAATAATACCCGCATCAAGCCATTTCAACACTTCCTTTTTCACCACCTCCCGCATATTCAGATTCAATCTCCACTGTGCATCTCGAACGGGAGTCACACTTTCTTCCGTGATGATTTTATGCATCACCACTGAGGGACTAATACCCTTCAAATCAGCAATGGTCCATCCAATCGCCGCCCGATTGGTGACCAAAACACCCATTAATTTTTCCTCTTGCTCCTCGGTTAAGTTTGATGCAATGATAACCAGGAGTGTATTGCCTTCACCAACATAAGCATACTTGAGATGCTTCGGCAATGCCTTCAATTCAACCTCCGAAGGCTCTACTAATGACGGCTTCAATTTAGTGTCAGTGCTCTCCGGTAAACTCTCAACTTGGTGCGTCCATGTTGGTTTTCCTTCTTTAACCGCAAGCACCTCCAAACTCTTCATCTCCTCGTCTATGCTCTTATTCATCTCCACCTATGACCTGTCAAACATATAACAATCCCCCATTGTGTTTTCCCCATCCACGACTGTGTCGCAAAGAGGTATACACGTGTCAACAATGTCCTCCATGTAGCATTCATCATCAACTGGAGGGTTCATAAGTCCAGAAAAAACATGCAACCTCAACCTTCGGTTTCCAGATGTCATGTCAACCGTTCCTGTTTTGCAATCAATTTGAGAATTTGCGGTTGCTAAGAACGGTCGGCCCAAAATCACCGTAGGTTGCTTGGTAGGGTCCTTGGCCACATAATCAAGTACCAAAAAGTCCACCGGATAGTAAAAATCCTCAATTTTTACTATCACATCCGAAACAATTCCACGGGGTAGTTTGGGTGTCAAATCGGCTAACACCACGGTGGTGTTTGACTACTGAAGTGGACCAAACTCGTATTGGTCATACAAACTACCCGGTAGAATGCTCACGCTAGCACCAAGATCTAGAAGTACCCGGTTGATTTTAAAATCGCCTACTTGAATTGAAATGATAGGCGCACCCGGATCTTGGAGCTTAGGTGGAAGTGCACCCGAAAGAATCGAACTCACATTTTCGGTTAAATCTAATTTTTTTGGAAATTTATGAGTTCGTTTTTGGGTACACAATTCTTTCAAGTACTTAGCATACGACGGTACTTGCTTGATTGCATCCAAAAGAGGTAAATTAATTTTTACTTCTTTGAAAATTTCCAACAACTCTTCTTGTTGTGGACGTCTTTTGTTTACAATCTTCTTCACAGGTCCCTTCAATGCTTCGGGATAAGGGGCAGTATTAGCCTCTACACCCTTCTCCTTAGCCTTAGGGACGGGTATGGTCACAACGGGAGTGTTATTATTCTTTTTTAAATCATTTTTGTTTTGACCCGTTTGACCATCCTCATGTTCATCCTCACTAGCATCTTCCAACACCCCTTCAACAAACTGGGATGATGGTGTTTTGACACCATTATCTACGACTCGACCACTACGTAAATTAATTTTATTAATTGGTACCTCACGTGTGTTCTTCGAGCTTGACCCTTGATGCTTAGGGTTCACCGTAGTGTCACTTGGAAGCTTTCCCATGCTTCCCCTCATTTGAGCCATCACCTCCGCGAGTTGGCCCACTTGCTTCTCCAACGCCTTATGGGATTTATCTCGTACCTCAAACTCTTTCTTCATCTCTTGATTTGAATTATTGATAGCATTCATAATAGCATCAAGTTTGGAGTTTAAAGAATCATCACCTTGCGAATTTGAAGCACTTCCCCCATTTGCACTTTGGTTGTAACCACGTTGATAATTGCTTTCACGGTTTTGATATCCTTGGCTACCCCCTTGATTGTAATTCCTTTGGTAACCCCCTTGGTTACCACCTTGTCGATTATTATAGAAAGAACCACCTTGCCCACCTTGATTGCCCAATTGAAAATTCGGGTTCATTTGATTCGAGGCATTACCATACCGGAAATTAGGGTGATTTCTCAAACCCAGATGGTAGGTGTTGGAGTTCATATCATATTGCTTCCGATCCCCATACACTTGATTTACCTCTTCGGTGTACTCTCCTGATCCCATTTGACATTGCTTGGTCTTATGACCAATCTCCCCACAATCTTCACACACCGCGAATTGAACCGCATCCACCTCCTTCTTTTTCATACGAGCCAACTCCCGTTTTAGAGTAGAAATCCGATCCTTAGAGTTAGAATCAAGATCGGGAAGTGACCGGGAAACAAGATGTTTTTTTGCTCTATCGACCGACTCCTTTACCTTTTGACCGCTTACTCATCCTCTCAAGAAATTCCCAATCATCAACTTCATGATTGCTCAATAAGGTTCCGTTGCTCGTTGACTCGAGGCGATTCCACGTCTCATCATCCAAACCCTGTACAAAACACTTAACCAATTCCCACTTTTCTATTTGGTGATGTGGGCATTTCCGAATCAACTATTTGTATCAAGTGAACGCTTCATGCAACGGTTCGCTTGATAATTGGGGAAAAGATCTAATTTTGTCTCTAGCGTCATCGGTCTTCACCATCGAATAGTACTCATCAACAAAAACTTGTTGCATCTCACCCCATGTCCGAATACTATTCGCCGGAAGTGTAAGAAACCATTGCTTCGCCTTATCTTTTAGTGAAAACTGGAATAATCGAAGCTTGACCTCCTCCAATGCAAAGTTGTACCCCCCGATAGTGTTACAAATGGAGGAAAACTCCACCAAATGCGTGTACGGTTCATCATTAGACCTCCCATTGAAGTGGGGAAGTATATTGATGTAATGAGGCTTGCAGTCGAACATTCTCCTTTCACAAACTATTGGAGAGTCATTATCCGTAACCACCAGTCTAAAACAGTTATTTACTCCCCATGGAGGTTGTTGACGATGATGCGGACTGTTAACTTCTTGATCCACCGGCCTTCGATTATCCCTTCTATCACCTCTTCGGTTTCCACCTTGGTTACCCCTTTGGTTACCCCCTTCCACGAAATGAGGAATTCGGTTAGGGTTAGCATTGTTGTTGTATAACCCTTCATTCCGGTTCCTTTGGTTGTTGTTCCGTGGTTGGCGGTTGTTTTCGTAACCGTCATTTCTCCTATTCTCGTACCCGTAGTCATCATTCCCCACAAAGTTGGCGTTTTGGTAGCCAAACTCATCATCTTCAAACCCTCTTACATTATAGATGTTACCTCGATTCACATACCCTCAATCTTCGTCATCATCAGCCCGATCATCATAATATCCCCCATCATCCGAATTTTCCGTATAAACACTCACATGCTCCGGCGATCGGTAACCGGGAACACTAAACGGCTCATCATCGGGGATGGCGTTTCTCAACTCAGCTATATTAAAGAACGGGTCTTCATTCGCGGGATTGCCATGATCTCTATTGCCTCGACGATCGGAATTGACATTCCGGTCATCAAGATGGATGGGTAAGGAATTTTGTCGGTGAAGGTTTTGTTGTTGGGGTGTTCTTTGGATGTTGTTAGGATTTTGGTTTTGGAAAGGTGGTGTGTGTGGTCCAGAGTTGTTATTACCACCCGGTCGCTCTTGAGATATAGGTTGAATATTTTGGGCGGGATTGAAATTGCTTCGGTATTGGAATTGGTTCGGGTTTTGGTTTTGATTGAGGTATTGGTTTTGGTTTGAGTTTTGATTTGCCATTGAATCGGTTTCAATGGTCGGTGTGAATTGTGGTGTTTGATTGGTTTGATTAGAAGCAAGAGTTGCTTCTAACCGGCTTGCTAGGTTTCTTCTTGCTACTCTTTCGATTTCTAGTTCGTAGACTAACGGTGAAGTCCTCCCGGAGTTTCGCGTATGCATGCACTACCTGTAACCTGCATAAGTAACACACCCGCGTAACAAGGAAAAAGACAAAGTACAAGAAAAGAACCAATGCAAATTAAACAGTTAATCACGCAAATTCAAACAATATCCAAACACAAAGCGCACGCACTCCCCGGCAACGGCGCCAAAAGTTGGTCGGAGTGTCGCGCTCCGGTCAAATAATATTTATAAGCCCAAATTACCCTTAACTATGTGTTAGTGGTAGTAAGGGGTCGAACCACGAATAATATGTGGTTTGCGAATGGATTGGATTGAATTAAGATGAAAGTCACAGAATATGAAGCTTGCTATAATGTTTTTGTATTTTTATTTAGTTGAAAAAGATGTGAATTGGTTTAATTGATTAAAGCCTAATGATTAACAATTGCAAGAAAATTGATTACTAAACAATAATGATAAAAAGGGTTCACACCCGGTTTCGGTAATTGCCAACCTAGGGTTTCTACAAGTTTTAGATTCAACTCAATTGTATACGATTAGCGGATTTAGTGTACCGTGACTTAGGTGCCAATAACTATCAACGTTTTGAAAAACGGACAAGAATTCAATTTGTAATCAACACAAGTAAAACCTAACCAAGACAATGCATAACTACACATAACCATTTCGCAAAGTCATAACTTTATAATCGTTCGAAAATTTACGAATACGAAACAAATGTAAACTATTGTCAATGGTTTCAAAAATCAATGCAAATTGTCACAAAGTTGAATCAAGAACAATTCAAAACGCTAAATTAAAAAAAAACCTACACCGGGGTGAAACCAAGGTGATTAGCCGCTCATGGTTGAAGAAACTTGATCACCGGATGATTGGAACTTGACTAGGACCATCTTGAAGCTTGAACAATGGAGAATTGGTGGATGTTGAGGGTTATGGTGAAGGATGATGGTAATGGAATGATGTATGGATGATTAGGGTTTATGGATGGATTGATGATTGTGAATGATGATGATGATCTTGATGATTCGGATGATGATTCGTGATTAGAGATGAATTGGTAGTTGAATTGGTAGGTGAATTAGTAGGTGAATTAGGCTCCCAAGATGATTCAAAATCAAAAGAGTTGTGTAACTCCCGAGTTTAATGCAACCAAGACCAATTGAAATCGTTCCTTAACCAAAAAGATCCAAAATTCGCGTCACAGAAAAACATTGCCCGTTGCCGATGGGCCTGACCCCATCGCCGACGGGTTCCCCTGGTCTTGTTTCTCTCCGACGGCTTGATCATCTGGATACGCGTAACTCTGGCCGACGGGCATTTCTAGAAGGCGTCGCCGACTGCCTGGTACCCATCGGCGATGGGCTCTCCAATCCTCATTCTTTATTTTTCCATTTTTCGCTCTCGTTTGATCTGCAACGCGTCCCGGTTGTCCGGTTTTCGACCCGGTGTCTCGTAAAGCTCCCGAAAAGTTCTTTAAACTTCATTAAACCTGCAAAAACACAAATCTAATTAAAAGTAGGCTATTCAAGATTAAAACTCATGTAAAAACATCAAGTTACACGATTATGAACACCGGTTTTCAACCACGTATCAACAAAGACATATGAAGCAGGGAAGAAAGGTTGAAAAGTTTACAAACAATTCATCCAACAAATCTTATAACTCAAACTTATCATCAGTTAGATCGAATGGATCGGGATATGCTCCTTACATAAAGAAGCAAGCATACTACAACTGCGGCATACCCGGTCACATTGTAAGGAATTGCACACATCGTCCCTATGTGCCATACTATACACAAGATCAGAAGGTTACATCAAGGGATAGATCTTATTCTAAGCCAATGAAGGTTGAAAAACCTAAGGCAATGATGAATAAGCATCCCAAGGTTAAACCATCTGATGGGGATTGGAATACTGCAAAAGCAAAAAGAAAACAAGCTTTGAAACCTAAACAAGTTTTTAAAAATAAAAGGGAAGCAAACTGTTTTGCCCAAGGCACCTAAGAAATTAGAAAAGCCTAAACAAGTTTGGAAGGCAAAACATAATGCAGCGACATCACCAATCCGTCAAACAAAAGGGGGCATGTGCTTGTGGGAAGTGTCTTATGTTGATGCTTCAGGACAACCCAGGATCACAATGGCCTGGGTACCAATGTCTTACTGATCTCCTTACTTTTTAGGGACAACTGTTAGTCCCGAACAACTCATGACATCACTCAATGGTTCGATCGAACGCGGAATGTAAGATCAAACCGACAAGAACAAAAAGAAATATTTCATTGAATAACTTAGTGCCGCTGCTTAGATCGCACACAGTCTCAAGGACTGTCTGGTACGATCTTCGAGAACCTTGCACACAATCTCTAGGATTGTCGGGTACAAGGTTCTCTATTAGGGCTACATGATTACAAGAATAGGAAAGCTCTACTACAATAACCTAGATATGACTATTTATAGGAGCCTCTACCCTATTGGCCCACATGGCCTAGCCCAAGCCCAAAACCTAATCTAAACCCAATTAATACATAAATTAATACCATAAAGATAAGCGTAAAACTTCTGGACCTAACAATCTCCCCCTAGTTTTATGCTATCTTTATTGCGGTTTAAATGGTCTCCAGTCTTGGGTCTTCTCCTTTTAGCGGCCCAGCACTAAGCATCAACGTATCTCGGATGAAATGAGGCTTGATCTCGGATGGATGGCGGATGAAAATGATGTCGAATGGAGTTGTGATGATTTCGGATGAAACACAAGTATCTTTGATGTCGGACGATGTCGGATAAAAATAAAAGGTGCATCTCGGATAAAAAATATGCGATGAAGTTGGATCCGAGATGTTTAATGTTTTATCTGAGACTGTTCGAGATGTTGGGCTCCTTCCTTTAGGCCTTGGCTTGAACAGCCGGCTTCAAAACAAGCCCAGCATTAGCATATCGAGTGTTGATGTAGCAAGATCCAGCTGTTGGGCTTCTACTAGAAGCTGGGTCATAAAATATTTGAGAGCTTTTGGGCTTCAATATCGTGTACCTGGGCTCCCTTTTTTTTAAATAAACTAATCAACCTTAGAAGCTTCTTGGCCCCACATAACCAAAAGTCCTCACAAAATTCTGCACCAATAATAAATACAGTCTCCTCACTTTTTGACCTATTCATCGCTGACCCTTGATCACACACCCCATCTAACGGCTTACAAATATTAGGTTTTTTTAATTCCTGAATGGATATCATGTGCAGCCGCCATGCATTATTACCCAACATTCTTTGCCTGCTGATGTCACGTGACATCATCATCTTCAACCTATCAACAATATCATCATTTTAAACATCATTCCGGATCAAACATGTTCATCCGACATCGATAGCAACCATCTTGGACTCATATCGGATTCTTCATCTCGGACCATCCGCGATCCCACTTCTTCATTCGGAATGCATCAGACATCATCTTCAACGATCAACACATCATCTCTTTCATCCGTGATGTATCCGACATTGAAGACGACACCGGAAACTGCAACACCTCCTCAGAGTTCCGTTTATCGTACACCGTACACCGATCATCATCTACATCAACGGCGTCCTTTTCACGCCCACCATTAACGCCGCTGCTCATCTTCATCACCGGCGAACCACCATTCCGTTGTCAACCACCTCCGACCACCGTGTTCACGTCAGACGACCATCATCCTCACCACCGCCGTTCATCATCTCCTTCACACTACATCTTCACAACCACCTTCGTCGGACCTCCATAACTCACCTCCGGCAACCAAAATGTACCAGATTCCATTACGAACAAATCCTTCCCGGACACTGAGCGGAACTTCTTTTTGTTCTTCGAGCGATATCAAAACCGAGCCTTTGAAAGACTTCAATGGCTCTGATACCACTTGTTAGTCCCGAACAACTCATGACATCACTCAACGGTTCGATCGAACGCGGAATGTAAGATCAAACCGACAAGAACAAAAAGAAATATTTCATTGAATAACTTAGTGCCGCTGCTTAGATCGCACACAGTCTCAAGGACTGTCTGGTACGATCTTCGAGAACCTTGCACACAATCTCTAGGATTGTCGGGTACAAGGTTCTCTATTAGGGCTACATGATTACAAGAATAGGAAAGCTCTACTACAATAACCTAGATATGACTATTTATAGGAGCCTCTACCCTATTGGCCCACATGGCCTAGCCCAAGCCCAAAACTTAATCTAAACCCAATTAATACATAAATTAATACCATAAAGATAAGCGTAAAACTTCTGGACCGAACAACAACCAAGGAGGAGCTGTTGACAATCTTTGGGTGTTGATAGTGGTTGTTCCAGAGACATAACGGGTAACATTTCACTGTTGCAAAAAGTTTTAATTCTTTGCAGTTGATATGTTTCATTTGAAGGAGATAAGAGAGGTGAGACAAAATCAGCGAAACGGTGCAAATTTGAATTTCATGTTCTAATTTGATATTGATTACTCTTAAATCTTATGATAGAACGATTAAGCAAAAACCACAAAAATATTTCCATTTTCTTTTGTCTATATCAAATTTGTATATACAGTTTTCTTTATAAGTTAAATTTGTGCATAAGATTTATGCACAAATTTAGGGGGATATCTTAGAGAGATATCTGTAAATGTTAGAGAGAGAAAATGAGAAAAATTCAAAAACATTGAAAAATCAGAAAAATACAAAAATAATTTTTGCTAAGCCTTTGATGCAACCCGGGAAATGAAATGAATTTTCACTATGTGGATTAAGGCTGACTCATATAAGACCAATATTGAAATGTTCTGACTCTAGAGCAATATGTTAGTAGGCTTTATCCTAATAACTGGACACTTTGACTGGTTCTGTGCAGAACACTAAATTACTCTATGACCTCCGGAAAGAACATCACTTGGAGTTAGGACATAACTATTTGAATACGTGTGTGACGCCCCGATACACAATTTTATTCTAGTTCTGAAATCTTCTCTGACCAACTCTTGTATCTCCTCTGTTTTGCGTGAGCAAAGACCTAGAGGTGCTAGGCAACGTCAGCTTCTTCTGCATCCAGATACATGCTGACCTAGTTGTACGTTGTCGCGCGTGCTCAATAGATACCCGAAAAAACCTATATCAAACTGAGAAAACTCATTTTATCTGTATATTATATCCATCTCTACTAATGATTTATTCGGTTCTCTTCTCAACCCAGTCCCAGTCAAGGTTTCAGAATCCTAGAACAGGCTTGTGAAAATATGTGGTAGGGAAACTGCATGTATGATAGCGTGTTCTGATTAAAATTCCAGGATTTGATTGTGATTGAATTGAGTGTTCATATTAATTAAATTAAAAAACATGATAAATCAGTTGCAGATCGTTATATGAAAAAGGCCTAAGGAGATAAGTTTAAGTGGACAAATATACTGGCAATCGCTCGGATCATGCAAAGTAAATCAGTGTTGATAAGTGTAATCTAGTCTGAAACACTATGATTTGATCCCATTGAAATTGTAATTTTATATTAGTATTTTTGTTTATTTGTGTTTCAGTATATATTGTTAGATTTAAAAATAAAATAAAAATTTCAAAAATAGTGTTTTATTTTTATAAAATCAAAAATCCAAAAATAGAGTGTTTATTTGTTTTATAAAAAATGTAACCGTTGTTGAAGATTTGATTGATCATCATAAGTTGAAAGAAATTTGAATTGTGAAATCCAGGTACAAATACTTAGATGTACCAAGTGTTCATGTGGTACTTTCCTCTGTTGCACAGAAATGTTTGCTTATGAATTTCTGAGCATGTGAAGAATTTGATTCAAATCAAGAAACAGGGGTTGTTGAAGATTGAGATGCTATTGGCTGCTAATATAGCATGAAGCATCACAACAACAAGTTGTGCCTGAGTCAGAAGAACCAGATACGAGTCATCATCTGACATTGATAGAACATTTAAAGAAGTACCTGTGAACCTACTTGAAAGAGAAGACATTGAAAAAGAAAATAGTTGCTTAGAGTCGTCCTCTTGCATTCTTTTCAACAAGATTTTCAAGCAAAGCTAATCATGATTAAGAAGAACAAAGAGCCAAAGTTTGAAGAAGAAAAGATGAATTATCTTCCCACAGAGACATGAGATAGACGACAGTTTGATAAAGATAACATAAACCTAGGGGGATATTGTAAGGCCATATAATTGAGTAGGTTTACGCTTGTCTTTATCAAACATATTTATATTAGGTTTTGGGCCATTAATAGGTGATTAGACCTTGTCTAAGGCCATGTGGGCCAGGCATACCCAAGGGGAACCCATGTGGGGTTTGGGCTTTCCCAGGTATATAAACTAGTTTGTTTCACAATCTAGGGTTTGAGCCTCATTGTTACACAAGTTCTAGAGAGATGGAGAGGGAGACGAATTGTTTATGGTGTACTCATACCAGACGTTTTTGCTAGTGATGGTAATAGAAACATGTGTGAGTTAAAGGTATTTTCAGTGTTCTTGTTTGTTTTTGTTCTTGAATCTCACCAAGTTTGGATTCCGCCCATCCTTGGTGATTGTTTGATATTATTGTTAGATCCGTTTTTGGGACTTACAAATGCATGAGCACTTTGACGAAGGATGACGGAAGCAACCCTACAAGGACCACTATTTTAACCGGTAAAGTGAATAATAAACCGGTCACTCTGTCTCCTGTTACTATGAGGCTGTTGGTAAAATTTGACTCAAAAACCAACAATTTCTACCGGGTTGTGGATCCGAATGACTATTGTTACACATGGAGAAGCTAGTGGAAGATAATGTAATGTTCTCCAAATTGTTCATGCTAGATAAGGGTTGGCAATGAAGCGCGATAATCTGAAGCCGGTTGTTCGTTTACTGCTAAGCTTTATGATTACCAATGTGACACCCAGGACAGGTGATCGAGTGGCAATAAGGAAATGGGAGCTCCCGGTGCTGTACGCACTGATGACCGGGCAGTTGTATTTTTCGTTTAGGCAGATGGTAATCATGCATGTGTGGCAAGCTTGGAATCAAATGAATAAAAAGTTGATTCCCCACGTGTGACTGCTGAGCGCTTTACTTGAGAAATACGGGGCAATACAGCCGGGTGAATATCCTTGCAGCAAACCGCACACGATGTTTTCAATTGTGGATGTCTGTAAGAGTGAGTGGTTAACATACAAAAAGACGAAGTTATGGCATAAGGTTTAGTTCGGCGATAAAGCGAAGGTGAAAGTTCTTCAATGGGGTAAGGAAGCACCCAGTCAGGGGGAGATGGATGATCTAGACTCGAGTGATGAAGAGTTGATGTGGCGAAAAAGAGAAGCTAGGTTGGTCACTAGTGAAGGGTCGAGTAGGCAGACTGAGGAGCCAAGACAATCGGGTTATTCTTGGGGGATATTCGATGACGAGATGCAAGAGAGGGTGGAGAGTAGTCGTCCACCAGAATATGCGACTTGGGAGACTTTACAGAAGTCTATTTATGATTAGGGTTCAAGGCATGATACGGAAAGAGAGCGTCAGCATCGGGAGTTGTTGCAATACAATACCCGACTTAACCAGATGCGTCATCTGAATCATGAAATGGAATTAAACAGGCGGGCAATGACGAGAATCAATGGAGGAGGCACCAGGATTATTACATGGGTGTACCTTATGTGGAAAATCCACAATACGTGGATTACAACAGCGAGCCTCCATATCAGCCCGACATGGCAAGGTATCCGGAACCGCAGGTACATGGGTCTATGTGGGTGCCATCGGAGTATATGGAACCCCATTACCAGAGTTCATACCCGTATCAACCGCTGCTGTACGAATACCTATTGTAGTAGTCGCAGCAGCAGCAGCAATCATCACAGCAGGGAGAGCCAGCAGCAGGTGGGCTGGCAAATATTTTCGATATGAGTGTGTTCTACGAGCACCTTGGGGGGTACTACGGTCACCCACCGGGTCCGTCATACCACTGAGCACTCACTGATCCTGCTGTATACTTGTTCAAGTCCACGTGCTTGATCCTTTGTACTTTTCTTTATTTAGACACTTTTTATTTCTGTTCGCTTTGGTGGTATAACTTATCTGTGTTGGGAATGTTTGTTTAATTGTTTTATTTGGTTGGTTGGGTTAGTTTTGCTCATGGGTTGATATTGGTGGTACCCGGGTTAGGTTATAAAAAGCACTATA
Organism: Helianthus tuberosus; assembly: GCA_030545235.1. Classification (NCBI taxonomy): domain Eukaryota; kingdom Viridiplantae; phylum Streptophyta; class Magnoliopsida; order Asterales; family Asteraceae; genus Helianthus; species Helianthus tuberosus. The sequence goes on along the minus strand of CM060393.1, from coordinate 98,008,300 downwards.
CATTGGGGACACTGTATCCCAAGTGTGGGGATGTGCTAACCCGGGAGGGATTAGCGATTGAAAACGCTTGAAGGGTTAAAAACGGTTGAAAAAAGTGACAAAATGGAAATTTTTGAAAATTTTTGTCTCAAATATGCTTGAACTACATGAAAACCAAAATTTTCATTTACTTAAAGGTTTCTTGCTGATATTGAGCTAATCTAGATCCCTAGTCATGGTTGTCCCTTTAAGTTTCATGAGAGTATTTCTGGCAGGTTTTAGAGAATAGTTGAGAAGAGATGCCTAACTAGGGGTAACATGCTTTAGGAATTACACATGCTACGTGTCGGTACCCCATATTCCTTTCATTCTGTGAGATATCTGAGCCTACTAGAAGTGTTAGTTGAATTGCAATAACTGTTCATTTGCTGAGAGTAGGCCGTATGTTGCTTTGTGTTAGAACTTGTGTGGTTTGATACATGCTGAGACTGTGGTTCAGCGTATGCACATAGATGATAAAGGCATTAGGATTCCTTCATTCTTTTATTTGTTGATTGTTAATCTAATTCGCCTTAGTTACCCATGTTGAGCCTTATATCTTTTGTTTGTTACACCTCATGTGACCCGTTTGAATTACCAACCATGAATGACAAGTGTATTTAGAAGTGTGTATGAAAAATGAAAATGAAAAAAAATGAAAAGAATAGAAAAAAACAAGAGAGAAGAAAGAGAAAAAAAACAAAAAACATTACTATGTTCGTGTTACACAAGTGGGTCGAAAATAACCCAACGTGTTAGTAGTTTATTGTGAATAAAGTTGTCATGGTTTGGTATATTAGGTTGTGTTCGCCATATAAAAATAAAATTCCAAAAACATTTCCTTACCTTTACCCTTAACCCAAAACCCAAAAGTCCTTTCGATATGGCTATGTTGTTTGTTACAATGGAGGTGTGATTGCTATACAAGCTTATGATTGCAAAGTAGCATATTTGGTTTTGAGAGATACATATACTAGCACATTACACGCTAGTTTAGATAAAACCGAGAGGAGTGCATATTGTGAAGGGTGTGTGGCATGTGTGTAGTATCATAAGCATGTTAGTTTTAGTTAGGCAAGTCTTAAAGGTGTTTTAAAGATGTATTATCTAACTGTCAGATTGTCAACCTCGATTGTGTCAGTCTATGGGACGGGTATGACTTGGGACCTTGAATTGTGAATTCGGTAAGGGATTTGAAGGTGATTTGTTAATATGGTGAATAATGTTTGTGACGGTTGCTTGAGGATAAGCAACATTAAGTGTGGGAATGTGATGGAGAGGTTGAAAACCGAGCATTAATGTTCTTATATTACGTGTTTTATTGCGTTTTATGTGTTTATATGCTTTGAATGTGATAACTACTTGAGATTGTGATTTTTCAGGATTAAACGCTTAATTCGGTGAAGATAGAGTGCATGGAAGTGGAATGGAATGATCGAGAATGATAAACAAGGTGAACAATAATTTGCGGGATGTGTTTCGGGTCGAGATATAGCTTGGATGTACAAGACATGGAAAACATTGAAGTCCAGGGGGTATTTGTGTCAATTATTGAAAGTTGAATGTAACTAATAATGGACTTCAAACCCGCAACGTAAGCTATGGTCAGTAGACCGTAGCCTACGGTTTGTCTATTGTGAAATATTGTTTCCAGCAAGTGTGTAATGTGGCCTACAGATGGAAAACGTGACTTACGGTTGAAACAAGATTGAGCATTTATAAGGGGACCGTAACCTATGGTCTACAGACCGTAGGCTACGGCGGGAATCCACAAGCTGCGCATGTTGACCTATTCGAAGGGTTTTAAAGGATTTTAAACCCTAATTTCAGGGATCATTCATTACCTATGAAATTTGGAGGCAAAATAGGACTTTTGGCTCTCATTCTTCATCACCATCACCATAATTTTCACAACACCAACCGAATTAAAGATGCAATCATTCACTTCTCAAGCCTTTAAAGATCAACCTGTCACACCCTGACTTTTGCGGAAGCGTGATTATGTGTGACTTGCTTAATATCATTGCATTCAACCATAACAAATGACTATATGATAAAACTAAGATGTTCATCCACAGATAGTTTTAAAACGTTACAAGCAACATTGTTTTAAATCCCAAAACACAGACTTCATGCTCAAAATACAATACCAACAAGTTTTAGATCCATAAGGACTTCACAAAAGACACTAACAGACTAGATTTCGAGCCATGTATCTTATCCAAGATAAAATACATAACCCAAACCCTTCGACTTTGGATGACACCTTTTATTAGAGACATGACTTGTAAACTTCAACGCCCGCCAAATCCATACTTAATTTCCTGAAATACATGTAGTTTGAAAACATCAGCAAAAGTTGAGCGAGTTCATGTGTTTAGTAGGTGTGCACGAATAAACCTTTATAGTCATTGTAAGTATGTATGTTTTGTAATCCTGGTATGAAAGCAAATAAGGAAACAGATCAATTAATGTGTAGCTAATACATTAATATAGGTGAAATGGTGCAGGAAGGCTCAAATCCCGGTCCACATGGGTGTGGGCTCGCTAAACCCAAATAGATCTATCACTCATGTCTCTCGGTCCTACTACGAGGATTAATGGTCTTAAGCGTTGTACCCACCACTCACATGATCAAGCAGTACATTTCCTTAGCTAACCATACCAAATGTATACGTATGTAAACAATTTGTAACATGTATTTCACCCTCGAAGTTATAAAACCGAAAACAGTTAAAAGAAAATGGGGCATGAACTCACAGTTTTGATTTCTTCAATTAAATCCAACGTAACTCACAGCTGATACTCGTTCGCACGACTTCCTACAACGTACTACGGTTCATTAGATGGGTGGGTCGTGCCTTGACCTTTTAGTCTTTATTAGTGTCTTGAGTTACGTTTCATTGTGTCTTCGATATTATTCCAAGTATATAATTATTTGTTAAAATAATAAATATTTTAACTTGAATTATATTCATTATATTTTTGAATATTAGTTAAAATAATATATTTTAACTTGTCACATAACGTATTTGCACATGTATATCTTCCCAAGGATGGGTGTATTCATACTCGTATTCTTAACCTTTCGTATTTTTGCCAAGTGTCGGTGACGTATTCCGGTGTGTATTTATACGTACGAGAATACGTATTTTTATTGTGTTTATTAAGTATCTTATACTTAATTTTTGTATAAACTTTTCCGGAATAATATTTCTAATAAAAATACATCAATATATATTTCCAAAATATATATTTTAAGAAATATTACATAGAAAGATTATTTATAATTTTTCCTTGGCAAAAATATTTATAACTTTCATATGAGTCTCAAAAACAATATATTTTCAAGTTTAACTTGGAAAATATATATAAACTTATTTTTCAACCAAAAATAACGTATTTCATGTTTATTCAAGAAAATATATATATTTTCTCCCAAAAATAATATATATCTTCTAATAATTTCAAGAAAAATATATATTTTTATTTACCAAAAATAATATATTTTCTCCTTGTCAGAAATATGATATATTTTGTAATAATTGTAAAAATCATATTTTTGTTCTCTTGATGTCCAAAATACTAATTACCAAAATATACTTGTGAATTAAATTTTCGGAATATTTTTGTGAGTTATATTGTAACACTCTACCCGTTTTCATAATATTTTATTATAAACAAGGTCTTAATATACCAAAACCTTGACTTTTATATCAACATAAGGAAAATTTAACCAAGTTAACATCTAGGACAAGTACTACTAGTTTAAGAATCCCAAAACAAAAGAACAAGTGTTTAAGTGTTAACTACATAGACATTAATTTGAACATATTTAAGCAATCGCGGAAGCTCCAAAATATCGTGTTTGGTTCTTGAAATTTGCTTGATCGCCATCCGGATTAGGTCCATCGTTACCTATGGTCAAAACCACACAAAAGATTAGTTTTGACACCTTAAATATAAGTATAAACAAGTTTCTTGGATCAACATGGAAGAAATAACAAAAAATGGACGAGGTGGGGCTGTCGCGCCGAGCGACCGGGTGACCAACAAACCGTCGCGTCACGCCACGGCCGTCGCGTCACACGACGGTGAGCCTATTTGGCCGTGGCGTGGCGCGAGCGAGTGTTTTCAGCAGAATGTTGTTGCTGATTGCTGTATATCAGTCCAGCATCACCAAATTCCATTTATAAACTTTAAACTATCATAACTTTTGACTCGTAAGTCCGTTTTAGGTGATTCTTTTTCCTATACGTCTGTAATTTAATTACCGATGCGTCTATAATGTTTATTATACCGAAAATTTGGTTTACGGACCGAATGACTAAAATCACTATGTATTTATTCGACCCATTAAGTTACACTTATTTTTCTATCTTTTCAATAGTAAACATAAGGCGCTTTTTACCCAACTTTCGGGGCTTATTATCACCGGCATTTCAATATCCATGTTATGGCTTCATGCTCGTATGATTGAAACCGCCTATGCTAACTATTAAACAACTTTGACGCTACCAATACACCATTATTCAACCCGTTTGGCTCATCTACGGAATCCTCCATTATGATGACTACCAAATGAGTTCTAACCAATTCTTGACCTATTATTCCATATAGAGAACATTGTCGCTTCAATCAACACAACCTTTATTCTACAATTCAACTATACACATGCTAATTATCAAAACTTACCCAATGTAACGGATCAAGTTACATACCTTCAACGTACGCCCTTCAAACGCAAGTCGCCACCGGCTTGTCCACTCGACGCTCCGGTGTCCTTCCCTATAGAGTCCAATCGTAACATGTTTAGAACTCTTTTTAAATCATATGTCGCACAATTTGCCGTAACATAACAATTATGCGATTTAACTTTAAATTTCAGTTTTAAGCCTTCTTTGAGGCAATTATACAAACACTTTAAGGGCAGCAATTTACATGATGTATTAGCAAGTTCATAACTTGTCATATAACCCTATATTTTCATCAATCAACTACCTTACATGAATTTTAGCCTCTAGGATTCTGAAATTTCTTCATACATGCCAATTTCGCTAGAACCACCCCAAATTTCCTAGGGTTTATCAAGTTCTACTCCACCCACTAACCACCTACAATGGTGTTCATGAATTTTGCTAAAATTAAGTATGATTTCAACATGTATTTGTCTAGGGTTTACTCCTAGACACTTCAATGTCCCTATTTTATCTACATATCATTCATGCATCCACAGATTTTCGAATTCCCTAGATTCATGAGAATTTCAAGTATAGAATTTTTATCAAATTTTACATACCTTATGATCTCCTTGCAATGGGGATCACTAATCTATGCTCAATTTTCGTTTTGGACTTGATTTGCACCTTCAAATTGGAGGTTTTGACAAGAACTAGGGTTTTGGGGAGCCTGGGGTCGCCCCCTGCTTCTGATCGATCTCAGCAACACACACAAGTGTGTTTTGAGTTTAATTTTTTTTTCTTTTATTAATATTAGTTTTCATTTAAACACTTTTGGCCCCTCAACTTTTGTTCTTTATTTGTTTTAACCCTTTAACTACTCACAACTCATCATCTAACTAGGTTAATATCATTCCTATTTAGTTTATTTTTCTTATTTATTCACAACTTTATTGTATTATAAGAATTCGTATTTTCGGGGTGTTACTAGTCCACCCCCCTTAAAAGGGTTTCGTCCCCGAAACCAGAGTACATACCAAATAGTGTTGGGTAGAGACGTCGCATCTCCTCCTCGGACTCCCATGTAGTGTCCGAACATTTCCTATGCTCCCACTTGATCTTGACTTGATCGATTTGTTTATTTCGCAAGTGCTTAACCTTTCGATCTAAAATCTCCAATGGCCTTACCGCATAATTCAGGCTATCATCCACCTAGATATCGTCATAATGGATATACGTTGATTCCTCCGCTAGACATTTTCGTAGCTGTGATACATGAAACGTGCCATGTATTCCACTCAACACTTCCGGGAGCTCGAGGCGATAGGCTACCTTGCCCACCCGCTCAATGATTTTAAATGGCCCAATAAACCTCGGGCTTAGTTTCCCTCTCTTTCTGAACCTGATAACGCCCTTCCATGGGGAAACCTTTAACATAACCATGTCGCCTATCTGAAATTCAATTGGTCTTCGTCTTTTATCGGCATAAGACTTTTGCCTATCTTGGGCTGCTTTCAAATGGGCTCGTACCACTTCAATTTTCTCATTAGTGGCTTGGACAACATCTTTATGGGCCAGTTCACGTGGTCCCACTTCACCCCAACACACCGGGGTTCTACATTTCCTACCATAGAGCATCTCGTAAGGTGCCATGTCAATGCTCGAATGGTAACTATTGTTATATGAAAATTCGGCCAACGGTAGATAAACATCCCAACTTCCGCCGAAGTCGATGATACATGCCCGTAACATATCCTCTAGCATCTGTATTGTTCTTTCACTCTGCCCATCCGTCTGAGGATGGTAGGCGGTGCTAATGAAAAGTTTCGTTCCCATTTGTTCCTGAAAATCTCGCCAAAAGTTTGAAGTAAACCGGGTATCTCTATCCGACACAATAGATACCGGTACTCCGTGACGTGCCACTATTTCGTTTGTATATACCTCGGACATCTTTTCTGAAGTATATGTCTCGCGTATAGGAATAAAATGAGCACTCTTCGTTAGTCTACCCACAATCACCCATATAACGTCGAATCCCCGAATCGTTTTAGGTAGTTTGGTCAATAGGTCCATAGTGATATGTTCCCACTTCCAAACCGGGATCTCCAAAGGTTGCAGTTTTCCATTTGGTTTCTGGTGTTCCGCTTTGACTTGTAAACAAGTCAAGTACTTCTCCACGTATTTTACTACATCTCTCTTCATTCCGGGCTACCAATAATTTTGTTTCAGATCGTTGTACATCTTGGTCGCACCCGGATGAATAGAATATCGGGATTTATGAGCTTCATCGAGTAGAAGCGTCTTAACCCCACAAGAATTTGGAACCCATATTCTTCCGGATCGAGTCTTCAACCCGTCCCTTCCATCCGACAAATCTTTTAACTGTCCGATTATTCTTTCCTTCTTCCAGTTCTCCTCTTTCACTGCTTCTACTTGCGCTTCTCGGATACGTTCAAGTTTGCCCGAGGTCACAACAAGCTGCATCGACCTTACTCGTATTGGGACATAATCCACTTTTCTGCTCCTTTCGGGGTGGTAATGTATTTCACAGTCAAAATCTTTCACCATTTCTAACCATCGCCTTTGTCGCATATTTAACTCCTTCTGATCGAAGAAGTATTTTAAGCTCTTGTGATCGGTGAATATGGTGCACTTTACCCCATATAAATAGTGCCTCCATATTTTTAACGCAAACACCACCGCAGCCAATTCGAGATCGTGCGTGGGATATTTCTTTTCATGTATTTTCAGTTGCCTCGAGGCGTAAGATATAACCTTGCCCCGTTGCATCAAAACGCATCTGAGCCCCGATAGTGAGGCATCCGAATAAACCACCAAGTCTTCGACTCCATCCGGCAACGTTAATACCGGGGCTTGGGTTACCTTCTCTTTTAACGTTTGAAACGCTCTTTCTTGTTCGACACTCCAAATGAACTTTTCCTCCTTCCGGGTTAACTTAGTTAGCGGCGACGCAATCTTGGAGAAATCTTGAATGAATCTCCTGTAGTATCCCGCAAGCCCTAAGAAGCTACTAATTTCCGAAGGATTTTTCGGAGGGCTCCATTTTGACACGGCCTCTATCTTTGAAGGATCTACCAATATTCCATCGGCGCTTATGATATGACCGAGGAATTGCACCTCTCGCAACAAGAAGGCGCATTTTGAGAATTTCGCATACAACTTTTCTTGCCTGAGTGTCTCTAGCACCTCTTGTAAGTGGCATGCATGCTCTGCTTCACTTCTCGAGTATACCAGAATATCGTCAATAAACACAATTACCGATTTATCCAACATCGGCTTGCAAACCCGGTTCATGAGGTCCATGAAAGCCGCGGGTGCATTTGTCAGCCCAAATGACATCATGAGGAACTCGTAATGTCCGTATCACGTGCGGAAAGCCGTCTTCGGTACATCCTCCTCCTTGAGTCTTAGTTGGTGATACCCCGATCTAAAGTCAATTTTTGAAAACCAGTTCGCACCTTGTAATTGGTCGAATAGATCGTCTATTCTCGGAAGCGGGTATCGATTCTTTACCGTGAGTTTATTTAACTCCCGATAATCGATACACATGCACATACTTCCATCCTTCTTTTTCACGAATAACATGGGCGCGCCCCAAGGAGACACACTCGGCCTTATGAATCCTTTATCGAGTAAGTCTTGAATCTGCGACATTAATTCTTGTAATTCTGATGGTGCAAGCCGGTATGGTGCTTTTACTACGGGTTTCGCGCCCGGAACTAATTCAATTCCGAACTCTACCTCCCGCTCGGGCGGTATTCCAGGTAAATCATCCGGGAATACATCTTCAAAGTCGCGTACCATTGGTACGTCTCCAATCTTCGGTAATTCTTTCTCGGGCTCGTTCGCGTATATCATAAATGCCTTACATCCATGCCTCATGAGCTTGTGAGCTTTCATCATCGAGCATATTATAGGATTGCCTCCTTTTTCGCCATAGATTGTGACGTGTTTTCTGCTCGGAGATGTTAGCTTTATCTCCTTACGAAAACACACGACCTTTGCGTGGTTTCAAGATAGCCAATCCATCCCTACAACCACTTGAAACTCTCCCATAGACATCGAAATAAGATCTATCAAGTATTCCTCATCATCGGTACTTAATTTGCAGCTTTGACAGACATCACAAACTATGAAACTTTTGTTATCTCCTATCTCAACCTCTAAAGGCACAGGTAATTTTGTCAATACAAATGAAGGATGTCGAATAAATCCATGTAAAATAAAGGATTTATTTGCACCCGTATCAAATAACACATGTTCGGGGATCGAGTTTATTGCGAATATACCTGAGACCACATCGGGTTCTGTCTTTGCTTCAACTGCTGTAAGTTGGAAGGACCTAGCCTTCGCCTTTGGAGCTTCCGTTGGAGATTCTTTAGTGTCTCTCTTTCCAACCAAATCTGGGCATTCGGACTTTTTTTGGCCGGGCTGATAACATTTGTAGCAAACCGAGACTTTACCCGGCCATAGAGACGCCGTGTGCCCCGTTTTACCACATATGGGGCACGGTTTATCTTTGAAATGGCACTCTCCCTTGTGCCCTTCTCCACACACTTTACAACTTGGCGACCCACCTTTAGCATCCACTTTCTTTCCCGATTCCACAGTTCGAGCTTTCTTTGTGGGGCTTGGATTCACATCCTGTGCCCTTCGCTCACCCCTTTCAACTTGTTTCTTCAACTCTATTTCCCACTCCCGGGCGGTGTTGATAATTTCTATGAGGGTTTCATACTTTGAGGGAGTCATGAACTCCCGGTATTCAGCACTCAGCATGTTGTAATAGTAGTATATCTTCTGATCTTCAGTGGTGACTAACTCGTCACAGAATCTCAGCTTATCCATAAAGATGCCCGTGATCTTATCGATTGTTTCACCCTTTTGTCTTAGCTGGATGAATTCTTCCTTGATCCTGTTAATAACCGCTTTGGGACTATGGTGTTTAAGGAACGGCACCTTAAACTCATCCCAAGTCATGACCCTCGCCGCTTCGGCTCCTATCTCCTTCTTTTTATTGTCCCACCAATCCTTAGCTTGACCTCTTAATTGACCCGTTCCGTAAGCAACAAAATCACTCACGTCACAATGGGTCCTTTCAAACACCCCTTCGACGTCACTTAGCCATCTTTGGCAAATTATCGGGTCAACCTCCCCTTTGTAGATTGGCGGTTTACACGCTATAATTTCTTTGTACGAACATCCTTTGCGTTCTCCCGATTTCTCTTTCATAAGGTTGACACTATCTTCCAATCTTTTGACTCGTTCCTCGACTAATGATAATACCGTGTTTTGAATTTTGTCTATGAACCCAGATAGACTACCCTCAATTGCCTTTCCCACTTCTTCGGCAATTAACTCTTTCATTTGTTCGGTGCTTATCGGCACCGGATCATCATCGTTTCCTTCCGACATCTTGAAACTGAAATGTTTACAACAATTATTAAACATCTCATTTATAACATAACTTTATATGCTTTGGTTTAGCCAAGTTCGTAACTTGCTTTAACCGTGTGACACCTGTGTCACTTCAACCATCAAACAAATGCCAAACCAATGAAATATTGTATTTCATACTTGGGATTTGTAAAAATATGTGTATCGTTTGCACATATCAACTCTTGTTCGATTTTAAGCTTTAAATCGCTTTCTGGAGGGTTATACGCGCTCTGATGCGTAAATATAACCAGTTTAATCCAACGAACACTCCGGAATAGTGAAATAGGCTTAACATACCTTAAATAACCTTTACATAACTTAGAAATAAGTTTTAAAGGCTTTGGTATGGCAAAAACAAGTTAATTCGCTTACAGGGACTAAACTTGACAAACTGCGAAAGTATGCCAACTTGAACTGTAACGGACATTCTGGAACATGACCATAAGTTAAAAACACCTTAAATATCCTTTAGATAGCTTAGAAATAGGCTTTGAGGGGTTCGGTGTGCTAAAATAAACTTTTGGGTCATTCAGGGACTAAAAGTGTCAAAAAGTGCATAAGTTTGCATTCTCGAGCATAACTTACGTTCTGAATACATCCGGACATCCAAAAATTTATGTAAGCACTAAAATATTTTATTTTAGTGTTTGACATAAGAAAAATCCATTCGTCACGCCATTTGGATCGTTTTTCGCGCTTATGCGCATTCCGTCGTAATTAACCGAACATCGCGATCGTACGGCCAAACGAACCGACATCCGAGATATTTTTAAGCACATTTTAAGTTCCCTATACTTTAACTTCATTTTAGAGCTTTGAAATGGGGTTAACGGGCCTTAAACGTGTCGGAAATGAGCCTATTACACTGCAGGGACCAAAACTGTAAATCTGCCAAACTAGGTCCTTGCGCACCTCAACAATGGGAGTGTTGCGGTGCGCAAGCAGGGGCCAGATGCAGCAAATCGTTTTTCTCAGCTGTTAACAGCCCTTAAACACCTTCCAAAGGCCAAGTGCCACATGTTAATCTCTTGTAGTGGGCAAAATCAGTTACCACAACATTCGGACAAGTGTACGGGCGAGATCATTCCTTCTTTTCCAAGAAACGATCCTAACGGTGAACCGAAAACTATAAATACCCACCTTATGTTCACTCATTCCTCACAAGAATCTGATGTAATGTGCTCTAAGTTGAAACCTTTGTTTCATACCTGAGCTATTTTGATCTAGATTAGCATTCGGGGACCCTTTGTAAGTGTTCCTTCGTTATTTTATTGCTTTTCGAGTCCGAAAGTCAAACTTTGTTTGACTTTCTGCATTGACCGGTTTATATACAATGCGGAGTTCGTTAGAACTTCGCAACGTGAGCGTAATCACGATGGTTATAGTCCCTTGTGACTATGCCTACTGATTACCACGTTGTCTAGGGTCGTAAGGTAAGCGATCTAAACAATCGCTTATACTTTTGAACCCGACCCGTTTGGTCGATCACTAGGATCCGACCAAACACATTAGGTGACCATAGCATATAGGGAATAACCTTCCGAGGTTATACCTTATGGTCGCTTCGTTTAAGTAGTTGTATGATAGGTAGTTTATATGCCTTAGGTAAATTACCAAAATACCCCTTTGATGCCAAAATTCATTTTAAACATATGTAACATAACTTTTGACATCTAAACTGATTTGACAACAATATTAGACATGTTAAGGCATATGTTACTTGTCATAGGACTAGTTAGGCGGTCCAAACGCGTTTCACGCGAACGACGCGTTAAAGTAGCATAAGCTACCTAAACGGGTCGTAATGGGTCGTAAGCACTTATGTTAGGTTTCATTTAGTATGTAGGCTTTGTTAAACCATATTACACGAGTCTCCATACTCGTTTGGTTTACGAACCCTCATTCTATCCGATCCTCCGATATAGGTCCGGTTTATTAACATAGTTACCTATATTAGGTGCCGTTTGATATCCGTGATCTCTAGCATTGCTTGGTGGTTATCTTAGGACTTCTGAGCAATCTCAATGTGAGTACATAGTTCCCCTATTTTACTGTTTTCCAAACTGTTTTGGGGTGAAGCATGTGTACCTATGTGTTATTTTCATGATTTCAAAGTATAATTGATTATACATGTTATTACTTATCTTTTGACAAACTAAATGACTATCTATGGTTTAAACACTGATTTCTCAAAGAACATAAAATAAAAATGTTGAATTGTACTTATTTTATGCTCACCAGACCGATTGTTAGTATGATATAGCGCTATAGGACTAGACACCCCATTCCTGTTGTCATGGAATGTCTTAAACCAATTTGTTTCTCCATCCAAATAGGGATTTCCTTTGTGGTATCCCTATAGTCTCAAAGGTGTATTTTGATGCACTAGGTCTGAATGAATTCTTAAATCACATTATTTTTGTATATTTAGTTATACTCCCAAAAGTATAGTTTGATATGCTCCCATGTGTGATATTGTACAAAACCAACATATATTTTGTTAATCATCCAAAGCATATTTTGATATGTTATTTACAAAACCAAAACATAGTTTAATATGTTATTTATCACATCCAAAGCATATTTTGATATGTTATTTACAAAACCAAAACATAGTTTAATATGTTATTTATAAATCCGAAGTAGACTTGTAATATACTACTTAAAACTATTATTTTAAACAACGAAGGTATATTTAATGTACTATCTATCTATCGATTGGGTTTTGGTTAGTGTTTAGATAACGGGACGGGTGTAAAGTGATGAAAACATGGTAGATACGCCGCTGGTACTTCTTATATATAAGTGTTTTCATTGCATTACATACCGTGGCGTTATTTAGTACACTTGGGTTAACGATTTTGGAACTGAAATATACTTTAATATATTACTCACACGATTCTCTTAAAATCCAAAGTATATTTTCAAATATACTATAAGCCTTTTTATCAAAATATTGTTTTACAAGCAACTTATCTTATACAAACTCATTTTACATGGTTATTCATTTAACCATACATTACTCTCTTATTTATACATATCATCTGATCTTATTGTTTTTCGAACGATTTACAAAACAAATCAATTTACAAGGTTCATGACTAAATTTTATTAAACATTTTCTTAAACTTACAAGTCATGAATCCTATTTTCACAAAACCTATGTATCTCACAGGCATTTTTATGCTGACGTACCTATTTTTACACATGTTTCAGGTACTGCTTTGCAATGATTGTTGATACATGCTACATTTAGGATGGACTCGTGCCTTAGCAACTTTAAAACTTGGAAGATCATAGTTGTACTCATTTGATTGTATTAAAACAATGAGTTCATTTATTCAATAAAACGAATTTATTTATTCCATGGTTATGAAACAATAATTTTTCGGAGGGCTCCATTTTGACACGGCCTCTATCTTTGAAGGATCTACCAATATTCCATCGGCGCTTATGATATGACCGAGGAATTGCACCTCTCGCAACAAGAAGGCGCATTTTGAGAATTTCGCATACAACTTTTCTTGCCTGAGTGTCTCTAGCACCTCTTGTAAGTGGCATGCATGCTCTGCTTCACTTCTCGAGTATACCAGAATATCGTCAATAAACACAATTACCGATTTATCCAACATCGGCTTGCAAACCCGGTTCATGAGGTCCATGAAAGCCGCGGGTGCATTTGTCAGCCCAAATGACATCACGAGGAACTCGTAATGTCCGTATCACATGCGGAAAGCCGTCTTCGGTACATCCTCCTCCTTGAGTCTTAGTTGGTGATACCCCGATCTAAAGTCAATTTTTGAAAACCAGTTCGCACCTTGTAATTGGTCGAATAGATCGTCTATTCTCGGAAGCGGGTATCGATTCTTTACCGTGAGTTTATTTAACTCCCGATAATCGATACACATGCACATACTTCCATCCTTCTTTTTCACGAATAGCATGGGCGCGCCCCAAGGAGACACACTCGGCCTTATGAATCCTTTATCGAGTAAGTCTTGAATCTGCGACATTAATTCTTGTAATTCTGATGGTGCAAGCCGGTATGGTGCTTTTGCTACGGGTTTCGCGCCCGGAACTAATTCAATTCCGAACTCTACCTCCCGCTCGGGCGGTATTCCAGGTAAATCATCCGGGAATACATCTTCAAAGTCGCGTACCATTGGTACGTCTCCAATCTTCGGTAATTCTTTCTCGGGCTCGTTCGCGTATATCATAAATGCCTTACATCCATGCCTCATGAGCTTGTGAGCTTTCATCATCGAGCATATTATAGGATTGCCTCCTTTTTCGCCATAGATTGTGACGTGTTTTCTGCTCGGAGATGTTAGCTTTATCTCCTTACGAAAACACACGACCTTTGCGTGGTTTCAAGATAGCCAATCCATCCCTACAACCACTTGAAACTCTCCCATAGACATCGAAATAAGATCTATCAAGTATTCCTCATCATCGGTACTTAATTTGCAGCTTTGACAGACATCACAAACTATGAAACTTTTGTTATCTCCTATCTCAACCTCTAAAGGCACAGGTAATTTTGTCAATACAAATGAAGGATGTCGAATAAATCCATGTAAAATAAAGGATTTATTTGCACCCGTATCAAATAACACATGTTCGGGGATCGAGTTTATTGCGAATATACCTGAGACCACATCGGGTTCTGTCTTTGCTTCAACTGCTGTAAGTTGGAAGGACCTAGCCTTCGCCTTTGGAGCTTCCGTTGGAGATTCTTTAGTGTCTCTCTTTCCAACCAAATCTGGGCATTCGGACTTTTTTTGGCCGGGCTGATAACATTTGTAGCAAACCGAGACTTTACCCGGCCATAGAGACGCCGTGTGCCCCGTTTTACCACATATGGGGCACGGTTTATCTTTGAAACGGCACTCTCCCTTGTGCCCTTCTCCACACACTTTACAACTTGGCGACCCACCTTTAGCATCCACTTTCTTTCCCAATTCCACAGTTCGAGCTTTCTTTGTGGGGCTTGGATTCACATCCTGTGCCCTTCGCTCACCCCTTTCAACTTGTTTCTTCAACTCTATTTCCCACTCCCGGGCGGTGTTGATAATTTCTATGAGGGTTTCATACTTTGAGGGAGTCATGAACTCCCGGTATTCAGCACTCAGCATGTTGTAATAGTAGTATATCTTCTGATCTTCAGTGGTGACTAACTCGTCACAGAATCTCAGCTTATCCATAAAGATGCCCGTGATCTTATCGATTGTTTCACCCTTTTGTCTTAGCTGGATGAATTCTTCCTTGATCCTGTTAATAACCGCTTTGGGACTATGGTGTTTAAGGAACGGCACCTTAAACTCATCCCAAGTCATGACCCTCGCCGCTTCGGCTCCTATCTCCTTCTTTTTATTGTCCCACCAATCCTTAGCTTGACCTCTTAATTGACCCGTTCCGTAAGCAACAAAATCACTCACGTCACAATGGGTCCTTTCAAACACCCCTTCGACGTCACTTAGCCATCTTTGGCAAATTATCGGGTCAACCTCCCCTTTGTAGATTGGCGGTTTACACGCTATAATTTCTTTGTACGAACATCCTTTGCGTTCTCCCGATTTCTCTTTCATAAGGTTGACACTATCTTCCAATCTTTTGACTCGTTCCTCGACTAATGATAATACCGTGTTTTGAATTTTGTCTATGAACCCAGATAGACTACCCTCAATTGCCTTTCCCACTTCTTCGGCAATTAACTCTTTCATTTGTTCGGTGCTTATCGGCACCGGATCATCATCGTTTCCTTCCGACATCTTGAAACTGAAATGTTTACAACAATTATTAAACATCTCATTTATAACATAACTTTATATGCTTTGGTTTAGCCAAGTTCGTAACTTGCTTTAACCGTGTGACACCTGTGTCACTTCAACCATCAAACAAATGCCAAACCAATGAAATATTGTATTTCATACTTGGGATTTGTAAAAATATGTGTATCGTTTGCACATATCAACTCTTGTTCGATTTTAAGCTTTAAATCGCTTTCTGGAGGGTTATACGCGCTCTGATGCGTAAATATAACCAGTTTAATCCAACGAACACTCCGGAATAGTGAAATAGGCTTAACATACCTTAAATAACCTTTACATAACTTAGAAATAAGTTTTAAAGGCTTTGGTATGGCAAAAACAAGTTAATTCGCTTACAGGGACTAAACTTGACAAACTGCGAAAGTATGCCAACTTGAACTGTAACGGACATTCTGGAACATGACCATAAGTTAAAAACACCTTAAATATCCTTTAGATAGCTTAGAAATAGGCTTTGAGGGGTTCGGTGTGCTAAAATAAACTTTTGGGTCATTCAGGGACTAAAAGTGTCAAAAAGTGCATAAGTTTGCATTCTCGAGCATAACTTACGTTCTGAATACATCCGGACATCCAAAAATTTATGTAAGCACTAAAATATTTTATTTTAGTGTTTGACATAAGAAAAATCCATTCGTCACGCCATTTGGATCGTTTTTCGCGCTTATGCGCATTCCGTCGTAATTAACCGAACATCGCGATCGTACGGCCAAACGAACCGACATCCGAGATATTTTTAAGCACATTTTAAGTTCCCTATACTTTAACTTCATTTTAGAGCTTTGAAATGGGGTTAACGGGCCTTAAACGTGTCGGAAATGAGCCTATTACACTGCAGGGACCAAAACTGTAAATCTGCCAAACTAGGTCCTTGCGCACCTCAACAATGGGAGTGTTGCGGTGCGCAAGCAGGGGCCAGATGCAGCAAATCGTTTTTCTCAGCTGTTAACAGCCCTTAAACACCTTCCAAAGGCCAAGTGCCACATGTTAATCTCTTGTAGTGGGCAAAATCAGTTACCACAACATTCGGACAAGTGTACGGGCGAGATCATTCCTTCTTTTCCAAGAAACGATCCTAACGGTGAACCGAAAACTATAAATACCCACCTTATGTTCACTCATTCCTCACAAGAATCTGATGTAATGTGCTCTAAGTTGAAACCTTTGTTTCATACCTGAGCTATTTTGATCTAGATTAGCATTCGGGGACCCTTTGTAAGTGTTCCTTCGTTATTTTATTGCTTTTCGAGTCCGAAAGTCAAACTTTGTTTGACTTTCTGCATTGACCGGTTTATATACAATGCGGAGTTCGTTAGAACTTCGCAACGTGAGCGTAATCACGATGGTTATAGTCCCTTGTGACTATGCCTACTGATTACCACGTTGTCTAGGGTCGTAAGGTAAGCGATCTAAACAATCGCTTATACTTTTGAACCCGACCCGTTTGGTCGATCACTAGGATCCGACCAAACACATTAGGTGACCATAGCATATAGGGAATAACCTTCCGAGGTTATACCTTATGGTCGCTTCGTTTAAGTAGTTGTATGATAGGTAGTTTATATGCCTTAGGTAAATTACCAAAATACCCCTTTGATGCCAAAATTCATTTTAAACATATGTAACATAACTTTTGACATCTAAACTGATTTGACAACAATATTAGACATGTTAAGGCATATGTTACTTGTCATAGGACTAGTTAGGCGGTCCAAACGCGTTTCACGCGAACGACGCGTTAAAGTAGCATAAGCTACCTAAACGGGTCGTAATGGGTCGTAAGCACTTATGTTAGGTTTCATTTAGTATGTAGGCTTTGTTAAACCATATTACACGAGTCTCCATACTCGTTTGGTTTACGAACCCTCATTCTATCCGATCCTCCGATATAGGTCCGGTTTATTAACATAGTTACCTATATTAGGTGCCGTTTGATATCCGTGATCTCTAGCATTGCTTGGTGGTTATCTTAGGACTTCTGAGCAATCTCAATGTGAGTACATAGTTCCCCTATTTTACTGTTTTCCAAACTGTTTTGGGGTGAAGCATGTGTACCTATGTGTTATTTTCATGATTTCAAAGTATAATTGATTATACATGTTATTACTTATCTTTTGACAAACTAAATGACTATCTATGGTTTAAACACTGATTTCTCAAAGAACATAAAATAAAAATGTTGAATTGTACTTATTTTATGCTCACCAGACCGATTGTTAGTATGATATAGCGCTATAGGACTAGACACCCCATTCCTGTTGTCATGGAATGTCTTAAACCAATTTGTTTCTCCATCCAAATAGGGATTTCCTTTGTGGTATCCCTATAGTCTCAAAGGTGTATTTTGATGCACTAGGTCTGAATGAATTCTTAAATCACATTATTTTTGTTTATTTAGTTATACTCCCAAAAGTATAGTTTGATATGCTCCCATGTGTGATATTGTACAAAACCAACATATATTTTGTTAATCATCCAAAGCATATTTTGATATGTTATTTACAAAACCAAAACATAGTTTAATATGTTATTTATCACATCCAAAGCATATTTTGATATGTTATTTACAAAACCAAAACATAGTTTAATATGTTATTTATAAATCCGAAGTAGACTTGTAATATACTACTTAAAACTATTATTTTAAACAACGAAGGTATATTTAATGTACTATCTATCTATCGATTGGGTTTTGGTTAGTGTTTAGATAACGGGACGGGTGTAAAGTGATGAAAACATGGTAGATACGCCGCTGGTACTTCTTATATATAAGTGTTTTCATTGCATTACATACCGTGGCGTTATTTAGTACACTTGGGTTAACGATTTTGGAACTGAAATATACTTTAATATATTACTCACACGATTCTCTTAAAATCCAAAGTATATTTTCAAATATACTATAAGCCTTTTTATCAAAATATTGTTTTACAAGCAACTTATCTTATACAAACTCATTTTACATGGTTATTCATTTAACCATACATTACTCTCTTATTTATACATATCATCTGATCTTATTGTTTTTCGAACGATTTACAAAACAAATCAATTTACAAGGTTCATGACTAAATTTTATTAAACATTTTCTTAAACTTACAAGTCATGAATCCTATTTTCACAAAACCTATGTATCTCACAGGCATTTTTATGCTGACGTACCTATTTTTACACATGTTTCAGGTACTGCTTTGCAATGATTGTTGATACATGCTACATTTAGGATGGACTCGTGCCTTAGCAACTTTAAAACTTGGAAGATCATAGTTGTACTCATTTGATTGTATTAAAACAATGAGTTCATTTATTCAATAAAACGAATTTATTTATTCCATGGTTATGAAACAATAATTCTGTTACAACACTCCCCGACGTTTCCGCCACGTCTAGTTGCTTTACGTGGTCGGGGTGTGACAAACCGTTCGCCTTTAGTGCACTTTCCGGGTTTGAGTGCGTTAACACGCTCTTCCCATGCACATTGATTTACATCTTGTTTCTTACATATGATAAAATCTACTAACATAAATAATTAATTCTTACCAGACGATCAAACAAGCTTGAACCGAACACTTTGTTGACAACCTTAAGCTCTGATTACCAACTTGTAACACTCTACCCATTTTCATAATATTTTATTATAAACAAGGTCTTAATATAGCAAAACCTTGACTTTTATATCAACATAAGGAAAATTTAACCAAGTTAACATCTAGGACAAGTACTACTAGTTTAAGAATCCCAAAACAAAAGAACAAGTGTTTAAGTGTTAACTACATAGACATTAATTTGAACATATTTAAGCAATCGCGGAAGCTTCAAAATATCGTGTTCGGTTCTTGAAATTTACTTGATCGCCATCCGGAGTCCATCGTCACCTATGGTCAAAACCACACAAAAGATTAGTTTTGACACCTTAAATATAAGTATAAACAAGTTTCTTGGATCAACATGGAATAAATAACAAAAATTGGACGAGGAGGGGCGGTCGCGCCGAGCGACCGGGTGACCAACAAACCGTCGCGCGACGATGAGCCTCTTTGGTCGTGGCGCTGCGCGAGCGAGTGTTTTCAGCAGAATGTTGTTGCTGATTGCTGTATATCAGTCCAGCATCACCAAATTCCATTTATAAACTTTAAACTATCATAACTTTTGACTCGTAAGTCCGTTTTAGGTGATTCTTTTTCCTATACGTCTGTAATTTAATTACCGATGCGTCTATAATGTTTATTATACCAAAAATTTGGTTTACGGACCGAATGACTAAAATCACTATGAATTTATTCGACCCATTAAGTTACACTTATTTTTCTATCTTTTCAATAGTAAACATAAGGCGCTCTTTACCCAACTTTCGGGGCTTATTATCACCGGCATTTCAATATCCATGTTATGGCTTCATGCTCGTATGATTGTAATCGCCTATGCTAACTATTAAACAACTTTGACGCTACCAATACACCATTATTCAACCCGTTTGGCTCATCTACGGAATCCTCCATTATGATGACTACCAAATGAGTTCTAACCAATTCTTGACCTATTATTCCATATAGCGAACATTGTCGCTTCAATCAACACAACCTTTATTCTACAATTCAACTCTACACATGCTAATTATCAAAACTTACCCAATGTAACGGATCAAGTTACATACCTTCAACGTACGCCCTTCAAACGCAAGTCGCCACCGGCTTGTCCACTCGACGCTCTGGTGTCCTTCCCTATAGAGTCCAATCGTAACATGTTTAGAACTCTTTTTAAATCATATGTCGCACAATTTTCCATAACATAACAATTATGCGATTTAACTTTAAATTTCAGTTTTAAGCCTTCTTTGAGGCAATTATACAAACACTTTAAGGGCAGCAATTTACATGATGTATTAGCAAGTTCATAACTTGTCATATAACCCTATATTTTCATCAATCAACTACCTTACATGAATTTTAGCCTCTAGGATTCTGAAATTGCTTCATACATGCCAATTTTGCTAGAACCACCCCAAATTTCCTAGGGTTTATCAAGTTCTACTCCACCCACTAACCACCTACAATGGTGTTCATGAATTTTGCTAAAATTAAGTATGATTTCAACATGTATTTGTCTAGGGTTTACTCCTAGACACTTCAATGTCCCTATTTCACCTACATATCATTCATGCATCCACAGATTTTCGAATTCCCTAGATTCATGAGAATTTCAAGTATAGAATTTTATCAAATTTTACATACCTTATGATCTCCTTGCAATGGGGATCACTAATCTATGCTCGATTTTCGTTTTGGACTTGATTTGCACCTTCAAATTGGAGGTTTTGACAAGAACTAGGGTTTTGGGGTGCCTGGGGTCGCCCCCTGCTTCTGATCGATCTCAGCAACACACACAAGTGTGTTTTGAGTTTAATGTTTTTTTGTTTTATTAATATTAGTTTTCATTTAAACACTTTCGGCCCCTCAACTTTCATTCTTTATTTGTTTTAACCCTTTAACTACTTACAACTCATCATCTAACGAGGTTAATATCATTCCTAGTTAGTTTATTTTTCTTATTTATTCACAACTTTATTGTATTATAAGAATTCGTATTTTCGGGGTGTTACATATATTCCTTGTTCGGTTTCTCCAATATTTTGGGTGTAAATTATATATTTATTTCTTGGAATTTTGGTAATATTTTGGATTGTAATTTCTTGGTATTTTGGTGAGTTATATTATTTCAAGTCCTAAAATAATATAACTAATACACATAATATACAAATAATCACACACATGGTGACTTCTAAATATATATTTCCTAAATGCATATTTAGTCACTTTTATTTACAAAAACCAACCTCCAATATTTATAATTTTTGTGACAAAAATTATGGAAAACTTTATATAAAAATTCCTGGTTTAAAATATACTTGTAAATATTTGTTTAAAAATATTTTTCTAAGTGTTTAATTTTTAAAAATTTTTTGTCATAGTTTCCCCTTAAAAATGGAGGTTTCCATGCTTTCAAAGCATATCATTTTCTTTTATAAATCACTAAAATCAACAATAAACAAATCAACACTTATCAATTTGCCAAAATCAAGCATAAATTACTTCTTCATGAACTTGAAAGTTTACAAAAATTTGTAGTAACTTACTAGTGTGTTTAGTAAGCTTAGTTACCCTTTAAAGTGTGGTTGTTTATTTAAGAACTTCATTTTTGGAGAAGTTAGTTCTTTACAACTTGTAAATCATTTTTCTAAAAATGTTTCTTCTTGAGTTTTTCTTGTTAAGTATATGTTTCTACACTTATTTAACCACTAAAAATATGGTTAATTTCTTTAAGAACCAAGCTTAAGTAAATCTTGTATTTTTAACTTGGTTTCTTAAAAAAATCATTCTTGAAATCATAGATCTACAAGACTTTACACTCACTTTGATCATCACTTTACAAGAAAAACATTTTACACTTCAAGTTCATGATTTACATATGGATGATTACTTTGATCTTAACATAATCATCCTCTCATCTTGCTAGATTATGCCTTCAATCACTATCTAGCAAGATCACATGATGTTTAACATCATAAACACAATCAATCAACAATCAAATAGCATAATAATACTTAAACAATATGTATTCTCATGATTTTTAAGCTTATGTTCATGATTCATGTTCTTGATTCATAGTGTTCTTCAAGATTAGTTACTTATATCATCTTTTATCCAACTTAATAAGGTGTAAAATGGAGTGTAGAAGATCTTACTACTAGCTCAAGGCTAGGGATGATCACAAGATGAAAAAGAGGTGGTTAAAAGCTTGTATGAGAGGTCCTTCAACTTCCAAGAGCTGCTAGCTTCTTTGTATGGCTTCTTACACCTTTGTATACTTAGAGAATGGGTGAAAGTTGAATGAAAATGGTGGTTGTGTTGTGGTGTGGTTTCGGCCGAATGTAGGGGGAAAGGAAGAAGAAAGATGGTGTTGGTTTGATGTTGTGACAATGAGAATGCTAAGGTCTTGAGGTTATTTATAAAATTCTCCAACTTTACTAAATCTAGTGGATATTATGTCCATAAAAGTGAGACAAGATCAAATTTATAAACAAATAAAATCAAAGTGGGACCCACATGTTGGGTCGTGAACTAGGTGGGGGGGGGGTGTAGGCTAGCTTGTAATGGTAGTTAGATTATCTAGTTCAAATCCAAGTGTTTAGTTAGGGTATTTAGTTACTAGTATGTTATACAGTGTGTTATGATGTTCGGGGACCACAACTAGCTTGGTAATGTCAAAACAATGCTTCTGGTGAAAATTTAGTGTTTCGGGTAGTGTCCGATTGTTCGGTTGGTTACCGGTTCGTTAGGGTGCTAAACTATGCAGTTTAGTGTGCTTTATGTTACATTTTGTGACAGTTTTGATTCCCGATACTTAGGAAAGTATTCTGGACCATTTAATCATATTTCTGCATGATATTAGAGTATTTAATTGCTGAATTTTGCTGATTACTATAGAATTCTGCAGTTTGTGTGAGTTTTAGACACTTTCCGGCACTTAAACTATCACTAGGAAGGCAGTTTTATGATCCTTACTTTCCTACACACCATACTAGTGAAATTTCTTGGTTTTTGGCCCATTCTGTATCCCAATACCATGTCTGTCTATGTACTGAACTCCGTCAGCATTTTTCTGATTTGTCTGATAACTGTGCTATCTTTGTTTCATGCACCATTTGAATCAATAAAGTTTGCATGCAGTAATGCTGTGTCATTTGCAATATATGATGCACATGTATGTATAATGATAATAATCAGAAAGCAATTCATGTCATAACTTGTAAATCAGCACAGTCATTAAGCATTAATCATCGTCTAATAATTGTACGGATGCATGCAAATTTGACGGTTGTCACACAACCAGCCACCATGAGCGGCTAATTGTTTTATGGTTTCCTCCGGATGGAGGATTCTTGTAAGTTATTGACTTTTATGTGTTTAAAACAGTTGTGAACTTTGTAATCTAAGCATTCATGCTTTTTACCATTTGATTTGGTTAATTGAATTGTAAACGATTGGTTTTACTTTAATTCTTGATTCTAATTCATTCAATTTCCAAGATTTCTAGTAATTGGGATACATTTGAAAGGGGTTAGGGTTAGTAATTCCAATTGATTATTCTTATGATAACCTTCCGTTGTTTTTACAATCGAAGTAAGTAGTCTTAGGGTAATCAGAATTAGTTAATCGAGTTCAACAATCATGCCTATGTGATTGTCACAATTTAAAAACGTAATTGACGTGACTTTGAATCTAAAACCCGGAGGAACCATTGTTTCTCCAACTGTTTACAACTTCGTTTTTAGTAATTCGTAGTTTAATCAACTCTCAAACAATCAAAGTTTATATTTTTTCAATTAGTATTAGTTCTTAACTCATAATGCTTTCCACGATACTCCTTTGGTTCGATACCCTGCTTATCCTATCTATTTAGGTTAACTAGGTTTTTGATTGACACTCATGACAGTCATCAATGGGGATTAACTAAAACAAGTTATGGATTAACAAGAGGTGTGTGTGTGCGCTAATGACTTTAGGAAAGAAAGTATTTATTGAAAGTGAGTGAAGCATTCGTGTCACCGCTAGCGCATGTCATGTAATTTTCCTACTTAACCCTTAAAAACTAACCAACTATCTTGTGTTGGCGCTAATGCGGAACATTTATGTTTTCTATGTCCATGTAGAGTCAAAAGTTGTTAATTACTCAAAAGGAGGTTAATGGTTTTGGTGTGGGACTTTGGGTTGGTAAGCTTTTACCAACGCGTAGCGATAAGATCAAAGTGCGGAGGACTTGGTTTATATAAAAATAACTACCTTTGGGGAATTGACGCCTCACCAAGGGAACCATAGTCATAAGTAATATAAACCCCTTAAACTATTTTCTTAATTAATAAACCATAATGGTATATGGTTTCCCTGCTGATTCGGCAATATATTTGTGGCTTGATTGGGCCTTGTAAGGCGTCACCCTGCTTATTCAAAGCAATATGGTCGAGTGTGTGAGGGTCGCTAATATAGAACACCACAACTTTATGGGTTAATAGAATACAACTTCTCGTCTCGCAATCGGGCTCTTTTTATCCATTGTAAGTTTTCGTTGACGAATCATCTGGAGGTAAACATATCCTAAACATCCATTTTCATTGATTACAAAATTATTTATTTTACTCTTCATTTTATTTTATGAACCACTTTTTACCATTTAATTTTGGTTAAACTAGACGTTGATGAAGACTCGGTACTAAAAGATGTGGTATCCTTGAATGATATCGGTATCTTATCGTCACTATATTACGCCAACGATGGGTGCACGTGCCCAACATGAAGTGTAGTGTACGTGATGGTATTTTATCCTTTTTTAATATTAAAACTTGAACCAGTATATAAAACGGCTAAAAGTATACCACATTTATTTGCACACCCGCTCACGTTATATTGTCTTTTTAGTTTTATTTTATTTTATCAACAAACCCCCATACCTTATTATACAACTAAACAATGATATGTATACTTGCCTTATTACATGTAGTTGTCTATTAAAATGAAAACAATTTTTATAAATTCAAAATGAGATTTTGTGCAAGAAAACCGCATAAAAATGTACACACTTTGCACACATCATGAATAATATTTCGTATATATATTGCAAAATTAGGCATTCAATGTTTGTCATTTATATCTCGCGTATATGAATCAACGGCTAATAAGTAATCATCACTATTTCATCTAACCATTAAGATCACCGAATTCATGATCCGTGTCTTTCCTGATCAACCAATAAGATCATTTTAAATGGCCTATATATACACATAAGATATAGATTTATTTAAAAAATTCAAGTATTTTATTTCTCTTTTCGTAAACCCTAGTACTTTCTTGAAGTTCTTTCTAATAATCCATCTGAAAATGGCACCCGGTGCATTGATCTTCAAGCACGCATTATCTAAAAACAAGTTAAAATATGAGGAGAATCCCTCAAAGGGAAAATTGAAAATGCAGAGGGAGAAACAACGAAAGAAGAGTAAGAAGTCATATGAGACATACAAACCATACATCTCCAAGTTATTAAAGAAAGTACACAGTGGCAGCATTGGGATCTCCAACAAGGCAATGGAGATCATGAATTCGTTCATCAACGATATGAGCGAGAAAATTTTTCTTGAAGCTTCTGAACTTGCAAGGATATCCAAGAAAAGCACAATATCTCGTAGAGAAATCGAGTATGCTGTAAAACTTGTGCTTCCTGGAAAACTGGCTAAGCACGCTTTGGAATCCGGCACCAATGCGACAGAGATCTTTACAAGTATTTAGATTTATTATGCTTAGTTTTATGTACATGGTTGTTGTAATAATCCTTAAATGAAACTAAATAAAGCCATGACTTTGGCTATGTTAAAATTAAGTAAATGCAATGAAATAAATATCATATTTTATATCCTTTGGATTCTTTGAACCAATTACAAAGCCTAGTTTTTATGAGTTTACTAACAATTTTCCAAATTATATTATACATATTAATTCAAAGTCACGATGAATAGTTACACAAATATTAAATTTTTTTTATTTTTATTTCAACCCTTATGCTTTAAATAATATACGTTGATAACTCATTTAATTTTTATTACATTTAATCTTCTTTCGATAACATGCGTTCATTATCTTATTTTAAAAGTTGAATACGCGATCGTGTTTATTAAATTTTTATCCATAATTTGTATGAACTTTGTTGAAAAAAGAGTTTTATTCAAGACTAATACAGTGACGAACAAAACCAATACCGGCACTGGTATTGTTTGTTATTATTAGAACCGATATCGGTGATTTTTATAGACGTCAGTAGCGGTATTGTTATTATCGGAACCGGTACCAGTTTTCGTTTTAATGGTTTTCAGTGTAAAACACATTTATTTGTGCATACCATTAACTTTAAACTGAATGCCGGTACCACAGTAATACCGTTACGAACCGAACCGTACCGACCAAATTCCCGCCACATCACGTGCAAAATATATAAATTATGAACTATGATGAATAGTAACATAAGTTTTTTATGTTATTATATTAAAAAAACTATGTTCCAGTTTCACCCATTATGCTTTAAATAATATATGTTTTTAACCAATTTATTTTTTATTTAATTTGATTTTCCTCGAATAATTCGCATTCAATATCCTTTTTAAGATGAATATGCGACTCTGTTTAATATTTTTTTTCTCGGCGTTCATGTATGAACTCTATCGAAAAAAAAGTTTTTTTTTTTAAAATAGTATGGTGACGAATCGAACCTATGCTTACATCGGTACCGGTATAGTTATTATCAGAACCGGAACCGGTCTTTGTTTTTATGATTTTTAATGACATCGATACCGTATTATTACTAATGGAACCGGTATTCGTCTTTTTTATAGTTTTTAATGTAAAACACATTCTTTTACAGTATGATTACTTTAAACCAAGTATTGATACTATACTGATACCGTCACAAATCAACTGAGTTCCCGGCGCAACGCACGGGAAAATCTCACTAGTTATAAGAAAATTAAAAGTAAAATCCACTAATATTTAGAAGTAAAAAAAGCAAGTGTGGATATATTAGACAATAAAATATGAATTGATAAACTACGAGAGATGATGAATGTTGAAGCCATAAAAGTGAAGGACTAATTGTGTCAAACATTATAATTGTGTCAAACATTAAATCTTTGGTGGGACTATCAATGATCCTCTTTTATCCAAGCACTTTTATCCCCCATTATGTCCTCGAATAGGTGTAAGAATAACAAGTGTTCCCAAATTCACTCATCCAATATTAGGAATGTTAGGTTGGAGCTGCCAGTGATACTCACATATTTGATTCTTCATACGTCTCCATTTTACATGCCCAAATTATCAAAATCTTCCATCCCTTATTATATCTGATATGTCGTGCCACCCTCAAATCTGATAAAAAAAAAAAAACTTAATTTCTTATTCAGTCACATCAAATGTTGAAAATATCCACATTAAACGATATAAAACATTTATATTATAAACAATGGCGAAGCTTGAAATTTTTTACCGGGGGGTCGAAAACGTATATACCCAAAAAAATTCTCTAGAACCGGGGGTCGAAAACATATATACCAAAAAATTTCTATACGAAGACTACATATATAACACTACTGGCCGAAAAGTTCGGGGGGGTCGGGCGCCCCTCCCGGCCCCTTCAAAGCATCGCCCCTGATTATAAAATTCAAAGCAGAAAAAAAATTAAGGAGTTCTATTAAAATATACTAAGAGAAAACGAAATATAATGAGTGTTAAAAAACACAAAGGCAAGACTAAAGAAAAAAGTTGTATAACAAAAACATACAACCATATTAAACCATAACCTACACAATTTTAGTATTTCAAAATCTAGTTATAATATTTAAAATACAACATGACATTTATAAAAATATAAAACTAATAAACTAATCAAGTTGATCACTTTAAACATGATTTAGTTAAATAATAAATTCTTTTACGAAATAATAAAAGAAAAAAATAGATGTAAAATTTAAATATTAAATCTACCACTATAGAACACAAAAGAATTTTTGGTAAAATAATAAAAGGAAAAATACAAAAAAAGAAGAAAAAAAAGTTATGGTTAAAATGTTACTCATCTTCAGGTCAAGGTTGGAGCTCTGTCAAAGACAGATTAGTGTAAAAATTTGTTGTTTAAAAAAATAACAATAAAAGGAAAAAAAGAAAAAAAAATAAAAAGATGATGGAACCGATAGGCGACAAGTAGGTTTCTTTGGTATTTCATCATGTGTAATACACGCGTTCTATATATATATATATATATATATATAGAGGGGAGGGTTCAATTGAAAACTCATTTTATTTTATTGTGAAAACTTAAAAACTAACTAAAAGAGCATAAAAAACATACCAATATTTTTTATAAAATTTAGCTACTTTTTATATATAAAAAAGCTTTTTTTTTTAAAAAAAATTGTAGTGCAAATGTGCAATAATGCACATGTGTAGTATACATATAATAAACATGTGCAGGACAAGTTTTTTTTTTTTTTTTGAAAAAAGTTTTTTTTTTATATTTAAAAAGTAGCGAAAATTTGCTAAAAAATTTGGTATGTTTTTTTAGAATTTTTTTAGTTAGTTTTTAGGTTTTCATTTTAATTAGTGTTTTTTATTTGAACCCTTCCATATATATATATATAATAGTTACTATTTTGTCATTTAGTGGGTATATTTATTTTTTTTTCTTTTTCTTTTTTTATTATTATTACTTAAAACAAATTCAATACTATAGTAGGTTTTCATTTTGTCTTTTTCTTTGTATTGTGAATAAGTGATTTTTTTTTTTTTTTTTGTATTTTTCCTTCTATTGTGAAGATGTGAAATTCTAGGACGCACACTTTCTGCCTTTTTGTTAGCATGTTATATTTGTTGTATAATTATAAAAATATGAAGAGATATGAATATTGGAGGAGGATCATGAAAAAACTCTTGTTTCATTAGAAAACTTTATCAAGCAATTGATATTTGTGTTGAATTTTTCCTGTTGTTTAGTTTTTGGGCTTTACTGTTTAGAATTTAATTATTAGAGTTAGAAATTAACTTTTAGTTTTTACTAAAAAACAACTTCAATGCTACAATATGTTTCCATTTTGTCTTTTTCTTTGTATTATGAATAAGTGATTTTTTTTTTTTTTTTTTGTTTTCCTTCTGTTGTGATTGTGAATATCTGAGATTTTTCGGACGCACACTTTTCACCTTTTTGTTAGTAGGATATATCAATTAGCTAGCTGATTACAAAAAGATGAAGAGATTTAAATATTGGGATATTATCATAAGAAAACTTGAGAAAACCTTATCAAGGGATAGATATTTATGTTAATTTTTTTGGGGTTTAGTTTTTAGAGTTTACGGTTTAGAAATTAATTATTAGAGTTTAGAGTTAACTTGAGGGTTTAGATTTAGCATTTAGTTTTTAGGTGTTAAAGCATTCACATCGTATCCACAATCTTCATTTCTATACGTACAATAAAATTCGCTACCTTTCTCTATCTTTTTCAATTAACTAATACTTTTTTATACATTTATCGTTACCTTGTCTCTCTCCTCTACTGATAACCACTTTCTAAAAATATTAAAAAATTTATAAGAGTGAACCGTGTTTTTTTTCATATTTACTAATGAATAGTAACATTTTCTCTAAACTCCACTCACAACCCATTATAACCACTATCTATTATATGGAGGAGTCTCTCACATAATTTGGTGAACAGGATGTGAATGCTCTTAGCCTTTAGGATTTGATTTTTTTTTTTTTTTGGTGGTTTAGAGTTTAGGGATTAGTGTTTAGAGTTTAGGATTTGATAATGGTTAGATAAAGTTTTATCTAGTTTTCTCACAAAGATAAGTTTTCCAATGATCCAGCCCCAATAAATCTTAAGTATATTATACACATATTAAAGTTAAAATGTCGGTAATTTAATGTTAAACGTATGTAACTTGTTTGGAATTATTTGTTTTTCTGTAATAACTCGCGTTTGTTGATTAAAAAACGGAATGCACTGCTGTTTTTTAGTTTTTTATAAACGTTTCAATGTGGATTTTTTTTCTTGAAAATAGAGTTGTATTTATATAACAACCCTCCTAAAATACTTGTAACACCCCTATACACCCTAAAATGCACCCCGTATACAAAAACGGCCCAAAATACCTTTAATTTTGTAAAAATCAAATAAAAACAATATTATAAGTCTGTCGCGGGGCGCGACAGACTGTGCTTACTCTGTCGCGGGGCGTCATAGCTGGGATACCAGGCCGCACCAGATCGTGCCACGTGTCAGCCTCGTGTCGAACCTACCCCCATGACTGATCAAGGCTAAGGCCTATTCGACCTAGCTCGCGGGGTGCGAGAGCCCCCTTTGTCTCTCTCGCGGGCCGCCAGGAACCTCTGGTCAGGCCCTATATGTAGAGGAGATCGGCATTCAGTCGAAATCGTTCAAATTATAATTCTCTCTCTCAATCTCTGATAGTATAAGTAATTCCCGGGTATTATACCCACTTAAATAGCGAAGCTCTTCCTCGTCGTAAGTATTATAACCCCCGGTTATGTATTAGATATGCTACCCGATTGATCTAGTGCTCCGTAACGCATGTCAAGGCTCTGCCTGACTCAGTCGTGGAATTCTGTCTCGGGGAGGGTATAACTAATGTAAATTGGGTTATTATACTAACGTGTGTGCATTGTTTAATTTATTAGATTATAACCAAGAAGTAAAAGGGAAATACTTAAAATAGCAATGTGAGTTAATCTTTCTTTTTGTAAACTGTTTTTACAAAACCTCAAATGTTTTAAATTGAAATTTAACAATGATTGAGTATTTGTATTCTACAATTATCGTCGGTATGTTGGGGTTTTGTATACAAAATTTGTTACTACACTGTGAGTAGTAACATTACCACCAGTCAGAATTGACAATACCGTGGGTGGTAATTAAAGTAGATATAAACAAATGTAATTGCTAGATTGCCCTCAATGTTGTAAAATGATAAAACCTGCTTTGATTAAACTGGGATTCACTCGCCAGTATTATTTGCTGATAAAATGTTTTTAAACGCGTTTCAGGTAACAAAATGTAAAAGCCAAATAGAAGCCAGCTGGAGAGCCTTGAAGGCTTGGAAAAATGGCTATAAAAGTTACCTAAATAAAGAAGAAGTTTTATTTCAATAAATTAGGGTTTATCCCTAAAAACATGTTGTAATAGAAACTTGGGAATTTCCCACGTATTTATTAATTATAAAAATATGGTGTTTTACTCTGATAAAATATTTCCTAACTACGGTCCTGATGAAATTTCCGCTACCAAATTAATGATAAACATCGATACCACCATCTCTGAGTAGGCCGTGGCCGCCCGTCTCCCGGGGCAGGGGTCGGGGGTTGCGATAGAAGGTGGTATCAGAGCTACAGCCACTGATTTCAGCCACAGAAATGTTCTGCTGACACCAAAATTTTATCCATTATGTTAGGAAATAATCTATGGTATTACGTGCATATTTTATTGTTTTGTGTTATTTGACAACTTGTTAGTTTACAGTATGAGTGATCAAGGACCATCGGACGCCTATCGTCAACTGTCTAGTTCTCCTAGAGATGAAGGAACTTCTTCCCAGCCTACCCCCTCGGGGTATTCAGCTGACACAGAAGAGGGAATTTTCATATTTAAGGCGCAATCCGAAAAGCCATTCCCTACCAAAAAGAGAGGATGGTTCAGTCGGGGAGCACACGAGCGTAGGAAGAGAATGAGGTAGTTGCAGCAGCAACGGGCTTTAGCAGCCGCAAATAAGGAGATTAATGCCCAGACTCAAGACATACTCAATAGGCGATTAGCTAACTTTCACATCTTAGCTACCACAGCCGCAGACCCAAACTTAGAACAAATCATTGCACCACAACCACTACCACTGTTCCCAACTCAACCCATGGAAATAGAACCTAACCCAGTAGACCCGATTCCAATACCCGCATTTGACCCAAACAAAATCCCTAGAGTTCCATCACCCAATCCCTTAGCCTATGACCCATGGAATGACGACCATAGAGATTATCGAGAACTTTACCCACAAGAGGAACTCGTACCCAACCCTGTAGCACCATACCCAAACCTTGACCCTCTAGATCCATACTGGGATGCCGATCAGTATGTTCGGGAAATACTAGAAAACCCATACCCGTATGAAGAACCCGTACCGCCATACCCTGACCCGATACCAGCACCACCCCCACCCATGAATACCGAAAACGTACAGGAACTCCGTACTTTTGGTGAGGAGTTATTAGATGAAAGCGAAAGAATAAGGCAGATAAGGGAGAAGCTTGTTTGGAAGTACGAAGAGCGTAACATGCAGTACTAGATGATCCAATACCTACTGATGCATAACTAGTAGTATAATTTCAATTCTAGTTACAGCTTGTAATATATAGATGTATGAAATAGAGTAAATGTCGCAATGCACGACGATTTTGATCAAAGTGTTTGTTTGTTTGTGTGATTGTTCGCATTAAATATTTTTCTGTGATATTAATACTTGATAAATGTTTATAATCCAGATGGACAACGAAGTGAATCAAGAAAACCCGAATAATAATAACAACGGGAACCAATTAGATAACAGTGCCATTCAACACATAGTGGCACAAGGGATTATAGACGCTATGCCATATATTATCAAAACGGTTAAGGAAGCTGAAAATAATAAAATTAATAGTGGAAGTAAACGACCACCTACTGAACCCAGTCACAGTGTAAATAATGGACCGTTACTTCAATTGCCATATCCAAAAAGAAGAAGAACCATGTTTCATGGTTGTTCTTACAAAGAATTCTTGTCTTGTAAACCAATGGAATTTTCTGGCAATGAAGGAGCCATTGCAGCTTTACGCTGGATAGAAAAGATTGAGGCAGTCTTAAAAATAAGCAAGTGTGCATAGGAAGACAAGATCATGTTTGCTTCCGATCTTTTTAAGAATGCAGCTCTAGAATGGTGGAACACTATTCTAGAGTCTAGAGGAAGTGACAGAGTCTATAATATGGAATGGACTGAGTTTAAGAATATGGTTGAAAGGAAATTATGTCCTCCCAATGAAAAGCAACAGATAGCTAATAAGTTCTTAAACCTTAGAATGACTGGAGTAGACTGTAACGGTTACACTACCGTATTCTTTGAATATGCTAGAATAGTGCCAACCCTAGCCTCACCAGAACCAGTATTAATCTCTCGTTATATCTGGGGATTAATCAGTGAGATTAGACACGTAGTCAAGGCAGCTAGACCACAAACTATAGAAGAAGCTGTAGAACTAGCAAATACCTTAACTGATGAATTAGTACGTACACAAGAAGAAAACCAGAGGAAGAACCTAGCTCAAAGGCTTACCCAGGAATTTCGCTATGGCAATTCCAACCATGTGAAAAATATAGGTTCTACCTCTACACCTTACTGTAAGGCCTGCAAGAAGAAGCATTCAGGAAGATGCTCCACCTACTGCAACTTCTACAAGATACCAGGACACAAGGAGGAAGACTGTAGTAATGGAGTATGCTTCAATTGAGGAGAAAAGGGGCATATTAAGCCGAACTGTCCGAAACTAGCTCCAGCCATGAACAACAAGACTACTAAGAATGCTAGAGCATTTGTCCTGACTATAGAAGAAGCCGAGATAATTCCGGACGTGATTGCCGTACGTTTTTAGTTAATGATGTTTTTGCTAAAGTATTATTTGACTCTGGTGCGAACCAAAGTTTTATTAATACTTCATTTTGCAAACTTCTCAATCAACCATTAACTAAACTTCAACAAGAATGCCTGGTAGAGACAGCCAATGGAGAATCCATTAAGATCACTGAAATCTTGCAGGGAGCAAGAATAGAAATTTTTAACCAAAATTTCATTGCTAATCTTTACCCAATGAATCTGGCTGAATTTGATATTGTATTAGGAATGGATTGGTTAGTAGCCAATAAAGCCAGTATTGTATGTGATCAAAAGTCAATACAAGTAAATTCACCAAAGGGTGAAAAGATCACAATTAAAGGAGATAAGCCATCTAGATCCACGAAATTCATCTCTGTGATGAAAACAGCAAGTTGTGCAAGGAAAGGATCGTTAGTGTATATGATTTCCATAATCATTAACACTAAAGGAAAATAATTGAGAGATATTCCTGTAGTATCTCAATTCTCAGATGTTTTCCCAGAAGAGCTACCTTGACTACCGCCGGACAGGGAAGTCGAATTCAGAATTCCCCTACTACCAGGGACAGCACCGATTGCCAAAGCACTTTACCGTTTGGCACCCGCAGAGATGCAGGAACTAAATGAACTCCTGAAGAAAGGATTCATGCAGCCTAGTTCATCACCATAGGGAGCACCAGTCTTGTTTGTCAAGAAAAAGGACGGGTCAATGCGTATGTGCATTGATTACCGAGAATTGAACAAAGTCACAATTAAAAAATGGTACCCATTACCGAGAATCGATGATTTGTTTGATCAATTGCAAGGAGCTCGATTCTTTTCTAAGATCGATTTACGCTCAGGATATCATCAATTAAAGGTACAGGAAGAGGACATTCCTAAAATTGCTTTCAGAACAAGGTATGGCCATTATGAATTCACAGTCATGCCATTTGGTTTAACCAATGCCCCAGCCGCATTTATGGACATGATGAACAGAATATGTAAACCATATCTGGATAAATTCATAATTGTCTTTATAGATGATATTCTCATTTACTCCAAGAGTAAAGAGGAACATGCAGTGTATCTGCATGCACTCCTTACATTATTGAGAAAGGAAAAGCTTTATGCAAAATTTTCAAAATGTGAGTTTTGGTTAGAAGAAGTGCAATTCCTTGGACATTTGGTTAATCATGAGGGAATTCATGTGGATCCCACATAGATCGAGGCGATTACTAAATGGAAAGTCCCTGAATCAACAACGGAGGTGAGAAGTTTTCTAGGACTGGCAGGTTATTATAGATGGTTTATCAGAGATTTTTCTAGAATAGTCATTCCTTTAACAAAACTGACCTGTAAATCAGTTAAGTTTGAAGGGGGACCAAAACAGGAAGAAGCCTTTAGAATCCTTAAGCAAAGAATAACCAACACACCCATACTAGCGTTACCAGAAGGAACTGAAGACTTTGTAGTCTATTGTGACGCTTCTAAGTTAGGTTATGGATGTATATTGATGCAACGTCAAAAGGTTATAGCCTATGCCTCTAGACAACTTAAGAATCATGAAGAGAATTATACAACCCATGATCTAGAGTTAGGTGCCATAATTTTTGCCCTTAAAATTTGGAGACATTACCTTTATGGTAGTAAGTTTACCATCACCGATCATAAGAGTTTAAGATATGTTTTTGGGCAAAAGGAGTTAAATATGAGACAAAGACGCAGGATGGAAATTCTTAGTGATTATGATTGTAATATCAAGTGTCACGCAGGAAAGGCTAATGTAGTAGCAGATGCTTTAAGCCGAAAGTATCACGAAAAGCCAAAAAGAGTACGTTCTCTTAAATTAAATCTGCAGATAGATTTAAATGAGCAAATTAGGGAAATACAAGAATCAGTAATCAAGGACGATACCGAAAAATTGAAAGGAATGATTAAGGAATTAGAACAAGGAACAGATGGAATTTGGAGATTCCATAAGGAAAGAATTTGGATACCTAAACAAGGAAACCTATGCCACCGAATTTTAAAAGAAGCCCATAAGTCTAAGTATACGATACATCCTGGAAGTGATAAAATGTATCACGACTTAAGAAAGAATTTCTGGTGGATAGGAATGAAAAAGGATGTAGCAGCTTATGTTGCCAAGTGTCTAACCTATTCACAAGTTAATGCTGAACATCAGAAACCCTCAGGTTTACTGCAGCAATTAGAAATGCCAATATGGAAATGAGAATTGATAACAATGGATTTTGTTACCAAACTACCCAAGACACGATAGGGTAATAATACAATCTGGGTGATTGTAGATAGATTAACCAAGTCTGCTCATTTCTTACCAATGAAGGAAACTTTCAGTATGGAACAATTAGCCAAGTTATATGTAAATGAAATAGTTTCATTACATGGAGTTCCTTTATCTATTGTTTCTGATAGAGATAGCCATTTTACTTCTCATTTTTGGATTAGTTTCCAAAAAGCAATGGGAACCAAGTTAAATCTAAGCACAGCTTATCATCCTCAAATGGACGGACAAAGTGAAAGGACAATTCAGACGATGGAAGATATGCTTAGAGCTTGTATAATTGATTTCAGAGGAAATTGGGACGATCATCTACCATTAATAGAATTTTCTTACAATAACAGCTATCATACCAGCATCAATGCTGCACCATTCGAAGCACTGTACGGACGAAAGTGCCGAACTCCAGTCTGTTGGGCAGAAATTGGAGAAAAGCAATTGTCTGGACCAGAAATAGTACAAGAAACAACAGACAAGATTATTCAAGTCAAGGATAGACTAAAAGCAGCACGCGATCGTCAGAAGAGTTATGTTGATAACAGGCGAAAACCATTGGAGTTCCAAGTAGGAGATAAAGTATTGTTCAAAGTTTCTCCATGGAAAGGAGTAGTTAGATTCATCAAGAGGGGAAAGCTAAGTCCCAGGTATGTTGGACCTTTTGAGATCATTAGAAGAATAGGATCTGTAGCTTACCAGCTACAACTGCCAGAGGAAATGGCAGGAATACATGAAGTATTTCATGTATGTAATCTCAAGAAGTGCTTAGCAGATGAATCATTAGTAGTACCTCTTAAGGACATAGAGGTAAATGAGAAGCTTAAGTTTGTAGAGAAGCCTCTACAGATTGAAGACAGAAAGATCAAGAATCTCAAGCACAAGAGATTAGTTCTCGTCAAAGTGAAATGGGATTCCAAGAGAGGACCAGAATACACTTGGGAACTTAAGTCAGAGATGCAGAGGAAGTATCCACACCTATTCTAGTAGACCTCGAGGACGAGTTCTAAAACAAGGTGGGGAGGATATAACAACCCTCCTAAAATACTTATATCACCCCTATACGCCCTAAAATACACCCCGTATATGAAAAACGGCCCAAAATACCTTTAATTTTATAAAAATCAAATAAAAACAATATTATAAGTCTGTCGGGGGCGCGACAGCTGGGATACCAGGCCGCACCAGATCGTGCCACGTGTCAGCCTCGTGTCAAACCTACCCCCATGACTGGTCAAGGCTAAGGCCTATTCGACCTAGCTCACGGGGCGCGAGAGCCCCCTTTATCTCTCTCGTGGGCCGCCAGGAACCTCTGGTCAAGCCCTATATATAGAGGAGATCGGCATTCAGTCGAAATCGTTCAAATTATAATTCTCTCTCTCAATCTCTGATAGTGTAAGTAATTCCTAGGTATTATACCCACTAAAATAGCGAAGCTCTGCCTCGTTGTAAGTATTATAACCCCCGGTTACGTATTAGATACGCTGCCCGATTGATCTAGTGCTCCGTAACGCATGTCAAGGCTCTGCCTGACTCAGTCGTTGGAATTCTGTCTCGGGGAGGGTATAACTAATGTAAATTGGTGTTGGTGCATAAATGTCTGTTAACTTCGTCTTGTATCAAGTCGTGTGTCTAGATAGGATAGAATGGAGCTTGGTATGTAGGAAATTAGGGTTTAAGTGTGAATGGTTCATTTCGCACGAAATGAATCAAAGTCATTTCGCACGAAATGAGCTTTGGCTATTTCGTACGAAATACCACGTCTATAAATACCAAGCTTGCTAGTTCATTTGTAACTTTCCGATTTCAGAGCCGAGGTGCTGCCGATTTGTCAACTGATCTGTAAAAGCTTTGAAATCAATAAAAAGAAGATAATTAGGGAAAATCAAGCTGTATCGAGTTAGAATCATTGATTCCGCCTTTGATTCTGACTCAAAACTCTTCTGAACGACTCATTCGGGTCACACATCGATCCAACAAGTGGTATCAGAGCTCAGGAGGAAGAGTTCATACCAATTCAGCTTGTTTTCATCAGATTTTCTCACTTCTACTCATTCTTTTCAAAATTAAACGAGATTTTACGGTTAAAATGGCTTAAATTTCACATATATCACGTAAAACATAGTTTTAACGAATCCTTGAAAGAATTGGACCTAAAATAGACCAAAAACCAGATCAATTGGACAAAATGGTGCCCGATATGCTAACGTCATCATCATTCCGCACAAAAACAACATCTCATTTCGCACGGAATCAACTTTGAGGAACTTTATTTCGCACGAAATCAACATCTGGAACTTTATTTCGCACGAAATCAACATCTGGAACGTCATTTCGCACGGAATCAAAAGTTTGGACCTCATTTCGTACGAAATACAAATTCATTTCGTAAGAAAGTTGCTATTTCGCACCAAAACTGCTATTTCGCTTGAAGAGGGTGATTTCGTTTGGCTATTCCGCACGAAATAGTTATTTCGTTTGAAAGCTCATTTCGCATGAAGATCATTTCATTTGAGGATTATTTCGCTTGAGATTCATTTCGTTTGAAACTCATTCCGCGTGAACCATTTCGTTTGAAATTGTTTAAAATCCAAATAATTTTTCTAAGTGTTTGTTGATTGTTTCAGGTATTTGAAGATGGATGATTTTCTGAATCCGTTCAGTGACAAACAATAAACAACACAAATGAAAACGCACCAACAAATCCGAGTGCAAAGAAAACCCTTTCTGATGCTTTGAGTGTAGAGAGTGCCTATGGCACATACAACAAATCGCCCAAGCTGATGGCAATTGAAGAATACAACAGATGGGCTAAATGGTTTGAAGAATGGCTAAAAGCCTTTGCGTATCTCAGTTGGAAAAGCATGAAGAATGGTTTTGATATGGGAAGATCGGATTATGAAAATATAGCGGATAATGAAGTAGAAAGATTCGTTGCTGAACAAAAATGCATTGCTTTACTTCATCAGTCCGTGAGGGATGACATAATATCGTTGATTGAATACACAAATTCGAAAGATCTATGGGAGAAACTGAAAGTAAAATGTGTGGGTAGTGCCGAAATTGTTAAAAACAAAAAGAAATTGTTAAGAAAAGAATTTGATTTGTTTGGATGTTTGAAAAACGAATCTGTATTAAAGATGATTGAAAGATTCAGACATTTGAAGCTGGAACTTGCAAGACACGGAATCGTGTACACTCAAGAAGAATTGGTTGACAAACTTTTTGACTCGCTGCCTGATGAGAAAGACTAGCAGTACTTTGCTTTGATGCTAAAGAACACAGTAAAGTCGGAGGATCTGATGGTTGATCTGTTAATCGAAAGATTGGAGAGTCATGAACTTGAGATCAAGAAATCAAACAAAGTCAATCATTCCTCATACCAGCAGAATGTTGAGCTGTATTATCGAGGAAGTATGATCCCGAAGACTATGTCCCCTAAGACAGCTTTCTCAGCAGAAAGTTCTAACATGTCAAATCAAGAAAGTTCAAACAGTGGTTTTCATGGAGGTTCTTCGTCAACTACTCCAAGTCAATCAGTTCCAAAGAATCTATTCCAATGTAACATTGATGTGGATCTCAAGAATGCTCAAAATTTCAGTGAAGAATCTGCAAAGCAGCAAATGGTGTTTTTAGCATCTGTCCTAGAATCATACGAGAGCCTTGTGGCAGGCAAGATTGGAAACACTAACC
This sequence comes from Helianthus tuberosus, assembly GCA_030545235.1. Lineage (NCBI taxonomy): Eukaryota > Viridiplantae > Streptophyta > Magnoliopsida > Asterales > Asteraceae > Helianthus > Helianthus tuberosus. The sequence continues at coordinate 97,968,064 of CM060393.1, read as the reverse complement.
TCACCAAGGAGGACTATGATCAGATCGACCCAGAAGAGATGGAGTTGATTGATATCAGATGGTGTATGGCTAGTGCAGTCAGAAGGGCACAAAGGTTCATGGAGATTACAGGCAGACATTCTATTGGCGGACCTTCCACAAAGCTCGGGTTTGATAAATCAAAAGTCACGTGCTTTAAATGTAAACAAAAAGGACATTTTAAACGTGAATGTCGAAACGCATCTGCTGATGATACGGCAAATCCATTCAGAGAGGATTATTACAAAAGAGTAATTTACCATCAAAACAAATCTGAACCTTCCAGAATGAAGCAGCTTGAAGATACCCCCAAAGAAAAATCTAGAGCACTTGCTGTTATTCATGATGACGAGGGTTTTGATTGGAGTGAATTGTTACCAGAAGAAGATGCAGTGGGCTATGCGTTTATGACAAAGATTGTTCCTTTCAAAGATTCCAGAACAGAAGAAGTGAAATACATCAACAGAAAGATGCAAGCTCAGTACATGAAAAGTAAAATCTATCAAACATGGAAAGAAGCAAAAAGGGCGAATAGATGGGATGCTGATAGAGAATGTTACCTAGATCCTAAGGGAAATATAGTTGTTGATCCAGATTTTGTCAGTGTTGAAACTCTCACCAAGCAAATTGCTGAAGAAGAAGAAGCAAGACAGAGAATGTGGTGGGGAGGAGGAGAAGCTGAAGAAAAAGAAAAGGAGAAAGAGTCACAGCCAAAGAAATTTGATGACGGGATTATTGACACGTCACAAGAATTCACTGCAGAAAATTTGAAGAAGATGGCTGACAAAGTGCTTGCAGCGAAAGAGTTAGAGGTAGTTTCTGGTTCTGGAACTGAGTCTAAAAGCAAGGTCAGTCCGAATGATGCAACCAATGAGTCAGGTAAGAAATCAAAGATTGAGAGTGACTGCAAAAATTGCATGAAAGACTGCAAGGTTTGTAGTACACTTGCTTACCTCAGCGGTAAAAAGACCGAAGAACTGACAGGAAGAGTCAGAGATGTTGAAGATCAGATCTTAAACCGTGACAAAATGTTAAAAGCTTCAAATGATAGATTAAAAGAATTAACTGAGAAAATTGAAAATGATAAAACTGACGTAGAAAGAATTAGGAAAGAAAACAAAAAATTAATTCATGAAAACCATTAACTCTCAGAAAATCACAAGAAGCTGAAACGAATGGTAAAAGATTCTGATGAAAGAAATGGTAAAACAAACAAAGAAAATCTTCAACTGTCAGGAGTTCTTAGGGTTAAAGAAAAGCAAATAAACCAACAGTTGGATGAGATTGCTAAGCTGAAGCTTCAGTTTCAAGAAGCAAAGATTGAAAATGAACGCATTCAACTGAAAATGAACAGTTACAACTCTGCAAGTTTTGTTCTTCAACATATCGTTCCTAAACCAATTGGGAAGAACAAAGCAGGCAAAGATGTATACTAGGATGGAACTGGGGTTGGGTATCATAAGGTTCCACCGCCAGTATTAAATAATTTTTCAAAGAAAAAGTCCGGGTTGGTTAATGAAGAAGTAAATGAAGTGAAACTCCCAGAATCAATTGATGTCACATTTAATTCATCTTCCGATGAAGATAGTGTCCAATCTGAAGTTGTGAAAAGCATGGTTGAAAATGTTTTAAAGTCTAAAAGTGACACTACTGAGGATGATGAATGCTTTTTGGACAAATATATTCTGAAATCAAAATTCAAAAACCACTTAAATGAAGAACCTAATCTTGCGATGTACAAGATGGCGGGATATGATAAGTTGTATTCGGATCGTGATTTTCCTTTGGAGAATGTGAATGTTGGTAAATTGAGAAATGTGTTCAAGTTGATTGAAATTGATGTGTCTGAAATTGAAGGTTTGAAACATTCTGAAAGACATTTGAACTTTGAAAAAGATAAATCTTACTATAAAAAACCTGTTGTACCACCGCGTTTTTATAACAACAACCAAAACAGATGGTCGGGTGGTTATCAGTGTGGTGAGAATTATGAAAGAAAGAATTTTCAGAACAAAAGGTTTGTCAAGAAAAAGGTTTTTGTGAAAAGTTCAAGTTCAAGCTCACTTTCCGAGCAAGAATCTGAAATTTTCTCAAAATCAAATCAAGAATTCTTTGAGAAGAAGGCCTCACAGCCTCAGACCGAAGGCACAAGTCGGGTAGTTGATACTCGTACATGCTTCAAGTGTAACAAAGTTGGACACATTGCACGAAAGTGCACCAACTTAAAGCCTAAGTCTGAAGTTGTTGTGAGTAAGAAAAAGAAAGTTGATGCAAAAGTAAAAGCACCAATGGTTGTTGAGAAGAAAGTTTTGAAAAATGAAAACATCAAAGTCAAAACTGAACCTGTAAAGAATGTGGTAACTAAAACTGATAAATTTTACAAACGAGTTGCGTCACCTCAACAAGCATGGAAGCCAAAATCAGTTGAAAAGAAACCAAGTTCTTCAAAACCAAAGGTTTCTGAGATGGAAAAACAATCATCCTCTACCACTCCGGTAAAGATGAATGTTCCTGTGGATTACTATGAAAAACTTGAGAAACAAAAGTCTACTACTTCTGAGAAGAAGTATGTACCAAAGAAAGACCAATCATCTGGTCAACTTCCGAAAAAAGGATTTCTTTTTATATAAAGAGGTTGAGATTGGGTCTGAAGAGAGCTTAAAGATGAATGACAAGAATTTTCTGCCATTATACACTGCAACAACTCACATCAATGTCAAGTTACCCGAGTCAAAAGAGGCTTGGGTGGCATCAAAATCTAAATAAGTATTTGTGATATGTGCAGGAGCTTCCAAGATCCGTTTCACGTTGGATTATGGATAGTGGAGCTTCTCGGCACATGACGGGGAAGAAAACCCTACTGTACGATGTTCGAGGGTTTAATGGAGGATATGTGGGATTTGTAGGCAATCAAGGTGGTAGAATAGTTGGTGAAGGAACTTTATCAAATGGTATTGTCACGTTTGAAAGAGTAAACTACATCGCAGAGCTTGAAAACAATCTTCTGAGCATTTCTCAGATCTGTGATCGTATGTATACAACGACACTTTACGGATAAGGAATGTTTGATATTGAAACCAGGATTTGTTGTTCCCGAAGAGTGGGTTATCATGAGAGCACCTAGAGTCAATGATCTGTACGTGTTGGATATGAGTGTAGCTACTACTACCACGGGTCAGGCTCACTGCTTTATGTCAAGAGCAACGGAAAAAGAGTCACAGTTATGGCATCGAAAGATGGGCCATATTCACCTGCGAAAAATGAATCACCTGGTGCATAATGACTTAGTAACTGGTGTTCATGTGAAATGTTTCCATCTGGAAGGGGAGTGCATTAGTTGCATCAAAGGGAAGCAAAAGAAGAAATCACATCCTCAAAAGAAGGTTAACCCAGTCTCGAGTCCGTTAGAGAGACTTCATATGGATCTTTTTGGTCCAGTGAACGTCAAAAGTATAACTGGTGATCTCTACAGTTTAGTAGTAACAGATGACTATTCAAGATTTTCATGGGTATCATTTCTGAAGACAAAGGATGAGACATTCGAAAGTCTGGTGACATTGTTCAGAAAAATTGAAAACTTGTACCAAACCCGAATCAGAAGAATCAGGAGTGACAACGGTACTGAGTTTAAGAACCACAAAATGGAAGAGTATTGTGATGAGAGAGGTATATTGCAAGAACTTAGTGCTCCTTACACTCCACAACAAAATGGAGTAGCTGAAAGAAAGAACAGGACGCTAATTGAAACGGCCAGGACGATGCTTGCTGATTCGAAATTACCAGTCAATTTTTGGGCAGAAGCAGTGTCAGCCGCTTGCTATACACTCAACCGGGTTCTTACAATGAAGAAATTCAACAAGACATGTTTCGATCTGATCAACAACCGCAAACCTAACCTGAAGTATCTAGAACCATTTGGGTCTCCCTGCACTGTTCTAGAACCTTATGGTAAATTTGGTGCAAAGAGCATTGAAGGAATTTTCGTGGGTTATGCAAGTCCATTGAAATGAGTGTTTGTTCCAAGTTTGAAGCGGATTATTGAAGCTCATAATGTTGAATGCCATGGTTATACAATACCACCTCAGAATCCCAGCGACTCGTGGCGTTTTAATTACGATACTCTGTGGGATTCATTTGACATAGAAGAAGAACCAGATTTCTTTGACGAGTTGGATATTCTGAGAGAATATGAAGAATCACAAGAAACATTTCCAGCTGAGTCATCTAGACGTTAATATCGAGCTTCAAATGATGATGAAGCTGGTCCTAGTAATGCTGGAGAACATGATGATATTCAGCAAGCTCATGACAATCAGACGGCAGTTAATGATAATCTAGAATCTGATGATAGACCAATATTCGATCATGGTTATTCAGATTCTGAGGGGGAGCAGACCCAGATGTCAAGTCAAACAATTCCAGTCAGTGAACAAGGTGCAAATCAGAATGTCACAAATTTGGAAGGCGAGGTAGATGTTCCAGGCGAGGTGATGCCGAGAACTCTTTCGTACCATCCAGAAGAGCTAATAATTGGAGAATTGCAATCAGGCGTTCGCACTAGATGTCAAATTGACCAAGGCCTTACTTGTTTTTTTCTACAGTTGCTCCGTTACAAACAGAGTTTTCACTTAGTTGTTTTATTTCGCAGATTGAGCCGCGAACATATAAGGAAGCTCTAACTGAAGATTCTTGGGTTAACGCGATGCAAGAGGAGCTGAGTCAGTTTGAGAAGTTGGGAGTGTGGAAATTGGTATACTTGCCTGATGGTCACAGGAAGATAAACACCAAGTGGGTGTTCAAGTGCAAAAGGGATGATCAAGGAGTTATTATTCGTAACAAAGCTCGACTCGTAGTCCAGGGCTTTAGTCAGCAGGAGGGTATAGATTTCACTGAAGTGTATGCTCCGGTTGCTAGACTTGAAGTGATCAGAATCTTCCTAGCATTTTCATCTTGGAAAGGATTTAAAGTTTTTCAGCTAGATGTTAAATCGGCTTTTCTCTACGGGAAGGTAAAAGAGGAGGTATATGTCAGACAACCACCGGGCTTCACCGACCCAATCCACAAAGACAAGGTCTATTTACTGGATAAAGCGCTGTATGGTTTACACCAGGCCCCGAGAGCTTGGTACGAGACATTGTCTCAACAAATGTGCTTGCCATCAGCTTCATCCGTGGAAAAGTGGATGCCACTCTCTTCACCAAAGAAGTCGACGGACATCTTCTGATAGTTCAAATATATGTGGACGACATCATATTTGGGTCAACAAATGAAAATCTGTGCAAAGATTCTGAAAGAGTTATGAAGCAAAAATTTGAAATGTCATCGATGAAATTCTTCTTGGGACTTCAGGTTGATCAACTACCCGAGGGAATTTTCATACATCAGACGAAGTATGTTCATGATATCTTAGAGAAATTTGGGATATTCGGGACTACTCCAGCTTCCACCCCATTAGCGACGAACCATGGGATAAACCCTGATCTCACCGGAGAGAAGGTAGATGAAACGATGTATCGTTCCATGATCGGATCGCTGATGTACTTGACAGCTTCAAGACCCGATATTATGTATCCAACCTGCCTCGCAGCAAGATTTCAATCTAACCCCAGAGATTCGCATATGGTGATTGTGAAACGGATATTACGCTACCTGAAAGGAACTCCATCATTGGGGTTGTGGTATCCAAAAGAAGGCGACTTCACGCTCGAAGGGTATTCTGATTCCGACTTCGGATGCTGCAAAGTTAACGCTAAATCAACTACAGCGGGGTGCCAGTTGTCACACCCCAACCAATGGCGGAAACATCGGGATGAGACGAAGTGTGAAGATTGCTCGAGACATCATAACGCTAATTGTGACAATAGAATTAAAGATGAATTGATTTCTTTCATAAATAAATGTTACAATACATGAAAGTTGAAATACAACATGTTAAATACAAGAAAAACAATACGACAACAAATATGGCATTTATACAATGTATTTGACCTAAACGTCTATATGTGTATCTAGGCATCAACGCTACTTCATTTCATGGCATCATCATCCTCAACCTGTAACATGTTTAAAATAAAGTTCAATGCAAAAGCAAAGGCGAGTATACAAGTTTGGTATGTACATAGCAAAAGATAAGTTTTAAACAATTCCTCATAGCAAGCATGTGATTCAAGATAAACAATAAATATGGCATGTGTCTAACATATCAAACCAAATGAGACGCAAGATGCTCATGACATAACCACAAGTCTACGGGCGGGTCGTCAATCCTATAGCGCTACATATGTCACGGTTAGGCTCGTACGAAGTTAATGATAAGTTTAACACATAATGTCCTCAACCCAAGTTTAAAGTATCAAGCAATCACGTATACAAGCATGTTATAGGAATGTTCATGTGTTTAAGCAAAATGTTCATGTGTAAGTTTTGGTAAGTAAACATGTTACACCCCAAAAGTGGTAAAAGTAAAGAGGGGAATTCGAGTATACTCACATTATTGCTAAGTCTTCCGATTATCCAAGTGTCGACGAGTGTGAGGTTAGGATGGTGGAAGACCGATGTCACCCTATATGGGTAAGCGAAGGTGTATGAGTATTCGGAAATTTTGACGGAGGATTCGAAGTAGCACTTAGAGTATAACTAGTCGATGGTTAAGTATATATATATTTTTCGTATATAAAGTTTATACAAGGATTTTAATCTAAGTTTATCAAAAATATTAGAGAAGTTTTGTCAAAAGAAAAGAAATTAAATAAATAATTAATTAAATAGATTTACGTTTATAATCATTGTTATAAAAATTTAATTGAATCCAACACGTTTTCATTAGTGGTTCGACCATTAATTAACACAAAATATTAATAGAATATTTTATTTATAAAAATATTAGAACTTCGAAAGGTTTCGTTTTATAAAATTAACGCGTTCGATTTACGGAATTTTACGAAAAACGGGCAGAGTTTCCTCTGTTTTTGGACGACCCCGACAATACAAGTTGCCGATATATAAGTCAAAACTCAACAATCTCAATGTCAATGCATATAAATATATATTTCCATTTATGTTTCTAAATTATGTACAAGATATGTATTTGGTTCAGTTCCGTGACTAAAATGACAATAACATGTTATAACGGACTTCATGACTCTAGAGTTTTACCGAACATCGAATCTGACCCGTCGACTGTCTGTCCAGGTCTGACCAAGGTTGACCCGAACCCGGTTCTGACCGGAGACTCGAACCAACTGAAATAACAAATAACCGGTTCTTGAGTCGAGACATGTAAACTAACCAAAATCGGAAACAAAGATTTAAACGAGAATTCGAACCTGAACCGAGCCGACAACTGATTGTTGGTGTGTTGACCGGGGCTCGAAATAACTGAGCTTTAAGCTAAAAAAAATCCCGAAACAAAACCGAGACAACCACGAACCCGAGACCCCAAAACTCGAACATTTGAACGGAAAGTTTGTCGAGCCGAGACACAGAGCTGAAACGTGACTGATGTTGACCTCTACCGCTGCCAGTGACCACCGGCGGCTCCGCCACCGTCTCTCTGCCTCTCATCCTCGTCATCGCACCTCTGCACCACACGATCGATCAGAGGAGGAGGTCTTGCCGGAACAGAAACAGTTTAAGGGGGGCTATTGCTAGAGTTCCGACTCACCACCGCCACCATGAGCGGTCACCGTCCAGCGCCGCCACTCATAGTGGTGGCCGGCGGGTCATATTCGAGCAAGGAGAATGAATACGGGGGTGTTGTTATGTAGGTGAGTCGACCGGAGGACCGAATGGCCGGCAGCCGGCTCCTCCTTGGCTGTCGTGCTAAATCGTGAGGGTGAGGTGGAGGTAAGATCTGATTATAGTGTTCTTCATATGTGTTTGAGGTGAGTAGCAGGGGTATGAGATGAGATTGGTTTGGAGAGGAGGATGATCCTTCGTGTTTTTTTGAGGTTGTGATAAGATGTAGAGGAAAATAAAGGAATGAGAGGGAAGAACAGATGTAAGCGGCTGATATAAAGGAATTAGGGTTTGGCTAACATATTATACTATTAGTAATTACACAATTAGACCCTCAAGTTTAAGGTGTTAATTAAATGGTTAAATTAGCTTGGTTTAAGTTACAAAATCCTTAAAACTCATTAAAAACTAACGGAACTAACGGAGTTATAACTTGTTTTGATTAAAACTCTAATTAGTTTGTATATATAACTTTTAAACTAATTAAATTAATTAAATGAATAACGATATTGCTATTTAACAAAAATTGATAATTAACTAAATAAAAAAAATAAAAATAAATAAAAATAAAAATCTCGCATCAGTTATTTTAAATTCGCAAAAAGAAACTGAGGTTTCAAAGGTTAGGATTCGGATTTTCAAAACGGGTCGGATTTAGGGAATCCATTTTGACGGATGTTACAGTCTCCCCTACTTTAGGAGATTTCGTCCTCGAAATCTAAGAGGAAGACTTTTGAAAAGATGACATCTAAGGATTCAAAAGAGAGAATAGATGAGATTTGATCATAATGTTTGTTTAAGGAAAATGTTTTCACATGAATAAAGAATAGAAGGATGGTTTTAAAGGTAAGGAGATAAGTTAGGATTCGAACGTTTAAACAGACTTGATTGCGAACGGGGTTCGTGTAAAAAGACATGGAATAATAGAGAATAGTGGGAGTATGGAAGTGAACGATTGCCTCTAAGTGAATGCGAGTATGAGAATGGCATAAGTATTGGATAAACAAACGTAGTATGTTAAGAATGAGGTCTCGTCATGGATGATCGGATATAATGCGTTTGTGAGTTGTTTAAAGTTTGTATTAGGTCCAAAAGGTCTACAAAACACTGAATTTCTCACGGCACGTTTTACGAAAGTTTGGTAACATGGTGAAAACATCTATGTATAGGAAGTACCAATGGCGTACCCACTATGTTTTGACCACGTTACGTCCGTTTCGTATCCGGTGTCATGTTACATCCCGTGTCTTACCATACACAGTAGTACACTCTATGGTTTCTCATACGCCCATCACTATAATCCCGTGTGCACCCGCGATTATATTGATCGTCGCATGATCTGCATAGCTTGTACCGGTTGTGTATGAATTAAGGTATGCATAAATTATGAAAATAAGACTGCGTGTGAAAGAAATGTAGCGTATAAGCATGTTTGTGTTCCAAATAGCATAAGATCAATGTAAGCGAATCCCTCAGGTTTCGCTCGCGTATGGGTGCGAAAGTATAAATCTTGTGTATAAATGAAGCATAAGCATAGCATAAGTTTAAATATGAATACACACTTGAGCATAAACACAACACGCATGGCATGAGTATGAGAAAAGGATAAGCATAATGTGTATGAAAAATAAGTATAAGTGTGAGTACAAACATGAGTATAAGTATAAACATAAAGCGTATGAGTAAGAATACGAGTATAAGTGTGAACATAAGATGTATGTGCATCGATATGAACGTGAATATAGGTGTAAAACATGAAGGTTTAAGTATGAATAAAATATATGTTGTATGTATATAAGTGTAAACAAGGTTGTATATGCGTAAATGAGAACATAAAATGTATGAACATGAATATTAATGTAATATAAACATGAATGTAAGTGCATCGTAAATGTATAATTGTGGGCGTATGTATAACGTAAATCGTATGAATTTTGAATCGTGAGTATAACATAAATGTGTAAGTGTGAACATTAGTGAAGACATAAAATGTATAAGTATGGATGTAGGAAATAATGATTTCGTTTATAGTATAGATCAAATTACACGAGTTTGTGCGCGTAAAAGATTAAAATTTTGAGTATGAAAGAAAAGAGAGTGAGTGACGCGCGTGAGATTGTCGTGAGATATTGACTAAAACGTGTAATATGATATGCATATATAGTTGTTTGCGCAAAACGTGAAGTTAAAATAGATTGAGTTGTCACGAAATATAGACTCTAGTTTGTGAATGTAAGAGAGTATAAAACGTTTATTGGTTACGTGGAAGTACTTTGTAAAGGAATGGAAATGCTACTGCGGTTTTAAAAAGGGTTTGCATAAGATGAAAATTTGTCGGTGCTTATGAAGTTTCCTTGCCCACGTGTTTTGAATTTAATTGACATATCGAGTGAGGTTTTGAAAAGTTCTAGAGATTAATAAGTTTGCATCGTTTTAAGTAACTTGGTGTTAGAAAATTTTGAAACTTACAGCTTCTTGGGGAAAAAGTTGATCCTTAGAAAAAAGGATTTTGGTACATGAACTTAGTGATTGTTGAAAAAAAATGTTTCATTGGTTTTGAAAAGGAATTCTAGTAAATGATTAAATAGTATTGGTAATATTTTATAGGTGTGTGCGAAAAAGTTGATGTGATTCTCAATTGAGAATAACAATCTCTAGTTTAATGGTGTGAGAGGAGTGTGTTTCAATGTTTACGTTGATTGGTGAATTTGTGGGCAACGGATTTATTAAACCGACTAGGCTGACAAGTAGTATTTCGTGAAATTTTGAAAATCGAGGAACACGCGTTTATGGTAACATTTAAAGTTTTTGTGTATGCAAGTGATGTGAAAATAGATTAGAATAAGAGGTACGTTTAAATAAATGGAGCATTTTGAAATACATGATAAATGATTTAGGTATAAGCATGATCGTGTTTACATAATATAGCCTACTAAAAGAAAGCGTTGGTAACGATCACTTAGGTAAGGGAATCACCCCGAATTCGTTGGTGAGGTCGTTTTAAGAAAAGAGAAGTGGAGTTAATCGTCAAGGTAAGGAAGTCACTCCTATCTCGAGGATATGTCTCCACTTGTCGTTACAAGGAATATGAATTTAAATTACATGAAATCTTGCATATGTATAAATGTATGGAAAAGATTCAATATGTTGTGTGTGTGAGAAGAAAATATCGGAAGTAAATTCGAATTTGAAAGATTGCATCGCGTAAAATAAATAGTAAAACACGTTTGATTAAAATTCGGATGGTTCCAAAACGGAACCTTTGACTAACCAAAGTAGTCGAAAAGTCTTTCGAACTTGAGGAGCATGCTTTGGCCTAATAGGTGAAATACTCTCGCCGACAAGTCGGTTGACGGTATTTACCCTTCCAGTTACTACATGTCCCCAATTCAATTGAAATTTCGAGACTTGGCGGGATTAATGAAAATCAAGGAGTGGAACTAGTCGACAAGGTGCGGGTTTCACCCCTAACTTGGCGATTTAGTATCCTAAGTGTGGTTGGTACTCGTCGGGTCAAAAGTTAATTTCGACACTTTGGCGAGGGTCCACTAGAATTTGAAATTTGAATTTCTCCATCAAGGTGTGGATTTCACTCCTAACTTGGTGGTGAATTTCGTGTAAGAAAGAAAAGTAGAAGGATCGAGAGTCATTCACCAAATTGTGGGTTTCACGCCTATTTTGGTGAGGTCGTCCCATTTTTGTAATATGAGTGTTGTCGGATTTAGAATAATCGAGTAAAATGCATGAGGGAAGTGTATGTCAAAAGAATACACAAACAAGTGTAAACACATAAGAAGGCATATCAAGAATAGTACATAAATAATGAAATGATAAATCAAGTATTAACACATAGAGAAATAGGTCAAAAATAATACGTAAAGGATCGAACAACGAAACAAGTATTAACATAATAGGACAAGCATTAATGCATAAGAATAACATGTCGAATATTACCCACGAGTGATATACATGTTTAAAAGAGCATAAATGAGAAACAAATAAAGTATCATGTGGTAGTTCAAACAAAACATACGAATAAGGCTCTAAAACTATAGACTAGGTAAAAGCATTCCTACTTTTCCTAATTCCCTATAGTTATGGCTCTGATACCAATCTGTCACACCCCAACCAATGGCGGAAACATCGGGATGAGACGAAGTGTGAAGATTGCTCGAGACATCATAACGCTAATTGTGACAATAGAATTAAAGATGAATTGATTTCTTTCATAAATAAATGTTACAATACATGAAAGTTGAAATACAACATGTTAAATACAAGAAAAACAATACGACAACAAATATGGCATTTATACAATGTATTTGACCTAAACGTCTATATGTGTATCTAGGCATCAACGCTACTTCATTTCATGGCATCATCATCCTCAACCTGTAACATGTTTAAAATAAAGTTCAATGCAAAAGCAAAGGCGAGTATACAAGTTTGGTATGTACATAGCAAAAGATAAGTTTTAAACAATTCCTCATAGCAAGCATGTGATTCAAGATAAACAATAAATATGGCATGTGTCTAACATATCAAACCAAATGAGACGCAAGATGCTCATGACATAACCACAAGTCTACGGGCGGGTCGTCAATCCTATAGCGCTACATATGTCACGGTTAGGCTCGTACGAAGTTAATGATAAGTTTAACACATAATGTCCTCAACCCAAGTTTAAAGTATCAAGCAATCACGTATACAAGCATGTTATAGGAATGTTCATGTGTTTAAGCAAAATGTTCATGTGTAAGTTTTGGTAAGTAAACATGTTACACCCCAAAAGTGGTAAAAGTAAAGAGGGGAATTCGAGTATACTCACATTATTGCTAAGTCTTCCGATTATCCAAGTGTCGACGAGTGTGAGGTTAGGATGGTGGAACACCGATGTCACCCTATATGGGTAAGCGAAGGTGTATGAGTATTCGGAAATTTTGACGGAGGATTCGAAGTAGCACTTAGAGTATAACTAGTCGATGGTTAAGTATATATATATTTTTCGTATATAAAGTTTATACAAGGATTTTAATCTAAGTTTATCAAAAATATTAGAGAAGTTTTGTCAAAAGAAAAGAAATTAAATAAATAATTAATTAAATAGATTTACGTTTATAATCATTGTTATAAAAATTTAATTGAATCCAACACGTTTTCATTAGTGGTTCGACCATTAATTAACACAAAATATTAATAGAATATTTTATTTGTAAAAATATTAGAACTTCGAAAGGTTTCGTTTTATAAAATTAACGCGTTCGATTTACGGAATTTTACGAAAAACGGGCAGAGTTTCCTCTGTTTTTGGACGACCCCGACAATACAAGTTGCCGATATATAAGTCAAAACTCAACAATCTCAATGTCAATGCATATAAATATATATTTCCATTTATGTTTCTAAATTATGTACAAGATATGTATTTGGTTCAGTTCCGTGACTAAAATGACAATAACATGTTATAACGGACTTCATGACTCTAGAGTTTTACCGAACATCGAATCTGACCCGTCGACTGTCTGTCCAGGTCTGACCAAGGTTGACCCGAACCCGCTTCTGACCGGAGACTCGAACCAACTGAAATAACAAGCAACCGGTTCTTGAGTCGAGACATGTAAACTAACCAAAATCGGAAACAAAGATTTAAACGAGAATTCGAACCTGAACCGAGCCGACAACTGATTGTTGGTGTGTTGACCGGGGCTCGAAATAACTGAGCTTTAAGCTAAAAAAAATCCCGAAACAAAACCGAGACAACCACGAACCCGAGACCCCAAAACTCGAACATTTGAACGGAAAGTTTGTCGAGCCGAGACACAGAGCTGAAACGTGACTGATGTTGACCTCTACCGCTGCCAGTGACCACCGGCGGCTCCGCCACCGTCTCTCTGCCTCTCATCCTCGTCATCGCACCTCTGCACCACACGATCGATCAGAGGAGGAGGTCTTGCCGGAACAGAAACAGTTTAAGGGGGGCTATTGCTAGAGTTCCGACTCACCACCGCCACCATGAGCGGTCACCGTCCAGCGCCGCCACTCATAGTGGTGGCCGGCGGGTCATATTCGAGCAAGGAGAATGAATACGGGGGTGTTGTTATGTAGGTGAGTCGACCGGAGGACCGAATGGCCGGCAGCCGGCTCCTCCTTGGCTGTCGTGCTAAATCGTGAGGGTGAGGTGGAGGTAAGATCTGATTATAGTGTTCTTCATATGTGTTTGAGGTGAGTAGCAGGGGTATGAGATGAGATTGGTTTGGAGAGGAGGATGATCCTTCGTGTTTTTTTAAGGTTGTGATAAGATGTTGAGGAAAATAAAGGAATGAGAGGGAAGAACAGATGTAAGCGGCTGATATAAAGGAATTAGGGTTTGGCTAACATATTATACTATTAGTAATTACACAATTAGACCCTCAAGTTTAAGGTGTTAATTAAATGGTTAAATTAGCTTGGTTTAAGTTACAAAATCCTTAAAACTCATTAAAAACTAACGGAACTAACGGAGTTATAACTTGTTTTGATTAAAACTCTAATTAGTTTGTATATATAACTTTTAAACTAATTAAATTAATTAAATGAATAACGATATTGCTATTTAACAAAAATGGATAATTAACTAAATAAAAAAAATAAAAAAAAATAAAAATAAAAATCTCGCATCAGTTATTTTAAATTCGCAAAAAGAAACTGAGGTTTCAAAGGTTAGGATTCGGATTTTCAAAACGGGTCGGATTTAGGGAATCCATTTTGACGGATGTTACACCAGTTTTTCGGACCACGTTTGGTCACCTGGCAATGCAAAAAGCAGACTTCTGTAGCTCTATCCACATGTGAAGCCGAGTATGTATCTGCTAGCAGTTGCTGCTCTCAGATCTTGTGTCTGTTGGTGCACTGATGTCTGTTAACTTCATCTTTATCAAGTCTTGTATTGTATTGAATAGATCAGGGCACAGAATACGAGAAAACAGGTTGTAGGGTAATTTCGCATGAAATGATATACATGTCATTTCAAGTGAAATTAGTTGTTTCATACGGAATCACTTAATTCCGCATGGAATTAATGATTTCGCGTGAACAAGTAATTCCGCTTTAGTCAGTTTCATGCGGAATTATCACCACTATATATACATGTTGCCACTGATTCATTTGATACGGAATTAGCAGTGTGTGTTTGAGAGCCGAGGTGCTGCCGAATTGTTATCTGATTTGTAAAAGCTTAGGAAATCAATAAGAGAAGATAATTAGAAAGGAACAAGCTGTTTTACGTCATTTACATTGATTCCGCCTTTGTATTTGATGCTGAACTCATCGGATTGACTCGTTAGGGTCACACGACGATCCAACAAGTGGTATCAGAGCTCAGGACGAGGAGTTCATACCAATTCAGCTTGATTTTACCAGATTCTCTCACTTCTACTCATTCTTTTCTGATTTGAACAAAATTCAACGGTTGAAATGGCCTGATTTTGACGTATATCAAGCGAAACATACTTTTAACTAATCCTTGAAAGTATTGAACTAAAATTCGATCAAAATTGGACAAAACTTGTAATTTCGCTTGAAAACAGATTCGAATATGCTGACATCATCATAATCTAGTTTGAACCAGATCGTAATTCTGCACGAAATAACCTAATTTCGTTTGAAAACACTTAATTTCGCTTGAAAGTACAAACGGAATTACTAATTCCGCTTCAGAGTACCTAATTCCGTTTCTGTTGGTATAATTTCGTTTGAAATTGTTCTAATTTCGCACGGAATTAGATATTGCTTGTTAATTTCGTTTCTAACTCGTAATCCCGTTTGAAGTAATTCCGTTCCAAGTGATTTCGTTTAAAATCATTTTTTCAAAATTCAAAAATTTCTCTAAGTGTTTGTTGACTGTTTTAGGTACTTAAAATGGATGATTTCATGAATCCTTTCGGTGATGTGTTTGCTTTTACTGGTGGTTCTGGAGATGCTACATCAAGCAATACAAATGAAACTACACCAACACCGAGTGCAAAGAAAAGTATGTCTGATGATATGAGTGTAGACAGTGCATATGGAACATACAACAAGCCACCCAAGTTGATGGCGATTGAAGATTACAACGGGTGGGCTACAAGATTTGAGGAATGGCTTAAGGCGTTTGCTTATCAGAGTTGGAGAAGTTTGAATATGGTTTTGATTTGGGGAGAGATGATTATGAGAACTTGGAAGAAAATCAAATTGAAAGATATGTTGCTGAACAAAAATGTATTGCTCAGCTTCACCAATCTGTTCGAGATGACATTATCGCACTGATCGAGTACAAAGATTCAAGAGATCTTTGGGAAAAATTAAAAATTAAATGTATTGGTAGTGCTGAAATAGTTAAGAACAAAAAGAAACTGTTACAAAAAGAGTTTGATTTGTTTGGTTGTTTAAAGAACGAGTCTGTTTCCAAGATGATTGAGAGATTTGGGCATCTGAAGATGGAGCTTGCTAGACATGACATCATTTATACTCAAGAAGAGCTGGTAGACAAATTGTTTGATGCTCTACCGAATGATCAAGACTGGCAGTATTTTGCATTGATGCTGAAGAATACGATAAAGCCAGCTGATTTAAAGGTTGATCTGCTTATAGAAAGACTGGAAAGCCATGAATTGGAGATCAAAAAATCCAATAAAGTCAATAACACATCTTATCAGCAGAATGTGGAGCTGTATTATAGAGGCAGTATGATCCCAAAGACTGCATCTCCTAAGACAGCGTTTTCAGCAGAACGTTCAAACACAATGAATCAAGAAACTCATAGCAGTGGCTATCATGGTGGTTCTTCGTCAAATACTTTAAATCAATCTGCACCAAAGAATCTATTTCAATGTAACATCGTTGTGGATCTGAAGAATGGTCAGAATTTTATTGAAGAATCTGCAAAACAACAGATGGTGTTCTTAGCCTCTGTGTTAGAATCGTACGAAAGTCTCGTTGAAGGAAAGATAGGCAACACCAACCTAACAAAGGAAGACTACGATCAAATCGATCCTGAGGAGATGGAATTGATCGATATAAGGTGGTGTATGGCTAGTGCAGTGAGAAGAGCGCAGCGTTTCATGGAGATTACTGGAAGACAGTCTATTGGTGGACCTTCTACCAAGTTAGGCTTTGACAAGTCAAAAGTGACATGTTTTAAATGTAAACAGAAATGTCACTTTAAGCGTGAGTGTAGAAATGCTTATACTGATGATACTGCAAATCCTTTTTGAGAGGATTATTACAAAAGGGCAATTTATCATCAGAATAAACCAGAACCTCCCAGGATGAAGCAGATAGAGGAGGTACCCAAAGAGAAATCCAGGGCACTTGCAGTTTTTCATGACGATGAAGGTTATGATTGGAGTGATGTTTTGCCTGAGGAAGACGCAGTTCGTTATGCTTTCACAGCAGCAAAGATTGTTCCATTTAAAGATAAAAGATCTGAAGAAGTGAAGTATGCGAACAGGAAGGAAACAACTCGAGTCATGAAACGCAAAATTTATCGTACCTGGATGGAAGCAAAGAAAGCAAGGCGATGGGATCCTGATAGAGAATGTTATCTTGATCCTAATGGGAATATAGCTGTGGATCCAGATACCGTTGATATTGAAGTTCTCACCAAACAACTTGCTGATGAAGAAGAAGCCAGACAAAGAGAATGGTGGGGAGGAGGAGAATCTGATGAGAAAGAGAAAGAGACAGCAAAAGAACCGCAGCCAAAGAAAGTGGATGATGGAATTATTGATACATCACAGGATTTCACCGCTGAAAACCTGACAAAGATGGCTGACAAAGTTCTAGCTGCAAAAGAACTAGAGGTAGTTTCTGGTTCTGGAACTGAGTCCGAAAACAAGGTCAGTTCAAACAATACACATGAGTCGGGTAAGAATGGTAAATCTGAGAACAACTGCAAAAATTGCATGAAAGAGTGCAAAGTTTGTAGTACAAATGCTTACCTCAGTGGTAAGAAAGTTGAAGATATGACTAGTAGAGTTAGAAGTGTTGAAGATCAGATCTTAAACCGTGATAAGTTATTAAAAGCTTCAAACGACAAATTAAAAGAATTAACTGAGAAAATTGAAAACGATAAAATTGACGTAGAAAGAATTAGGAAAGAAAATGAAAAATTGATTCTTGAAAATCGTCAAATCTCAGAAAATTTTGAGAAGCTTAAACGAACGGTTAAAGATTCTGATGAAAGAAATGGTAAGACGGACAAAGAAAATCTTCAGCTGACCGGTGTTCTTAGAGTGAAAGAGGAGTTAATCAACAAACAGTTGGACGAAATTGCTAAGTTGAAACTTCAATTCCAAGAAGTTAAAATTGAAAATGAACGCATCAATCTAAAATTAACCAGTTACAACTCCACAAGCTTTTTTTTACAACACATTGTTCCCAAACCCATCGGGAAAAACAAAGCAGGCAAAGATGTTTACTCGGATGGAGCTGGGGTTGGGTTTCATCAGGTTCCACCATCAGTTTTAAACAATTATTCAAAGAAAAAGTCCGGGTTGGTTA
The DNA here is from genome assembly GCA_030545235.1 of Helianthus tuberosus. Lineage (NCBI taxonomy): Eukaryota > Viridiplantae > Streptophyta > Magnoliopsida > Asterales > Asteraceae > Helianthus > Helianthus tuberosus. Next base: position 97,949,791 of record CM060393.1, on the reverse strand, counting down.
ATGATGAAGATGAAACAAATGAAATAAAACTTCCAGAGTCAATTGATGTGACATTTTCTTCATCATCATCTGATGATAGTGTTCAAACTGATATTGTTAAAAGCATGGCTGAAAGTGTTTTGAAGTCTGATAGTGATTCAGCTGATGATGATGAGTGTTTTCTGGACAAATACATTCCGAAACCAAAATCCAAAAACAACTTAAATGAAGAATCTACTCTTGTCATGTACAAGATGTCGGGATCGGATAAGTTGTATTCGGATTCTGATTTTCCACTGGAGAATGTTAATGTTGCTAAATTGACAAAAGTGTTCAAATTGATTGAAATTGATCTGTCTGAAATAAAAAGTTTAAATCAGACAAAGAGGCAAATGAATTTTGAAAAAGATAAAGCTTACTACAAGAAACCTGTTGTTCCACCGCGTTTTTATAACAACAATCGAAACAGATGGTCGGGTGGTTATCAGGGCGGTAAGAATTATCAGAAAAAGAATGTTCAAAACAAGAAGTTTGCTGAGAAAAGGTGTTTGTGACAAGTTCAAGTTCACTTTCTGATGAAGAATCTGAGATTTTTTCAAAATCAAATAAAGAGTTCTTTGAGAAGAAGGCCACACAGCCTCAGTCTGAAGGCACAAGTCGGGTAGTTGACACCCGAATATGCTTCAAATGCAATCAAGTTGGACATATTGCACGAAAGTGTACCAACTTGAAGCCTAAGACTAAAGTTGTTGAGATTCAGAAAAGGAAAGTTGATGTGAAAGGAAAAACTCCATTGGTTGTTGAGAAAAAGGTTTTGAAACATGACAACACCAAGATCAAAACTGAACCTGTTAAGAATATGGTAACTAAAAATGACAAGTTTTACAAACGGGTTGCATCGTCTCAACAAACATGGCAGCCAAAAGTGGTTGAAAAGAAATCAAGTGTTCCAAAACTAAAGGTTTCTGAGACTGAAAAACAATCATCTTCTACTACACCGGTAAAGATGAATGTTCCTTTGGATCATTATGAGAAACTTGAAAAACAAATGATTTCTGAAAAGAAAGATGTTCAAAAGAAAGACCAGTCATCTGGTCAACCTCCAAAAAATGATTTCTTTTTATACAAAGAGGTTGAGATTGGGTCTGAAGAAAATTTGAAGATGAATGACAAAAACTTTCCACCTTTAATCCTAAAAAGAACTGTTGTTAACGTTGAGTTGCCTGAGTTAAAAGAGGCTTGGGTAGCATCCAAATCTAACTAAAGTATTTGTGATATGTGTAGGAGCTTCCAAGATCCGTTTCGCGATGGATTATGGATAGTGGAGCTTCTCGGCACATGACAGGAAAGAAAATCCTGCTGTACGATGTTAGAGATTTCAATGGAGGTTATGTAGGTTTCGCAGGCAATCAAGGAGGTCGAATAGTTGGAGAAGGAACATTATCCAATGGCATTGTCACGTTTGAAAGAGTTAATTACATTGCCAAGCTTGAGAATGATCTTCTGAGTATTTCTCAGATTTGTGATAGGATGTATACAACACATTTTACAGACAAAGAGTGTTTGATCTTGAAACCAGGATTTGTTATCCCTGAAGAATGGATTATCATGAGAGCACCAAGAGTTGATGATCTGTATGTGTTGGATATGAGCGTAGCAACTACAACCACGGGTCAGGCTCATTGTTTTATGTCAAGAGCAACATAAAAAGAATCTCGATTGTGGCACCGAAAAATGGGTCATATTCACCTGAGAAAAATGAATCACTTGGTGCATAATGATTTAGTAACTGGTGTTCATTTGAAAGGTTTTCATCTTGAGGGGGAGTGCATTAGCTGCATTAAAGGGAAGCAAAAGAAGAATTCTCACCCCAGGAAGAAAGAAAACTCTATCTCGAGACCTTTAGAGAGACTCCAGATGGATCTGTTTGGTCCAGTGAACGTCAAAAGCATTACTAGGGATCTCTATTGTCTAGTAGTTACAGATGATTACTCGAGGTTTTCATGGGTTTCATTTTTGCAATCAAAAGACCAAACATTTGGGAGTTTAATCACGTTGATCAAAAAGCTTGAAAACTTGTACCAAACTCGTGTTCGAAAAATAAGAAGTGACAACGGTACAGAGTTCAAAAGTAGCAAAATGGAAGTATTTTGTGATGAAAGAGGTATATTGCATGAATTTAGCGTGCCTTACACTCCACAGCAGAATGGAGTAGCTGAAAGAAAGAACAGGACGCTAATTGAAACGGGCAGGACGATGCTTGCTGATTCTAAACTACCAATCAATTTTTGGGCAGAAGCAGTGTCAGCCACTTGCTATACACTCAACCGAGTTCTCACTGTAAAGAAATTTAACAAGACATGTTTTGAGCTGATCAATAACCGCAAGCCGAACCTGAAGTATTTAGAACCGTTTGGGTCTCCCTGTACTGTTCTAGAGCCTTTTGGTAAATTTGGTCCAAAGAGCATCGAAGGAATTTTCGTGGGTTACTCAAGTCCATTGAAACGAGTCTTTGTTCCAAGCTTAAAGCGGATCATCGAAGCACACAATGTTGAGTGTCAAGGTTACACAATGCCACCACAGAATCCAGGAGATTCATGGCGTTTTCACTATGACAAATTATGGGATTCATTTGACATGGAAGAAGAAGAAGAAGAACAAGATTTCTTTGACGAGTTGGATATTCTAAGAGAGTATGAGTCATCGCAGGAAAGGTTCCCAGCTGAATATTCAAGTCGACCACGACAAACTTCAAATGACAATGAAGCAGGTCCAAGCAATAATGGAGAACATGATGATATCCAACAAAATGAAGTTGCTCATGATAATCAGATGGCACAGAATGATAATCAAGAATCTGAGAACAGACCAGTATTTGATCGTGGTGATTCAGATTCTGAGGGGGAGCAAATTCAGATTTCAAGTTAAACAAACCCAGTCAGTGAACAAGGTGCAAATCAAAATATTACAAATCTGGAGGGCGAGGTAGATGTTCCAGGCGAGGTGATGTCGAGAACTCTTTCATACCATCCAGAAGAGCTGATCATTGGAGAATTGCAATCAGGCGTCCGCACTAGACGTCAAATTGACCAAGGCCTTACTTGTTTTTATTCTACAGTGGCATCTTTACAAACTGAGTTTTCACTTAGTTGTTTTATTTCGCAGATTGAACCGCGAACATACAAAGAGGCGCTAACTGAAGATTCTTGGGTCAATGTTATGCAAGAAGAGTTGAGTCAATTCGAGAAGTTAGGAGTGTGGAAATTGGTAGACTTTCCTGATGGTCAAAGGAAGATCAACACAAAATGGGTGTTCAAGTGCAAGAGAGATGATCGAGGGGTTATTATTCGTAACAAAGCTCGACTCGTAGTCCAGGGTTTCAGTCAGCAGGAGGGAATAGATTTCACTGAAGTATATGCTCCGGTTGCTAGACTTGAAGCAATCAGAATCTTCCTAGCATTTGCATATTGGAAAATTTTTAAAGTATATCAGCTAGATGTGAAATCGGCGTTTCTCTATGGGAAGGTAAAAGAGGAGGTATATGTCGGACAACCACCGGGCTTCACCGATCCAATCCACAAAGACAAGGTTTACTTGCTCGACAAAGCGCTGTATGGTTTACACCAGGCCCCGAGAGCTTGGTATGAGACATTGTCTCAACACCTGCTAGCCAACAGCTTCATCCGTGGAAAAGTGGATGCCACTCTCTTCACCAAAGAGGTCGACGGACATCTTCTGATAGTTCAGATATATGTGGACGACATCATATTTGGGTCAACAAATGAACAACTCTGCAAAGATTTTGAAAAAGTTATGAAGCAGAAATTTGAAATGTCATCGATGGGTGAGATGAAATTCTTCTTGGGACTTCAGGTTGATCAACTGCCTAAGGGAATTTTCATACATCAAACGAAGTACATTCATGATATCTTGGAGAAATTTGGGATGTCAGGTTCTACTCCAGCTTCCACCCCATTAGCGACGAACCATGGGATAAACCCTGATCTCACCGGAGAGAAGGTAGATGAAACATTGTATCGTTCCATGATCGGATCGCTGATGTACTTGACAGCTTCAAGACCTGATATCATGTACCCAACCTGCCTCGCAGCAAGATTTCAATCTAACCCAAGAGTGTCGCATATGGTAATTGTCAAAAGGATATTATGCTACCTGAAAGGAACTCCATCATTGGGGTTGTGGTATCTAAAAGATGGCGAATTCATGCTCGAAGGTTATTCCGATTCTGATTTCGGATGCTGCAAAATTAATGCTAAATCAACAACAGCGGGGTGCCAGTTCTTTGGACCAAGATTGGTTACCTGGCAATGCAAGAAGCAGACCTCTGTAGCTTTATCCACATGTGATAGCAGTTGCTGTTCTCAGATCTTGTGGATCCAGCAACAGATACGCGACTATGGTTTGCAATTTCTTAACACCCCTATCTTTGTTGATAATGAGGCAGCGATTAACATTACTAAAAATCCTGTTCATCACGCTAAAACGAAACACATTGAAATTCGTTATCACTTCATCCGAGATTGTTTCGAGAAGAAGTTGATACGAATTGAGAAAATCCACACTGACGAACAAAAAGCTGATTTACATACCAAAGCATTTGACAAAACTCGTTTTCAATACTTGTTAAAATTGAACGGTGTGAAGCTTTTATCGGTGTTGGAGGAGATTCTTGGCGTTGATGAAGGTACCACTGTAGATGATGATGTTGAGAAGCAATCTGCAATGGTTTGTCGATTTTTTACTTGTTTTGGTATTTAGGGGGAGTATAGGGTAATATTTTCAGAAAATACAAAAACAGTAAAAATTTCAAAAATCCAAAAACAATAGAAAATCTGAAAAGGAGCTTGTGTAAAAAGGGAAAATGATAGTACATTGGCTTGACAGTTACGGTATGCTAAAGATATGTAAAGTTTAAAAGTCTTAAACAGTCTCGCTGATGATGTGCCGATAGGTTTTTGCACATTTAGTAGGTTTGTTCGGGATATAAACCTAAAATCCTTACTTGCTTATTCCGTGGGGAACACTACTTGGATATATAGGTAATCCCTGAAATCTTGTTTGAAGGATCCCTCTTTCTGAGATACTAGGTCTTCATACTCAGTGATATCTGGGGTATTATCCCGGGACTTTTGATTTTGCGGAAGCAATGGCCTAGTCCCCGTATAATACTTTACTGCTTGCTTGAAATATAGCACCGCCCTCAGCATAAAAAATGATGAAACATTGAAAAATGCTAATCATGTGCTGTTGTAAAAAATATCCTCTAAAGGGGATACACCTAAAGTCGAAGCCGTCATCTCTCTGCTGAACGGAAGTTCTGACCTGAGCTCTCACGGTTCTTCGTAATTTAACCCCTTACAGATATCATCTGTGGTATACTCACCTGTAAGAATGAATATTGCGATTTGGATACGGGAGTATATTAAAGAGGTGGGACACATGAATGAGTTTAAGTATCTAAAACACTAAATTCGTATCCTGGACAGATTGAAGATTGTGTGAAAATTTAAGTGGATCAGTATATCGACAATCTAAGTGAATTGTTTAATTCTGAGTATGAAATTAAAGCTTAACGGTACTCGTGACTTGTCTAATAGCTGATATGATTCCCTAACACGCTCACCAAAAATATGTTTATAAATAGATTACTTTTATTGCATTTTATTTCTGCATTTCATTTCTAGTTTAGAAACTTTATTAAAAATCCAAAAAGATTTTACATTTCTGCCTTATTTTCCGACAAACAAAAGTGGAAAGCTAATCTTCAGATTCGAATTGAAGCAGATGCAGGAAGTTTCTGGGCTGGATGATGAATTTGGAGTTTAATATGTTAAAACTTGAGAAATTGAAAAGTCAAAACAAGTTCATTGATTTGAAACTTTTAAATTTTCAAAAAATTGATTGAACAAAGTTGAACTAAATGTCAGTGTGATTTATCTCAGGTCAACCAAGGTCATTAAGTTGGACTTGGTAGACAAATTGAGTAATCAGGGTCATTAATTTGGACCTGAATACTTAAGTGGATTTCTATACACTGATTAGACTATCAATTGAGATTGAATGGTAAGTTTATATTGAAAATGTTATTATCATGTATCTTATAGTTAGGTAGAGATTGTGCAGTAAACAGGAGTCTAGATCCCCATGGCAAAGAAAATGTCAAAGTTTGAACCAGAATTCAAGCCACAGCTTATCGAAAGGAGGAGTCTGCGAAAGGGGGAGTCAAGATTCTGGATCAATATTCAAAGGGGAGATTGTAGATTAAAGTTTGAAGATAGAAGATTGGAGGGAGTTTTACAATGTCAAAACAATTTCGAACAAGAGAACGATCAATCAAGACTAAAGACTGAAGACTGGATGCAAAAGACTTCGTCAACATCAAAGGGGGAGTCTGTTGGTGCACTGATGTCTGTTAACTTCATCTTTATTAAGTCTTGTATTGTATTGTATTGTATTGTATTGTATTGTATTGTATTGTATTGTATTGTATTGTATTGTATTGTATTGTATTGTATTGTATTGTATTGTATTGTATTGTATTGTATTGTATTGTATTGTATTGTATTGTATTGTATTGTATTGTATTGTATTGTATTGTATTGTATTGAATAGATCAGGGCACGGAATACGAGAAAACAGGTTGTAGGGTAATTTCGCATGAAATGATATACATGTCATTTCAAGCGAAATTAGTTGTTTCATACGGAATCACTTAATTCCGCACGGAATTAATGATTTAGTGTGAACAAGTAAAAGCTCAGGAAATCAATAAGAGAAGATAATTAGAAAGGAACAAGCTGTTTTACGACATTTACATTGATTCCGCCTTTGTATTTGATGCTGAACTCATTGGATTGACTCGTTAGGGTCACACGACGATCCAACAGGATCCAGCAACAGATGCGAGACTACGGTTTGCAATTTCTTAACACCCCTATCTTTGTTGATAATGAGGCAGCGATAAACATAACTAAAAATCCTGTTCATCACGCTAAAATGAAACACATTGAAATTCGTCATCACTTCATCCGAGACTGTTTCGAGAAGAAGTTGATACGAATTGAGAAAATACACACTGATGAACAAAAAGCTGATTTACATACCAAAGCGTTTGATAAAACTCGGTTTCAATATCTTTTAAAACTGAACGGTATGAAGCTTTTATCGGTGTTGGAGGAGATTCTTGGCGTAGATGAAGGTACCACTGTAGATGATGTTGAGAAGCAATCTGCAATGGTTTGTCGATTTTTTACTTGTTTTGGTATTTAGGGGGAGGTATTATATTTTCAGAAAATACAAAAACAGTAAAAATTTAAAAAATCTAAAAACAATATAAAATGAAAAAGAGCTTGTGTAGAAAGGGAAAATGATAATACATCAGCTTGACAGTTAGAGTATGCTAAAGAAATGTAAAGTTTAAAAGAATTAAACAGTCTCGCTGATGATATGCCGGTAGGTTTTTACACATTTAGTAGGTTTGTTCGGGATATAAACCTAAATCATTACTTGCTTATTTCGTGGGGAACACTACTTGGATATATGGGTAACCCCCGAAATCTTGTTTGAAAGATCCCTCTTTCTGAAATACTAGGTCTTTATACTCAGTGATATCTGGGGTATTATCCCGGGACTTCTGATAATGCGGAAGCAATGGCCTAGTCCCCGTATAATACTTTTTGCTTACTTGAAATATAGCACCACCCTCAGCATAAAAATGATGAATCATTGAAAAAATGCAAATCATGTGCTGTTGTAAAAAAGATCCTCTAAAGGGGACACACCTAAAGTCGAACCGTCATCTCTCTGATTTTGCGGAAGCAATAGCCTGAGCTCTCACGGTCTCGCATTTAACCCCTTACAGATATCATCTGTGGTATACTCACATGTAAGACTGAATATTGGGATTTAGATACGGGAGTATATTCAAGAGGTGGGACACATGAATGAGTTTAAGTTCTTAATACACCTAATTCGTATCCTGGACATATTGAAATTTGTGTGAGAATTTAAGAGGATCAGTATATCGACAATCTAAGCGAATTGTTTAATTCTGAGTATGAAATTAAAGCTTAACGGTACTCGTGACTTGTCGACAGCTGATATGATTCTCTAACACGCTCACCAAAAATATGTTTGTAAATAGTTTATATTTTATTGCATTTCATTTCCATATTTCATTTCTAGTTTAGAAACTTTATTCAAAATCAAAAAAAAAATTTCATTTCTGCTTTATTTTCTGACAAACCAAAGTGGAAAGCTGATCTTCAGAATCACAGTTTGAAGAAGATGTAGGAAGTTTCTGAGCTGGACAGAAAAGTTGGGAGCTTATCATATTAAATTTGTGAAATTGTAAAGTCAAAACAAGTTCATTAATTTGAAGCTTGTAATTTTCAAAATAATGTTTTTATTGAACAAAAGTCAGTTTTTGTTTTGTCTCAGATCAACCAAGCTCATTAAGTTGGACTTGGTAGACAAATTAAGTTTCCAGGGTCATTAACTTGGACATAGATACTTAAGTGGATTATTAAAAACTGATAAAACGACAAAAGAAGTTTAAATTTGAGTAGATTATAATGTCAGATTTCTGAGTAGCAGGAAACAGGTTTGAATATGTGAAAGCAGCAAAGCAAGATCCACATGGCTTTGATTGAACAAAGTTTGAACCAGAATACGAGATTCCAGCTTATTGAGAGGGGGAGTCTGTAGACGGATTCTGGATCAACATTCAAGGGGGAGTTTGAAGTTTGTCAAAGTTAAGTTTGATTGCTAGCTGCTGATGTTGTTAAAGTTAAAGAATGAAGAGATCTGATCAAGAGAAATAGAAGATAAAGAGATTGAAGGATGCTTTACAGTGTCAAAACAAATTGGAAATAGCGAACAAGCTGATCAAGACTGAAGACTCGACGCCAAAGACTTCGTCAACATCCAAGGGGGAGTCTGTTGGTGCATAAATGTCTGTTAACTTCGTCTTGTATCAAGTCGTGTGTCTAGATAGGATAGAATGGAGCTTGGTATGTAGGAAATTAGGGTTTAAGTGTGAATGGTTCATTTCGCACGAAATAGCAAAAGGCTATTTCGCACGAAATGAATCAAAGTCATTTCGCACGAAATGAGCTTTGGCTATTTCGTATGAAATACCACGTCTATAAATACCAAGCTTGCTTGTTCATTTGTAACTTTCTGATTTCAGAGCCGAGGTGCTGCCGATTTGTCAACTGATCTGTAAAAGCTTTGAAATCAATAAAAAGAAGATAATTAGGGAAAATCAAGCTGTATCAAGTTAGAATCATTGATTCCGCCTTTGATTCTGACTTAAAACTCTTTTGAACGACTCATTCGGGTCACACATCGATCCAACAATTAGGTTATTATACTAACACGTGTGCATTGTTTAATTTATTAGATTATAACCAGGAAGTCACAGGGAAAACCTAAAATAGCAATATGAGTTAATCCTTCTCTTTGTAAACTGTTTTTACAAAACCTCAAATGTTTTAAATTGAAATTTAATAGTGATCGACTATTTGTATTCTACAATTATCGTCAGTATGTTGGGGTTTTGTATACAAAATTTGTTACTACACTGTGAGTAGTAACATTACCACCAGTCAGGATTGACAGTACCGTGGGTGGTAATTAAAGTAGATATAAACAAATGTAATTGCTAGATTTCCCTCAGTGCTGTAAAATGATAAAACCTATTTTGATTAAAATGGGATTCACTCGCCAGTATTTCTTGCTGATAAAATGTTTTTAAACGTGTTTCAGGTAACAAAATGTGAAAGCCAAATAGAAGCCAGCTGGAGAGCACTAAAGGCTTGGAAAAGTGGCTATAAAAGTTACCTAAATAAAGAAGAAGTTTTATTTCAATAAATTAGGGTTTATCCCTAAAAACATGTTGTAATAGAAACTTGGGAATTTCCCACGTATTTATTAATTATAAAAATATAGTGTTTACACTGATAAAATATTTTCTTACTACAGTCCAGATGAAATTTCTGTTGCCAAATTAATGATAAACACCGATACCACCATCTCTAAGTAGGCTGCGGTCGCCCGCCTCCCGGGGCAGTGGTTGGGGGTTGCGAAAATTTAAAGGCAATTTTTTGGTATCGTAGGTTAGGTTATATGAGTGATGTTATTGTTACTATGTCATGAGGAACCCAACCGCTTATGAGTGAACAACATTATTGTATTTGCCATTATAGAAACGGTATCGGTAACTAAAAAAAGAAATGCGCGGTTGTTTTTAGTTTTTTTTTGTGTGAATGTTCCGGTGTAGATTGTCATGAAATAATTCAAATTCGAGTTTTTTTGTATCGTAGGCTATAGCGAGTGACGTTAACGTTGCGACGCCATGACGAACCCAACCGCATATGAGCGAACAACATCATTGTATTTTACCATAATGGAAATGGTATCAGTGTTTGCTTTTATATTTTTCGGCACACCAAACCGATGATCACCAAATTTCCACCGCGTTGTGGGGAGAAAAAACGACCACACTCCCGCTGCAAAGCACGGAAAAAAAACTAGTTAAAACTAGTTCATAAAAATTTTGAAGAAATAAATTATCCAATCAAGCACTACCATCTACTGACATTCTACTTCAATCTTAACTTATCGTGTGTGTGTATATATATATATATATATACACACACACATACATGTATAAAAACGGGATCAGGAGAAATCGGCAAAAAGTGTGAGAACGGTGAGAACGCATCCTGGCCGAACACGTGGCGCGGGGCATGATCAGGGTCCGAGGTTTTTTTTTGTCTTTTTAGTATTCTTCTCCTTTCACGATTTCGCGTTTGACATGCTGCTTTATTTTTTGCGTGCAAGATAATTTTGGCGTTATGTAGAATTATTAATTATTTGGCGTTTTACTATTTTTTCTCAGATTTCTTCTCGTTTAATTAATTCTTTTTGTGTCACATAGTTAATTTTTTGGCGTTATGGCTTTTCCATGTCATTTTTGGCGTTTTGTATCTTTTTGTTAATAATTGATTACCATAGATTAATATTTTATAAAACTACAATAACACGAAAATCAAAATAAACTAATAGTCTTCCGTAGCTGTGATTACATCAGAGATGTACCCATCGCTTTGTTCATCACTTTCTTCAGATTCTTCATCATCAAATTTCATTTTTGCGTATAATGCCATAGCTTGTCTCTTCTTTGTTGCAGCCTATTCTTGAATATCACTGCATCCTTGGATTTTGGATCATTTGAAGGTGTTAAATCACAGAGTTGTTCAATGATAGATAGCAACCCTGTCTTCAACATTTCTTCCATTGGCCTTGAATATTGCACCCCGTTTTTATAAGTCACTTCAAGTGTTCCTTCTTCCTCATGCAATACCCAACTGCTAAGTTTTGGTATATGAGTATCTTCAATATCATCATCATCTTCTACCAGAAATTTTCTCTTCAGTCTTTTTATTACAATTCTCGTTCTTTCACAATCGTTGTCTATTGGAACCCCAAGGGCCAGGATATCCTTCTGAACATTTTCATTCATTCCAAGCATGGCTTTGATTGTCCTTACCTTTACCCTACTCCTATCAGAGAACTTTATGATGAAACGTTTCTCTTTCCTTTCAAACCTCCATGCAATAACCTTAGCCATTTTTAAATTTTTTGGCATTTTGGACAATATGTGGCGTTTTAGTCAAATTTTTTGGCGTGTTTGAGCTTGGGTTCTCATGGTTTTCTTTTATATTGACTTCCCCCCCCCCCCCGCGTATGACAGGTAATTATGGCGTTTTGAAAAAGATAAATAAATATAATAAATGTTAGTAATTATGTTTTCCGTCGTTTCATTTTACTGTTTTTTGCAGTTTACGGTGTTTCGTTTTCAGACTCAACTGTCTTAATGGTGTTGTGACACCTGTGTCACTGCGACCATCAAACAAATGCCAAACCAATGAAATATTGTATTTCATACTTAGGATTTGTAAAAATATGTGTATCGTTTGCACATATCAACTCTTGTTCGATTTCAAGCTCTAAATCGCCTTCTGGAAGGTTATACGCGCACTGATGCGTAAATATAACCAATTTAATGCAACGAACACTCCGGAATAGTGAAATAGGCTTAACATACCTTAAATAACCTTTACATAACTTAGAAATAAGTTTTGAAGGCTTTGGTATGGCAAAATCAAGTTAAATCGCTTACAGGGACTAAAGTTGACAATGCGAAAGTATGCCAATTTGAACTATAACAGACATTCCGGAACATTACCATAAGTTAAACATACCACAAATATCCTTTACATAGCTTAGAAATAGGCTTTGACGGGTTCGGTATGCTAAAATATACTTTTGGGACATTCAGGGACTAAAAGCGTCAAAAAGTGCACAAGTTTGCACTTTCGCGCATAACTTACGTTCTGAATACTTCCGGACATCCAAAAATTTATGTAAGCACTAAAATATTTTATTTTAGTGTTTGGCATAAGAAAAATCCATTCGTTGCGTCTTTTGGATCGTTTTTCGCGCTTATGCGCATTCCGTCGTAATTAAGCGAACATCGCGATCGTACGACCAAACGAACCGACATCCGACATATTTTTGAGCATGTTTCATGTCCACAATGTTTAGTCATCATTTTAGGGCCTTAAAGTTGGCTTAACGGGCCTTAAACATGCCGGGAATGGCTTAAACACACAACAGGGACCAAAACTGTCATTTCTGAAGGATGTTTGCTGATACATCGAATCTGGTCCATTCCACTTGTTGCAAATGGTTTTGGGGAATCTATGGGCTGGTTTTGATGTGCACATGGTTTTGGGCAATACCATGGGCTCACATGGTTTTGTAAAACCATTATCTTGAGGTGTATGGCCAAGATCAAAGCACGGTTTCCAAGAAACGATCTTAACGGTTCGGGAACTCCTATAAATACCCCACCCCCATTTGCTTCTAAACTCACTAGAATCTGATTTGAGAAGCTCTAAGTTGAAACCATTGTTTCATACCTGAGCTACTTGAATCACGATTAGCATTCGGAGACCCTTCGTAAGTATTCTTTCGTTCTGTTATTGCTTTTCGAGTCCGAAAGTCAAACTTTGTTTGACTTTCTGCGTTGACCAGTTTATGGTCAATGCGAAGTTCATTTGAACTTCGCAACGTGATTGTAATCATGATGGTTATAGTCCTTTGGAACTATGCCTACTGATTACCACGTTGTCTAGGGTCGTAAGGGTAAGCGATCTAATAAATCGCTTATACCTTCGAACCCGACCCATTTGGTCGATCATTAGGATCCGACCAAACGCATTAGGTGACCATAGTATATAGGGAATAGCCCTCCGAGGTTATACCTTATGTTCGCTTCGTTTAAGTAGTTGTATGATAGGTAGTTTATATGCCTTAGGTAAATTACCAAAATGCCCTTTTTACGCCAAAATTCATTTTAAGCATATGTAACATAACTTTTGGTATCTAAACTGATTCGGCAATAATATTAGACATGTTAAGGCATATTTTACTTGTCATAGGACTAGTTAGGCGGTCCGAACGCGTTTTACGCGAACGACGCGTTAAAGTAGCATAAGCTGCCTAAACGGGTCGTAATGGGTCGTAAACACTTATGTTAGGTTTCATTTAGTATGTAGGCTTTGTTAAACCATATTACACAAGTTCCCATACTCGTTTGGTTTACGAACCCTCATTCTATCCGATCCTCCGATATAGGTCCGGTTTATTAACATAGTTACCTATACTAGGTGCCGTTTGATTCCGTGATCTCTAGCATTGCTTGGTGGTTATCTTAGGACTTCTGAGTAATCTCAAGTGAGTACATAGACCCCTCTTTTACTGTTTTCCAAACTGTTTTGGGGTGAAACACATGTGCCTACTTGTTACTTTCATGCTTTACATGTTTTCACATCATATACCTGCTATGTTCGTTAGAACATTATAGTACATGATTTCATTACATTTCATGCTATGTATGCCCATTGTGTGCGTACTTAGTACATCGTTCTACATTACATTTCATGCTATGTATGCCCATTGTGTGCGTACTTAGTACATCGTCCTACATTACATTTCATGCTATGTATGTCCATTGTGTGCATACTTAGTACATTGCTTTACATTACACTTATGCTATGTATGTCCTTTGTTGCATACTTAGTACATTGTTATTCATCATATGCTTACATTTTGGATACACATTACATGATTTACATTAGACATGAACATTTTACATCTTGGTGGTTTGGTTTGAATAAGTGATTTAAGTAACGAGGCGTGTGTAATATGATACAAGCATGGTGGATACGCCGCTGGTACTTCCTATATATAAGTGTTTGTATGGTATCACATATTGTAGCGTTATTTGAATCATTTCAATTTGAGACATATAACATTTTATACAAATAACATACTTTTTCACAAGACATTGATTTACAAACAACTTATCTTATACAAACTCATTGTATATGGTTATTCATTTAACCATACATTATTTTCTTATTTATACATATCATCTGATCTTATCGTTTTTCAAATGATTTACAAGACAAAGCAAATTACAAGGTTCATGACTAAACATTTTCTCAAACATAAGTCATGAATTCTATTTTCACAAAACCTATGTATCTCACAGGCATTTTTATGCTGACGTACCTATTTTCACATGTGTTTTCAGGAGATGATGCATAGGACTTATCAAGACATACTTAGGCGGACCTGTGCCTTAGTGACTTAAAACGAGATAAGAACTAGTTAATTTATGTTATGTACTCTTTGTTTCTTGTTTAAAACAATGTAAACTCTCATGTTTGATTAATAAAACGAAACTTCAATTGCCATGGATTTGAAACAATTAATTCTGTTACAACACTCCCCGACGTTTCCGCCACGTTTTGTATGTTCTACGTGGTCGGGGTGTGACAGGTGTAACACGTCAAATCTTTGACGGCTGTAATTATGGCGTTTTGTTTTCCAATGGCGGTTAGATAACTATTGGACTTCTTTTGTTTTATATTCTTTGCACATTGTTTCACGCTTTTTTATAATATTAGTTGTTCAAATTAATTTTATTATAGTTTGGTAGTTTTTTGGGGGTGTTTTTATGGCATTATGGCCTTTTACACGCATTTGCTAATTTTGGCATTTTATTATTTTTTCATTATAGCATTAATATTCTTTTGTTGTTTATTAACTGACTTTACAAAACAAACAATAGATAAAGAAAATTAAAAAAAACAAAGTAGAAGCAATTTATGATTTTAAATCTTCAGTGTCATCAGTCTCTTTTTTATTTTGAAACTACAATAAATGTGACAAATAAATGGCGTTTAGGGTTTGGCGTTGTTTATTTTCTTTGTTCATGTGTTGAAGTGTCTTTGTGGATGTTGGAGACATAGATTGACCCCGTGTGGGTGGATGCTATCTGCCTGTCGTCTTCATTATAATCATTGAGGCCAAAGTAGCATTTACACTGGTATAGGTCTTTTCTTATCATCCAAACCTTCTTCAGGAACAAAGATGACAGTATGACATATGGGTGTCATCAGTCCCTCTTTTTTCAATTTTGTCCATCTCATGCAGCAAAATCTTACTACACTCACGTAACAAATCATTAAATGAAGCTTCATGCAGAACATTACTGAGGATCAAAGAAAAGATGTTTGCCGTCGTTGTATTTTTTGGCGTTTTACATTGAGTTGTAAATTTTTTTAGCAACCACTGTGTTTTTTTTTTGTGTTTTTTGGTGTGATAAACGGAAGGTGGTGAGACGTTTCTATTTATAGAATTTTTTTGGCGCGTAGTTTAGGCGGGATGTTATTTTTATAACAAAAAATGTAATTAACATTTATCCGGATGTAAGCTTTGGCGTTATATATAATGGCGTTTCATATTTTTTGGCCTTTTTTGTGACAACCCTCAAAATCCCATGTATTCCGTACAATTCATTAATGATAATTAAAGTGCCTGACGATTGTGTGGAATTACTTAACTGCTTTCTGATATCTGTGTTATACTTACATGTATTTGTTAACATACTAGTAATGTACAGAAAAGTCATTAAATGGTCCGTTATGATTTCCTAAGTGTTAGAAATTAAAAACGTTACAAAAATATATAGGTATGACACTTTACGGATTAATTAAGCACTTTAACGAACCGGTACGTAACCGAACAACCGGACTCTACCCGGAACACGAAAATATTATTTAAAACATTGTTACACTTTTTCTGAGCTAGTTATGGTCCCCGAGTACTGTAACACATTACATAATACCCGGTACACATTAAACACTAGACATAACATTAAACTTCCACCAATTAACTTATTTACCCACAAATTTACAATTAACCCCCCCCCCCCCTCTTTTATGTTAGAACCGTCCCCTTGGGACCCATTACAAGACTTTTATAAATCTTGAAATCCCCAAGTGCTTTCCTAGGAATGTGAAGGTTATGATTGCACTTGCACCATCTTAGTTACCATATAACTTTCAATACCCCTTGCATGTAATCGATTCACATGTGGCCCCCCCACCATACCGTTCTCAAATCTCAACCACAAATTTGAATAAGCCTTCATTCCCCATGAAATCTCTAGTGGGATTATGAAGTGACTTTGTATGTACTCATGAGGACATAAGATCCAAGGGTTAATAGCATGTTGGAGGACTTGTAGTTTATAACCACTAAATCACCATCATTTTCACCATTCACCACTCAACAACATAACACTCTCCTCCTCTCTACTTGATCTCGGCTGAACATAGATCCCCCACCACCACCATTTTTCGATTATCATCCAAGCAATCCAAGGCCTCCTCAAGGTGCACAAAGGTTAATAACGGAGCTCGGTGCGTTCGGAAGTTAAGGACCACTCTCATCTCCTTTTATCCACCACTTTTCTACACTCGAACTCCCCTAGCCTTGTGCTAGTAGTAAGTGTTCTAAATCACTATCTTGTTCTTGATTTTAGTGGTTAATAGATGTTTGTATGATGAAATATGAAGAACACTAAATAACATAACATAAACTCTTGAACACAAGATGAATAAGATGGATAAAGAAAAGTTATGTGTGTAAATCATGTAGATCTTGTGTGGTTATGATTATTGGTTTATTATCTGATGTCTTGCTGATTAATATTAATGTTTGATGTTGTTGTGGTCACTAAACATGATTAACGGAATCAATCGAACACAAGTTAGTAAGTTAAAGACTGAAAACAGAATCTGTCCCGGTTTTACAGCCAACTTCAGTTGGCTGTAAACAGGTCATAAACTCAACGAAAAACCGATATTTTGAATCTAAAATATGTTATTATGAAATACGGTTCTAATGGCACCGGAATCGTAATTTTTGGACTTCGTTTACTATTTTTAATGTGTCGATTTGTAACAACAGCTTAAGCTGAATTTTGACAGCAATAAATGGGTGTCGTACTTTCAGTCATAACCTGAGTTTTGTGATAAATCGGACCATGAAATTTGTACAGTAGATGAAAACCGATGCATTTGTAATTACCCCACTGGAATTTCGTAAATCGGACACTCGATGAATTTTAAATAAATTATCTCGTGGACTGTGGTCAGAAAAATATAAATCTGAGTTTAGCCCGGAAAATGATTTTTTTTTAAATATTGGTAAGGAACCAGACCCCGATATTTTTACACAATAAAATTTGGAACGTTTAAGACATTCTGTAAAAATTTGGGAATTTTTGGAATAATTTAACTATTTTATTAAAATGTTCGAAAACAACCGGTTTTGAATATTAATGCTGAAATGACATAAGTTGTGACTTGCGTGTCTAAATGTCGAGCATGCTATCTGTGAATGATCTAACATGTTATATGTGTTATGTGCAATATCGTATGTTTGATTATGAGTGGGGAATGGATGGGAAACTTGGATAGGCATAAACCGTTAAAGTGATGCATGTTATGTGATAGATACGTGTAGGAACTTTGTGCTCTAATTGAAAATCACTAAATGACTAACTGGTAAATCATACTAGGACGTGATTGACCGACCTTGACTGTTAGCTATATTTGAGAATCTAACCGAGCAAACCAAGGTGAGTTCACACACTTTCTAAGGCATGGGATTCCCGGTGGTTTGGGAATGGGTTAAAGAATTTAAAACTAAATCTACATATCCTCCTTGGGTAGGATACGTACGGCCATCCTCCATAGATTGGGTGCCATTATTAATCCTACGAATTCTCCTGGTGCAGAATACGTACGTTCGTCCTCCTTGGGTAGGACAACAACCTTAAAACTAGCTAGACAAAACTCTATCATGAAGTCCCTCAATTTATATCGACTTAATCGCCGAGGCCAATGGTGAGCGGGTCATTAGTTAATAGCGCTATTAGGTTTAACAAACCTCACACCGTGCCGTTCGGACGGGCGTGTACTAATGGACTATGGCAAACTGTCAGTGATGATAGACACTGATGTAGGGCACAACTATTGTTCGTAGTAGTCGATATCATACCGTCTAGTAGTTCACACGGGGAAAGCCCCCACTAATTATGGATACGGTTTGGGTAAAGAAAAAGGAAATGGTTAAACATACTTTCAACTTCGGGGTAACCCCCACGGCAAATAAGCCAACAAAAGTCAAACCACGTTTTTCAGAAACGACTTAAAACCAAACAACCAAACGTGAACTCACTCAACTTTGTTGTTGACTCGTTGTTACATGCCTTACAGGTCGCTAAACACTTGGAGCTTGCACGAGGAAGGAGTCGTTGTAGTGTACGGACGGTTATGTTCCGTGCTCATTGTTTAAATCCTTATGAACTTATTAAACTTGTGTTTTGAACCTTAACTTATAAACTATGGACTTATGCTTTTGGATTTACTTTCATGCTTCCGCTGTTTAAACTAAACATGGTTAACTGGCTTTAGTCACCAATCGTATTGTGGTTGGTCTTATTTACTTAATTACGATGTTCAATATGATTGGTGGCTCGATCCTGGTCACGTCACGCCTCCAAGCAGTGGTACTCCGCAGGGTGGATTTTGGGGGTTTGACAGATTGGTATCAGAGCCATTGGTTATAGTGAACTTGGTTTTAAAAAGGGGAAACGTTTTGATAAAACCAGACTATAACCTGAACAGTGCTCAACGATCCATAACGACGCTTCGCTCCACGTGCAAGACTCGACACCATAAGTGGTATGATTTATGTTATATTGTCGGTTAGATAGTTCTCACTGTGCATTGAATAATGTGATAATTGCTATTTGAACCTTGTGTGCTTACTCTCTAATGTCGTCCCACACTAACGCACTTTCGCGACACTTTCCTCACTTACGTTGCTTCGTTATGAAGATCATGAGCGGACGCGAAGGACGTATCAACCTCACTCAAGCCCAGTTGACGGCTTTGATCAACGAACGAGTTGCGGAGGCACTCGCAGCTAACCCTGCATGAGGTATAACCTGCCATATCAACCCACCTTAGGACGTTTAGATCCCACCTTCGCAAACCAACCC
Organism: Helianthus tuberosus; assembly: GCA_030545235.1. Lineage (NCBI taxonomy): Eukaryota > Viridiplantae > Streptophyta > Magnoliopsida > Asterales > Asteraceae > Helianthus > Helianthus tuberosus. The sequence continues at coordinate 97,930,296 of CM060393.1, read as the reverse complement.
TCGAGCTTAATCTTGTCTTTTATTCTCGCGCAACAGGTCAACATGCTTAAATTCCTGTGTGCACATTCAAAACGTTCATGGACTGCTGACCTACTACTTTCAGTGGCACCGAAGGAGCAGTGGGCCTTCTACACTGGTTCGAGAAGCTTGAGTCAGTTTTCGAGATGTGCGAATGCCCCGAAGACCGTAGAGTGAAATATGCTACCGAAACACTTGAAGGAGCTGCGTTAACCTGGTGGAAGGCACATGTTCAATTACTAGGGCTGGCAGTTGCTAACGCCACCCCCTGGAATGGTTTCAAGGAGCTGATCAAAGAGGAGTACTGCAGTCGGGATGACATCCACAAACTAGAGGTGGAATTTTTCAACCTAAAAATGACGGGGTCTGAGATTGAGGCGTATACGAAAAGGTCAAATGACCTGACCATCTTGTGCCCTACCATGGTGGACCCTCCCATCAAACGAATTGAGTTGTATCTCAAGGGCCTTGTACTAGAGATCCAAAGTCACATGACTTCAGCCAACCTGGGTACCATACAGCAAATCATCAAGTTGGCCCATCGACTCACTGACCAGGCGGTGGAGCAAAACAGACTGCCCAAACGAATCAGTGCCACAACTACTTCTGATGCACCTACCGACAACAAGCGAAAATGGGATGGGAACTCCAGTAAGGGTTCTACTTCGGTTCAGTCTCAGCAGCGAAAGACTGATGACTACCAGAGTCCTGGTCAGCAATCTTCCGGTAATCAAGGACAGAGTGGGTACCGAGGGAACCACCCCAAATGCAACCGGTGCAACAAGCATCACAGCGGGCAGTGCAACAAAGGTCGCTGTCAGAGATGTCAAAAGCTGGGTCATGAAGCTAAGGATTGTAGGAGCCCGTGTCCTGTGAATCCGAATCGCCAACAACAACAAGCCCCACAGAACCACCAGCAGCAGGGAAATAAAGGATGCTTTCAGTGTGGCGCTGAAGGACACTTTAAGAGGAACTGCCCCCAGCTGAACCAAAACCAGAACAATAACCAAAGAAACGGGAACCACAATGGAAACAACAACGGAGGCAACAATGGAGGTGGCAATGGGGGAAACAACAATGGTAATGGAGCAAGGGGTCGTGTGTTCGTGATTGGTCAGGGAGAAGCAAGAAACGATCCCAACGTTGTGATGGGTAAGTTTCTTCTGGATGACTTCTTTGTTACTGTTTTATTCGATTCGGGTGCCGATACTAGTTATGTGTCCTTAAAAGTTAGCCAAATGCTTAAGCGCACTCCAACACTTCTGAACACCAAACACACGGTAGAACTAGCTAACGGTAAAAGTCTTGAAGCCACACACGTAGTTAAAGGTTGTAACCTCGTCTTAGCTGGTCAGACTTTCTCTATCGACCTTATTCCTATCACACTGGGTAGTTTCGACGTCGTTATTAGGATGGATTGGCTATCTCATCATCAAGCGGAGATTGTTTGCAAGGAGAAAATCGTTCGCATTCCTTGTTCTGGTGAAGAACCTCTCGTGATTCGTGGCGATAAGAGTGGCGCTGTCGAAGGCATCATCTCTTTTCTTAAGGCCCAGAAGTGTTTGCGAAAAGGCCACACTACCATTTTAGCACTCGTTACTGACACATCAACGGAAGAGAAGAGAATTGAAGACATCCCTATTGTACGCAATTTTCCTGATGTATTTCCTGAGGAATTGCCTGGTCTTCCGCCTCATCGCCAAGTTGAGTTTCAAATCGAGCTAGCTCCTGGAGCAGCGCCAGTAGCTCGAGCACCATATCGTCTAGCTCCATCAGAACTTGAAGAACTGTCCACGCAATTACAAGAACTCTTGGAAAAGGGCTTCATACGTCCTAGCTCTTCGCCCTGGGGAGCTCTAGTCTTGTTCGTAAAGAAGAAAGATGGTACTTTCAGAATGTGTATTGACTATCGCGAACTTAACAAGGTGACTGTGAAGAATCGTTATCCTCTTCCACGTATTGACGACTTATTCGACCAGCTGCAAGGGTCAAGCTATTACTCTAAGATTGATTTGAGATCGGGATACCATCAGCTGAGAGTCCGAGATGAGGACGTCTCCAAAACAGCATTCAGAACTCGCTACGGCCATTACGAGTTTCTGGTTATGCCATTCGGGCTGACGAATGCACCAGCGGTCTTCATGGATCTCATGAACCAGGTATGCAAACCTTACCTGGATAAGTTCGTTATTGTGTTCATCGATGATATCCTGATCTATTCTAAGAGTCAGGAGGAACACGAGCAGCATCTACGACTTATGCTGGAACTTCTTCGAAAAGAGCAGTTGTATTCCAAGTTTTCGAAATGTGACTTCTGGCTTCGCGAAGTCCACTTTCTAGGCCATGTGGTAAACAAGGATGGAATTCATGTGGATCCATCTAAGCTTGAATCGATCAAGAACTGGCCTGCACCCCGCACACCAACAGAAATCCGTCAATTCCTGGGTTTGGCCGGATATTACAGAAGGTTTATAAAAGATTTCTCCAAGATTGCGCAACCTCTCACTTCACTGACTCAGAAGGGTGTCATCTATCGTTGGGGTGATGCACAGGAGTCCGCATTTCAGCACTTGAAGGATAGACTTTGTAGCGCGCCTATCCTCTCATTGCCTGAGGGCACAGATGATTTTGTGGTTTACTGCGATGCTTCCATCCAAGGACTTGGTTGCGTGTTGATGCAACGTGACAAGGTCATTGCCTACGCATCACGCCAACTTAAAGTTCACGAAAGGAACTACACTACACACGACTTGGAATTGGGAGCAGTTGTTTTCGCACTTAAGATATGGAGACATTACCTGTACGGTACCAAGTGCACCATTTACACCGATCACAGGAGTCTCGAGCATATCTTCAAGCAAAAAGAGTTAAACATGCGACAACGCTGATGGGCCGAACTTTTGAACGATTATGAATGCGCTATCAAATATCATCCGGGCAAGGCCAATGTTGTGGCCGACGCCCTCAGTCGAAAAGATGCTATACCTAAGCGTGTACGTGCATTACAGCTTACCATCCAATCTAACCTTCCCGCTCAGATTCGTGATGCTCAGGTTGAAGCATTGAAAGCAGAGAACATCAGGGCTGAATCCCTGCGAGGATCGAGGCAGCGGCTAGAACAAAAGGAAGACGACGCTTACTATGTAAACGGACGCATCTGGGTTCCACTGTATGGCAACTTACGCGAGCTTGTGATGGATGAAGCACATAAGTCTCGTTATTCGGTACATCCTGGTTCGGATAAAATGTACCACGACCTCAAGACTACGTATTGGTGGCCTGGCATGAAAGCCCACATAGCAACCTACGTCAGTAAGTGCTTGACTTGTGCGAGAGTCAAGACTGAATATCAGAAACCATCAGGCCTACTTCAACAACCAGAGATACCTAAATGGAAATGGGAGCAAATTTCCATGGATTTCGTTACTGGCTTGCCTAGATCTCAACGCGAAAACGATACCATTTGGGTGATCGTAGATCGACTAACCAAGTCTGCACATTTTCTGGCCATCAAAGAAACGGATAAGTTTTCTACTCTTGCAGACATTTATCTAAAGGAAGTAGTGTCAAGGCACGGAGTGCCAACCTCTATTATATCTGATCGTGACGCGCGTTTTACTTCTGAACTGTGGCAAGCAATGCACAAGTCTTTTGGCTAACGTTTAGATATGAGCACCGCTTATCACCCACAGATGGATGGGCAATCTGAACGCACCATACAAACCCTCGAAGACATGCTTAGGGCATGTGTAATCGATTTTGGTAATGGCTGGGAAAAGCACCTCCCGCTAGTGGAGTTTTCGTATAACAACAGCTACCACACCAGCATACAAGCCGCTCCGTTTGAGGCATTGTACGGACGCAAATGCCGATCACCTCTCTGTTGGGCAGAAGTTGGTGACAGCCAAATCACTGGCCCAGAACTTGTGGTAGATACCACCGAGAGAATTGCTTAGATACGACAGCGAATGGTGGCAGCTCGTGACCGTCAGAAAAGCTATGCTGATAAGGGAAGAAAACCACTCGAGCTCCAGGTTGGGGATCGAGTGCTACTCAAAGTCTCACCTTGGAAAGGTGTAGTCCGCTTTGGCAAACGAGGCAAACTCAATCCGCGTTATGTCGGACCATTCGAAGTCACCGAGAAAATTGGCAAGGTCGCCTATAGGTTGAATTTACCTGAAGAACTCAGCGGAGTTCACAATGTTTTCCATGTGTCGAATCTGAAGAAGTGTCTGTCAGATGAGACCCTCATAGTTCCCTTAAAGGAGCTCACTATCGACGACCAGCTGCGATTCGTCGAGGAACCAGTGGAGATTACGGATCGAGATGTTAAGATCCTCAAGAGTACCAGGATACCTCTGGTCCGAGTTCGTTGGAATGCTCGTCGTGGCCCAGAGTATACCTGGGAACGAGAAGACCAAATGAAACTCAAGTATCCCCAACTGTTTAAGAAAAACGCAACCACTACTGAGGCTGAAGCTACTGCAGAATTTCGGGACGAAATTCCAAATCAACGGGGGGATGATGTGACACCCCAGGAAAACTAGGAAAACAACGCAACTTAACTAGCTTCCTCAGTAACCACGCGCTAAATTTCGGGACGAAATTCTCTTAACAGGGGGAGAATGTGACAACCCTCAAAATCTCATGTATTCCGTACAATTCATTAATGATAATTAAAGTGCTTGACGATTGTGTGGAATTACTTAACTGCTTTTTGATATCTGTGTTATACTTACATGTATTTGTTAACATACTAGTAATGTACAGAAAAGTCATTAAATGGTCCGTTATGATTTACTAAGTGTTAGAAATTAAAAACGTTACAAAAATATATAGGTATGACACTTTACGGATTAATTAAGCACTTTAACGAACCGGTACGTAACCGAACAACCGGACTCTACCCGGAACACAAAAATATTATTTAAAACATTGTTACACTTTTTCTGAGCTAGTTATGGTCCCCGAGTACTGTAACACATTACATAATACCCGGTACACATTAAACACTAGACATAACATTAAACTTCCACCAATTAACTTATTTACCCACAAATTTACAATTAACCCCCCCCCTTTTATGTTAGAACCGTCCCCTTGGGACCCATTACAAGACTTTTATAAATCTTGCAATCCCCATGTGCTTTCCTAGGAATGTGAAGGTTATGATTGCACTTGCACCATCTTAGTTACCATATAACTTTCAATACCCCTTGCATGTAATCGATTCACATGTGCCCCCCCCCCCCACCATACGGTTCCCAAATCTCAACCACAAATTTGAATAAGCCTTCATTCCCCATGCAATCTCTAGTGGGATTATGAAGTGACTTTGTATGTACTCATGAGGACATAAGATCCAAGGGTTAATAGCATGTTGGAGGACTTATAGTTTATAACCACTAAATCACCATCATTTTCACCATTCACCACTCAACAACATAACACTCTCCTCCTCTCTACTTGATCTCGGCTGAACATAGATCCCCCACCACCACCATTTTTCGATTATCATCCAGGCAATCCAAGGCCTCCTCGAGGTGCACAAAGGTGAATAACGGAGCTCGGTGCGTTCGGAAGTTGAAGGACCACTCTCATCTCCTTTTATCCACCACTTTTCTACACTCGAACTCCCCTAGCCTTGTGCTAGTAGTAAGTGTTCTAAATCACTATCTTGTTCTTGATTTTAGTGGTTAACAGATGTTTGTATGATGAAATATGAAGAACACTAAATAACATAACATAAACTCTTGAACACAAGATGAATAAGATGGATAAAGAAAAGTTATGTGTGTAAATCATGTAGATCTTGTGTGGTTATGATTATTGGTTGATTATCTGATCTCTTGCTGATTAATATTAATGTTTGATGTTGTTGTGGTCACTAAACATGATTAACGGAATCAATCGAACACAAGTTAGTAAGTTAAAGACTGAAAACAGAATCTGTCCCGGTTTTACAGCCAACTTCAGTTGGCTGTAAACAGGTCATAAACTCAACGAAAAACTGATATTTTGAATCTAAAATATGTTATTATGAAATACGGTTCTAATGGCCCCGGAATCGTTATTTTTGGACTTCGTTTACTATTTTTAATGTGTCGATTTGTAACAACAGCTTAAGCTGAATTTTGACAGCAATAAATGGGTGTCGTACTTTCAGTCATAACCTGAGTTTTGTGATGAATCGGACCATGAAATGTGTACAGTAGATGACAACCGATGCATTTGTAATTACCGCACTGGAATTTCGTAAATCGGACACTCGATGAATTTTAAATAAATTATCTCGTGGACTGTGGTCAGAAAAATATAAATCTGAGTTCAGCCCGGAAAATGAATTTTTATAAAATATTGGTAAGGAACCGGACCCCGATATTTTAACACAATAAAATTTGGAACGTTTAAGACATTCTGTAAAAATTTGGGAATTTTTGGAATAATTTAACTATTTTATTAAAATGTCCGAAAACAACCGGTTTTGAATATTAATGCTGAAATGACATAAGTTGTGACTTGCGTGTCTAAATGTCGAGTATGCTATCTGTGAATGATCTAACATGTTATATGTGTTATGTGCAATATCGTATGTTTGATTATGAGTGGGGAATGGATGGGAAACTTGGATAGGCATAAACCGTTAAAGTGATGCATGTTATGTGATAGATACGTGTAGGAACTTTGTGCTCTAATTGAAAATCACTAAATGACTAACTGGTAAATCATACTAGGACGTGATTGACCGACCTTGACTGTTAGCTATATTTGAGAATCTAACCGAGCAAACCAAGGTGAGTTCACACACTTTCTAAGGCATGGGATTCCCGGTGGTTTGGGAATGGGTTAAAGAATTTAAAACTAAATCTACATATCCTCCTTGTGTAGGATATGTACGGCCATCCTCCATAGATTGGATGCCATTATTAATCCTACGAATTCTCCTGGTGCAGAATACGTACGTTCGTCCTCCTTGGATAGGACAACAACCTTAAAACTAGCTAGACAAAACTCTATCATGAAGTCCCTCAATTTATATCGACTTAATCGCCGAGGCCAATGGCGAGCTGGTCATTAGTTAATAGCGCTATTAGGTTTAACAAACCTCACACCGTGCCGTTCGGATGGGCGTGTACTAATGGACTATGGCAAACTGTCAGTGATGATAGACACTGATGTAGGGCACAACTATTGTTCGTAGTAGTCGATATCATACCGTCTAGTAGTTCACACGGGGAAAGCCCCCACTAATTATGGATACGGTTTGGGTAAAGAAAAAGGAAATGGTTAAACATACTTTCAACTTCGGGGTAACCCCCACGGCAAATAAGCCAACGAAAGTCAAACCACGTTTTTCAGAAACGACTTAAAACCAAACAACCAAACGTGAACTCACTCAACTTTGTTGTTGACTCGTTGTTACATGCCTTACAGGTCGCTAAACACTTGGAGCTTGCACGAGGAAGGAGTCGTTGTGGTGTACGGACGGTTATGTTCCGTGCTCATTGTTTAAATCCTTATGAACTTATTAAACTTGTGTTTTGAACCTTAACTTATAAACTATGGACTTATGCTTTTGGATTTACTTTCATGCTTCTGCTGTTTAAACTAAACATGGTTAACTGGCTTTGGTCACCAATCGTATTGTGGTTGGTCTTATTTACTTAATTACGATGTTCAATATGATTGGTGGCTCGATCCTGGTTACGTCACGCCTCCAAGCGGTGGTACTCCGCAGGGTGGATTTTGGGGGTGTGACATTTTTGTAGCCAGAGAGCTTAAATAAAAACACAGAAAAAAGTTCGCAGTGATAAAATTGGCGTTTTGTATTTATTTGGCGTTTTATTTTTCAATGGTGTTTTATGTGAGAAATGGTTTTTTACTTTTTTACCCTTAATGAAGCGCGTCCACGTAATAAAATTGGTGTTTACATTTTTGTAGCCACGAGGAAGGAGTCGTTGTGGTGTACGGACGGTTACTTTTTTACCTTTTTACCCTTAATGAAGCGCGTCCACGCCAATCTAGTCCATAGATTGTTTTGATCGGACGATCAATAAGCGTTCTCACACTTTCTACCGTTTTCTCTAAATCCTAACCCTATATATATGTGTGTGTGTGTGTGTGTGTGTGTGTGTGTGTGTGTGTGTGTAGGGAAAGGATAAATAGAAAACTTATTTATAGTGAGGAAACCTAGTAAACACTACTTATGACCATTGATCTACTTGATCTAATGGTTGAGGAAATAAGAGATTTTATTGATTTTAATAAATTACATTCTTTGGGTTCAAAAGCACTTTAAGGGGTATTTGGGTAAAACCAACATGCCAGCAGGTACATTTTATATATTATGTGAGGACCGGGAGTTCGGTTTGCTAGAACATGCTCAGGTCAGATCAGGAACAACACGATCATACGGAATCCGACAGTGATGTAGATGAGGGATAGACAACATAGACACCGTTAAAAGCATTCATTCTCATTGAAGTTGTTGATTCGTACAAAGATCTAGAGATATTTCAGCAGATGTTCGCCAGAGGTGTCAAGAGCAAGTGTTGTGCAAATGAGCACCATGACCTCTATTTATAGGCGAACCCATCCGGGAGAAAGCATGCAAACCGTCCGGATGGACTTACAAAACATTCTAACTTTCCATTTCGTCCCGGATTTCATACAAAACATATACAAAACTATACATTGACTACAAACAGGTAAATATAGACTAAATACAGACGAAAGCTACAGATATATGCATCTACATATTATAATATATGCGAATTTGTATTCACTTTCCCAATGCTCTCATTTTCTCTCTTCTTATACCTATTGTCACCATCAAACCATCATTACCCCATATCTCCTATTCTCTTTCTTCTTGATTCAAAATTCAAAATTTTAAATATCAAAACCATCATCACCCCCGTATTCGATCTTTCCATGTGTGTGAAGAAAGTTGTTGTTTTAGAGAGAGAAAGTTTCCGAATAAGAAAGAGAAACAAGAATCTTCATCGGGTTCATCTAGAACACCAAGAACACACGCACAATTGTGTGAGAGAGACAGGTCTGAAATCGGTGGGTTCTTCACATCCACTATCTCCCTCATCTTTCTTCTCTATAAATCAAAAGCTTTGAACTCGTGTATGTAATAGAAAGTTGTTGTTTGAAAGAGAGAAAGAAATTGTTGTTTTTAGAGAGAGAAATTTGTTGGAATACTAAGAACACATGCACAAGTGTGTGAGAGAGAGGGTAAGGTTTGAATATCTTAATGTTGGGTTTTATGGGTTTTCACCATAACTTAGGGGTTTGTATTTAGTTTTTTGAAATTATTGTTATAAAAATTAAGTTCTCATATGGGTTTTTTCTAAACATGATAGATTAATTCCTAAAGTTTTTTAATGTGATGCGATTATTTACTTAATTTAGGTTTTTCAATTACATGGATGCGATTTGAGATCTTTTCTATAATAAAAAATATATTAGATATGAAAATAAGAAATATTGTTTCTATTTTGTGGTAATCTATTTGCCAAAAGGAAAAAGGAAATGAGCATGTTGGTTGAAAGCATATCAACAATGTACTCGGAAAGCGGGTGAATTGCAAACATGTTACATTTGTAATTCACATTTTTTTTGAAAGGCTAATTTCATAAGAACTCAAAAGGGCCAAAACTATCTCCAAGATAGAAATAGTAAGACCACCAAACAAACAAGATTAAATCAGATCGAATTTGCACCAACCCGCCTACTCAACAGAACCCACCTTGAACCTATTCCATACCAAAAGAATCCCAACGCCTTCACGTCCAACACAATCTCCATAACATTTAAACACTTGTTGGAAAACACTCTCTCATTCCTTGCCTTCCAACTTCTCCAACATGTCATAATCGCTATACCATAGAAATTTTTTTTCTTAACCGAGGAACCGCCAAAAAACTTGTGAAGCTCTAGAATATCCCTAGCCAAAAACACAAAGATAGGGGGAATACCACACCAATTTGATATGCCTTGCCATACTCCAGCTGCGAAACTACAAGCCGAAAAATGTGATCCGTTGTCTCTTCGTACTCATCACAAAAGACACACTTCTCATCCTCCACGTGGATATTTCTCCTTCGTAACACAACCTTGGTTGGAATCCTATCGTACCCACCCGCCACTTAAAAATATTACACTTGCTAGGCAACCATTTACACCACGTAAAACAAAAATCTTCCACCACTACCCGAGCACTATACATCCACAATTTGACTGCAGCAACGGAAAAAATATTGTCGGGCCCCAAGTTGCAAGCCCAAGAGTCCACCAACCTAGATAAAGCTACCCCCGACAATAAATTGAGGCATTCAATCATCTTGCCAATTTTCTCCTGCGTCTCTGGAGTCCTTTTCCACGACCAGCAACCCGACCCAAGTGAGGAGTTACTATCAAACATGTCCACAACCCGACACCACTTGTCTTTTTCTAACCAGAAGAGATTTGGGAGCTTGTCTTTAAGAGATACATGGGACACCCATGGATCAACCCAAAAACAAATAATACAACCATTACCCACTTTTCCACGAAAAATATGATCAGTACCAACACTACCAACCTTTAATCTCGAAGCAAAACACACAATCTTGTTCCATGGCCCCGAAAAAATGTCTGTTAGAAGGAAGAGAATCCCACCTTCTTTTAGACCCCTGAATAGCATCTATCGTCCTCCACCACAAAACTTCTCGCTCATTCTGGTATCTCCAAATCCATTTTAATAATAACGATTCATTACACAAACCAAGCTTGCTCAAACCCAACCCCCCATCTTTTTTAGTTCTCATCACTTTCTCCCAAGCAATCCAATGAACTTTATTCACCTCTACATTCCCACCCCAAAGAAATTTTTTAATCATCGACTCCAAGCTATTAATGACTTTTATCGGGGCTTTGTACAATGAAAAATAGTATGTAGGGAGACTTTCAAGGACCGACTTAATAACCCTAACCCTCCCTCCAATGGATAATACTTTCGCCTTCCATAAAGATAAACGGGCACGAAACACCTCCAAGACAGGATTCTTTGAACCAATTACAAAGCCTAGTTTTTATGAGGTTACTAACAATTTTCCAAATTATAAGAAAACTAAAAGTAAAGTCCACTAATATTTAGAAGTAAAAAAAGCCAAGTGTGGATATATTAGGCCATCCGTAGTCAAAATCCCCTTTGTTGGCGTTATGCGACACGTGTCATGCCACGTCACACGGGGGCTTTATGGGGCGTCATGTCACTTAAGGCCGTAGTCATAATGCCCGACCCATCATTATCTAATTATTTATTTTCAATTTTTTAAATTAATTATAAAAGCCCTTAACTATTTTTAATTGGTCAAAGTTTGAAAACCAAACACACATAGTGCCGCTATATGCATGGCGCCACCTGTCACACCCCAACCGATGGCAGAAACATCGGGGTGCGGCACTAAGCGTTCAGATTGCTCAAAAGTTTCCATAACACTAGTGGTTTCAATATAGAGACTAACCAAATTCATAAAATTGTCTAAACAAGTTTCACAACCACAAGTATCGATTACAAAACATTCAAATATTGTTCAAAATAGATAATTAACTAGGTGAGTTTCTAAGCATCATCCTAGCTTGTTTCTTGGGTCCAACATCCTATCAGCCTGCAACATGTATTAAAATAATGTCAATACAATAATGTATTGGCGAGTATACAAGTTTGAGAATATAGTATAATAGTTTAAAAGACTCATATCCGTCATGTAAACATATAAAAGTTTCAGCCATGCTAGTTCACGCAGTCCAAGTGATAGCCCAAGTTTCCAATGCGTTAACCACTTTCCCAAGTCTCAAGGAAAGCAAAATAGACTCCTCCAAACAATACCCCCGAGAATAATGGGGAGGTGCATTACTCCTATAGCGCTACTATTGTTAAGGCGGAACTACACACAAGGATTAAACGTTCACATAGCATAAAGTATCAAGAATCAAGAATCCAAAAAGTATCAAGTTTCACATTTACACAGGATAGAGTAAGTTTGAAATAGTTTCCAAGTGTCAAGGGTCAAGTTTCATAGAATACATGTTGCATCCCAAAAGTGTTTTAAAACAAAAAGGGATCTAGTATACTAACACTTGGTGCTAAGTATCGACACCTACTGATTGGATCGAAGGGAGCACTGGAATTAGCCTGATTATAGTTTAATAGATAAGCGTCAGATAGAAAAGTAGAATCGTGCAAAGTGTCCAACCAGTCACCTGATCGGATGGCCATTCGGACGGATGGTCATTCGGTCAGACGACCTATAGATTAGACGGATCACCATCCGATCGGATGGTCATCCGGACGGATGACCATTCGTTCGAATGGTCATTCGATCCAAAAAGTGTGTTTCCAAAATGTTTCAACCTTTGAAGTTTTTTTTGTAGTATAAATCCAAGTCGTTCGAACGGATGGCCATCCGATCGGATGATCGTTCGGTCGAATGACTGTTTGAGTGTAAGTTTCAAAGTTCAAAGTTCTGATTTTTAAGTGTTGAAGGTTGTGAGGAACATGTTGTTTGGTCGGATGATCGTCCGATTGGATGTCATTCGACTGATGTGATCTATTCCTTTTGCAACCTTCGTAAACTTCTAAGTTTGAGTTTAGCAGAGACGACATGGTAACGCATCAAGACAATGGAAACCCACTAAGGTTTAGCTCGTCTGATCGGATGGGAACCACCCCGTTCGATCGGACAGCTGTTCTTGGATGGGTTTCATGTCTGACCCGTAATCCGGTCATCTCCTCTAGTGGGAATCTGTTATCAAGCCGACTCCAGACTAAGGAACAAGTCCTAAGTCTGTTTTGGATCCAGAAACCACCGATTTGAGTAAAGTGTTTAAGAAAGTTTGAAGGTAAACATGAAATCGACTGAAAAGCTTAGATTTAGCAAAGATTCAGGGTAAAATGCCTAGAAGTCCCTTAAATCTCAGCTAAACTTGACGAAAATGACATCACACGACCGATTGTACCAACCTCCATGATGACGTCATCCTCAAGAGCTCAAATCTTAGCGATTTCATGGTGAAAAGTGTGATTTTGATGAAGAATCATGTGAGGAAAAGTGTATAGATGAAAGTTGTACAAGAAGTTAGTGTAAAACTTACGAGAATCGCCGAAAAATGGAAGAAAAGTGCCTTAGAACGGAGAGTGCGTGCGTCTGGTCAGAGGGGGCTGTCACATCAGTGAAGAATGACGTGAAAGCTCCTATTTATAGTGCAAAGGGGAAGAAAGGCGGTGCAAGTGTGCTGGTCGGATGGCCGTTCGGTCGAATGGCCCTCCGATCGGATGTCCATTCGGACAGTCCAATCCTTTCAGCTACTTTTCCGTCCTTGGTTTGTTTTGCGAGTTAGATTAAGCATTGCGTTGCATATTATTGTGTAGTATTATTACATGACAAGATTATTAACACAAAAGTTCCCATGTTTCCAAATTTACATAAGTGTCAAGTCCCTAGTTTCTCGTTTAACAAAGTCTCAAAGTTTCACGAGTCTCAAGAGTCAAGAATAGAATATTAAGAGTCAAGCATCAAGTATCAAGAGTCAGGCATCAAGTCTCTAGTTTTAAGAATCAAGTATCTAGTATTAAGTATTAAGAATCAAGAATCAAGATTCTAGATTCAAAGCTTCGAGATTCAAGTATCAAAAAGGTCTAGATGCACATAGTTTCACATAATGTAAAGTTTCTCAAAATATAGGAACTAATCTTCTCAAAAGGTGAAAATTTAGGGACGTAGGGCGTTACAGTCTCCCCTCATTTAGGAGATTTCGTCCCCGAAATCTAAGAGGAAGACTGCTCTAAGAGCTACGGATATTTGGTCTTTATTTCACTCTTGAGTTCCCAAGTGAAGTCGGCGCCACGCTTTCCTTCCCATCGAACCTTGACTATGGAAATTTTGTTGCGCCTCAATCGCTTGACACCTCGATCCATGATTTTGGTCGGTTTCTCCACAAAGTGTAAAGTCTCATTTACTTGCAAGTCTTCGAGGGGAACCTGCAGTTCCTCGTCGGCTAGGCATTTACGAAGATTAGATATGTGGAACACCGGATGTACGTTGTTTAGTTCCTGTGGCAAGTCGAGTCGGTATGCCACCTTGCCAATCCTTTCGAGTATCGTGAAAGGACCCACATAGCGAGGAGCGAGCTTTCCCTTCTTACCAAAATGAATTACCCCCTTCCAGGGAGATACCTTGAGAAGAACCCGATCTCCAACATCAAATTCCAGAGGCTTGCGCCTTTTATCAGCGTAGCTCTTTTGTCTGCTTCTAGCCTTGATCAAGTTATCACGGATCTGAAGAATCTTATCCGTTGTCTCTTGAATGATTTCAGGGCCAATAAGTTGCTTGTCGCCAACCGGATGCCAGCTGAGAGGAGATCGGCACTTGCGACCATATAAAGCTTCGAAAGGAGCCATCTGAATACTGGAATGATAGCTGTTGTTGTACGAGAACTCAATCAATGGTAAATGTACATCCCAGTTACCACCAAAGTCGATGACATAAGAACGGAGCATGTCCTATAGGGTTTGAATAGTGCGTTCGGTCTGTCCATCCGTTTCAGGATGAAAGGTCATGCTAAGATTTGTAGGATCGTTTTCAAACCCGAACGAGTCGTTCAGATGAGTTTTGATCAGTTTCAAAGGCGGAAACTAAGAAACTGACTTAGAAACAGCTTGTACTTCACTTTAAACAGCTTTTTGATTTATATAACACTGATTACAATCATAGGATAAACCGGCAGCACCTCGGTATTCAAATCCAGAACTATTATAAATGAATTCGCTTGAAACCTATATATAGACTTCAAGATTCCGCTTGAACATGCTCAAGCGGAATGCCAACTCAAGCGAAATCACCACTCAAGCTAAATCATCTGTTCAAGCTAAATTGCCTGTTCAAGCGAAATCAGCTATTTCGCTTGAACCTGACATGCCTTCCTCAAGCGAAATTAGCTCCTTGACTTGTTTTCTCGATCTTCGTGCCATGAATGATGTAAGACTCGATACAAGACGAAGTCGACAGATGTATGCTCCAACAGACTCCCCCTCAGATGTTGACGAGTCGTAAGTGTCGAGTCTTTTCATCTTCAGTCTTTATCAGTCTCTGGGCAATACTCTTTCTAATCTTCTCTCGAATGTCTTCAGACTCTCCTTTACGATGTGCTGGCATTCCTTAAGTTCATCAGCATCATCAGTTTCAGGATCGTAATCTGGCTTTTCAAAATGTTGTTATGCACAATCTCTACCTCAAAGTAAAATTTCACAAATTTAAACATTTCAACTTTATATATCATGACTCTCCCTCAAATTTCTAATGAACCATATATAAAATTTGTTTAGAACACATTTGATTAAAAACATACTCCCTCTCACAAAATGGTCATCATGTCTAGCACTTGGAACTTTGAAAATCTGCTTTTCAATATCAGTTGTCGAAAATCTTTTTGAATTTTTCAAAATTTATGCTAAAACACACTGAAAATCTTTTTGGATTTTTAATGAAATAAAATGCAGTAAAGAAATATTTACAAACAATATTTTTTGTGAGTTTGTGCAAAAGGATCATATCAGTTTTTGACAAGTCACAAGTACCGTTGAGCTTAGTTACACATTAAGAATTAAACAATTCACTTAGATTGCCGATATATTGATCCACTTAAATTTTCACACAAATTTCAACTGATTCAGGATATGAGTTAGGTGTTTTAAGAACTTAAACTCATTCATGTGTCCCACCTCTTGAATATACTCCCGTATCCAGATCACAATATTCAGTCTTACAGGTGAGTATACCACAGATGATATCTATAAGGGGTTAAATGCGAAGAACCGTGAGAGCTCAGGTCAGAACTTCCGTTCAGCAGAGAGATGACAGCTTCGACTTTTGGTGGGTCCCCTTTAGAGGATCTTTTTTACAACAGCAATGATTAGCAATTTTATTGTCTTATCATTTTATGCTAAGGGCGGCGCTATATTTCAAGCAAGCAGTAAAGTATTCTCCAGGGACTAGGCCATTGCTTCCGCAAAATCAGAAGTCCCGGGATAATACCCCAGATATCACTGAGCATAAAGACCTAGTATCTCAGAAAGAGGGATCTTTCAAATGAGATTTCAGAGGTTACCTATATATCCAAGTAGTGTTCCCCACGAAATAAGCAAGTTTGAATTTAAGTTTATATCCCGAAAAAGTTTACTAAATGTGTAAAAACCTATCGGCATATCAACAGTGAGATCGTTTAACGCTTATTTAATCATTACATTTCTTTAGCATACTGTAACTGTCTACTGATGTACTATCATTTCCTCTTTTTCACAACAAACTCATTTTTGTATTTTATCATGTTTTTGCCTTTTTCAAATTTTCAAATGTTTTTTTGGATTTTCTGAAAATTTCTACTCCCCCTAAAATTCAAACACATTTAAAGAAAAATTGAAAACAAACTATACAAGTAAATGACAACTGATATCGAATCACTTCACTTCGCCATCCACTTGGCATAAACAATCAGAACTCCCCCTTACAACAAACTATTTTCTCATTATGATTTCAAAACACTTAAGGTTGTTTTAATCAAAATGATTTTTCCGGAAAATAAGTTTTGTTTTAACCACTTGTAGGTTCGGGGTTCGTCATTTCTTTGGTTTCAACCACTTGTATAAGGATTACATCAAGTTCAAATTAATGACCTTGATGAATCATTTTGTAAGAACAAACCTCTTTACCAGTTGTAGGACTTACCACTTATACCACATGTAGGAATAACATCTACACAAAATCATTTTACCAATAAAGATGCCGATTCCTGCTTCACACTTACCAACCTGGAAGCTCCGGCAAGTCACAACCTGTAAAAATTTAACCATTTTAACATCTTTCACAAACTCTATTTTAACAAGAATGATGCTGATTCCTGATCCGCGATTACAAACTTGGGATCTCCGGCAAGTCCAGATTTTCAAGGAAAAAGAATTTCCACCCAAGTCTTACCAACCTTGGGTGTTTTTAACTCTTGTTCAGTAGGGTTATAAGTTGCTTTCTTGGTAGCATAAAAATCTTTAACCCCTTTTACTTTCCCATCAATCATTTTCCCAAAAATTTTCTTAACATTCCCATTGAATGCTTTCTCAACATCAAAGTCATTCTTCTCAGAATAAAATTGATTCAAGATTTCAACCTTACCAACCTTTTGTTTGAAATTCACATCCTTCAATGGTGGGATTTGAACATCACCCACTGAAAGCACATATTTTCCTTTTTAACCTCAACCTGTGGCTCCTCTGATTTTGTGGAATCAGGTTCATCGCCGACTTTCTCATCAACCTTCTTAACAACCCACATTTGGTTGTCTTTTGCTCTCTTTTTGTAAAAGTTTTTCTTTGAACACTCACCAACTTCATAAGTCGAATTTTCAAAAAGTTTAAATTTCTCAGTTGGTGGTTCAATATCAACAACTTTTTCTTTAAGTTTTTCAGATACTCCCTGTTTTGTCTTAGTATTCGTCGGACAATTCCAAGCAATGTGACCAGTTTCATTGCACTTGAAACAGGTTCGAGTATCCTTTCTGTGAAAAACTCCAGTTCCTGTTCTATTCTTTCCAGCAAGAAACTCCTGGTTTGATTGTCTCCAGAAAGGTTTCTTCTGTTCTTCTTCAGCACTTCCTCCTGAAACAAATTCTGTTTTTGTTTTAGACTTTTTCTTATTTTTATAATTTTCAGATGGAATAAAACCTAAACCTTTCTTTTTGAAATTACCATTATGGTTTGGTTTCTTTTGAAAACCAGAACCAGAATTGTAACCATTTTTCTTGTTTAATCGCTGTTGAACTCTTGAAGTGTATTTTTTAGGTTTTCCTGTAAGATTTAAATTTTTTATTTCAGAAATATTTATTTCTGTCATTTTGAAAACCTTTTTGATCATTTCAAATCTAACACTTCTTATTGGAAACTCTTTGTCATAATATAATTTGTCAGAATCATTCAAAGTATATGCTACTTCGAATGTTTCATCATTCAAATTTGCTTTTGATAACAAAAACTCTTTACTATAAGCCCTTTTAACCATCTGTTTTGAACTGTTGACTGACGAACTTGACCCTCCAGACTCAGACTTTAACTTAGACTCCTCATCAGTATCCAACACCTGATCGACCACCTTTTTTATTAACTCAGACTCATGATCAGTGTCAGATGATGTGAAAGTAACGTCAATGTTTTCTGGTAATTCATCAGTTGTATCGGTTTTTAACTTTATATTGACTGCTTTTTCGACTTGCTCTTCATTTGGTTTTCTAGGAGAATAACCTTCCCAGATCGGGGGCGGACACTTGTTATAACTAACACTCTGTTTCTTACCAGTATCCTTCTTCTTTGGCTTCTCATCATCTTTAAATGCTTCAAAACCTGCAACAGTTGGATAAATTCGATCAATAAGATAATCAGAACTAGAATAACTTTGTAATAATCGTCTGATCCTCTCATTCTCAATTTTCTCGGTCTCCAACTCTTGCTTCCACTTTGCACTTTCTTCGATGTAGAAGTTAATAGCTTTCTGCTTCGTCATCATCGTTGCATTCATCATCGTCAAAGCATTTTCTCTTTCAGAGTTTGTCTTTTGAAGACCAGATACTGTTCTATTCAAAACATCATAAGACTCCTTTACATAGTTGAGATTGAACAGTAATTATTCTTTCATCTTCTCAAACTCAGCTAGCTTCTCGTCTTTTGCTGCACATTCCTTGCATGGTTCTAAATACTTTGAGCAAGGCTTGATGACTTCCACAATCTTTTCTACTTCAATTGTTTTCACCTCCTCAACCACTTTTTCTGCTTCAATTACTTTTTCTGTTTCAACAACCTCCTCAGCAACAATTTTAACTTCTTCCTTTTGAACTATCTCATCCTTTTCACTTTCAGACTTCATTTGCTTCTGTTCTTTTGCTGCTCGTTTCTCCTTCAGCTTCTCCAAGCGGTCTGCAAAATAAAAATGAAAACTTTCAGGAGAAAGATGAGATTTTGCAATATTAATATGTTTTTCTTCTTCATCGTCACTACTGTCATCAGTTGGTGACTGATCAAACTCTACAGATTTGTCAGAATTATCATCCGAAGAACCAGAATCAGATGGTGTTTGATCAAATACAATTTCTCTTTCTGAACTCTCATCTGATCTTTCTGAGCTTTCATCTGATGAAACAGATTTTCATCTTCATTCTTCACACTAACACCAATAGATTTCATCCACTCGGTAAACATATCTGGTTCTTTCACGATCTTAGCAATGAAAGCTTTAAACTCTCCTTTTTCATCCACAAACATATCCCAGCTAAAACCTACTGGTAGCCTTTCATCATCTTGATTGATTAAGCATGTTTTTCTATCGGATGAAATGTATTTGTTCCAGCTAAAATCTTCTTGATTCACCAAACATGCTCTCTTTGAATCCTCTATCACTTTTCTATCATGAGCCACTTGTGGTTCTTGTTGTTGTTGTTGACCAACTTGTTGATATATGGCTTTCCGGTAGTAATCATCTTTTTCCGAATGGATTCTTTGCTTCATTTGCTTCCCTATTCTTGCATTCTCTCTTAAAATGACCTTTCTCCCTGCATCGAAAACAAGTAACTTTAGATTTATCAAAACCTAAAGTAGAAACGTGTGCATCAAGAAAATCATTTCTTCCAGTAATCAATTTGAACTTTTCTGCTCTTCTTAGGACACTAGCTAAACACCATTTGATGTCCATAAGCTCCATTTCTTCAGCGTCTATCTGATCGTAATCCTCCTTTATTAGCATAGGATTCCCGATCCGCCCTGCAACCAAACTTTCATAGGATAGTAGCACAGAACCAAGTAATGCCATGTGATCTTTTGCAATTTCTTCAGAAAAACTTTGACCATCTGGAAGATTCAATGCAATGTTGCACTGTATCACACAACCGTTTCCATTTTTTGAGCTTTGAGAATGAAAACTTGAATTTGAACTCTTTGGATTAACACTTGGATATGAAGAAAATCCACTGCTACTGTTTGGACTTTGTTCAACATTTTCTGATGAGTTTCCAGCATTAAACGCAGTTTGAATTTTCGGACTCTTTTCAACCTCTTGAACACTGCCTTTGTAATACATTTTCACATCTTGTTGACCACTCGGATTACTCATTCTCGCAATCTTTTGTTGTTCAAGATCTTGACCTTCAATCTTCTCGATGAACTGAGAAATCGTCAAACCATCATAAACTCCGGTGTTCTTTAAGATCATCAAAAATGTACCCCACTCTTTTTGAGGTAACGCATCAGCTAGTTTGTCTACCCATTCTTCTCTATCTTTGGTTATGCTTAACAACGACATAGAACGCACTAAATGACAATATCTTTCAATCAGCTTCTTTGTATCTTCCCCGGGCAAACTAGTGAAGAGATCAAATTCTTTCTGAAGTAATGCGTTTTTTACTTTTAATCATCTTTTCACTTCCCTCAAACTTGATTTTAAGAGCATCCTAAATTGATTTTGAGGTCTTGTCATGTTGAAGCAACACAAAGATGTCTTCTTTGATGGCTTGCTGAAGTAGACTAATCATCATCTTTTCAGCTCTGTACATATCTCGTTCTTGATCAGTGAACTCAGATATTTCTTTTTCAACTTGCAGATCAGTACGTGGTAGAACATACTTCTTCAAAATACACTCCCAAGATCTCAAATGGTTTGCTTGAACCCAGTTCTCAAACCTATCTTTCCAACCATAATACTCCTCAATGCTCATTAGCTTCGGGGGTTTTTGTGTAGTTCCAGTTTCATTTTCCAAATTCATATTTTGAGCAATGGTAGCCGGAGTAGTCGGGGATGTGGCAAACGCGTTGTAAAATTCTTCACTCATAATTCCGTAAACACGTTTTCACAAAACAGACAATTTCAAGCGAGATACCACGTTCAAGAGAAATAACCTGCAAACAAACTTCAAGTGAAATCAAAATTTTCAAACCAAAAGTCAACTCAAGCGAAACTACTGTTTGAAGCGAAATCAGGTTTGCAATTTCAAGCGGAATCAAAAGAAACAACCTACTCAAGCGAAACCAGGTATATTTCAAGCGAAACCTGATATTTCGCTTGAAATAGCAATAATTTTTCAAGCGAAATCTGATGATTCGTTCAAGCGGAATCTGGTTTTTAGTCCATTTTTATCAAATTTAGTCTGAATTTTAAGCTGATTTTCTCAAGGGTTTGTTAAAACACTGTTTCGCTTATATTGTGAAAAACTCAGGCCATTTTAACCGTGAAAAGTTGTCCAAATGATAAAACAAGGTGTAGAAGTAAGAGAATAGGATGAAATCAAGCTGAAAACTGCAGAACTCCTCCTCCTGAGCTCTAATACCAATTGTAGGATCGTTTTCAAACCTGAACGAGTCGTTCAGAGGAGTTTTGATCAGTTTCAAAGGCGGAAACTAAGAAACTGACTTAGAAACAGCTTGTCCTTCACTTTAAACAGCTTTTTGATTGATATAACACTGATTACAATCATAGGATAAACCGGCAGCACCTCGGTATTCAAATCCAGAACTATTATAAATGAATCTGTTTGAAACTTATATATAAACTTCGAGATTCCGCTTGAACATGCTCAAGCGGAATGCCAACTCAAGCGAAATCACCACTCAAGCTAAATCATCTGTTCAAGCTAAATTACCTGTTCAAGCGAAATCAGTTATTTCGCTTGAACCTGACATGCCTTCCTCAAGCGAAATTAGCTCCTTGACTTGTTTTCTCGATCTTCGTGCCATGAATGGTGTAAGACTCGATACAAGACGAAGTCGACAGATGTATGCACCAACAAGATTCAAATGAGAACCCATAGCAGACTGAAAGGTTTTCCAAAGACGTGAAGTAAAGCGACCATCGCGGTCAGAGATTATGTCAAGAGGTATGCCATGGCGGCATATAATCTCATCTGTATAGATTCGAGCAAGTTTCTCCACTTTATAATCTTCGCGAATAGGAAGAAAGTGGGCTGATTTAGTCAGGCGGTCAATGATCACCCAAATACTATCATGACCAGCGGGTGTACGGGGTAGTTTAGTTATAAAGTCTATAGCAATGTTATCCCATTTCCAAATGGGGATTTCGGGTTGTTCTAGGAGTCCTGAAGGACGTTGATGTTCAGCCTTTACCTTTGTGCAAGTAAGGCATTTGGAGACGTAAGCAGCAATGTCCTTCTTCATACCAGGCCACCAATAAGTCATACGAAAGTCATGGTACATCTTATCAGCACCTGGATGAATAGAGTATCGAGATTTGTGTGCCTCATTCATAATGAGTTCGTGAAGATTGTCGTGATATGGCACCCAGATGCGATTGAGATAGTATTGAAGTCCATCAGAATTAGTTTTGAGTTGATCAACAGAAGATCACTAGAAATATGAAAACAAGAAGATCACCTTCATTAGCTGACGAATACTGAGCTTCACGGATACAAGCAAGAAGATCACTAGAAATATGAAAACAACAGATAGTATTAACATGAGTCTTGCGACTAAGGGCATCGGCCACGACATTCACTTTGCCAGGATGATAGCGAATCTCGCAATCATAGTCGTTAAGCAATTCCACCCAACGTCTCTGTCGCATGTTCAGTTCTTTTTGTTTAAAGATGTGTTGTAGGATCTTGTGGTCAGTAAAAACCACGCACTTAGTTCCATATAGGTAGTGTCGCCAAATCTTTAACCCAAACACGACTACACCAAGCTCCAGATCGTGAGTAGTATAGTTTTTCTCATGTATTTTGAGTTGACGGGAGGCATAAGCGATAACCTTGTCCCGCTGCATGAGCACACAACCCATGCCACGGTTCGAGGTATCATAATACACCACGAAGTCATCATTCCCATCAGGGAGGGTTAGAACAGGAGCATTACAGAGAAGAGTCTTAAGAGTCTGAAAATATTCCTCTTGCTCAGGACCCCAAGCAAAAGGTTTCTCTTTCTGGGTCAGAGAAGTAAGAGGAACGGCGATCTTAGAAAAGTCCGAGATGAACCGACGGTAATAACCCGCCAATCCTAGGAAGGAACGGATTTCGGACGCATATTTAGGCATACTCCAGTTCTTCACAGCTTCGATTTTAGAAGGGTCAACATGAATACCTTGTTTACTAACAACGTGCCCAAGGAATTGTACTTCATCGATCCAAAACTCGCACTTAGAAAATTTAGCATATAAGCGTTCACCACGTAAAAGTTCTAGCATCAAGCGTAAATGACGTTCATGATCAGCCCTAATTGTCGAATAAATAAGGATATCATCAATAAAGACTATCACAAAATGATCCAAATAAGGTTTACAAACACGGTTCATAAGATCCATGAACACAGCGGGTGCGTTGGTCAAGCCAAAAGGCATAACCATGAACTCGTAGTGTCCATAACGAGTGCGAAACACAGTCTTGGGGATATCATCTTCAAGAATACGGAGCTGATGATAACCAGATCGAAGGTCGATTTTCGAGAAACAGGACGCGCCTTGTAGTTGGTCAAATAGATCATCGATACGAGGGAGAGGATAACGATTCTTAATGGTAAGCTTATTAAGTTCACGGTAGTCGATACACATACGAAATGAAGCATCCTTCTTCTTGACGAATAGCACAGGAGCACCCCATGGAGAGGTACTTGGACGAATGAATCCTTTGTCGAGCAGTTCCTGCAGTTGACTAGATAGTTCTTGCATCTCGGAAGGTGCAAGTCGGTAAGGAGCCTTGGCGACAGGAGTCGCACCAGGTATGAGATCTATACGAAAGTCAACAAATCTAGGAGGAGGAATACCAGGAAGATCTTCAGGAAAGATGTCAGGGAAATCACACACTACTGGAACATCGCTTATGTTCTTACCCTTGCCTTTTTGTTCCACAACGTGGGCCAAGAAGGCAAAGTACTGTTTACGTAAGCACCTGTTCGCCTGTGTGCATGACATCAACTTCAGTCCTCTAGAAGGTCGGTCTCCATAGACGTGTAAAATATCACCAGACGGAAGAGGAAGATGAACAAAGTTCTCGTGACACGCGATCTCGGCATGATTCTTATGCAACCAATCCATGCCGATTATGACATCAAAACTACCCAATTGAATGGGTATAAGATCAATAGTAAATACGTGGTCGTTATGAGTCAAGGAACAACCACTGAGAATAGAATCAACTAGAATAGATTTACCATCGGCAATCTCAACTGAAAATGACTTAGGTAGCTTAGAGCGTGCACAGTTTAACAAAGATTAAAATTCTACGGACACAAAGCTTCTGTCGGCACTAGTATCAAATAGTATCGAAGCGTAAGGATTATTGATGAGAAACGTACCATTAATGACGTCATTGTTATTACGAGCCTGATTAGCATTAATGTTGAACGCTCGTCCATGAGCGGCTGGCTGTTGCTCCTGGTTTAGCTGAGGACACTGATTGCGAAGATGAGTAGTATCTCCACACTTGAAGCATGCACGAACAGCGTTGACTGGCGTAGGATTCTGCTGAGGAGCTGGGGGAGCTGGTAGGGCTGCCTGAGCTGGCGCTTGCTGAGCTTGGTTGACTTGGCGGCAGTAGGGAGTCGTGTGACCATAGCGGTTGCAGTTGGTACACAGGCGACAAGCAGAAGTAACAGGGTGATGAAAGTTGCAATTTGCACACTTAGGATGAGGCCCAGTGTACTGCTTTTTGTTCTCCAGAGCAGGAGGGTTTGGAACAGCAACAGCAGGAGCAGTCTTAACAGTAGGGTTTGCAGCAGGGACAATCGCATTGCACCCTGAACCCTGAGACTTTTGCTTCTTGTTTCTGCTGCCACTAGGCTGCTGAGTAACTTGATTCCCTGACTTGGAGGGAGCTGGGGTAGCGAACTGTTTGTCATGGACATGGTTGTTGTTCAGACTTGCGGCTAGATGATAAACTTCTTCAATAGTCTCTAGCTGAGCTACTTCAATCGAATCACACATTGTAGGAGGTAACCCATTGATGTACTTAGTTATCATGCGCTTTGGAGTAGAATCCAAGTGAGGCACGATAATGCTGAGTTGTTTAAAACGGGTAGTATAAGCCAGATTGTCATCACCTATCTGCTTGAGATGCCAGAACTCTTCTTCAAGCTTTAGTTGTTCATAGGGAGGGCAGAATTCGAGCATCATCAATTCTCGCACCTCTGGTCATGGAAGAGGATAAGCTTCTTCGTTAGAGCGGATGTTTCTCTCATTCGACCACCACTCAAGAGCTCTGCCGTGAAACATGCCAGTTGCACTCCTAGTCTTCAAGTGTTCTGGGCACTCGGTGTTAATGAAGGTAACCTCAATGCTGTCGAATCACAAAGGAAGGAGGAGTGTTGGATCCTTGGATCTCAGAGACGATCCTTGGCACGATGTGAGCGATCTGATCGTCCATGAATGACATCATCTTTTTCTGAGAGTTTTCCCTGGATCTCTTGAGAGAGTCAGATAGTTTACGGGGAGACATCTAAAGATCCAAGAAAAGGATCGTATAAGTCTAGATCACAAAATCTCACAGTGTATAGATTTACACACGATTGCATAAAGACTCAAGTTTCAACAAGTTTCACATAGTTTCGAAACGTTCAACAAGTTTTTCATAGTTTAAAAGATTCAACATCTGCAAACCCATGACTTTCGCATGGCACGTTGTATGAAAGTTCGGCGACATGTCAGAAACACTTATATATAGGAAGTACCAGCGGCGTATCCACCATGTTTCTGGCACATCACTTCCGCCTCATATTCTGTGTCATGTTACGTGTCGCATTTTACCAACCATAACAATACACTCCACCATTATCACATACACGTAGATTAACCAAATAGTTTCACATAGCTTATCATTCAACATCCTCACCACAGTCCACAAAACAACGAATTCCACATGGCACGTGTTACAAAAGTTTGGCAACATGATTGAATCACTTATATATAGGAAGTACCAGCGGCGTATCCACCATGCTTCAATCATGCCACGTCCGTCTCGTCGTCGGTGTCATGTTTCGCCAACCATAACAATACACCATTATCACATAACTTTCACATAGATCAATCAAGTAGCTTTAACCATTCCACTACGAGTCTGCAAAACTACGAATTTCACATAGCACGTGGTACGAAAGTTCGGTAACATGCCAGAAACACTTATATATAGGAAGTACCAGCGGCGTATCCACCATGTTTCAGACATGTCACGTCCTTCTCGTCTTCAGTGCTAGGCTACATTTCGTATTTGCCACTCACAACAACATATACACATTAGAGTACACTTAGATTAAACAAGTAGTTTCTCATAGCCTTAGAGTTCAACATTCTCATCACCGGCCTGCAAAACACTAGATTTCGCATGGCACGTGGTACGAAAGTTGGTAACATGTCAAAAACACTTATATATAGGAAGTACCAGCGGCGTATCCACCATGTTTCGTCCATGTTACTTTTGTCTCATCTTTCGGTGCCATGTTACGTATAGAGCTTTGCTACCATAACAACACATAGATTAAAAAAGTAATTTCACATAGTATTACGTCCAATCATGTTTCCCATAGTTTAATCAAGATTCCAGGTAGCTTACCAATGTGAACAAAGCATCATAAATTTAGTTCGATCCTGAGCGATTAGAATTATTGTTTTAGATTGTGGTTATACGTGCGATTTGTGTGAAAAGTCTCGTAATGAACGAAGAATCAAGTTTAAAAACCACATATAAAAATCGAGATAGCATAAAAGATAGGCTCATAAAACATAGGATTGTTCCGGGTAGAGGAACGGTGACTAACCAATGTGAATTGAACCCCTTTCGAATTAAGGCAATGTGTCTTGACTTACTTAGACAAATACGTTATCAATGTTAGGCTTTCGAATTAAGGCAACTTGTCTTGACTAACCAATGTGAATTGAACCCCTAATAGTGTCGGTACTTATCAAAAGTTACAACCTACTAGAATATAGTATGGAAATTTCCCATCAAGGTTCGGATGTCACTCCTGACTTAAGGGTAAATCTCGTGCAAAGTACAAACACTAATCAGCAGTGTTTTCAAAGTATCCAAGTGTATATTGTGTTAGCCTTAGGAAAGGCATGTAAGTTTTAACAGGAATATGTGTTGCTAGGAAGCAAGTACGGTAGAAGGCATAAGTCTTAAACAACAAATAAGAGTTAAGATTCCTAGAACTATAGAGTAGGCAACGTATTCCTACTTTTCCTAATTCCCTATAGTTATGGCTCTGATACCAATCTGTCACACCCCAACCGATGGCGGAAACATAAGGGTGCGGCACTAAGCGTTCAGATTGCTCAAAAGTTTTCATAACACTAGTGGTTTCAATATAGAGATTAACCAAATACATAACATTGTCTAAACAAGTTTCACAACCACAAGTATCGATTACAAAACATTCAAATATTGTTCAAAATAGATAATTAACTAGGTGAGTTTCTAAGCATCATCCTAGCTTGTTTCTTGGGTCCAGCATCCTCTCAGCCTGCAACATGTATTAAAAATATGTACTGGCGAGTATACAAGTTTGAGAATATAGTATAATAGTTTAAAAGACTCATATCCGTCATGTAAACATATAAAAGTTTCAGCCATGCTAGTTCACGCAGTCCAAGTGATAGCCCAAGTTTCCAATGCGTTAACCACTTTCCCAAGTCTCAAGGAAAGCAAAATAGACTCCTCCTAACAATACCCCCGAGAATAATGGGGAGGTGCATTACTCCTATAGCGCTACCATTGTTAAAGCGGAACTACACACAAGGATTAAACGTTCACATAGCATAAAGTATCAAGAATCCAAAAAGTATCAAGTTTCACATTTACAGAGGATAGAGTAAGTTTCAAATAGTTTCCAAGTGTCAAGGGTCAAGTTTCATAGAATACATGTTGCATCCCAAAAGTGTTTTAAAACAAAAAGGGATCGAGTATACTCACAGTGGGTGCTAAGTATCGACACCTACTGGTTGGATCGAAGAGAGCGCTGGAATTAGCCTGAATATAGTTTAACAGATAAGCGTCGGACAGAAAAGTAGAATCGTGCAAAGTGTCGAACCGGTCTCCTGATCGGATGGCCATCCGGACGGATCACCATCCGATCGGATGGTCATCCGGATGGATGACCATTCGATCGAATGGTCATTCGATCCAAAAGGTGTGTTTCCAAAACGTTTCAACTTTTGAAGTTTTTGTTGTAGTATAAATCCAATTCGTTCGATCAGATGGCCATCCGATTGGATGACCGTTCGGTCGAATGACTGTTTGAGTGTAAGTTTCAAAGTTTAAAGTTCTGATTTTTAAGTGTTGAAGGTTGTGAGGAACAAGTCGTTCGGTCGGATGACGGTTCGATCGGATGATCATCCGATCGGATGTCATTCGACTGATGTGATCCGTTCCTTTTGCAACCTTTGTAAACTTCTAAGTTTAAGTTTATCAGAGACGACATGGTAACGGATCAAGACAACGGAAACCCACTAAGGTTCAGCTCGTCTGATCGGATGGGAACCACCCCGATCGATCGGACGACTGTTCTTGGCTGGGTTTCATGTCTGACCCGTAATCCGGTCATCTCCTCTGGTGGGAATCTGTTATCAAGCCGACTCCAGACTAAGGAACAAGTCCTAAGTCTATTTTGGATCCAGACACCACCGATTTGAGTAAAGTGTTTACGAAAGTTTGAAGGTAAACATGAAATCGACTGAAAAGCTTAGATTTAGTAAAGATTCATGGTAAAACACCTAGAAGTCCCTTAGATCTGAGCTAAACTTAACGAAAATGACATCACACGGCTGATTGTACCAACCGCCATGATTACGTCGTCCTCAAGAGCTCGAATCTTAGCGATTTCATGGTTAAAAGTGTGATTTTGATGAAGAATCATGTGAGGAAAGTGTATAGATGAAAGTTGTACAAGAATTTAGTGGAAAACTTACAAGAATCACCGAAAAATGGAAGAAAAGTGCCTTAGAACGGAGAGTGCGTGCGTCTGGACAGAGGGGACTATCACATTAGTGAAGAATGACGTGACAACTCCTATTTATAGTGCAAAGGGGAAGAAAGGCGGTGCAAGTGTGCTGGTCGGATGGTCGTTCGGTCGAATGGCCCTCTGATCGGATGGTCATCCGGGTCATCCGATCGGATGTCCATTCGGACAGTCCAATCCTTTCAGCTACTTTTTCGTCTTTGGTTTGTTTTGCGAGTTAGATTAAGCGTTGCGTATTATTGTGTAGTATTATTACATGACAAGATTATTAACACAAAAGTTCCTATGTTTCCAAATTTACATAAGTGTCAAGTCCCTAGTTTCTCGTTTAACAAAGTCTCAAAGTTTCACGAGTCTCAAGAGTCAAAAATAGAATATCAAGAGTCAAGCATCAAGTATCAAGAGTCACGCATCAAGTCTCTAGTTTTAAGAATCAAGTATCTAGTATTAAGTATTAAGAATCAAGAATCAAGTATCAAGAATCAAGAGTCTTGATTCAAAGCTTCGAGATTTAAGTATCAATAGGGTCTAGATTCACATAGTTTCACATAATGTAAAGTTTCTCAAAATATAGGGACTAATCTTGTCAAAAGGTGAAAATTTAGGGACGTGGGGCGTTACAGTCTCCCCTCCTTTAGGAGATTTCGTCCCCGAAATCTAAGAGGAAGACTGCTCGAAGAGTTGCGGATATTTGGTCTTTATTTCACTCTCGAGTTCCCAAGTGAATTCGGCGCCACACTTTCCTTCCCATCGAACCTTGACAATGGAAATTTTGATGCGCCTCAATCGCTTGACACCTCGATCCATGATTTTGACCGGTTTCTCAACAATGTGTAAAGTCTCATTTACTTACGCCCCGATCGCTTGACACCTCGATCCATGATTTCGACCGGTTTCTCCACTGAATGCTTCTCAAGTTTCTTAATTAGCCTAGTGCTTCTCGCGTGATCCTAACTGTTAGTGCAGTAATGTCTATCGCCTCCGTCAATCCAGTTCGTAGCAGAATCTGAAGAAAACAAAGCTTTATATTGTAATTTGTAAGAAAAACGCAAGGTGGCAATATTGTAAATAAGAGGGAATCTCTTATAAGCCTTGGCCTATATATAGGAGCTTTAGGGTTTTCATTAGAGACTTTTGACATTTTGGAGCTTTGAGAGATCTAGATCTAGAGAGAGAAAGTATAGAGAGAGAAAGTGTTCGTAGGTGATTCTCGGTGCTTGTATGTGTCAGATTATTCAATAGAATCACGTTAAATTGTACGTTCTTGTGTTCGGTCACGCACGTGTACGGATTCCGCGCGTCACACGTGTCGTTACGCAATCGTTCGGAGTGAAAACCGGTCCAAACAAGTGGTATCAGAGCAGGAGTTCGGTTGCGAAGATCAAACGCACAGAATCGTTCAAGATTTGATCACATTCAGAGCCAAAATCATCCAGATTTGTCAAATTCTTCATATTTTTCTTGTTCTTCACGTTTTTATCTGATTTTTGTCAAATTGAACAGGTTTTAACGGTCCAAATTAGCTGATTTTTGGATATGCTGTGCGAAAACACCTGATCTACAAGCCTACAAATTTTCAGATCTTAATTCCTAGCCGTTTGGGAGAAATTAAAGATTTTTGGTCCGAAAAAGTTAAAAAGATGTTGAATGTTGTTGTTCATATTCACTTGAATGTCGTCCGATCGGACAGAGCTAGCTAACCGATTCAAAGCATCCCTTTTTGTAATTCATTTAATTCGTTGACTTTGACTTGCCAGCCGATCGACTGGCACTCTGGCCGAATGGACAGCAAAGCATATCACTGCACCACACTTCATTTCATTGCATTTAAAAGTTGTTGACTTTGTTGACTGCTGACCGAATGGACAGCTGTCCGAACGATCAGCAAGTCGTTTCAAAACATCACTGCATTTCATTAAAACACTTTGACTTGTTGACTGCTGAACGATCGATCAGCAGTCCGATCGAACACCTGTCCGATCCATAGCATCACACTTCAATTTATTAAAAACTTTGACTTGTTGACTGCTGTTCGATCGAACACCTATCCGATCCATAGCATCACACTTCAATTCATTAAAAACGTTGACTTGTTGACTGCTGTTCGATTGAACACCTGTCTGATCCATAGCATTCCTGACCGATCGACCGGCAATCCGAGTCAAGACACCTCACCCCATCCAGTATCTTAGTCAACTCTGTGATCTTTGTTAATCAACATTTGTCAGTCTTAATTTTTTAACAGATTGTATCTGTAAGTCAGATATCATGTGCTGATTATTCTAAGGTCCAATTAGTTTGTTACATGAAATTGTGTGTCAGTCTAAAAAAATTCAATTGATCAGATATTGCATGTGAAGGTTATCGGCCCAATCTTGTGCATTCCACCGGCCCACTAGTTATAAAAGAATTGTGTCAGATCATTTAATGTTGACAAATTGCATAAGAAATTCCTTTGAAAGTTCAGTTTGCATGTGAAGCACTCATCATTGTTGTCGGCCATTTGTGAGATCATTTAATTGGATTAGTCATAAATTGTTTAGTGTGCAAGTGAAAGTGTTTAAGTCAAAGAATCATCGTGTCAGCCGATCGATCAAGCTTTTTGTCGTCTTGTGCCATAAAGTGAACAAGCAAGCCGATCGGATTACTAACCGTTTCAAGAATATTGCAAGCCGATAGAACAGCCTTCCCGTCCGATCGAACAGCTTTCCCGCCCGATCGAACAGCACCCCGTCCGATCGACCAGCATTCTGTTCGATCGATCAACCTCCCGTTCGATCAAGTTGTTTGATGTTTTAAAACTGATCGTTTGTTTGTTTGCTTGCAGGTAATTCAAGGATATAAAATCATGGAAAAAATTGTTCCTTTCAAAGACAACATAACAGAGGAAGAAAAATTCGTCAACAGAAGGATGAAAGCTCAAAACAGGATGATCAGAATCGGTTATACATACAAAGAAGCTAAAAAGGCAAAGAGATGGGATGCTAATAGAGAATGTTACCTTGATCCCAAAGGATACATTGATGTTGATCCAAATTCTATTAGTGTTGAAGTTCTCACCCAACAATTTGCTGAACAAGAAGAAGCAAATCAAAGATTGTGGTGGGGTGGAGAAACAGAAAAAGTAGTAACTGGTAAAAAACAAAAAGAGAAGGATGAAACTTCAAAATGTGAAGTTGTGTGCTCAAAGTGTAAAAAAATCTGAAGCAGAAAATGTCAAACTTTTGGAAGTTGTGGAAAGTTTGACATTGAAAAATCAAAATTTTAAAGAAAATGAAAAACAATTTCAAAATAAAATAGAAATTTTAGAAAATGAAAAATTAAAAATTGAAAAAGATTTTCAAAATCAAATAAAAATTTTAGAAAATGAAAAATCAATTTTTGGACAAAATAATATTGAAAAGCAAATTTCAATAAATTCTCATCTTGAGAATATCATTCGACTTGAAAAGGAAGTTGAATGTGCTAAAAATAAAATTGAAGAACTAGAAAAATTGAAAGGTTTTGAGACTTCGTCATCAACACTGGATTATATATGTCCAAAACCGATCAATGAAATTCCAATAAGTGACTATGTCACAAATTATGACAAAGTCATAATTGAAGATTGTGATGATAAAACTGATGATGAAAATGAGAAAAATGAGAAAAGAAAAATATTTTTGGAATTAAAAGATAAATTTAAAGATACTGTTTTACATTCTACTGAAATAGGTGAATGTTCAAAGCAAAAACCTGTTAAGAAGAATGTAGAACAAAAACAAAATGTTAAAAATTCAAAAAAATTTCAAAAAGAAAATAAAAGATCATCAGTTCAGTCATCCAATTATTATGAAAAACCACAAAAATTTAAAAATCAAAACTCACAAAAAGTTGGTAATAAGTGGTGCAGGTTTGACCACAGTGCTAAAAAGTCAAATCAAGCTTATGGGAGAAGATGGAATGAAGATTCTTCAGAGATAAATCTTCGTGATGATAGAAAAAGGAGAAGTCATGACTACCACAAAGCAAATCAATGTTTTGATTTGAGTGTTTGGTATGAGAGTGGTGAATGGTATGATAATAGAGTGTGTTACAAATGTGGTTTTCAAGGACACATTGCTGTTAACTGCCAGAGTCAGAGTTTTGAGACAAGAAGATGCTATGAATGTCAAAACAGAGGTCATATTGCAAGAGATTGCCCAATGAGATCTAAGGCAAGATTGAGGGCTGAATCTCAGAAAATGGTGAAGAACTCAGTCAAAATTGAAGAAAAGCCCAAAAGAGAGAAATTAAAGAAACAAAAGGTGAAGTTATCAAAAGGGCAGAAAGACAGACTGAGAAAGAAAAGGAAGAAAACAAGAGAGTATCTCGAAAGGATTTTGTCCTCGGGTACAACTAATAATCCGAGAAAAAGTTCTGATGAATCGATTTGCTCAACTAACAAGGATTAGTCAAGCAAAACGAACTCATCAGATACAAATCTGAGGACAAAAGGGATGAGAAAGAAAGAAAAATTAACTAATCAAACCAATGAAAATTCAAAGAAAGTTAATTTTTTAGATAAAGCCTTTATCAAAGTTTTCACATATAACAAAGATTGTGCAAGATTATGCACGTCACAGGTTGATAAATTTGGAAAGGTTAAACATTGTAGCGATTGGGTTCCAATAGGGAATGGCGATGATTTTGTTTCAGTGAAAACAAAAGAGCCATTTTCTAGCAATGATTTTGTTTCTACGGAAGCAAAAGAGCTATCTCCTGCCAATGATTCTGACTCATCAAAGTCAGAGGAGCCACGATCAGGCAATGAATCTGACTCGACAAAGTCAGAGGAGCCAAAAATTGAGGTAAAATTGTCAAACCCAAGAATGGTCAGGCTTGGGTAGATCTTTTCAAATAAAAACCCTGACTTGCCGGAACTCCCAGGTTGGTAATTGGGGAGTAGGAATCGGCATCTTTCTTGAGAAATTCACAGGTTGGTAACTGTGATATTTCGACTTACTTGTGGTAAATCAGGGACATTAAGTTGTACTTGATTTCCTACACGTGATTGTGTTGAAAAAATCGGGAAATGTTAAATTCCTACATGTGATGGAAGAAAACAATGTGATGAATCCCCTAACCTACAAGTGGTGTTTGAATCAACAAAACTAATTTTCCGGAAAAACCATTTGATTAAAACAAACTTAAGTGTTTTGAAATCATAATGGGAAAATAGTTTGTTGTCAGGGGGAGTTCTGATTGTTTAAGCCAAGTGAATGGAGAATTGAAGTAATTCTCATCATGTTGTCACTTTACCTTGTACAGTTTGTTTTCAAATTTTCTCAGAAAATCAAAATTGAGACATATTTTGATTTTAGGGGGAGAAAAATTTTTTAAAAAAAATTTAGAAAATTTGAAAATGCCAAAAACATTGAAAAAGCAAAAATGAGTTTTGTTGTGAATAAGAGGAAATGATAGTAAATCAGTGGACTATCACAGCATGCTAAAGAAATGAAATGTCAAATGTGATAAATGGTTTCACTAAGGATGTGACGATAGGCTCAGCTAGACTAGTAGATTTGCGATAACGATACAAACTTAAATAAAAAAGCCTAGTTCTAGTGGGAAACATGGTTGAAAGCATAGTACTTAGTTTTGTCCTTCGTGATTGTGTACCTACTCAGTAATCGCTGAATGCTAAAAGAGCATAAAAACTGGTTAAGTTTGTGAACTTTCACAACTTTGCTGAAAAGTCACTGTGGTTGTGCATTTCATTTTGCAAAGATTTAAACTTGTTTTATTTCTTTATTTTGTTTAAGCATTGCACATCCTCTGCGTATACATGAGTATTGACCTGGATGTTATTGCCTAAACGTTCTGCTTTATTTTCTTTGGTGTTTCGTTTAAGCTTTGGATCACCTCTGCGTATACGGGAGTATCGACCTGGTGGTTAAAGCCTAAACAATTTCAACTTGTTTTATTTTCTTATTTTGTTTAAACATTGGACTTTCTCTGCGTATCGAAAGATCGACCTGATTGTCAATGTTTAAACATTATGCTTTATTTTTTGCACATATCACAGTTGATGAAAGTTTAAAAGCATTACTTGAGTCAGTGTATTGCATGATGAGGGGATATGCTGAGATCGTGGGGTCCATAAGAATTTAGTGCAAAATTTATATACCTTAACGTATCGGAAAGCATTTCGAAAGTTTTTAGATTGATTTTAAGGGGACAACTATATCGTCAATCTATGTGAATCGTTTAGAACTTAAAATGTTTAAAGCTTAATGGTGCTAGTGATTTGTCTAATGAACTGATATGATCCTCTTACACAAACTCACAAAAATATTGTCTGTATATATTTCTTTACTGCATTTCTCTAAAAACAAAAACCCAAAAGGATTGTGTTTTAGTATAGATATTTGAAAATTCAAAAAGATTTTCGACAACTGATGTTGAAGAGCTGATATTCAAAATTCTGAGTGCTAAACATGATGAACAACTATGGGTTGAAAGAGTTTGTTTTTGAAATAAAAAGTGTTATAAATAAATCTCTCCAAAAGAAAGTTTGATCTTGATAAAAATTGTTAATAATTGAATGATATTTTCAAGTGGTTTCTTAAATTTGTCAAATTTGTAAATTTGTGAAATTTATGTTGAGGTAGAGGATGTGCAGGTTAACCAGGTTTCAAATCCTGAGCAGATGCAGAATAGAGCCAGGAATTGATCCTGAACTTGTGAACTTGTGAAAGCCAGAATACGATCCCGACAGCTGAGTCTAAGGGGGAGTCTGAAGACAAGCTCAACGCAAGGGGGAGCGTACATTCAAGGAGCCAGGTAACTATCCTGGAGGAGCTTGTGTCCGGAAAACCATGTGTCAATCCCAAAAGCACGGAAGCTTGACGAAAGGGGGAGACTGAAGAAAAGGAGTCTGATCGAAAGGAAGAGCAATGGAAGCCCGGACAAATCCACGGGAATTCTGTTCGAGAAAGAGGGAGTCTATGGTTGTTGTTTCCATGAAACCTACAAGAAGACTCAACGAGAGAAAAAAAGGACAAGACGCTACGAGATTGACTGCGGCAATATCCAAGGGGGAGTCTGTTAGTGCAGTAATGTCTATCACCTCCGTCAATCCAGTTCGTAGCAGAATCTGAAGAAAACAAAGCTTTATATTGTAATTTGTAAGAAAAAGGCAAGGTGCAATACTGTAAATAAGAGGGAATCTCTTATAAGCCTTGGCCTATATATAGGAGCTTTAGGGTTTTCATCAGAGACTTTTGACATTTTGGAGCTTTGAGAGATCTAGATCTAGAGAGAGAAAGTATAGAGAGAGAAAGTGTTCGTAGGTGATTCTCGGTGCTTGAATGTGTCAGATTATTCAATAGAATCATGTTAAATTGTACGTTCTTGTGTTCGGTCACGCACGTGTACGGATTCCGCACGTCACACATGTCGTTACGCAATCGTCCGGAGTGAAAACCGGTCCTAACACTAACCCTATATATATATAGTGTGAGGTTCATTGGGGAACACTAAAAAAGTGGGGGAACAGTGGGGAACCGGCTCGTCGAACCCTAACTAGGATCTCTTAACCCTAAACCCTAAATCATAACCCCTAAATCATAACCCCTAAGCCCTAAATATATTAGGGTTTGGCTTTTAGGGTTTAGCTTTAGGGTCTAGCCTTAGGGTTTAGCCATAGGGTTTAGCCTTAAAGTTTAGCTTTAGGGTTTAGGGTTTAGCTTTAGGGTTTAGGGTTTAGATTTAGGGTTTAGCTTTAGGTTTAGCCTTTAGGGTTTAGCTTTTATGGTTTATAGTTTAGATTTTACGGTTTAGCTTAGGTTTTAGCCTTATTTTTTAGCTTTAGGGTTTAGAGTTTAGGAGTTAGAATTTATGGTTTAGTGTTAAGAGATCTTAGTTAGGGTTCGACAAGCCGGTTCCAACGCCGCTGGAATGAGTCCAATCGGAGTTCGTTTAAGTCGGTTCCCCGCTGTTCCCCACTTTTTTAGTGTTCCCTAATGAACATTCCCCTATATATATATATATATATATATATATATATATATATATATATATATATATACACTTATATAGGGGACCGCTAAAATGAAAACCACCTCCAGTTGTAAGTAAGAACCGAGAGAATCACTTTCTAGCCACTAGAGCAACAAGATGGATGGACAAGATTAAAAGTAATTAAAAATAGTATTATATAATTTTTGTCTTATTATGTTTTAATATTTTAATACAAAAGGGTAGTTTAGTAAAATTACTCTTTTTTGTCTTTTTGTATTTATTATTTTTTATTACTTTTTATATTATTATATTAGTTTTTATATTTTAAACAAAATTTTTTTATTAAAAGCTTTTTGAATTCAGATTTTTTAAACTTTTTACGTTTTACGTTAAACTTTTTACGTTTTACGTTTTGCGTTAAACTTTATACGTTTTACGTTAAACTTTTTACGTTTTACGTTTAACTTTTTACGTTTTACGTTTTACGTTCTATGTTAAACTTTTTACGTTAAACTTTTTACGTTTTACGTTTTACGTTAAACTTTTTACATTTTACATTTTACGTTAAACTTTTTATGTTTTACATTTTACGTTAAACTTTTTACGTTTTACGTTTTACGTTTTACGTTTTACGTTTTTACGTTAAAGTTTTTACGTTTTACGTTAAAAGATTTACGTTTTACGTTAAAAACTTTACGTTTTACATTTTACGTTAAAAAGTTTACGTTTTACGCTAAAAAGTTTACGGTTTTAATTTTTTTTTTACAAAAACTTTTTTACGCAAAACGAGCGCACCTAGAAATCGCAACTCGGTAGGTGTCTAAGTTACATTGTTATCGTCATCGACTGGGAAAAAAATATAAAAAACCAACACACAAAAATCATAACATATGAGTGGATTCTTGAAAAAAACGGGGTTTGGCTCAGTTTTTCCGATAATCAGAGGCTGCAAAGTGGGGTTGCATGTTCAAAAACCTACCCTCCACCATCCTTGCTGCGCCATTGTCATCAAAATATGCGGGTTTTTTTTTTCATCATCACCGCCCCAATCCAAGAACACAAATCAAACCCCGAAAATAGATTGAAACTTATCATCGACTACAAAAAAATAACACTTTCCCAGATAACCCCATAACCCCACCTACAACAAACCCACTCTTCAAAAATTCAATATCAACACACAGTTGATTCCCCGCCTGCAACAAACCACACTTCAAAAAATTCAAAATCAACACACAGTTTGATTCCCAGAAAACCCCATAACCCCACCTGCAACAAAATCACACCTTCAAAAATTCAATATCAACAAAACCACACCTGCAACAAACACAAAATGTAATCAACGAAAGTCAATATGTAATCGATCGAAACTTGTCCCATTCAACCAAATTTTTGAACCAAAAAACTTACTTTTTTTCACCAAGATTTCCACAAAAATTAGAATGCATATACGATCGCCGGATTCCGGCGGCAAACTCAGCCGGTTTAGGCTGCTTTTCCGGCGACTCCACCCCACACGCACACCAGCAAAACCCTCGAACCCTTTTACCACGTCTGTTCTTCCTTCTCGCTTCGTTTTTCTAGCGACGATTCGCCGGTGGCAATGATGACGAAGATGATACGCTCCAGTTGATGATGATAATGATGTTGTTTGATGTGCGTGAAGTGTGTTATGGTTTTAATGTTTATTTTAAGCCCTATTACACTTTTTAGCCAAGTTTTAAATTTATAAAACACGATATTTACTAACACTAAACACACATATGAGCAAGTGCACCCATCGTGAGCGTAGTATAGTGTTGGTAAGATACCGAGGTCGTCCAAGGACACAAGAGCTTTTAGTACCGGTTTGTCCTCAACGTCTAATCAAATAAAAAAAGTTAGAAAAAAGGTTTTTAAACTAGAAAAATAAAAACTAACTAAAATGCCGAAAAATAAAAAATAAAAGTAAAAACAGATAGACAAGATGAATCACTTGGCTCCGACTCGTGTATAGTGTAACCTTTGATTATTTTCGCACTTTTGCACTTTTTAAGAGATTATCTTAGTTATTGTAGTTGGCTCCTCTTTTGAAGGTGACGTTACCCTCAACCCAGTAGTTTGAGTCAGCAAGGATACAATCCTAAATGGTCAGATTATTGAAAGATAATTAATTAAGTTATTACTGCATATTATGGTAGGCCCCTCTTTTGAAGGTGAAGTTACCCTCGGCTAAGTAGTCTGAGTCAGCAGGGATACAGTCCTAAATAGCCGGGTTATAGTATTAATAGTAGCTTACATATGAGGGGATCAAAGAGTTTGGACCCCCGCCATCCAATACCGGTAAGTATTGAAGGAGGTCCTACTAAATTTGACCCAGGTCCTTGCAGGATCTATACACTGAACAAGGCAAGTCTCTTAACAAACCGTTCCCTTAACCCCCGACCAGGTAGCCAACATACCTCCATATAGACCGTGGAGATATGAATGGTGAAAATCTTTTATTTTATATAGATAGTAAAATAATGCCAAGTCACCATGGACAAACGATAAGGAAGAATCACCTTCAACATAAGAAACTAGTTATTAAAGTCATTAATACATAACCAAGTAAAAAGTGCGAAAAGATTAAAAATAAAAAGTATTACACTAGACACTTGTCTTCACCAAGTGATGTAAGAGACTTAGGCAAACATGGCCTTTGATTGTCAAGAACTCTTACTATCAATCTTGGATCCTGAGACGACTCACACACTCTATGATGGACAATGGATGATGGTGGTGGATGATGGTGTTATGGTGGTGGTGGGTGGTGGGTGAAGTGTGAGAGAGGTGGTGTGCCAAGGGATGGTTTGCAAATGAGCCAAGCACCCCAATTTATAGGCTGAATAGTAGCTCGGGCACGGCCCCGTGTCCATTGGGCACGGCCCTGTGTCCAACATCCTTCTCTTTCTTCATTAATTGCAGTTTGCCTACATCAGCTGACCACGCCCCCGTGTTCACTGGGCACGCCCCCGTGTGCATAAGCAAATCTGTACTATCAAGATTTCCTCAGATTCTGCGAATCTTAGAGTTGACCACGGCCCCGTGTCCACTGAGCACGACCCGTGGTGGGCGATAGAAGCTTCTACAGCTTTGTCTTTTCTGCTGGCACTTGGGCACGCCCACGTGTTCACTGAGCACGGGGCGTGTTCAGCCTTCTGTCTTCTTGATTTTGCTTGGGAAGATGCTGTCGGGGGATCGGGCATGCCACGTTTGCTCCTTTTCTTGTATTTATGTTAGATTTAGCTGCCTTTTTGCTTCTTTTGTTCATTTGAGCTCATTTAATCCTGAAAATACAAAAGGAAGACAAAAACACACTTTTTCCAACATTAGTACTAAAAAAGGGTTAGTTTTATGCCACAATTGATGTAATTTATATGTTGCATTTTGCGCACATCAAATACCCCCACACTTGAATCTTTGCTTGTCCTCAAGCAAAACTCTTTATAATGTGGCTTTACACTCCCAAATGGAATGGGTAGAAGAGAAGGTTTTTTGGCTTGTCATAGAGTGTCGGGATTTCCAAGATTCTTTATTAAGTTTTTATTTTTATTTATTTACAATCCTATTCGTCATGATTTATTTAAAACTTTTCATAAGATAAATTACTTATTAGGGCATAACATGCCTCTTTAAAATTCCATTTATATACAAGTTCACATACCTCACGG
The DNA here is from genome assembly GCA_030545235.1 of Helianthus tuberosus. Taxonomy (NCBI): domain Eukaryota; kingdom Viridiplantae; phylum Streptophyta; class Magnoliopsida; order Asterales; family Asteraceae; genus Helianthus; species Helianthus tuberosus. Next base: position 97,889,574 of record CM060393.1, on the reverse strand, counting down.
GGATCACTCAACACACGGCCGAAGATGTATTTTAGTGAATCACTCGAGAGCGGCATGGAACTTATTCCTACCATAGGCTTGCCAAGCAATCAATCCTCATCCTTTTTAACTATATACCTTTGTAAATATCAAAAGGACTTTTTGGGTGAAGGGTTAGGCTTGGGTTAAAGGTAGGTGGTTGGGTTTGTGGTTAGTAAAAGGGCGAAAAGGGTAAAAATCATCGTTTTCATAAGACTTTTTATTTTTTATTTTATTATTTATTTATTTATTTATTTATTTATTTTTATTTTGATGAAGCCTTTATTCAAACAAAGTTGTTTTTGGATGAACTTGTTTATTTCTTTCTCTTTTGCTTCATCATATCATCGTTTTTTTTTTTGAAAAGTCATACGAAAATCCGAGCTTGTTACTAAAACAAAGGGTTAAATAAAAAAGGTTTTGGTGGGTGAAAGGGTGTTTGGTTTTTGGGTTAAGATATGAAAAGGTTTAGGCTCAAAGGGGTTAACTAGGGGGATTTTGGGTAGGTGGTAAAAAAAATGGTGTAGAAATAAAAAGGGTTAGTCCTAATGCCTCCATCATTTACTTACTCGGGTTTAAGTTGGTAAGGATCGGGATTGTATCGTCGTGGCAAGTTCTAGAGTCGTAAGAACCGAGCGGCTATTCACACAAGAAACGAAAAATGAGCATTTAGTTTAAAGATGTGTATTTGTATGCTCAATAAAGGCTCAAAACTCACTTTGGTGGGAATGGGTTTTTATGTGATCAAGTATATATAATCAAATTTTAACTAAACTTGTCATGTTGTTTCATAATTTTCTTATGTTGGTTCTTTTTATCACGACGCTATCGGTTGTAAATTTGTAAAAATATAACCTTTTTAGAATTTGAAATTCCCAAGTTAAACTTAGACAAGTAAAAAAAATGAAAATTTTTGAAAAAAAAATTTGGGGTGATTAGCGGTTCCAATAGAGTTTTGTGTAAGGCTTGTAATTAGGACTTGCAAGATTCAAAGTTTTAGCATCCCCCCCCCCACACTTAAATTACACATTGTCCTCAATGTGTCCCAAAAATAAGTTTTTAGGTTGATTGAATGTGTAAAAAGGTGTGAAAAAGAAAAATTTTGTGTTACTGGATGTCTGGACATGGCCACGCGGTGTCCGGGCACGGCCCCGTGTTCAGTTGCCAGTAACAAAAATTGTAAAAGGAAACAGAAGCCTGGACACGGGGGCGTGTTGGGTGAACACGGCCCGTGTCCAGTTACCTGAACTGGGCATTTTCTATAGACTGTTCAGCACGGGGCCGTGTTGGGTGGGCACGGCCCGTGCTGAACTTGCTGTAATGAAGAAAATTTTGTCGGATGGCCATGTTTCCGTGCATGGGGTGCTGGTTCAAGTTTCCCTTGTTATCCTTTGCCATCCCGAGTGTGTTTTATCCATTACAACATCATCCAAACATCAAATTAATTAAAATCATCATCCTTTAAGTCATAGAGAGAATTACATAATAGTCCTAAAAGTTAAAATTCTAGATAAGTAGGTCAAAGAGACACAAGAAATCTAAATCAAGAAGTTCTAGCCTAAAATTCATTCTACTAGCAAAATTTCCAAAGAGATAATTCTCTTGGTTGGATGTGGCATGAAGAACTTCTTTCTTCGGGCATGGTTTCCTCATATGTCGGCGAGCCACTCCTCTATCTCCCTTGGGAGAAGAAAGGCGGGCTCATTGGCATTAGTTTGAGGAGGTGCAACCTCCGCCGGGACTTCCTGTAGATCTTCAAGAGGAGGCTCCGCTGGAAGGTCATCCCACCCAGTAGGATTGTTGACTCCAAGTGCTAGGTTCTAATCCTCTTGAGGGAGGATTGGTTCCATGGGAGGTGTTACAAGAATGTTTAACCTCTGGTGCAAGAGATTAATTTCTTGAAAACTGTTTTCCAACCCCACCGTAAGATAATTTATACGGTCTATTAGGACCTCCTCTACCGAAGTCATCTCGTCAAGAGCTTCACGTAATGCCATTACGTATCGTACGAGAGTTTCTTCAATTGATGACCTTCTTTCCCTTCGACTGTTTCTGGAGTGCGCAGAAGAGGTTCCATTGTTTTGACTAGACATTCTACGAAAACAAACCAAAAATAGTTCATTTTAATGAAACAGTACATCGGACACGGCCCCGTGCTCAATGAGCACGGCCCCGTGTTCAACTTTCTGCAGATCTTTTGAACAAGGAATCTTGGAGTTTCAAATTATTTTTCCAACTTATGAAGCATTTTTTAGCAGAAATAACTTAAAACAATGTTGTACAACTTATTTTTAACAAGATTCCTTGAACAAAAACCTAATAAACACCACAATAAAGCTTGGAATCATGGTAATCTCAAGCTTCAATGGAGGTGTTGATGCAAGAAAGATGAAGAAGAAGGCAATGGATAAAAGAGGAAAGGACAAGATGTTTGTCAGAACCTTCTTTTAGAAAATACCTAGGATGGTAGGTGAGAAGATCCTTTCAAATCTCTGTCCCTGGATGGTCCAAATGTACAGGATTCTTGGCTGCATTTATAGAAAACGACAGCATGCTGGACACGGCCCCATGTCGGCTGGACACGGCCCCGTGTGCAGGCAAGATCCTGACACATTTTGTCCGTATTCTGACAAAAAGTCAGAAAGGAATCTTTTGGTGGACACGGGGGCGTGTTGACCTGGGCACGGCCCCGTGTCGAAAGGCTGTTTATGAAGTTTGTCTATTTCTAAGGAACTTTTCCGGATCGGGCGGTTCCTTACTGGATGGAACAACCCCAAAGTGCCTAAGATACCTTAATTGCTCTAGATTAAGATGAGAACACAAGAGGTTGTCGGTGAGGGTGATTCATATGCTATATGTAGGTGGACAAGTCCAACCCTTTCCCGGGCTCTCGTTAAAGAAGGTGTATGCCGAATCGCTCAGGTCTATGTATGCATCGAACGAAGTCAATGGGGAGTCCTTCACGGCACAATCGACACAGGGACGACTATCGCTCAAGTTCTCGCTAGAGTTAGAGGTAACATTGGGAACAACGAAGTTGTTTTTATTTGAATGCTATCCCAACACTTCTTCTTGGTTATCGTCTTGAGATAAATTATTGAAATCTATCCTGAGTTCTTTTAACCAATTAAGAATTAGATATTCTAATTGAAATAGTTCATCAAGAAGCATTTCTCCTAGAAGATCCGGTTGAGAGCATTCGAGGGAGAGATAGGGATTATTTTTACTTTCGCCCCTCTTAAGGCTACGGGAAAATGATGGGTCTATATAATGGGGCTTATAATTTAGAAAATAACATTTTAATTCTTTATGGGAGCCACCACATATTTGACACCACGTACCATAAGAGTGCCGAAAGTAAAAAATATCAGTATCACTCATGTTTGTGTCAGAAATTACAAACCGTCGGGATCTTACGGTTCTGTTTTCAGTAACTGAAACTTGGGCACGGGGCGTGTTGAGTGGGCACGGCCCCGTGTTCAACTTACTGTCTGACTTAAAACAGGATTGCCAGTTCCAATGATTGGGCACGGGGCGTGTTCAGCGGGCACGGCCCGTGCTGAGTTCTGCAGAAGCTGAAAAATTAAGAAAAATCCTAAAAAAACAGAAAAATAAGAAAAAACGATTAGGTCGTTGATTCCTAACTTTCTTAAAATCCTTGTGTCCCCGGCAACGGCGCCAAAAACTTGATGTGCGTGAAGTGTGTTATGGTTTTAATGTTTATTTTAAGCCCTTTTACGCTTTTTAGCCAAGTTTTAAATTTATAAAACACGATATTTACTAACACTAAACACACATATGGGCAAGTGCACCCATCGTGAGCGTAGTATAGTGTTGGTAAGATACCGAGGTCGTCCAAGGACACAAGAGCTTTTAGTACCGGTTTATCCTCAACGTCTAATCAAATCAAAAAGGTTAGAAAAAAGGTTGTTAAACTAGAAAAAAAAAAACTAACTAAAATGCTGAAAGATAAAAAATAAAAGTAAAAACAGATAGACAAGATGAATCACTTGGCTCCGACTCGTGTATAGTGTAACCTTTGATTATTTTCGCACTTTTGCACTTTTTAAGAGATTATCTTAGTTATTGTAGTAGGCCCCTCTTTTGAAGGTGACGTTACCCTCAACCCAGTAGTTTGAGTCAGCAAGGATACAATCCTAAAGGATCGGATTATTGAAAGATAATTAATTAAGTTATTAATGCATATTATGGTAGGCCCCTCTTTTGAAGGTGACGTTACCCTCGGCTAAGTAGTCTGAGTCAGCAGGGATACAGTCCTAAATAGCCGGGTTATAGTATTAATAGTAGCTTACATATGAGGGGATCAAAGAGTTTGGAGCCCTGCCATCCAATACCGGTAAGTATTGAAGGAGGTCCTACTAAATTTGACCCAGGTCCTTGCAGGATCTATACACTGAACAAGGCAAGACTCTAACCAAACCGTTCCCTTAACCCCCGACCAGGTAGCCAACATACCTCCATATAGACCGTGGAGATATGAATGGTGAAAATATTTTATTTTATATAGACAGTAAAATAATGCCAAGACACCACGGACAAACGATAACGAAGAATCACCTTCAACATAAGAAACTAGTTATTAAAGTCATTAATACATAACCAAGTAAAAAGTGCGAAAAGATTAAAAATAAAAAGTATTACACTAGACACTTGTCTTCACCAAGTGATGTAAGAGACATAGGAAAACATGGCCTTTGATTGTCAAGAACTCTTACGATCAATCTTGGATCCCGAGATGACTCACACACTCTATGATGGACAATGGATGATGGTGGTGGATGATGGTGTTATGGTGGTGGTGGGTGAAGTGTGAGAGAGGTGGTGTGCCAAGGGATGGTTTGCAAATGAGCCAAGCAGCACCCCTATTTATAGGCTGAACAGTAGCTCGGGCACGGCCCCGTGTCCAACATCCTTCTCTTTCTTCATTAGTTGCAGTTTGTCTGCATCAGTTGACCACGCCCCCGTGTTCACTAGGCACGCCCCCGTGTGCAGAAGCAAATCTGTACTATCAAGATTTCCCCAGATTCTGCGAATCTTAGAGTTGACCACGGCCCCGTGTCCGCTGAGCACGACCCCGTGGTGGGCGATAGAAGCTTCTACAACTTTGTCTTTTCTGCTGGCACTTGGGCACGCCCTCGTGTTCACTGAGCACGGGGCGTGTTCAGCCTTTTGTCTTCTTGATTTTGCTTGGGAAGATGTTTTCAGGGGATCGGGCATGCCACGTTTGCTCCTTTTCTTGTTTTTATGTTAGATTTAGCTGCCTTTTTGCTTCTTTTGTTCATTTGAGCTCATTTAATCCTGAAAAATACAAAAGGAAGACAAAAACACACTTTTTCCAACATTAGTACTAAAAAGGGTTAGTTTTATGCCACAATTGATGTAATTTATATGTTGCATTTTGCGCACATCATTGTTGCTGTTGTTAATGATGATGACTGTTATGGGTGGTTTTCTGGACATATATCCTGGATTATATTCTGACTCTGTTACTTTTGATTGTGATCAGGATACCGGATCAGGTTATTGGTAACATCCTGATGTAGTATCCTGGTAATGACTAATTGTTCATGTGCAGATTAGCAAGGCATGCTTATAACATTCAAGAAGACTACTTCTCCTGAAGACTCGGACTAGATGGTTGGGAAGAGAACGTTGAAGCCGCAAAGAAGGGGTCTCCAACGTTCTAAAAGGAATATTCGGAGCATCCCCCATTCTTAGGATAGTTTGTTATTTCCTTTTACTATATAAAGGAATGTACGGATCATAGGAACACACAACTTTTTACGCACACTTTTGCTTTCTACTAGCTGCAATCACTCTCAATCACTAACACTTGTACTCGAATCTCATTGTAACACTTAGTTGATCTGCATCATATCCTGCACTGTATCCTGACATTTGAAGTAATAAGAAGAACAAGGCAGCTGCAATTGTCGGCTCCCAAGGTTTTGTGCCGGCGTTCTAGATTGATCAAGGGCTTTCCTCGTACATCTCGTGTCACCCTTTACTTTTTTGCTCATTGTTTGATTATAGATATAGCTCGATATCCTGAGGTATATCCTGAAAACTGTTTTTTGCAAACAACGAAACCAGGATATTTTCAATACACATTCTTAGCAAACTACCTCATAAAACTAATTTGATCACTAAATTGCTTAGGTAATTTTTGACCAAAACAATTTGGCGCCCACCGTGGGGCAAGTGGTGCTATTACTACTAAAAGCTTTCGTAAAATCATTACTTGGTTTTTGTTTTGGTCAAAAATTAGACTAGGATAATGCAACCAAATCTTATTTTGTGAGGTGTGATGCTTGAATGAATGAACAAATGTATGAACAACTTGTAAATGAAATGAACAAGAGACACAAGGATTTTTATGAGGAAAAAGCCCTTGATCAATGTATGATCTCCGGCATAAAAAACCTCGGGTGATGGAAACTACCGATCACCAACTATATTAAACAAGTAAAGGTTATAATTCGGGATGATAACAAGCTTGTTACAAGGATCACTAGTGTGCAAAGTGTATGAAAATGCCAATAAGTTGCAGAGAATTTGCGAGAGTGTGTGTGTTTGCTCAATGTTCTAACTATCAAGCTCGTTATCCCCTTTTAAAAATGGAAATAAACTAAACAACAAACAATCCGCAAATCATGCAAGCCACCCACGACTTCCATAACGGTCATACAAGTCAAGCACGTGTAGGATAGTAGAGCATATTCTCCTGGAATCTTGGCAAGACTTAGTCCCATGTGAATACCCCTGCAAATCAAGTTCAAATACAGTGGAAACAACCATTACTATTTTTAGGATCGGAGGCACTCATGATTGTGTTTGTTTGTATGATTTGAACTATGAATGAATATGAAACAATGTAAAGTGCAGCGGAAATGTTTAACAAACTTTGTAAACACAATCAAAGAGAGAAATAGTTTTGATAAACACATGCTTCACAATAAGTTGAAAGATTTACAAAACAAATCAAAAGATTACAAGCATGCTTACAAACTAAACTCCCCCTCAGCTTGATACTCCATGGTTGATTGCACAAGATAAAAGGATTGAATTGAGGAGAAGAACTCACTCAAAATGATCAAATGTAACAGTACAGGGTACTGCTCCATTTATAGGCAAACCAAAACCACTGAGGCATCTCAGCTGACGTCACCATGAAAGCGACGTCTAACAGCCTAACAACCTGTAACAACTGTTCCTATACAAACACTGCTAATCTTAACCACTGATTCTACATAAGACAGGTAATACACTAAACTACTGCTATCTTCTTCCATCAGTGCTTTCCTCAAAGTTGATCAGTCCTTGAGTGGGTAGTACTTTGTCATCAGTAGATGGAAACAGCAGTGTTTACTTCTTCAGGGCTTTGTCTGCAGTTTAAAGGGTAGCAGCAGTTGTATACGGACAGTGGATAGAGAGCCATCAGTTGTTATAATCACTTTCAAGGGGAAAGCCTAATGTAAACAGCTGCTTATTGTGAATCCACTGTCGTGATCCGGTTTTGGCTTTTATTATATGTTCCTCTGGTAGGGTTCAATCCCAACAATCTCCCCCTGGAACAGATAATGCCAAAACCCTTCATTATTCAGGATTTTTATTTCTCATCAGAAGCTCCTTAACTTGCCTTTTAAATTCTACATCAAAGTTCTTGGAACTTGAGTCATCCTCATCCCTACACAGTGAAAGTTCAAGGAGATCCTGCAAATCTTCAACACCAAGACCTAGTGCTTCTTTCCTTGATATATACTTCACTTCGCCATTGGATCTAACCAAGGTCAATACGTGGGTCTTTTGATCAGACATCCACTTTAGTACTTTTGAACCCAATGGGTTTCTTGGGAGAGATTTATTTTCAAATGAGTTTGGATAAATTGGTCTTGTGAAAAGTTGTAAACTTTCAGACATTTGTTTGAAGGCCATTTCGATGGCATTATTTGTTGCAGCTATATCTTCTGCAGTCTCTCTTTCAATCTGCTCTTGCCTCTTCTTTTGATCTAGCTCAATGGCTGTCATGTCTAAAGTGTTTGGTGATGCAGGTTTGGTTAATACCTTTTTGGCAAGGTCTTGAAGCTTTGCTAATTTGTCTTCTTTTAGATCCATTTTCTTGATGGCTTCTGTGAAGTACTCAGCCTCCTTTTCTTTTTCTTCTTCACTGGTCAGCAGTTTTCCTTTTTCTTGATTTTCCACAAGGATAGGGTTATCTGCTGATGTAATCAGTGTTTTAAGAGCATCAATCTGTTTTTCTAGCTTTTTGTAGTCAGGCTTCTTAGAAGTGTCTGAGACTGTTATCCTTCTTTTCTTAAGCCTTTCATAAGCCTCGTCGGTATACTGCTTTGTCCATTTTGCTATGGCTTCAACAGTATCCACCTTAGCATCCACCAGCTCTTGCTTCTTTCTTTTATACTCAGATGTAAGGTCAGCAATGAGCTTTTTGTATTTGTTCCAATTTGGAGCTGTCTTCTTCTTTCTTGGATCGTTTTTAACTCTTTCAATCCTATTTGCCTCATGCTTTAAAGCAACTATTGGCCATTCTTCAAATTGTTTTTCTTCAGCAGGATAGAATTTTTCTTTCATGATATATGCAAGATATTCTTTTCTCATTTTATTTCGTTGATCTGTCTTTTCTTTGTTTAGATCTTGTGCATAGTCTTCGATCTGCTTGACCTTAGTGAGCAAGAATTCCAATTTTTCAGAGATGGCTTCGTCACTTTGACCTTCACATTCAACTTTTGCTCTTATTTTAGCCTGCCTTGATTTTAGCTTGAGATATTCATCCATATCTTCTGGGACTATGAAGCCTATGAGAGAAGGGAATCTTCTTGTTGAAGGATCATCCTCGATGTAGAATTGTCTCATCTCATTTTTTACAGCTTCCAGTTCCAGTGGATATTTTGCAGCATTAGGATCTTGTTTGTCTTCATCTGCCTGAGTTATTTTTCTTTTTCTGGAGTAAAGCCTTTTTGGAGAAGGGGGTTTTGGTTGTGATGTAGGAATGTTGAGAATAGTGGTGGAAGATGTCTGACAAACAGTTGTTGAAACAACTGGTGTTTCAACCTCTGTTGACATTACAACTACTGATGTGTCAGTAGATGTCTTATGCTTTTGAGCAGGTGGTAAATTGATGAGTTGTGATGTAGTTTTAGATTGTGATGGTAGGGCAGTGGTAGTGTGTGTTGTAGTGGTGTGTGTTGAAGAGATGGCAACTGTTTGACAAGCAGTTTTTTAAACCACTGACATATCAGCTGTTTGGATAGAAGTTTGAGATTTTGTGGTTTGAGGTTTAGATGTCTGTTTTTCTTTTTCCGGTTCAATGTAAACACCATCCTCAATTCCCTTTTTCTTCAACTGCTTGATTTTCTCCCCCTTTTTGGCATTATCTGGAAGGGGGTTATCCATGAAGAGGATAGTGGGGGGAACTTTTCCAGTGGTGATTTGGATGCTGGCCTTTATAGCCTTGATGTCTGCTTGAGTATCTTTGAATCTTGATTCCACCATGTTTGTCAGCATTTGTACATGTATTGCATGCTGCTGATCAGCCATTTGTTTTTGTTTTTCAAGCAGGGTTTGGAATAAGTTCCACAACTCATTTGCAGCAGGTGCAGGTTGTGTAGGTGCTTGAGCTGGAACAGCAGTGGATTGTGCTTTTTGAGCTTTTAACAGTTGTTGCACCATATCCTTTATTTCAACAACTGATGTTTCAAGTTTTTCAACTCTGCCCGTCAATTCCTGATATTTTGGATCATCACCCACATTAATGGGATCATCTGATTCCCCACCAGCAGTGGTTGTACCAATGTGTGACTTAGGAACAGAGTCCCAGAAATCGCCCATTGATGCCCCTTGTTCTTGGTTCTGGGGTCTTCTCTCTTCAACACTTGATAACCTTTTGAGAGTACCAGTGGTTAAAACAAACTCACTGGTGGTTACCAGAGGTGCTATGGAAGAAATTGCCTTCAAGGGAGTCTTGCTAATGAAACAACTATCCAAATGCAGATCTGTTGATCCATCACTTGTAGTTGCTGCTCCACTTGAACTACCATCCAGAGTTACTTGTAACTCAAGGGGTGTAACCTCCTCAGTTGTTGCTGGGTTAGCAGGGGTAGTAGCATCAGACCCAGTCACTTGTGGGAGTATACTCTCAGTGATAGGTGCTAGAGAGGAACTGGTTTGTGTCTATGCTATAGCAACTGCATGCAACAAGGGTATTATTGATTGTGGTAATGTGATTGGTGAGGGTATGGGTGTTGAAAGAGACATGTCCTTGGGATCAGGACTGAGGAAGATGGATCCAACTGAATCCAGAGCTTCATAATGTGGGGTCCCTGTGCTTACAACCTGATCCTTTTGTGAGGATGCAGGAGGAGTTTGAGGCAGTGGTGGAGATCTTTCTTCCAACTGCTGTGAGGAAGTAGCAGCAGTGGTTGTAAGTGACATTTGTGTTGTCACTGGCAGTGGCTCTGGGACCTCATCTTCCAGAGTTGCCTTTGTTTTGGGTTTGGAGAGCTTTCTAGATGTTTTCTTTTTGGTCTTTTTGGTAATGGCAGGTGTGGGTTTCAAAGCAGTAGTTGTGCTGCTATGATCACCTGGAGCAGTGGGCTCAGCAGCAGATGTCTGAGGAGCAGTGGTAGCTGCTAAATTCTGCTCAGGCACCTCTGCTTTTGTTTTTATAGGTGTCAACATTCTAGTGAATGTTTCAGGTGTTTAACCTTTTATTTGAAAATAAACACCTTGTTTGAGAAAATTTTCATTTTCTTTTTCAAATTTTTGTTTAAAATAGTAGCTTAGAAACCTTGGAAAAAGTAAAAATGCTTTGCTATCAACATTTTTCACCAAATCATCAAAGATCTCATGGGAATAATTATAATTTTCATTGTTCAAAATGGCATAACCCAGACATTGGACCTTTAATGGTATTTCGTTAAAAGCAGTTGTTTTATTTGAAACACACATCAAAAGTGTGTGGAATAAAAACCTAGGTGCAGAAGGAAAGAAACCCTTTTGTAAGGTGTCCTTTTTTGGTTGTTCTGCATACCCCCTTTTCAAGAAATCAGTTTTCAACTCGGTTTTAGAAAAAGAAGTTTTACCTTTCTGATCATCGAGCTTAAAGACTTCTGAAATTGATAGTGGAGTAATTTGAATCGCTTTACCCTGTATAGAGGAGTTGATGGCAATGACGGTCTCGCCTTGTGTTTCAAGGGTAGCATTTTTCCAAAACTCTCTCTGGGTTTGTTGATAAATTGGAGCATCAGCAATTAACAAAGTTTTGTACTTTGATGCTGAAAGAATATCAATGATTGAATCGAAGGTGTGGTTGTTGGTGGGTTTTGTGAGTAGACCCAAATAATTGTGAGGGGATTTGTACGGGATTTCAATGGATTCCGCGGCCGTTTGAGCGACCTCTTTGGAAGATGATGATGATTTTGATTTTGATTTTGATTTTGATTTCGTCATTTTGATGAAATGGAGGTTGGAAAAAACGAAGAAAGACGAAGAATGATTTGAAATAGAAGGTTGGAAACTGCTTTGAGAAGAAAATTTTTAGAATTCAATTCGACATTGTAAAACCCTGTTTGGGGTTTTGATCAGGGTTTTATTTAGGGAAAAATAAGTGCTGATGTGGCAGCGGTTACAAAGATCTGAAGGCTAAAAACTGACCACGTGTCAATCCACTGATGAAGAGATGTTTTATGGAGCACAGTTGTTTTGAGAGCCACTGATGAATCAAATATCAGTGGTTACAACGGTAACAATACGAGAGCAGTGGGTGATTTTTACTATCAGTGAATAGCATATCAGTGGATAAGACACTGATTTTGAGCATCAGTGCTTGCCAAGAAAATGAAAGGTCAGTGGTTGACTTTCAGTAGTGGATAATATTTAGGAAGCAGATGTTTGAGCAAAACAGTGGTTAGGGGTATTGGTAAAGATTTGAAAGACCAGTATATCAGCAATATTTACAGAACTTTTCATTCAAGGTTTTGCCACATGTCAATTACACATTTTGAAGCCTTTATAGATTTCTGACAGTGGTTTAGTATCCCAGATGATGAAAAACCTTTTTACTAAGGCAGCTCATTTTGTGTCATAATATTTTAATTAGAACACGAGTACCCAAGTATTTTAGGGTCTGTTAACAATCAATCTTTTGCTCAGTGTAAAAACAAACTTGAATTTGACATGACCTTGACATTTGTACCATTTCCTTTTGATCCATTTTAAGGATAATATTACCAACAAAAATAAAGGTTATATATCCTGATAGGAGATTGAAACTTTTACTATCAAAAACCAGTAAAAAGGTTCAAAATATATTATTCTTAAAAAAATGAAGAATGATATATCCTGATTTATTTGAGAAAATCCTTTTTCAGAAAAATAATCAAAGAATTTTCTGAAAACATCATCAAAAGGATCTGGTATAGTTTTTCACTAAAGCTCCTGATCATATCTTTCTCAAGTTTAAGAAAATGGTCAGTGGTTTGACAACAGTGGTATGAAATTTTGATCACTGTTTGGTATCATTCTCTTGTTGATTGATTGACAACAAAATTGAGGACACATGTTCACATGAGTTTTTGAAAACTTTGTTACCATGTGATGATTCTGAAAATTTGTCTAGTCCTCTTGTGAGTTTATTCACTGGAAATACTATGGTTACCTGAACCTTTTTCTTGAACCAATGAATGCACACAATTGCTTTGATGACCATTTTTACCCCAATTTTTGACTCTTAAGTGTTTTATATTTATACTCTTTTCTTTTGACTTCAAAAGTTTTGAGATAAACACACTCTCGAGTTTTTGTGAATTTTCTTCTTCCCTTTATACCGTTCTCATTCATAAGTAATGAAATACTTACTGGGAGGTCTTTATTGAAGAAATACTTAATCCAGAATCATTTTGCAGTAATGCTTTGAGAGAATTGGTCATATTTGCACAGGTTTTCAACCAATCTCACATTACATATGATACGGACTACATTGACCCTAGATTTTCTTAATGTACTTTTAACAAGGTTGATTTGTTCCTATTGAGGATCTCAACCTGTTTTTCAACACATAAGATCAAATGACTAAAGTTTTAATTTCCCACTTTTTACGTTAGCAGAAACACTAATGTTTTTATGAACATAGGTTCTTGTTAATCTGAGGTTCATACTTTAGCATCTATATAATGAAAACATTACAAATTTCATAACAACGGTTGAAATCAATTTTGACAAGAAGAAATAATACCATAGTTTAACAGACATGTTTTCAGATCTGAAAACTATGAATGACTTGTGCATGACATCACTTGTTGTGTGAAATTTGTGTGTCTTATGACATCATGGTTGTTTTACAGAATGTTTGAATAACAGCTTTAAACTTAATCACTTGTTACTCTGTTTTTCAACGAAATACTACCAACCTTAGTATCAATGAATTTTGAGCTGAACTGTTATGTCAAATTGATTGTTAAATCGAATTTGACTGTCCAGGCTCTGATACCAATTTTTAGGATCGGAGGCACTCATGATTGTGTTTGTTTGTATGATTTGAACTATATATGAATATGAAACAATGTAAAGTGCAGCAGAAATGATTAACAAACTTTGTAAACACAATCAAAGAGAGAAATAGTTTTGATAAACACATGCTTCACAATAAGTTGAAAGATTTACAAAACAAATCAAAAGATTACAAGCATGCTTACAAACTAAACCCCCCCCCCCCTCAGCTTGATACTCCATAGTTAATTGCACAAGATGAAAGGATTGAATTGAGGAGAAGAACTCACTCAAAACGATCAAATGTAACAGTACAGGGTACTGCTCCATTTATAGGCAAACCAAAACCACTGAGGCATCTCAGCTGACGTCACCATGAAAGCGACGTCTAACAGCCTAACAACCTGTAACAACTGTTCCTATACAAACACTGCTAATCTTAACCACTGATTCTACATAAGACAAGTAATACACTAAACTACTGCTATCTTCTTCCATCAGTGCTTTCCTCAAAGTTGATCAGTCCTTGAGTGGGCAGTACTTTGTCATCAGTAGATAGAAACAGCAGTGTTTACTTCTTCAGGGCTTTGTCTGCAGTTTAAAGGGTAGCAGCAGTTGTATACGGACACTGGATAGAGAGCCATCAGTTGTTATAATCACTTTCAAGGGGAAAGCCTAATGTAAACAGCTGCTTATTGTGAATCCACTGTCGTGATCCGGTTTTGGCTTTTATTATCTGTTCCTCTGTTAGGGTTCAATCCCAACAAGTATAAGGATAATGATGAGGATCCTGGATCCTTAAACCTGCAACGTCTTCTGAGGATCCTTAATTCTCACAGAATCAAGGATCCATGATCCTGGCTGCACTTGAGGATCCATGATCCTTAGGTTTAGAAAATCCATCCCTAACAATTGCCCCCAAAATATGAGGAATAAAATACAACTTGATGAGTCCTATTTTTCTGCCTTATCTTGAACGAACTAGCCAATGTAAATATAGCCGTTATTATCTGACTAGCCGTTGCAATCCTGACGTCAGCGACATGACTACCTGCAGATCATCATTATAAATTCGAAATTAGAGATAAGGATCAAGAGGCATTTAAATTCATGCCTTTAAATCCTCATTCGGAGATCAGAACAGGTATCTCTTTTCTTCCTTCTCTCTGCATCTTCTTATTCTGATTTTCTATTTCTTCGAAATCTCTAAGACACAATGAAGCTACGATCCCCTCCTGCCAAGGATCCTAAGAAGGATAATCCCTTGAAAAGCCAAGGCATTATCAAAAATCCTTCGTCTGAACTCTGTCGCTTCACTGACCCGGAGATCGATCGAATCCGCCATTGCTTCCCGACGGATACTGTTTTCAAACCTTTTGACTCTTCTATGAAGAGTGACTGTATCTCCGAAACCTGGGTTGCTTTTCCGGCCACCCCCTCAGGATTCTCTTATCCTTTCCCTGCTTTCACCAAATCCTTTTTTGCACTCACCGGCATGTGCTATATTCAGGCCATGCCGATGATGTGGAGGGTTCTGTACACCATGGAGAATATCATCGAGCAAGAGGGCATAAAATAGGAATGTCGGAGTTGGCCGAGTTGTACAATCTTGTGAGCCACGGTTCACACCGTTTCTAGTTTAAACACAAACCTGGTGATCCTCATCCAATCCTCAAAACCACAAAAAACGATACCCATTGGAAAAACCGTTTCTTTTTTTAAGAGAGACTCTATTCCGGACGGGAAAGACCTTCCCAAGAAATGGACCACCCATGGTAAGATATAGGATCCTTATAGAAGGATCATAGGAAGATTCTGTCTCTTTTGAGGATAACTGATCCTTTCTTCTGTTTCTATTGTGCAGCCATCTCAGTTTCTCATCTTATAGAATCCCCTGCAACAAAAGAAAGAATCGCTACCTTCTAAGGCTTGACCCTGCAGTGAGGACATTTCAAGCTAAAACCAAGGATTCAGAAGAAGTATCCTCCGGTTCCTTCACAATGTCTAGTAAGTATTTGAATACATGTATAAATAAATGAATGTTAAAATGAATGAGAATATTAACACTTATCTGTTGTTTGGAATTTGTAGGTGCTAGAAAATCTTCCAAGTCAGCTACTCGGTTCAGTGTCAGTGATCTTGATGCGTATGCTTCCTCCCGGTCTGCCAAGAAACAACTTGCTGCCAGTCCTAGCATCCCAATTCCTAAGGGTGCCAGCACAAAGGGCAAGGGTGGAAAGAAAAGGAAAACTGCTGATACTCTTGAAGGCATGCCTCTCATCCAACACCATTTTGAAGAATACGTCTCTAAGGTAAGGATCCCTGATTCTTAAATATGATCTTCCCATGCTGAGGATAACGGATCCTGACATGTGTTTCTTTTTTTTTTTTTTGCAGAAATTTGCTGAGATCCAGATGCTTCTAGATTCATATGCTGAAGAGGCTGAGCAAAAACACTTGGACTTCCAGAAGTTGTACCTGGCAAAGGATCAGAAGATTGCCTCTCTCGAGAATGAAGTCAACCTGGCGAAGAGGGAACTGGTCCTGGCCCACATTACAGCTGATCAGGAGAAGGCTGAAGTGATGGATGGTGCCAAGCTTTCTGCCACAATAGCCATGCTCAAGATCAAACTCCAAATGTCCAAGGAAGCTGAGGATCCTAACTTCGACAGGACTGCATGGGACCAAGAAGGCTGGAAGGCCAAGCTGGCTGAGCTAGATGATGAAGAGGAGGCTGGAGAGGTTCTGATGATTGAAGCTGGTGGTAGCGGGTTGAATGATCAGGCTGAGGAGGCAGCGGCTGGTGATGATGCAGTGAAGGTGTGAGCTGCACAAATGGGTGATGATGGAAATTTCTAGACGTGGCCGGAGCCCATTTTTTATGATTTATGGTTTTTTGGTTGTTGATGTTTTCAAAACAATGGTATGTACTTAAACAGTAGTATTTAGGTTTAAGGATCACTGATCCTTCGAACAATAGGTAGGATGACAATTGGTGGAGGGATCCTCAGTTTAGGGGATGAAGCCATTATTATCATGCCGTCTTTCCATTCATGCATAACTTAGAACTTTATTATCATGGACACCCTTTACCTACCCCAGCGGACGGGCCACGTATTGCTGGTAGATGCTTGGGGTAGGTAATTTTGACAACCTTTGAGGGGTTAATCTTTTGCTAAATAAATAAATGTTTAATCTTTTTGGCTTATCTTGTGTTGTTAATGTTGTATATCTTTTTCTTCCAACTGTTATAATTTCCTTGAATATACAAGTTAAGAACATAAGAATATTAGACTATGTCAAATAATTGAGGATATGATCAAGGATCAAATATCCTATAACTGAAAAGTTCAAAAAGTGGCATAAATTAAGGATCATACGTCCTGCTGTCAAAGAATAAGGGTAACTTAAATAAATCAAGAATAAAATCAGGGTAGATAAGGATCATACCTGAGAATCCAAGTTATTATCCTAAATCATTAACACTTACAATCAAGATAACCAAAATACAAACCTTAGTAAAAGGTTAGGATACAGGATCCTTAACTGTTTAGCTTTGGAAACCTGAAACAGAACATAACTTGGGACTAAGCCAATATAAAAGAAGAGTTAGTAACTGGGGACAAGCCCAACAATCTGGGGACAAGCCCAATAAACTGGGGACAAGCCCAAAAAAAACTGGGGACAAGCCCAAAAAACTGGGGACAAGCCCAAAGGATCTTATGTAAACTGGAGTATGGCCCTCACTGGCGACTATCCAAACTTAGTGACATGAAAATGCCAAAACCTTAGCTAACGTGAAAACGTTAGAAACCTTAGGAATGGATGTATGGTACGTCTACCATTATACCTAGGATCCTGGATACAGCCAGTACAATGGAATCGTCAGCCCCTAAAGTGGGTACTGGTCTCATTGCCTTGAACTGCACCAAGATCATCGTGCGCTACTAGCGAAGGTAGTGGATACCTTAAACTGGGGACAAGCCCAAAACTGGGGATAAACCCAAAAACTGGGGACAAGCCCATAAAACTTAGGAGACTTCTGTGGATACTTGATCCTCTGTTAAGGATACATCATTTTTCTGCAAAACTCAGAACTAAGTAAAAAAGAAAAGGTAAAGGATGTTGTATCCTTTTCCTTGTAATAAAATAAATTAAAGGTTAAATAAATTAGAATCAAATCATTACCAGACTGAGGATCATATATCCTCTAAGGATCCTTGATGTATTCCAAATATGAAAATAGCTAAGGATCCTGGATCCTTTTTACATGAAGTGTCTCTTCAAGTTGACAGCATTCCAAACTCTTGGTAGCAAATCACCTTCCATTGTTAATAATCGATATGCCCCCTTTCCTGCCTCAGCTTCAATAAGATAAGGGCCTTCCCACTTTGGTGCTAACTTACCATCAGCAGGATTCGTGGTATTCTGAAATGCTTTCCTCAACACCATATCACCAACTAGAAACTTTCTGATCCTAACATTTTTGTTATAAGCTCCAGCCATCCTTTGTTGATAACTAGCCATTCTTATCCTTGCCAAATCCCTGAGTTCTTCTATGGTATCCAAGTTTTCAGCATTTCCTTCAGGATCACGGAGGCTTGTTCTAGCAGTAGGAACTACCATCTCTGTAGGGATCACCGATTCTGCTCCAAACACTAAAGAAAATGGAGTTTGGCCAGTAGCATTCTTGGGAGTTGTCCTATCAGCCCATAGCACATAAGGTAGCTCTTCTGCCCATTTTCCTTTCTTGGATCCAAGCTTCTTCTTCAAATTGTTGATGATGATCTTATTGGATGATTCTGTTTGACCATTAGCTTATGGGTGGACTGGTGTTGATGTTATCATCTTAATCCCCCAGCTATCACAAAAGTTAGTAGTTCTACTCCCAATAAATTGGGATCCATTATCACAAACAATTTCATTGGGAATACCCACAAACAATTTCATTGGGAATACCAAATCTGGTAATAATGTTTCTTTTAATAAAGGATATCACTTCTTTTTCTCTGACTTGAGCAAAGGCTTCAGCTTCTATCCACTTAAAAAAATAATCAGTCATGGCAAGCATGAACACTTTTCCTCCTGGTGCTTTGAGAAGTTTACCAACTATATCCAATCCCCATCTCATGAATGGCCATGAAGAGGATATAGGATGCGGGAGCTCTGCTGGCTGATGAGGGATATTGCTATGTCTCTGACAAGCATCACATTTCTTGGCATAAGCCATAGCATCCTTCTTCATAGTAGGCCAATATTATCCTGTCCTGAGGATCCTTGAGAACAATGCCCTGCCCCCAGTATGGTTTCCACAATCTCCTTCATGAAAATCCTTTAGAACTTCTTGAATTTCAGGATCCTCAATACACCATAGATATGGACCTGCAAGAGATCGTTTATATAACATGTTATTTAATATTGTAAATTGAGATACCTTGATTTTGAAAGCTCTGGGGTTTTCTCCTGTAGGGATCTCTCCATGTTGTATATATCTGATGATTGGGAGGATCCATGATCCTGAATGAGATTGTGCATCATTACTAGGTATGATTGCAGCATCCTCTCCTATCTCCATAGCTACATGATCCTCAATAGCAGGAGCCAAAATATGGATGATAGGAATTTTAATATCCTCTGGAATCTTTAATGATGATCCAAGATTGGCCAATGCATCAGCTTCTGCATTCTCTTCCCTAGGTACCTGTGTCAAACTAAAGGAAACAAAAGAGAGTGCCAATTCCTTGACTATCTCTAGGTATTTGATTAGTCTTTCACCTTTAGCAGCTTAAGATCCATTAAAGTGATTAGTAATTAACAATGAATCCACATGTGCCTCAAGATACCAAACCCTCATGTGCTTGGCAATTTGCAAACCAGCTATCAAGGCTTCATATTCAGCCTCATTATTAGTAGTTTGAAACTCACAAGCTATTGAGTGGGGTATTATGTCCCCCTGTGGCGATTTTAGTAGTATTCCTAGTCCAGTTCCCTTGACATTAGAGGCTCCATCAGTGAAGAGTATCCAAGGATCCTAAGTCTCTTCAAGCTGCTGAACTTCTAACTCAGCTTCCCTTTGTAAGTCACTACTGAAATCTGCCACAAAGTCAGCTAAGGCTTGGGATTTAATGGCAGTCCTTGGTTCATATCTTATATCATAAGCACTAAGCTTCACTGCCCATTTAGCCATCCTTCCTGACATTTCAGGTTTCCTGAGAACATTCTTAATTGGGAAGTTAGTCTTGATAATGATAGCATGAGTTTCAAAATAATGACATAATTTAGTAGATGCCATAATCAAAGCAAGTATAAGTTTTTCTAAATGTGAATACCTGGATTCAGCATCAAGCACATTTTTACTTACATAATATACAGGATGTTGTATACCTTCATGATCCTTAACAAGGACTGCACTTACTGCTTTAGAAGAGACTGCTAGATATAAGGATAATATATCCCCTTTTTTCTGGTTTCATCAAGGCAGGAGCTGAGGATAGGTAATCCTTAAGGGCTTTGAGAGCATTCTCATGCTTTTCAGTCCACTTAAATTTCTTGTTCTTCCTCAGAATGTCATAGAATTCTTTGCACTTTTCTGATGACTTTGATATGAACCTATTCAAGGCTGCGATCCTTCATGTCAACCTTTGCACATCCTTAGCATTGGCAGGAGATTTGATATTCACAATTGCCTTGATTTGATCTG
The DNA here is from genome assembly GCA_030545235.1 of Helianthus tuberosus. NCBI lineage: Eukaryota > Viridiplantae > Streptophyta > Magnoliopsida > Asterales > Asteraceae > Helianthus > Helianthus tuberosus. The sequence goes on along the minus strand of CM060393.1, from coordinate 97,869,332 downwards.
GACTTGCCTCGATGCCTCTTTTTGTTACCATATAACATAGGAACTTTCCTGCTTTAACATCAAAATGACACTTGGAAGGATTCAATTTCATGTTGAATTTATCAAGGATATTGAATGCTTCTTCCAAATATCTAAGGTGATCCTCAGCTCTTTTGGACTTAACCACCATGTCATCTATATAGACTTCCATAGTGTGTCCAATTTGCTCCTTAAACATCATATTGACTAGCCTTTGATTAGTGGCACCTGCATTTGTTAGTCCAAATGGCATAGCAATATAACAATTTCAATTTCATGTTGATTTTATCAAGGATATTGAATGCTTCTTCCAAATATCTAAGGTGATCCTCAGCTCTTTTGGACTTAACCACCATGTCATCTATATAGACTTCCATAATGTGTCCAATTTGCTCCTTAAACATCATATTGACTAGCCTTTGATTAGTGGCACCTGCATTTGTTAGTCCAAATGGCATAGCAATATAACAATATATACCAGTTTGGGTCATAAAGGCTGTATCCTCTTGATCAGATGGTTCCATCTGAATTTGCTGAAATCCAGATGAAGCATCCATAAAAGTTGACAACTCATGACCCGCGGTAGCATCCACCATGGAGTCAATGTGGGGTAATGGGAAAGGATCCTTGGGACATGCCTTGTTTAAATCAGTGAGATCGACACATACCCTCCACTTCTCGTTTTTCTTTTGAACAACAACCACATTGGCTAACCATCTTGGATACTTAACCTCTCTAATCATACCTGCTCGGAGCAGCTTGTCTACCTCCTCCTAGATAATGGCATTCCTCTCAGGTGCAAACTTTCTCCTCTTTTGATGTATGGGTTTGAATGACCTGTGAATGCCAAGGTTATGAGTAATTATATCTTTAGAGATACTTGTCATGTCTTCATACTTCCAGGAAAAGGTAGTTTTTCTCCTCTTGAGGAAGGATACTAAATCCTGTTCGATATCATTGAGGATCCCGGATCCTATGAAGACTTTGGATTCAGGATCCTGAGGATCCATATCTTTCACGTCTTGTTCTCTTGCCTCCAGGACATCTCTTGGAGGATGCTTTAATTGCTATTGCTCCCTTGGTCTTGAGGCTGGCTTCATCGATGAAGTGTAGCAATTCTTTGCTTCTTGTTGGTCACTCTCAATCTTCACCACCCCCATGGACTAGGAAGCTTTACACACTGATGATATGTAGATGCAACTGCTTTCATGTCATGTATCCATGGCCTGCCAAGGATAACATTGCAACAGGATAAGCAATCTATAACACAAAATTTCTGAAAAGAATTAAGCCCCTCTATGTAAATGGGAAGCTTAATGTCCCCCAATGTGTTCTTGGTTTCCCCGCTGAATCCTACAAGAACCGAAGATCTTGGGATAATTTCTGATTCAGGGATGTTCATCTTCTTGAGGACATCAAGCTGAATGATGTTCACTGGGCTTCCTCCATCTATCAGGATCCTGCGAATAAAATGATTAGATATAAACAAAGTAATAACAAGACCATCATGATGAGGATCCTGAACATCCACACGATCATCCTCATCAAAGGTTATAACTTTTTCTTGTGTGACATTAGAGGTTCAAATGGGTCAATCCCCATTATCCATCTTGGTCTCCTTGGCATGCCTCTTGGCTGCTGAAAAGGAAGTGCCACATATGTCCGATCCACCGGATATGAAGTTGATAATTTGTGCATCAGCAGGAGGAGCAGGAGCTCTTTCTGGAACTTTTTCAGGATCCTGGATCCTTGGCTTTTTTCTTCCCAATAGCTCCTTCAAGTGCCCCTTGTTAACAAATAACCAATTTCTTTTCTAAGTGCAATACATTCTTCAGTGAGATGACCGAAATCCTCATGATATGCACACCATTTGGATTTGTCTTTTGTTGCAGCTGGCTTATCACTCTTTATGGGCCATCTTGCTTTTTCACCTAAGTTCTGCATTACAAGGATCAATTCATTGTTATCAACAGAAAAAAAAAATTCAGAAATGGGAGGATAATCCTCATCATCCTCTTCCTGTTCTACTGCATGCACGTTCTGATTGTCAGATTTGTTATAAGATTTGGACTTGTTGTTCCTGAAGTAGGATCCTTGTTTTTCCTGCTTCGAGGATCCTGCCAGTCTTTCTTGTATCCTTTTATCATCCTCTAATCGGATGAATCTAAAGGCCCTGGTCCTAACTTCATCAAGATTCCTGCAAGGGGTCATGACAAGATCTTCATAGAACAATGAATCCCTAAGTTGACCCATTTTGAAGGCTTCTACAGCCGTAGCAATATCCAAATTAGGAATGTCTAAGGATTCTTTACTGAATTTAGTGATATAATCTCTAAGTGATTCATTTTGACCTTGTGTTACCCTATATAGATCACTAGTTAAACGTTCAAATTTTCTACTACACAAAAATTGGCTATTAAACAGATTAACTAGATTAGCAAATGAAGTAATAGAGTAAGGGGGAAGACTTAGCAGCCATTTGAGAGCTGATCCTGGTAATGTGGATCCAAAACCCTTGCATAAACATGCTTCTTTTAACCTCTCGGGGATGGGATTGATTTCCATCCTTTCTCTATATTGAGCTACATGCTCTTCTGGATCTGTTGAGCCGTCATATTGCTTCATGGTTGGTATTTGAAACCTCTTTGGAATTTCTGCATCACAAATAGGTGGTGCAAAACGAGATATCCTATGGCTTCCATCTGCAATTTCAGGAATGGGCTTAACCACTCCTGGAACACTGGCCATAGCTTGATTGATATCCTATCCTTCAGTTTCTGTAATTCCCTAGCCATAGCTTGATTGATACCTGTATCCTGCACAAAGCCATGGTTAGTATTATGAGAATTATTCAAAGTGTTACCTCCTGAAGGATTCAAGTTTGGAATTCCAGTTGTGAATCCACATTGACGGGATTCTGGTATAATTGAGGGACCAGATGAAGCAATAGTTTGCATAGGGATGAAGTCTCCTAGATGAACATATGAACTTCTGGGTTGTACACTCCTTAAGAATCCTTGATCCTGAAAGATGTTGGATCCTTGATGTGCCGTGACTGGGGGTCTTAGAGGATAATCCATGGATCCGTAAATCTGAGATGAGAATCCTTGAACCTGAAAGGTGGATCCTTGAACCTGAGAGGATCCCTGAACCTGAGAGGAGGATCCTTGAACCTGGGAGGAGGATCCTTAAATTTTATGCGCTCCCACATATCATCCAGAACTGAAGAAGGATCCTTGAAGCTGAGAGGATCCTTGAGGCTGAGAGGATCCATAAGGTTGAAAGTAGGATCCTTGAGTCTAAGGCATCACCAACGATCCATAGCATAGACTTGACATTCCACCTTGGTATTGAGAACCTGATGCTGAGGAGTGCTGGGCCGTTATGGCTGGTGAATCAAAATTCAGTGATCTGGGCACCAATAAAGAGTGATCCTCCGCTGATCTCTTCAATTTCTTGATGTCATCAGTCTCTCGAAGGATCCTATCATTGGTTTTGTCTTGCTGCTACATGTAATCCTTCATTTTGTTTCTTCACAGCATTTTCAGCATTCTTCTGGGGTCCAAAAGGTGCTGGAGGCAAAGGTGGGATGCCCTTTGAAGAAGTGATTGCCAGCATGGAACTTGATGTGTTCTTCGCTGAAGAAGCCATGTACTTGAAGGTGATGAACCGAAATGATCACAATGAACAAAATTTCTCAGAAATGAAGCACCAATTGCCCCACGGTGGGCGCCAAACTGTTTTGGTCAAAAATCAGACTAGGATAATGCAACCAAATCTTATTTTGTGAGGTGTGATGCTTGAATGAATGAACGAATGTATGAAAAACTTGTAAATGAAATGAACAAGAGACACAAGGATTTATACGAGGAAAAAGCCCTTGATCAATGTATGATCTCCGGCATAAAAAACCTCGGGTGATGGAAACTACCGATCACCAACTATATTAAACAAGTAAAGGTTACAATTCGGGATGATAACAAGCTTGTTACAAGGATCACTAGTGTGCAAAGTGTATGAAAATGCCAATAAGTTGCAGAGAATTTGCGACAGTGTGTGTGTTTGCTCAATGTTCTAACTATCAAGCTCGTTATCCTCTTTTAAAAATGGAAATAAACTAAATAACAAACAATCCGCAAATCATGCTAGCCACCCACGACTTCCATAACGGTCATACAAGTCAAGCACGTGCAGGATTATAGAGCATATTCTCCTGGAATCTCGGCAAGACTAAGTCCCATGCGAATACCCCTGCAAATCAAGTTCAAATACAGTGGAAACAACCGTGAGTATAAGGATAATGATGAGGATCCTGGATCCTTAAACCTGCAACGTCTTCTGAGGATCCTTAATTCAAACAGAATCGAGGATCCGTGATCCTGGCTACACTTGAGGATCCATGATCCTTAGGTTTAGAAAATCCATCCCTAACAGTTTTCTGTTTTCAAAACTTTTTGCCACACCATTTTCAATGGCCTCAAAATCAAACATGAGCTCTCCTACCGTGTCCACTACAACCTCTGCAACAATCGGTTCGGTGCTTCCACCACCTCCAAGGACGCAACCCTCTTCATAGCCTCAGGCTCCTCCAAGAAGGACTGAAACTCATGTGGCTTGGGATATTATCCCCACTCAGAATGTTCAAGGATCTACTGTCTCAGGGGGGAACTAGGGCTGGCAATTTTACACGAATACACGACACGAACCTACACGAAGTTAACAGGTATCGTGTATGGCCTTAACAGGTATTGTGTACCAAACAGGTAGACACGAGATTACCTGTTAATTTTCGTGTATAAACAGGTTATATACATGTTTACCCATTAATACCCGTTAGTACACAATAAGAAATTAAATTAAATAAAACTCATCAGTCATGTGCATGTGGGTTCCTTAATTCCTTTCTATTTTCATTCCTCGTTCAATTCAAAAAAAATAAAACCCTAAACTCCCTCTGTAACTCTCAAATAGCATGTCGTGTTCGTGTTTTCGTTCGTGTTAACAGGTATTAACAGGTAATTTTCATGTATAAGAGTCGAGCAGTCGTGTTAACAGGTATTAACAAGTAATTTTCGTGTATATCGTGTCGTGTTCGTGTTTGAAAAAAAGGACACGATAAGTTATCGTGTCGTGTTCGTGTATGGGATTTCGTGTATTGTGTCTTATCGTGTACGGGTATACACGATATGCCAGCCCTAGGGGAACTCCTATCCTGGCTTCTAATGATGAAATTCTAACTTTGTTTGGTAGTATACAGGATCAGATGAAGCAACAGCTGGAGACCAACCAAATGCTGATAAGAGAGATACAACTCTTGAAATCCAGGTCAAGCAGGCCTGCTGAGGATACCGTCACTCCCTTGCAGCCCAGAGCTTTGAACTTCAGTTCGGCAGTATATACTGAGGACCATAGGGGCAATATTGTGCCTAGTCATTCCCAGAGTCTTACTCCTGAGATGCCCTCTTCGGTTAGGGTGTCAACTATGAGAAGTTCAGGATATGCTCCAGGATATGGCCAGAATCCTCAGGCTGGTAATATGTCTAATAATACTAATACTCTTGCTACTAATGGTATTTGATCTTTGCAGGATGCAGGTATGACATCAGCATTCTCTAGGGAGCTTTAGAAGTTGAAGGATATGATATCCAGTGTACCTAGGGTGGTCCAGCCAATTCCAGAAGTGTCCCAGGATAGCCACAGGATATCCCGGTTTGCATATCCTATCTGTGATGCTGAAATCCCGAAAAGATTTCAAACCCCCAACATGAAGCTCTATGATGGAACCACGGATCCTGAAGAGCATATTGCTCAGTATAGGGAAAGGATGGAAATTAACCCTATCCCTCCGGATATCAAGGAAGCATGCCTCTGCAAGGGTTTTGGCTCCACTCTAACAGGGTCAGCCTTAAAATGGCTCCTAAACATTCCACCTCATTCAATTACATCATTTTCTCACTTAGTCAATTTATTTAACAGTCAATTTTCTTGTAGTCGAAGTTTTGAGAAACTAACTAGTGATCTCTACAGGATAACTCAAGGGCCTCAGGAATCCTTAAGGGATTATGTGAACAAGTTTAGCAGGGAATCTCTGGATATCCCAAATCTTGATGTTGCAACAGCTGTGCAGGCATTCAAAATGGGGTTGCAAAAAGATTCCCAATTTTACCAGGATTGACGTGGGCGCGACTATACACATTTATTTACAGTATTTACAATCGCACATGGCGTAACTTGATGTTTTATATTTATAAAAATGGTTTATGCCTTAACATTAAAACACACACAACAAAGGACAAGTGTATCCCGTCATATATGTAACAAAGTATTGGTAAGAGCCAGATATCGATCCATGGAACACGGGCGTTATTAAGTACTAAATCTTTGTCATCAATTTACCAAATATAAAGAAAGGTGAATGGTTGTTTAACTAAGTTATCTAAAATATAAATATACTATTATCTTGTTTCACAATCAACCTAAACATGTTATCTATCAGATATGTCAAAAAAGCACTTAATCAATTTTCCAATTTCGAGACAGCTAGTTACCAGGTCTGGATTTCTAGCATTATGATTCTTCGGAAAGTTAACGCGATGGTCACACGTTAACCACCTAAAATCATTCATTAGCGAGCTATTGATATTTATTCATGCGAACCTTTAAAGATAGGTTATTTACCGGGTCTGGATTCCTAACCTCACTTATCAAAGAAAGCAATACCGATGGTCACAATACAGCCACGAGGATAAGAAATTATGTAGATCATATAACAAACAATTTCACCTTTACACGTCTTAAACACAAATCTACCATGTCAGCAATTTCAGACCAAAACTACTAAACAGGGATCATAAACCGCATCTAAGAACATGCAATCAACACCATATAGTTCATTAGAACCCTTACGTGCAAGAAAGTATTCCCAATCAAAATAAGATATATCTTGTATAAAACCAATACCCTGGTCTGGTTTCATGGTGTAAACAAAGTCTACAAATAAGTGATTAATCAAGAAATAGTTACCATCCCACTAACCACAGATTCATTATCCAAGATAATCAAACATAATCAGGAACTCAACATCAATGAAACGTTCATTATATAATCATGAAGATTCAACAAGAAAAAGTACTAAGTTTCATATAAACAAGATTACAACATAAAGATTATTCAAGAAACAAGTTCATTACTACTATTACATAATACTACATTAAACATAAACTAACATCAGCTCATAACTTGCAAAATGATCAGAATACATGTTCAAGAACAAGGAATCGATCCATAAACAAGCAAGTATTTGACGGGTTGGATCGGTTATGCTTCCATTCGATCTTTAAGCTTCAAATGGGTCTGATCAGGACTGCTTCGGAACCCAGAAATCGCCCAGAAACATGGAGAAAAACCCAACACTTGAACCAGTAGCGAATGGCTGTATTTATAGGAGATTTCTTCATCAGCAGGGTCGTGCAATTGGTGGCACGGTCGTGCGGCAGGTGTTGTCGGGTGACGTCAGTTTCAGCGAACCCGAGTCAGCCAAGTGGACTAGTGGACAAGTTGCCTAGGTCATCAGATCGGCACGGTAGTGCCGCTGGTGGCACGGTAGTGCGGCGTCATCAGAAATATTGGTCAGAAACCCTGGTCAAGCCTTGGCACGGTCATGCTTCGTGTGGCACGGTAGTGCGGCCCGAGAAACAGTTGGCACTCCTGATCGCACTGGCAGTGCTTCCGAGATCGGAGCATCGGCACGGTAGTGCCGATGGATGGCATGGTCGTGCCACACCTGGCAGTCATTAGATTTTTGCCATTTTCGTCAGAAATGCATCAGAATTTGTCCGTTTTCATCATAATTTTCCTTTATGCTCTTTTTAAGACCTGAAAATATAAAAGTACCGGATTTGGTACCTAAACGTCGTGTTTTCGGTTAAAAATGCTTAAAACGGAAGTGTTTTGGGGTATAAAAACATATATAATTTAACGTATATCAAACATCCCCACACTTTAACTTTGCTTGTCCTCAAGCAAACTTAAAATAAAATATGGAAACAACTCTGAATATTTACAACGTTTACTAATTTGTTTGGTGGTCCAATTTGTTTTCAAAAAGTCATCATCAAAGATTTAAAACAAACAAGATTTGTTAGATGTTATGAAAGGATAAACAAATAAGAAATGACTTAACATTTGATTGACTTAGCATGTAATTCTTTACATTTCTCACAATTATTACACACACTCGGTTATATTTCTGAATCATACATATAATGTATATGTAAAACACTTGATGCCTAGTCAATGAATCATGCAATATCATAAGCTTTTCAAAAGATCTAATCTCCACCAATTAATATGTGAAAAGCATAAATCAAGAGGGCTTTGATGGGTTGTAACGATAGGCTAAGGTTTAGGGTATGGAATGGATATTTGAAAGTAGCAAGAAAGGTTAAAACTTGGCCAAAAACTTGGTACTTTATTTCTACAATTCTGAACACGTTGCTAAGCTATTGTGTAGGTCTTCAGAGTTTATTCTATTTATACATCAACTCTCTATTTTTTTCATTCTTGATAGTCTTTCCTTAATTTCCCTAGAGGGTTTTGACAAACGGTGGTTTTTTTTTATATCAAACTAGAAAGCTTTTTGGCCAAATTTTTAACGAAAATAAGGGTAAATGATAAAAGCTATGTTTGGGTTTCGTAGGCTTTAATATTTGGGTAAAGAAAAATATGGAAAATAGGCTCAACATGGCGAACTAATGAATGATGTTGGGTGCGGAATATAAACAAAGAAAAGGGCTGACAAAGGGGTATCCTAAATTGCCTCCATCATTTCTATGTAATTTCACATATTCATGGTTTTGAAAAGTATACAAATGACAAGTTCTAAATTACATAACACATCCGGCTCACTCATTTTTTCCCAAAAACAAAGAAGCATTTGATGAGAAAGCTGTAAAGGCTCAAAAATATGCTCACGTAAACGGAAGGAATGGGTATGATTATAAAGATAAACATGCAAGTATTTCGTTTTGTTTTATCACGCTTTTTAGTTATCTTTTTCAAAAATTAACTTGGCTTGTCGATTTTTATCAAATTTGATGCTTTTTAAAGAACACAAATTGACCATTTTTGTTTTATTTTTTTTTTCGAAAATATATACAAAAAATGAGAACACTTAAGGACAAACAAAGTTTAAAACCTTTTAAACCCCTCCCCACACTTGAACTTCACATTGTCCCCAATGTGAAATACATGTTAGTTAACCAATTATGAAGAGCTACACTAATAATGTGAAAAAGGGAAAGATGTACTCCCTCAGAGTTTGAGTTGACTTGTTTGAGTAGACTTTGATTTGAAGTCATCTCAACTCTGTGTGTATTTCTTTATGAATCTGCCAATTATGTCACTCGCTAAAATAGCCAACATTACCATTGATCAAAATGTTAGATAATTCAACCAAATCCATTATTCAAACAAAGCAAACATACTACTTAAAACATTAAAAACAGACATAAATTTTAAAAAATCCCAAACAAAGTACTGAATATAAATAACATAAAACATTAGTTTCTGAACTGTTTTACCATACCTCCTCCTACTTCTCATCATCATCACCATCATGGTGGCGTGTTCCAGATGAACCCACCCCATACGTACCTGTGTCTCCAAACGGAAACTGTGGAGGGTTGCCGAAGTGGCTAGGATATACGCTTTGTAGCCCTCCGAAGATGTAGGAAAATCCTGCATACATTTCCTCCCGCATGGTGTGTTGAGATGCCCGCATCGCTAACTGGTCGGCCCTCATAGCGTCTTGAGTTACTCGCGTAGCCTCCTGCTCGGCTCTCATAGCTAACTGGTCGGCTCTCATAGTGTCTTGAGAGACCTGCATATGCTGGAACTGTTGGTACAACTCAGGGTAGGAAGGTATACCTGGAGGCCAGTTTTGATGGTGTTGATACTGATGCTGTTGCTCTTCATGATGTGGCTGATCATGTGGTGGTGGTTCAAGTACCTGATGCTCCTCCATGTGGACGTCTTCGTCCTGTGGTGGTAGTGGTAGCGGATCCCATATTTCTCCATTCAGACCCCTCAGTCACGGGCCATTGTCTGTATCCACTACCAGACCCATCGCCCTCAAAGACTTCATATCCACATCTCTTCCTGCGTGAACCAACGTGAGACCACTAACTACATCATCTGTCATAATACCCAAGTTGTATGCCAACTGAGTCACATATTCACCACCATGGATTTCACTGCTTGTAGTTCTCCCCGCACTGTTTACGAAAAATTCAGCCATTCTAGCTGCGAGGTTGACATGCACTCCAGTCACTAAGGAATATAAGAAAAGAAGATCCGGAGTGGGACAGTTTCCTGCACTGTCCATGCGCCCACAGATGGTGTGACTCATGACCTGATGAACGACCCTCAGAAGCGGTCTCGTAGTCATGAAGCTTTAGCTTTCCGAGCTTCATAAGGTGGTTCAATTGCCACTTGTGCCCAAAAGTTAGCTCATTGCTGATCATTATCAAACTTGTAGATATTGTTGAAAAGTTCTGAATTGATGTCTTCAGCTAAGTATATGCCCAATCTTCTTCCAAGTTTAGCAACTGACCACTTATGCCATTTTCTTCCCAACCTGAACTGTATTGTCTCCCTATTTTTAAAGTCTGGATTCTCGCTCCTTGGTTTTTCATAAGTGTATGAAGCAAAGAATTTCAATGTTAGCTCAAGATAAACGGGTCGTGCAATGTTGAACAACCTTGACATCGGATGTGACATCATGTCGGATAGCCTTTCTTCTTGGTTCAGGGTTGTTAAAGTCTCCCAGTTGATTCTTCTCGGTTCACTGATTTGCCCTCGTCTATTCCATAAAGCTTGTAATCATGCAATACAGGGCTGTTCTTTCGCTTTGTTCTCGCTGAACTGAAGGAATCTGTGATTCATCTGCACACAGGAATACAACAAAATAAGAGCAGAATATAAAAATTTCATTGCTGCCTTCGGAACAGGCTGTTGACGAGATTCTCTTTCTGTTTCAGCAGTCGCACAGTCGTGCGGCTGGTGTTACTGCCATGCCAATCCTAATCGGTTAACAGCTTGTTTCCGGAAACCCGTGTGGCATAGCCGTGCCAAATCGGCACTGCCGTGCGACTCGGCGTCACAGCTTTGATTCGATGATCTGTTCTTGATTTCTGACAGGCACTGTCATGCCGTTTAAGTGGCATGACCGTGCGACAACAAATATCATCAGAAAATAGTCTAAATCACTGATTTTAACTTGTACTTTTCAAAATTTATCTTTTAATCAGTAAATAGATCTCGAATCAAGCATCAGAATCATCGATTTAACACTAATCACTCAAGAACAAGGGTTTATTTGACATTTATGAAGAAAACCCCAAAATTTATAGGTTTAAACATCATATCTAAGTCAGAAACTAAGTTTAATCTACAAAATAGGTAGGAAACATACCTTGGAAGATGATTGAAGCGAAATCTAGGCAAAAATTATATGATTTTTGGGTTGGGGCGACCTGGAACTCCCGTGCGGCGCTTAGGGTTTCGAAAACATGAAATGTTTTTACTGCAGAATCGCTCTTATATCCCTGTTTTTACTGTTTGGTTTTCAAGGCGCACGGTCGTGCGGATTTGGCACGGTCGTGCCATTCCGGATCGTTTTCCTGGTTTGACCTGTGTTATCAGGTTGCATGGTAGTGCAACGGTCGCACGGTAGTGCTGTCTGATGACCATCCGATGCACGAGTTAATGGTCTGTTTTGACTAAGGATTGCATGACCGTGCCGATTTGGCACGACCGTGCAACACCTGGGTCTTTTTGTGTAACTTTTCACAGTATGCTCATAACTCCGAAATTTTACCCAATTTTCCCATTTTTTGCACTATTTCATATATTTTAACAATTAATCTACTTCAAACCTCCAAAAAATAAGGATTAAGATCGTATGTACCTATGTTTAAAACCGAAAAATTAACCAATTAAGAACTAAATATTAAAAAGTAATATATACAAAGTTACCCTTAGCGTGTGAAAACACGCTTGCTAAATTTGTCAGCGAGTCGATAGCTAGACTCATTCTCCCCACACTTGTTTTAAGTGTGGGGGACGTGGAGTTCGAGAACTTCCTCCACCGGGTCAACCGGTCCGTTGATGTAAAGTTTTAAACGATGACCGTTGCCTTTGAAACTTACCCCGCTTGGATCCTCGATAGTTACGGCCCCGTACGGAAATATTTCCTTAACTTTGTATGGACCCATCCATCGGGATTTTAGCTTCCCGGGGAATAAACGCAGTCTTGAGTTATATAACAAGACAAGATTCCCTATACGGAGATCCTTATGGTCTCTCAACCTCTTGTCATGAAATCTCTTGACTCGTTCCTTGTATCTGCTAGAACTTTCGTAGGCATGGTTTCTTAGCTCCTCGAGCTCGTGAATTTGCAGAAAACGGGCTTCACCTCCGAGTTTTAAATCCGTATTCGCCGTCTTCAAGGCCCAGAATGCCCTATGTTCTAGCTCGACAGGTAGATGACAAGTTTTTCCATAAACCAACCTGAAGGGTGTGGTCCCAATAGGTGTCTTAAATGTTGTTCTAAAAGCCCACAGAGCGTCATCTAGCTTGTCTGACCAATCCTTACGGTTGTTATTAATGGGCCGCTCAAGGATTCTTTTTAAACCCCGATTTTTGACCTCCACTTTCCCGCTCGTTTGAGGATGATATGGCGTAGCCAGTCTGTGATGAACACCATAACGGGACAAGGCTCGTTCTAACTGCGCATTACAAAAATGCGTTCCTCGGTCACTGATTAGTGCTTTTGGAGCACCAAATCGGGCAAATAAACTTTTTAAGAACCTCACGACAACCCTAGCATCGTTTGTAGGCAAAGCTTGAGCTTCGACCCACTTTGAGACGTAGTCTACAGCAACTAGGATGTATTTGTTACCTCGTGAGGCTGGAAATGGTCCTATGAAGTCGATACCCCATATATCAAAGACTTCACAGACTTGTATTGGATGCTGAGGCATTTCATTGCGTGCGGAGATATTTGTTGCCCTCTTGCAAGCATCACACGCTCGAACCCATTCATGCGCATCATGAAAGATTGTGGGCCAGTAAAACCTAGAGTCTAACACTTTCTTTGTAGTGTAGTTTGCTCCATGATGACCTCCGGTTGGCCCTTTGTGACAGTGCCGCAGAATGCTGGCTGCCTCTTCTCCAAATACACATCTTCGGATCACCTGATCGGCTCCGATTCTAAACAAGTATGGTTCGTCCCAAATATAGTACTTCAGATCTGCAAAGAACTTCCTCTTTTGCTGATATGACAATCCTTTGATAAGGATTCCACAAGCGAGGTAGTTTGCAAAGTCGGCGAACCATGGTGACTCGTCATTCATCTTGATACTCAAAAGGAATTCGTGGGGGAAATTGCATTTATTGACTCCTCCATCGATTTTTCTGAGTTACCATGCTCAAGTCTCGAGAGATGGTCGGCTGCAACATTCAAAGCACCCTTTTTGTCTTGGATCTCAATGTCGAACTCTTGTAGTAACAAGATCCATCGAATAAGATGCGGTTTTGTGTCCTGTTTTCTAAAAAGGTATTTGATTGCTGCATGATCCGTATACACAATTGTTTTGGACAACACAAGGTACGACCTGAATTTGTCGAAAGCATATACTACTGCCAAAAGTTCTTTCTCTGTAGTTGTGTAATTCTCTTGAGCATCATGTAGAGTTTTGCTGGCATAGTAAATAGGATGAAAATGCTTCTCCCTTCGCTGTCCTAAGACTGCTCCTATTGCATAATCACTGGCGTCGCACATTATCTCAAATGGCACTGCCCAATCTGGTGCAATTAGAATAGGGGCTTCGATAAGCCTTTGTTTAAGCTGCTTGAAAGCTTTCATGCATTCGTCTGAAAACACAAATGGAGCATCTTTTTCTAATAAACGGGTCATAGGTCTTGCGATTTTTGAAAAGTCTTTTATGAATCGCCTATAGAACCCTGCATGACCCAGGAAACTTCTAATCGCTCTGACCGAGGTTGTGGGGAGGAAGTTTAGAAATGATATCCACTTTTGCTGGATCAACTTCCAACCCAGCTTCAGAGATTTTGTGCCCAAGAACTACCCCTTCTTTCACCATGAAGTGGCATTTCTCCCAGTTAAGCACAAGATTAGTTTCCTCACATCTCATTAACATTCTTTTCAGATTTCCAAGACACTGATCAAAAGAACTCCCGAACACAGAAAAATCATCCATGAATACTTCCATGGAGTCTTCAATCATGTCATGGAAAATAGCTACCATGCAACGCTAAAATGTGGCTGGTGCATTACACAGTCCAAAAGGCATACGCCGGTAGGCGAATGTGCTGAATGGACATGTGAATGTAGTCTTTTCCTGATCTTCAGGAGTGATAGGAATTTGAAAATATCCAGAGAACCCATCCAGAAAACAGAAAAATGACTTCCCCGACAGACGTTCCAACATCTAGTCGATGAATGGAAGCGGGAAGTGGTCCTTATGGGTGGCATCGTTGAGTTTGCGGTAATTGATGCAAACTCGCCATCCGGTGATGGTACGGGTAGGAATAAGTTCATTCCTATCGTTTGGAACTACAGTAATACCACCTTTCTTGGGTACTACTTGCACTGGACTTACCCAAACAGAATCGGATATAGGATAAATCAGCCCTGCATCTAACAACTTAATTACTTCTTTCTTCACCACGTGTTGCATATTAGGATTCAATCGCCTTTGATGTTGTGCACTAGGCTTGTAATTGTCTTCCATGAGAATCTTATGAGTACAAAAAGAAGGATTAATGCCTTTGATATCCATAATCTTCCACGCCATGGCTTTCTTGTGGAGTGTTAGAACTTCGAGAAGCTTTCTTTTTTCCTATTTTTCTAAGGATGCTGAAATGATAACAGGCAAGTGACACTCCTCCTCTAGAAATGCATACTCGAGATGCGGTGGTAGTTCTTTTAACTCTAATGAATGTGTGTCTTCAACCGAAGGTTTGGATTTTTATTCAACTTCACAGTCAATCTCCAAAAATTGATCTGGACTTTGAGAACCCTCATCACCGATTTGAAAAACCGGTTGCTCAGTTTCGTGGCCTTCCTGCGGATTGCCATTTTGGTTCTCACACAACAGGTGTGTGTCTGTATCAATTTCTTCAATAGTGCCTTGGAAATGAGAGCTTACACAAGTATCGACAATGTCGACATAGTAAAGCATGTCATCGTGACTTTGCGGATGCTGCATTGATCTTTTAATATCAAAAGTTACGTGCTCGTCATTTACTCGGAGCGTGATTTGGCCAGCTGCCACATCAACAATCGTTCTCGCGGTATTGAGGAACGGGTACCCAAGTATTAATGGCACTTTTGAATCTTCGTCCATGACGAGAATAACAAAATCCACGGGAAAAACTAATTTATCAATTTTAACAAGCATGTTTTCAACGAATCCACGTGGATACTTGATTGAACGATCTGCAAGTCGAATGCTCATTCTAGTGGGTGAAGGTTCACCCAGATCTAATTTAGCAAAAACTTTATATGGCATAAGGTTTATGCTAGCTCCTAAATCGGCTAACGCGTGACTGACAGACTAAAGGAAACAAAAGAGAGTGCCAATTCCTTGACTATCTCTAGGTATTTGATTAGTCTTTCACGTTTAGCAGCTTAAGATCCATTAAAGTGATTAGTAATTAACAATGAATCCACATGTGCCTCAAGATACCAGACCCTCATGTGCTTGGCAATTTGCAAACCAGCTATCAAGGCTTCATATTCAGCCTCATTATTAGTAGTTTGAAACTCACAAGCTATTGAGTGGGGTATTACGTCCCCCTGTGGCGATTTTAGTAGTATTCCTAGTCCAGTTCCCTTGACATTAGAGGATCCATCAGTGAAGAGTATCCAAGGATCCTGAGTCTCTTCAAGCTGCTGAACTTCTAACTCAGCTTCCCTTTGTAAGTCACTACTGAAATCTGCCACAAAGTCAGCTAAGGCTTGGGATTTAATGGCAGTCCTTGGTTCATATCTTATATCATAAGCACTAAGCTTCACTGCCCATTTAGCCATCCTTCCTGACAATTCAGGTTTCCCGAGAACATTCTTAATTGGGAAGTTAGTCTTGACAATGATAGCATGAGTTTCAAAATAATGACGTAATTTAGTAGATGCCATAATCAAAGCAAGGATAAGTTTCTCTAAATGTGAATACCTGGATTCAGCATCAAGCACACTTTTACTTACATAATATACAGGATGTTGTATACCTTCATGATCCTTAACAAGGACTACACTTACTGCTTTAGAAGAGACTGCTAGATATAAGGATAATATATCCCCTTTTTTCTGGTTTCATCAAGGCAGGAGCTGAGGATAAGTAATCCTTAAGGGCTTTGAGAGCATTCTCATGCTTTTCAGTCCACTTAAATTTCTTGTTCTTCCTCAGAATGTCATAGAATTCTTTGCACTTTTCTGATGACTTTGATATGAACCTGTTCAAGGCTGCGATCCTTCATGTCAACCTTTGCACATCCTTAGCATTGGCAGGAGATTTGATATTCACAATTGCCTTGATTTGATCTGGACTTGCCTCGATGCCTCTTTTTGTTACCATATAACATAGGAACTTTCCTGCTTTAACACCAAAATGACACTTGGAAGGATTCAATTTCATGTTGAATTTATCAAGGATATTGAATGCTTCTTCCAAATATCTAAGGTGATCCTCAGCTCTTTTAGACTTAACCACCATGTCATCTATATAGACTTCCATAGTGTGTCCAATTTGCTCCTTAAACATGATATTGACCAGCCTTTGATTAGTGGCACCTGCATTTGTTAGTCAAAATGGCATAGCAATATAACAATATATACCAGTTGGGGTCATAAAGGCTGTATCCTCTTGATCAGATGGTTCCATCTGAATTTGCTGAAATCCAGATGAAGCATCCATAAAAGTTGACAACTCATGACCCGCGGTAGCATCCACCATGGAGTTAATGTGGGGTAATGGGAAAGGATCCTTGGGACATGCCTTGTTTAAATCACTGAAGTCGACACATACCCTCCACTTCTCGTTTTTCTTTTGAACAACAACCACATTGGCTAACCATCTTGGATACTTAACCTCTCTAATCATACCTGCTCGGAGCAGCTTGTCTACCTCCTCCTGGATAATGGCATTCCTCTCAGGTGCAAACTTTCTCCTCTTTTGATGTATGGGTTTGAATGACCTGTCAATGCCAAGGTTATGAGTAATTATATCTTTAGAGATACCTGTCATGTCTTCATACTTCCAGGAAAAGGTAGTTTTTCTCCTCTTGAGGAAGGATACGAAATCCTGTTCCATATCATTGAGGATCCCGGATCCTATGAAGACTTTGGATTCAGGATCCTGAGGATCCATAAGAATATCTTTCACGTCTTGTTCTCTTGCCTCCAGGACATCTCTTGGAGGATGCTTTAATTGCTATTGCTCCCTTGGTCTTGAGGCTGGCTTCATCGATGAAGTGTAGCAATTCTTTGCTTCTTGTTGGTCACTCTCAATCTTCACCACCCCCATGGACTAGGAAGCTTTACACACTGATGATATGTAGATGCAACTGCTTTCATGTCATGTATCCATGGCCTGCCAAGGATAACATTGCAACAGGATAAGCAATCTGTAACACAAAATTTCTGAAAAGAATTAAGCCCCTCTATGTAAATGGGAAGCTTAATGTCCCCCAATGTGTTCTTGGTTTCCCCGCTGAATCCTACAAGAACCGAAGATCTTGGGATAATTTCTGATTCAGGGATGTTCATCTTCTTGAGGACATCAAGCTGAATGATGTTCACTGGGCTTCCTCCATCTATCAGGATCCTGCGAATAAAATGATTAGATATAAACAAAGTAATAACAAGACCATCATGATGAGGATCCTGAACATCCACACGATCATCCTCATCAAATGTTATAACTTTTTCTTGTGGGACATTAGAGGTTCAAATGGGTCTATCCCCATTATCCATCTTGGTCTCCTTGGCATGCCACTTGGCTGCTGAAAAGGAAGTGCCACATATGTCTGATCCACCGGATATGAAGTTGATAATTTGTGCATCAGCAGGAGGAGCAGGAGCTCTTTCTGGAACTTTTTCAGGATCCTGGATCCTTGGCTTTTTTCTTCCCAATAGCTCCTTCAAGTGCCCCTTGTTAACAAATAACCAATTTCTTTTCTAAGTGCAACACATTCTTCAGTGAGATGACCGAAATCCTCATGATATGCACACCATTTGGATTTGTCTTTTGTTGCAGCTAGCTAGCTTATCACTCTTTATGGGCCATCTTGCTTTTTCACCTAAGTTATGCATTGCAAGGATCAATTCATTGTTATCAACAGAAAAAAAACTATTCAGAAATGGGAGGATAATCCTCATCATCCTCTTCCTGTTCTACTACATGCCCGTTCTGATTGTCAGATTTGTTATAAGATTTGGACTTGTTGTTCCTGAAGTAGGATCCTTGTTTTTCCTGCTTTGAGGATCCTGCCAGTCTTTCTTGTATCCTTTTATCATCATCTAATCGGATGAATCTAAGGGCCCTGGTCCTAACTTCATCAAGATTCCTGCAAGGGGTCATGACAAGATCATCATAGAACAATGAATCCCTAAGTAAACCCATTTTAAAGGCTTCTACAGCCGTAGCAATATCCAAATTAGGAATGTCTAACGATTCTTTACTGAATTTAGTGATATAATCTCTATGTGATTCATTTTGACCTTGTGTTACCCTATATAGATCACTAGTTAAACGTTCAAATTTTCTACTACACGAAAATTGGCTATTAAACAGATTAACTAGATTAGCAAATGAAGTAATAGAGTAAGGGGGAAGACTTAGCAGCCCTTTGAGAGCTGATCCGGGTAATGTGGATCCAAAACCCTTGCATAAACATGCTTCTTTTAACCTCTCGGGGATGGGATTGATTTCCATCCTTTCTCTATATTGAGCTACATGCTCTTCTGGATCCTGTTGAGCCGTCATATTGCTTCATGGTTGGTATTTGAAACCTCTTTGGAATTTCTGCATCACAAATAGGTGGTGCAAAACGAGATACCCTATGGCTTCCATCTGCAATTTCAGGAATGGGCTTAACCACTCCTGGAACACTGGCTATAGCTTGATTGATATCCTATCCTTCAGTTTCTGTAATTCCCTAGCCATAGCTTGATTGATACATGTATCCTGCACAAAGCCATGGTTAGTATTATGAGAATTATTCAAAGTGTTACCTCCTGAAGGATTCAAGTTTGGAATTCGTGTTGTGAATCCATATTGACGGGATTCTGGTATAATTGAGGGACCAGATGAAGCAATAGTTTGCATAGGGACGAAGTCTCCTAGATGAACATATGAACTTCTGGGTTGTACACTCCTTAAGAATCCTTGATCCTGAAAGATGTTGGATCCTTGATGTGCCGTGACTGGGGGTCTTGGAGGATAATCCATGGATCCGTAAATCTGAGATGAGAATCCTTGAACCTGAAAGGTGGATCCTTGAACCTGAGAGGATCCCTGAACCTGAGAGGAGGATCCTTGAACCTGGGAGGAGGATCCTTGAATTGTCTGCGCTCCCACATATCATCCAGAACTGAAGAAGGATCCTTGAAGCTGAGAGGATCCTTGAGGCTGAGAGGATCCATAAGGTTGAAAGTAGGATCCTTGAGTCTGAGGCATCGCCAACGATCCATAGCGTAGACTTGACATTCCCCCTTGGTATTAAGAACCTGATGCTGAGGAGTGCTGGGTCGTTATGGCTGGTGAATCAAAATTCAGTGATCTGGGCACCAATGGAGAGTGATCCTCCGCTGATCTCTTCAATTTCTTGATGTCATCAGTCTCTCGAAGGATCCTATCATTGGTTTTGTCTTGCTGCTACATGTAATTCTTCATTTTGTTTCTTCACAGCATTCTTCTGGGGTCCAAAAGGTGCTGGAGGCAAAGGTGGGATGCCCTTTGAAGAAGTGACTGCCGGCATGGAACTTGATGTGTTCTTCGCTGAAGAAGCCATGTACTTGAAGGTGATGAACCGAAATGATCACAATGAACAAAATTTCTCAGAAATGAAGCACCAATTGCCCCACGGTGGGCGCCAAACTGTTTTGGTCAAAAATCAGACTAGGATAATGCAACCAAATCTTATTTTGTGAGGTGTGATGCTTGAATGAATGAACGAATGTATGAACAACTTGTAAATGAAATGAACAAGAGACACAAGGATTTATACGAGGAAAAAGCCCTTGATCAATGTATGATCTGCGGCATAAAAAACCTCGGGTGATGGAAACTACCGATCACCAACTATGTTAAACAAGTAAAGGTTACAATTCGGGATGATAACAAGCTTGTTACAAGGATCACTAGTGTGTAAAGTGTATGAAAATGCCAATAAGTTGCAGAGAATTTGCGAGAGAGTGTGTGTTTGCTCAATGTTCTAACTATCAAGCTCGTTATCCCCTTTTAAAAATGGAAATAAACTAAATAACAAACAATCCGCAAATCATGCTAGCCACCCACGACTTCCATAACGGTCATACAAGTCAAGCACGTGCAGGATAATAGAGCATATTCTCCTGGAATCTCGGCAAGACTAAGTCCCATGCAATTCCCCTGTAAATCAAGTTCAAATACAGTGGAAACAACCGTTAGTATAAGGATAATGATGAGGATCCTGGATCCTTAAACCTGCAACGTCTTCTGAGGATCCTTAATTCAAACAGAATCGAGGATCCGTGATCCTGGCTACACTTGAGGATCCATGATCCTTAGGTTTAGAAAATCCATCCCTAATAGTTTTCTGTTTTCAAAACTTTTTGCCACACTATTTTCAATGGCCTCAAAATCAAACATGAGCTCTCCTACCGTGTCCACTACAACCTCTGCAACAATCGGTTCGGTGCTTCCACCACCTCCAAGGACGCAACCCTCTTCATAGCCTCAGGCTCCTCCAAGAAGGACTGAAACTCATGTGGCTTGGGATATTATCCCCACTCAGAATGTTCAAGGATCTACTGTCTCAGGGGGAACTAGGGCTGGCAATTTTACACGAATACACGACACGAACCTACACGAAGTTAACAGGTATCGTGTATGGCCTTAACAGGTATTGTGTACCAAACAGGTAGACACGAGATTACCTGTTAATTTTCGTGTATAAACAGGTTATATACCTGTTTACCCATTAATACCCGTTAGTACACAATAAGAAATTAAATTAAATAAAACTCATCAGTCATGTGCATGTGGGTTCCTTAATTCCTTTATATTTTCATTCCTTGTTCAATTCAAAAAAAATAAAACCCTAAACTCCCTCTGTAACTCTCAAATGGCATGTCGTGTTTATGTTTTCATTCGTGTTAACAGGTATTAACAGGTAATTTTCGTGTATAAGAGTCGAGCAGTCGTGTTAACAGGTATTAACAAGTAATTTTCGTGTATATCATGTCGTGTTCGTGTTTGAAAAAAAGGACACGATAAGTTATCGTGTCGTGTTCGTGTATGGGATTTCATGTATTGTGTCTTATCGTGTCGTGTCTTATCGTGTACGGGTACACACGATATGCCAGCCCAAGGGGGAACTCCTATCTTGGCTTCTAATGATGAAATTCTAACTTTGTTTGGTAGTATACAGGATCAGATGAAGCAACAGCAGGAGACCAACCAAATGCTGATAAGAGAGATACAACTCTTGAAATCCAGCTCAAGCGGGCCTGCTGAGGATACCGTCACTCCCTTGCAGCCCAGAGCTTTGAACTTCAGTTCGGCAGTATATACTGAGGACCATAGGGGCAATATTGTGCCTAGTCATTCCCAGAGTCTTACTCCTGAGATGCCCTCTTCGGTTAGGGTGTCAACTGTAAGAAGTTCAGGATATGCTCCAGGATATGGCCAGAATCCTCAAGCTGGTAATGTGTCTAATAATACTAATACTCTTGCTACTAATGGTATTGGATCTTTGCAGGATGCAGGTATGACATCAGCATTCTCTAGGGAGCTTTAGATGTTGAAGGATATGATATCCAGTGTACCTAGGGTGGTCCAGCCAATTCCAGAAGTGTCCCAGGATAGCCACAGGATATCCCGGTTTGCATATCCTATCTGTGATGCTGAAATCCCGAAAAGATTTCAAACCCCCAACATGAAGCTCTATGATGGAACCACGGATCCTGAAGAGCATATTGCTCAGTATAGGGAAAGGATGGAAATTAACCCTATCCCTCCGGATATCAAGGAAGCATGCCTCTGCAAGGGTTTTGGCTCCACTCTAACAGGATCAGCCTAAAAATGGCTCCTAAACATTCCACCTCATTCAATTACCTCATTTTCTCACTTAGTCAATTTATTTAACAGTCAATTTTCTTGTAGTCGAAGTTTTGAGAAACTAACTAGTGATCTCTACAGGATAACTCAAGGGCCTCAGGAATCCTTAAGGGATTATGTGAACAAGTTTAGCAGGGAATCTCTGGATATCCCAAATCTTGATGTTGCAACAGCTGTGCAGGCATTCAAAATGGGGTTGCAAAAAGATTCCCAATTTTACCAGGATTGACGTGGGTGCGACTATACACATTTATTTACAGTATTTACAATCGCACATGGCGTAACTTGGTGTTTTATATTTATAAAAATGGTTTATGCCTTAACATTAAAACACACACAACAAAGGACAAGTGTATCCCGTCATATATGTAACAAAGTATTGGTAAGATCCAGATATCGATCCATGGAACACGGGCGTTATTAAGTACTAAATATTTGTCATCAATTTACCAAATATAAAGAAAGGTGAATGGTTGTTTAACTAAGTTATCTAAAATATAAATATACTATTATCTTGTTTCACAAACAACCTAAACATGTTATCTATCAGATATGTCAAAAAAGCACTTAATCAATTTTCCAATTTCGAGACAGCTAGTTACCAGGTCTGGATTTCTAGCATTATGATTCTTCGGAAAGTTAACGCGATGGTCACACGTTAACCACCTAAAATCATTCATTAGCGAGCTATTGATATTTATTCATGCGAACCTTTAAAGATAGGTTATTTACCGGGTCTGGATTCCTAACCTCACTTATCAAAGAAAGCAATACCGATGGTCACAATACACCCACGAGGATAAGAAATTATGTAGATCATATAACAAACAATTTCACCTTTACACGTCTTAAACACAAATCTACCATGTTAGCAATTTCAGACCAAAACTACTAAACAGGGATCATAAACCGCATCTAAGAACATGCAATCAACACCATATAGTTCAGTAGAACCTTTACGTGCAAGAAAGTATTCCCAATCAAAATAAGATATATCTTGTATAAAACCAATACCCTGGTCTGGTTTCATGGTGTAAACAAAGTCTACAAATAAGTGATTAATCAAGAAAAAGTTACCATCCCACTAACCACATATTCATTATCCAAGATAATCAAACATAATCAGGAACTCAACATCAATGAAACGTTCATTATATAATCATCAAGATTCAACAAGAAAAAGTACTAAGTTTCATATAAACAAGATTACAACATAAAGATTATTCAAGAAATAAGTTCATTACTACTATTACATAATACTACATTAAACATAAACTAACATCAGCTCATAACTTGCAAAATGATCAGAATACATGTTCAAGAACAAGGAATCGATCCATAAACAAGCAAGGAATTGACAGGTTGGATCGGTTATGCTTCCATTCGATCTTTAAGCTTTAAATGGGTCTGATCAGGACTGCTTCGGAACCCAGAAATCGCCCAGAAACATGGAGAAAAACCCAACACTTGAACCAGTAGCGAATGGCTGTATTTATAGGAGATTTCTTCATCAGCAGGGTCGTGCCATTGGTGGCATGGTCGTGCGGCAGGTGTTGTCGGGTGACGTCAGTTTCAGCGATCCCGAGTCAGCCAAGTGGACTAGTGGACAAGTTGCCTAGGTCATCAGATCGGCACGGTAGTGCCGCTGGTGTCACGGTAGTGCCGCGTCATCAGAAATGTTGGTCAGAAACCCTGGTCAAGCCTCGGCACGGTCATGCTTCGTGTGGCACGGTAGTGCGGCCCGAGAAACAGTAGGCACTCCTGATCGCACTAGCAGTGCTTCCGAGATCGGAGCATTGGCACGGTAGGGCCGATGGATGGCACGGTCGTGCCACACCTGGCAGTCATTAGATTTTTGCCATTTTCGTCAGAAATGCATCAGAATTTGTCCGTTTTCATCAGAATTTTCCTTTATGCTCTTTTTAAGACCTGAAAATATAAAAGTACCAGATTTGGTACCTAAACGTCATGTTTTCGGTTAAAAATGCTTAAAACGGAAGTGTTTTGGGGTATAAAAACATGTATAATTTAACGTATATCAAACATCACCACACTTGAACTTTGCTTGTCCTCAAGCAAACTTAAAATAAAATATGGAAACAACTCTGAATATTTACAACGTTTACTAATTTGTTTGGTGGTCCAATTTGTTTTCAAAAAGTCATCATCAAAGATTTAAAACAAACAAGATTTGTTAGATGTTATGAAAGGATAAACAAATAAGCAATGACTTAACATTTGATTGACTTAGCATGTAATTCTTTACATTTCTCACAATTATTACACACACTCGGTTATATTTCTGAATCATACATATAATGTATATGTAAAACACTCGATGCCTAGTCAATGAATCATGCAATATCATAAGCTTGTCAAAAGATCTAATCTCCACCAAATAATATGTGAAAAGCATAAATCAAGAGGGCTTTGATGGGTTGTAACGATAGGCTAAGGTTTAGGGTATGGAATGGATATTTGAAAGTAGCAAGAAAGGTTAAAACTTGGCCAAAAACTTGGTACTTTATTTCTACAATTCTGAACACGTTGCTAAGCTATTGTGTAGGTCTTTAGAGTTTATTCTATTTATACATCAACTCTCTATTTTTTTCATTCTTGATAGTCTTTCCTTAATTTCCCTAGAGGGTTTTGACAAACGGTGGTTTTTTTTTATATCAAACTAGAAAGCTTTTTGGCCAAATTTTTAACGAAAATAAGGGTAAATGAGAAAAGGCTATGTTTGGGTTTCGTAGGCTTTAAAATTTGGGTAAAGAAAAATATGGAAAATAGGCTCAACATGGCGAACTAATGGATGATGTTGGGTGCGGAATATAAACAAAGAAAAGGGCTGACAAAGGGGTATCCTAAATTGCCTCCATCATTTCTATGTAATTTCACATATTCATGGTTTTGAAAAGTATACAAATGACAAGTTCTAAATTACATAACACATCCGGCTCACTCATTTTTCCCCAAAAACAAAGAAGCATTTGATGAGAAAGCTGTAAAGGCTCAAAAATATGCTCACGTAAACGGAAGGAATGGGTATGATTATAAAGATAAACATGCAAGTATTTCGTTTTGTTTTATCACGCTTTTTAGTTATCTTTTTCAAAAATTAACTTGGCTTGTCGATTTTTATCAAATTTGATGCTTTTTAAAGAACACAAATTGACCATTTTTGTTTTATTTATTTATTTTTTTTTTTTTTTGAAAATATATACAAAAAATGAGAACACTTAAGGACAAACAAAGTTTAAAACCTTTTAAACCCCTCCCCACACTTGAACTTCATATTATCCCCAATGTGAAATACATGTTAGTTAATCAATTATGAAGAGCTAAACTAATAATGTGAAAAAGGGAAAGATGTACTCCCTCAGAGTTTGAGTTGACTTGTTTGAGTAGACTTTGATTTGAAGTCGTCTCAACTCTGTGTGCATTTCTTTATGAATCTGCCAATTATGTCACTCGCTAAAATAGCCAACATTACCATTGATCAAAATGTTGGATAATTCAACCAAATCCGTTATTCAAACAAAGCAAACATACTACTTAAAACATTAAAAATAGACATAAATTTTAAAAAATCCCAAACAAAGTACTGAATAGAAATAACATAAAACATTAGTTTCTGAACTGTTTTACCATACCTCCTCCTACTTCTCATCATCATCACCATCATGGTGGCGTGTTCCAGATGAACCCACCCCATACGTACATGTGTCTCCAAATGGAAACTGTGGAGGGTTGCCGAAGTGGCTAGGATATACGCTTTGTAGCCCTCCGAAGATGTAGCAAAATCCTGCATACATTTCCTCCCGCATGGTTTGTTGAGATGCCCGCATCGCTAACTGGTCGGCCCTCATAGCGTCTTGAGTTACTCGCATAGCCTCCTGCTCAGCTCTCATAGTGTCTTGAGAGACCTGCATATGCTAGGACTGTTGGTACAACTCAGGGTAGGAAGGTATACCTGGAGGCCAGTTTTGCTGGTGTTGATACTGATGATGTTGCTCTTCATGATGTGGCTGATCGTGTGGTGGTGGTTCAAGTACCTGATGCTCCTCCATGTGGACATCTTCGTCCTGTGGTGGTAGTGGTAGCGGATCCCATATTTCTCCATTCAGACCCCTCAGTCACGGGCCATTGTCTGTATCCACTACCAGACCCATCGCCCTCAAAGACTTCATATCCACATCTCTTCCTGCGTGAACCAACGTGAGACCACTAACTACATCATCTGTCATAATACCCAAGTTGTATGCCAACTGAGTCACATATTCACCACCATGGATTTCACTGCTTGTAGTTCTCCCCGCACTGTTTACGAAAAATTCAGCCATTCTAGCTGCGAGGTTGACATGCACTCCAGCCACGAAGGAATATAAGAAAAGAAGATCCGGAGTGGGACAGTTTCCTGCACTGTCCATGCGCCCACAGATGGTGTGACTCATGACCAGATGAACGACCCTCAGAAGCGGTCTCGTAGTCGTGAAGCTTTAGCTTTCCTAGCTTCATAAGGTGGTTTAATTGCCACCTGTGCCCAAAAGTTAGCCCGTTGCTGATCATTATCAAACTTGTAGATATTGGTGAAAAGTTCTGAATTGATGTCTTCAGCTGAGTATATGCCCAATCTTCTTCCAAGTTTAGCAACTGACCACTTATGCCATTTTCTTCCCAACCTGAACTGTATTGTCTCCCTGTTTTTAAAGTTTGGATTCTCGCTTCTTGGTTTTTCATAAGTGTATTAAGCAAAGAATTTCAATGTTAGCTCAAGATAAACGGGTCGTGCAATGTTAAACAACCTTGACATCGGATGTGACATCATGTCGGATAGCCTTTCTTCTTGGTTCAGGGTTGTTAAAGTCTCCCAGTTGATTCTTCTCGGTTCACTGATTTACCCTCGTCTATTCCATAAAGCTTGTAATCATGCAATACAGGGCTGTTCTTTCGCTTTGTTCTTGCTGAACTGAAGGAATCTGTGATTCATCAGCACACAGGAATACAACAAAATAAGAGCAGAATATAAAAATTTCATTGCTGCCTTCGGAACAGGCTGTTGACGAGCTTCTGTTTCTGTTTCAGCAGTCGCACGGTCGTTCGGCTGGTGGCACTGTCGTGCCAATCCTAATCGGTCAACAGCTTGTTTCTGGAAACCCGTGTGGCATAGCCGTGCCAAATCGGCACTGTCGTGCGACTCGGTGTCGCAGCTTTGATTCGATGATCTGTTCTTGATTTCTGACCGGCACTGTCATGCCGTTTAAGTGGCATGACCGTGCGACAGCAAATATCATCAGAAAATAGTCTAAATCACTGATTTTAACTTGTACTTTTCAAAATTTATCTTTTAATCAGTAAATAGATCTCGAATCAAGCATCAGAATCATCGATTTAACACTAATCACTAAAGAACAAGGGTTTATTTGACATTTATGAAGAAAACCCCAAAATTTATAGGTTTAAACATCATATCTATGTCAGAAACTAAGTTTGATCTACAAAATAGGTAGGAAACATACCTTGGAAGATGATTGAAGCGAAATCTAGGCAAAAATTAGATGATTTTTGGGTTGGGGCGACCTGGAACTCCCGTGCGGCGCTTAGGGTTTCGAAAATATGAAATGTTTTTACTGCTGAATCGCTTTTATATCCCTGTTTTTACTGTTTGGTTTTCAAGGCGCACGGTCGTGCGGATTTGGCACGGTCGTGCCATTCCGGATCGTTTTCCTAGTTTGACCTATGTTATCGGGTTGCATGGTAGTGCAACGGTCGCACGGTAGTGCTATCTGATGACCATCTGATGCATGAGTTAATGGTCTGTTTTGACTAAGGATTGCATGACCGTGCCGATTTGGCACGACCGTGCAACACCTGGGTCTTTTTGTGTAACTTTTCACAGTATGCTCATAACTCCGAAATTTTACCCAATTTTCCCATTTTTACACTATTTCATATATTTTAACAATTAATCTACTTCAAACCTCCAAAAATTAAGGATTAAGATCGTATGTACCTATGTTTAAAACCAAAAAATTAACCAATTATGAACTAAATATTAAAAAGTAATACATACAAAGTTACCCTTAGCGTGTGAAAACACGCTTGCTAAATTTGTCAGCGAGTCGATAGCTAGACTCATTCTCCCCACACTTGTTTTAAGTGTGCGGGACGTGGAGTTCGAGAACTTCCTCCACCGGGTCAACCGGTCCGTTGATGTAAAGATTTAAACGATGACCGTTGACTTTGAAACTTACCCCGCTTGGATCCTCGATAATTACGGCCCCGTACGGAAATATTTCCTTAACTATGTATGGACCCATCCATCGGGATTTTAGTTTCTCAGGGAATAAACGCAATCTTGAGTTATATAACAAGACAAGATCCCCTATACGGAGATCCTTATGGTCTCTCAACCTCTTGTCATGAAATCTCTTGACTCGTTCCTTGTATCTGCTAGAACTTTCGTAGGCATGGTTTCTTAGCTCCTCAAGCTCGTGAATTTGCAGAAAACGGGCTTCACCTCCGAGTTTTAAATCCATATTCACCGTCTTCAAGGCCCAGTCTGTGACCTCCACTTGCCCGCTCGTTTGAGGATGATATGGCGTAGCCAGTCTGTGATAAACACCATAACGGGACAAGGCTCATTCTAACTGCGCATTACAAAAATGCGTTCCTCGGTCACTGATTTGTGATTTTGGAGCACCAAATCGGGCAAATAAACTTTTTTAAGAACCTCACGACCACCCTAGCATCGTTTGTAGGCAAAGCTTGAGCTTCAGCCCACTTTGAGACGTAGTCTACAGCAACTAGGATGTATTTGTTACCTCGTGAGGCTGGAAATGGTCCCATGAAGTCGATACCCCATATATCAAAGACTTCACAGACTTGTATTGGATGCTGAGGCATTTCATTGCGTGCGGAGATATTTGTTGCCCTCTTGCAAGCATCACACGCTCGAACCCATTCATGGGCATCCCGAAAGATTGTGGGCCAGTAAAACCCAGAGTCTAACACTTTCTTTGCAGTGTAGTTTGCTCCATGATGACCTCCGGTTGGCCCTTTGTGACAGTGCCGCAGAATGCTGGCTGCCTCTTCTCCAAATACACATCTTCGGATCACCTGATCGGCTCCGATTCTAAACAAGTATGGTTCGTCCCAAATATAGTACTTCAGATCTGCAAAGAACTTCCTCTTTTGCTGATATGACAATCCTTTGATAAGGATTCCACAAGCGAGGTAGTTTGCAAAGTCGGCGAACCATGGTGACTCGTCATTCATCTCGATACTCAAAAGGAATTCGTGGGGGAAATTGCATTTATTGACTCCTCCATCGATTTTTCTGAGTTACCATGCTCAAGTCTCGAGAGATGGTCGGCTGCAACATTCAAAGCACCCTTTTTGTCTTGGATCTCAATGTCGAACTCTTGTAGTAACAAGATCCATCGAATAAGATGCGGTTTTGCGTCCTGTTTTCTAAAAAGGTATTTGATTGCTGCATGATCCGTATACACAATTGTTTTGGACAACACAAGGTACGACCTGAATTTGTCGAAAGCATATACTACTGCCAAAAGTTCTTTCTCTGTAGTTGTGTAATTCTCT
This sequence comes from Helianthus tuberosus, assembly GCA_030545235.1. Lineage (NCBI taxonomy): Eukaryota > Viridiplantae > Streptophyta > Magnoliopsida > Asterales > Asteraceae > Helianthus > Helianthus tuberosus. Next base: position 97,839,306 of record CM060393.1, on the reverse strand, counting down.
TGAGCATCATGTAGAGTTTTGCTGGCATAGTAAATAGGATGAAAATGATTCTCCCTTCGCTGTCCTAAGACTGCTCCAATTGCGTAATCACTGGCGTCGCACATTATCTCAAATGGCAATGCCCAATCTGGTGCAATTAGAATAGGGGCTTCGATAAGCCTTTGTTTAAGCTGCTTGAAAGCTTTCATGCATTCGTCTGAAAACACAAATGGAGCATCTTTTTCTAATAAACGGGTCATAGGTCTTGCGATTTTTGAAAAGTCTTTTATGAATCGCCTATAGAACCCTATATGACCCAGGAAACTTCTAATCGCTCTGACCGAGGTTGGGGGAGGAAGTTTAGAAATGATATTCACTTTTGCTGGATCAACTTCCAACCCAGCTTCAGAGATTTTGTGCCCAAGAACTTCCCCTTCTTTCACCATGAAGTGGCATATCTCCCAGTTAAGCACAAGATTAGTTTCCTCACATCTCATTAACATTCTTTTCAGATTTCCAAGACACTGATCAAAAGAACTCCCGAACACAGAAAAATCATCCATGAATACTTCCATGGAGTCTTCAATCATGTCATGGAAAATAGCTACCATGCAACGCTGAAATGTGGCTGGTGCATTACACAGTCCAAAAGGCATACGCCGGTAGGCGAATGTGCTGAAAGGACATGTGAAAGTAGTCTTTTCCTGATCTTCAAGAGTGATAGGAATTTGAAAATATCCAGAGAACCCATCCAGAAAACAGAAAAATGACTTCCCCGACAGACGTTCCAACATCTAGTCGATGAATGGAAGCGGGAAGTGGTCCTTATGGGTGGCATCGTTGAGTTTGCGGTAATTGATGCAAACTCGCCATCCGTTGATGGTACGGGTAGGAATAAGTTCATTCCTATCGTTTGGAACTACAGTAATACCACCTTTCTTGGGTACTACTTGCACTGGACTTACCCAAACAGTATCAGATATAGGATAAATCAGCCCTGGATCTAACAACTTAATTACTTCTTTCTTCACCACGTGTTGCATATTAGGATTCAATCGCCTTTGATGTTGTGCACTAGGCTTGTAATTATCTTCCATGAGAATCTTATGAGTACAAAAAGAAGGATTAATGCCTTTGATATCCATAATCTTCCACGCCATGGCTTTCTTGTGGAGTGTTAGAACTTCAAGAAGCTTTCTTTTTTCCTCTTTTTCTAAGGATGCTGAAATGATAATAGGCAAGTGACACTCCTCGTCTAGAAATGCATACTCGAGATACGGTGGTAGTTCTTTTAACTCTAATGAATGTGTGTCTTCAACCAAAGGTTTGGATTTTTCTTCAACTTCACGGTCAATCTCCAAAAATTGATCTGGACTTTGAGAACCCTCATCACCGATTTGAAAAACCGGTTGCTCAGTTTCGTGGCCTTCCTGCGGATTGCCATTTTGGTTCTCACACAACAGGTGTGTGTCTGTATCAATTTCTTCAATAGTGCCTTGGAAATGAGAGCTTACACAAGTATCGACAATGTCGACATAGTAAAGCATGTCATCGTGACTTTGCGGATGCTGCATTGATCTTTTAATATCAAAAGTTATGTGCTCGTCATTTACTCGGAGCATGATTTGGCCAGCTGCCACATCAACAATCGTTCTCGCGGTATTGAGGAACGGGTGCCCAAGTATTAATGGCACTTTTGAGTCTTCGTCCATGTCGAGAATAACAAAATCCACGGGAAAAACTAATTTATCAATTTTAACAAGCATGTTTTCAACGAATCCACGCGGATACTTGATTGAACGATCTGCAAGTCGAATGCTCATTCTAGTGGGTGAAGGTTCACCCAGATCTAATTTAGCAAAAACTTTATATGGCATAAGGTTTATGCTAGCTCCTAAATCGGCTAACGCGTGACTGACAGACATGCTGCCAATGAGACAGGGAAGAGTAAAACTGCCCGGATCTCCCATCTTTTCAGGTAGACAGTTTTGGAGAAGGGCTGAACAGTTTTCATTCATCAACACACAAGACAAGATTTCGAGCTTCTGCTTGTTTATGAGGATGTCTTTTAAGAACCTTGCGTATTTAGGCATTTGAGCCAACGCCTCAATAAATGGTATGTTTATGTGTAATTTGTGACACATGTGCCTCCACGGCCATCAAACAAATACTAAATCAATGAAATATTGTATTTCATACTTGGTATTTGTATAAATATGTGTATCATTTGCACATACAATTCTTGTTCGATTTCGGGCTCTAAATCGCTTTCTAGAAGGTTATACGCGCCCTGATGCGTAAATATAACTAGTTTAATGCAACAAACACTCCGGAACAGATACATAGGCTTAACATACCTTAAATAACCTTTACATCACTTAGAAATAAGTTTTGGAAGGTTTGGTATGCCGAAATCAAGTTTATTCGCTTACAGGGACTAAATTCGACAAACTGCGAAAGTATGTCAATTCGTACTGTAACGGACATTCCGGAACATGACCATAAGTTAAAAATACCATAAATATCATTTACATAGCTTAGAAATAGGCTTTGAGGGGTTCGGTGTGCTTAAATAAACTTTTTGGTCATTTAGGGACTAAAAGCGTCAAAAAGTGCATAAGTTTGCATTTTCACGCATAACCTACGTTCTGAATACATCCGGACATCCAAAAATTTATGTAAGCATTAAAATATTTTATTTTAGTGTTTGGAATGATAAAATTTCATTCGTCGCTTAATTTGGATCGTTTTTGCATTCGTTACGACTTCCGTCGTAATTAACCAAACAACGCAACCGTACGACCAAACGAGCCGACATACAAGATATTTTTTAGCACATTTTAAGTTCCCTATACTTTAACTTCATTTTAGAGCTTTGAAATGGGGTTAACGGGGCTTAAACGTGTCAAAAATGCATCGAAAACCAAGTTTGGGGCTTCAGGGGCTAAATCTGTCATTTTTGAAAGTTGCTGGTCTGCAGGTCCCTTACGGTCCGTATGGACCTTTGCTTACGGTCCGTAAGCAGTGCCCAGCACATCAGAATTTTAGAAACATTGAATCTGGTCATTTCCTCTTGTTCCAATGGTTTTGATCCATGGTTTTTCATGCTATGGGCTGGTTTGTGTGGAGAACAAGTCCCCCAATCTTTCTTTGACAATTGTATGGCCAAGATCATTCCCTCTTCTCCAAGAAATGATCCTAACGATTTGCGAAAAACTATATAAGGCCATGTCCCTCATTCATTTTCTGCACATTTGGTCTGAGATTTCTCTAAGTGGTTGTGATTATTCACTACCTACCTGAGAATACTTGGAACCAAATCTATTTGGACCCTTTGTAAGTCCTCTTTCGTTCTTTTATCGCTTTCTAGCTTAAAAGTCAAACTTTTTTTGACTTTCTGCATTGACCAGTCTATGGTCAATGAGAAGTTCGTTTGAACTTCGCAACGTGAGCGTAATCACGATGGTTATAGTCCCTAGTGACTATACCTACTGATTACCACGTTGTTTTGGTGTAGTGACGAGTCGTAGTTTCGGCCAAAATGCGTGTTTATGCGTATTTTGTAACCAAACTACTCTTAGGTATCAAAACCGTTTGTTTTGATATCCAACTTGTTTTCAAACTTTGTTAAACATGTTTTAAACATGTTTAGCTCGTCACTTTTAGATTAGTGCTTATATAGGGTCGTAAGGTAAGCGATCTAAACAATCGCTTATACTTTCGAACCCGACCCATTTGGTCGATCTTTAGGATCCGAACAAACACATTAGGTGACAATAGTTGTATAGGGAATAACCTTCCGAGGTTATACCTTATGGTCACTTCGTTTAAGTAGTTGTATGATAGGTAGTTTATATGCCTTAGGTAAATGACCAAAATACCCTTTTTGCGCCAAAATTCATTTTAAGCATATGTAACATAATTTTTGACATCTAAACTGATTAGGCAACATTAATAGACATGTTAAGGCATATAATACTTGTCATAGGACTAGTTAGGCGTCCAAACGCGTTTTACGCGAACGACGCGTTAAAGTAGCAAAAGCTACCTAAACGGGTCGTAATGGGTCGTAAGCACTTAGGTTAGGTTTCATTTTAGTATGTGGGCATTATTAAACCATATCATATGAGTTCCAATACTCATTTGGTTTACGAAACCTCATACTATCCAATCTCCTGATTTAGGTCCGGTTATTTATGTAGTTATCTATATTAGGTGCCGTTTGACTTCCGTGATCCCTCTAGCTTGGCTTGGTTGTTGTTCAAGACTTCTAAGCACCCTCAAGTGAGTACATAGCTCCCCTCTTTTACTGTTTTTCAAACATTTTGGGGTGAAACACATGTGCCTACTTGTTATTTTCATGCTTTCCATGTTTTCATATCATATACTTGCTATGTTCATTAGTACATTATTAGTACATGATTTCATTATGTTTTGCTATGTATGTTTACTTAACATGCTAGCACATTGTTTTACATTACATCTCTTTTGCTATGTATGTTTACTTAACATGCTAGCACATTGTTTTACATGACTTTTCTGCTTTGTATGATGACTTAGCATACTTAGTACATTGTTTTATACTGCATCTCTGTTGCATATGTTCTCGTAACATATGGACGCATTGTTTTATATCTCTACCTTGTATGTTCACTTAGTATACTAGGTACATTATTTTCATAAAATATGCTTACATTTGGTATATCATTTGGTTTGTTTAACGGGACTAAATTACATTCATTAACACCGATCATGCCGCTCGGTAGTAGGTAGTGGTACCATAGGACTTGACAAATCCTGTTCCTAAAACCCTAGGTTTGTTTGGGTGGAAGGAATGACCGAATCCGAAAACATATCTTTTGATAACCTTCACTCTAAGGTTATACGTCTGTCTCAAGGCTTGGATATAGGCGTTTAACATTACCGCATAAATGTTGTATCAGTAAAGCATGCATTATTCTACAAAGCATAACTTTTGATTTATTCAAATACTTTGTTTTGTACGTTTTTACTTGTGGTTTAAGTAGTCTCATTTTACTTACCATACATAACTTTTGATTACACATTACATGATTTACATTTGATGGTTTTCACACAAACATTTGACATTTGACTATACATAAACATTTTTACATTGGTGGTTGGTTTTGTTTAAGTGATTTAAATAATGAGGCGTGTGTAATAATATAAAAGCATGGTGGATACGCCGCTGGTACTTCCTATATATAAGTTCTTTTATAGTATTACATATCGTAGCGTTATTTAAACCATTTCAATATTTGACATATTACATTTTACACAAATGACATATTTTCACTAAACAATTGTTTTACAAAACAACTCATTTTATACAAACTTATTTTACTTGGTTATTCATTTAACCTTACATTACTCTTTTACATATCATCTACTTTATCATCGATTTTCAAATGATTTATAAAACAAAACATTTTACAAGGATCATGACTGACTTTTGTTAAACAACCTTTTTTCTAAACTTATAAGTCATGAATCCTATTTTCACAAAACCTATGTATCTCACAGGCATTTTTATGCTGACGTACCTATTTTCACATGTGTTTCAGGATATGATACATAGGATTTATCAAGATACACTTAGGCGGACTTGGGCCTTAGTGACAATAAAAGATGCAAGATTAGTTAATTATGTTATGTTTCTTTGTTATCAAGACATTGTAACTTCTTTTGATTCAATAAAACAAAACTTCAATTTCCATGTGTTATGAAACAATGATTCTGTTACAACACTCCCCGACGATTCCGCAACGATTTGTTGTTTTACGTGGTCGGGGTGTGACATAATTGTTTAAACATTTCTAAAAACTTACCGTGTTGTTCATCGTTCTTTTGTTTCTTCAATCTGCTCGGATATGGAATAGGAGGAAAGAAATCTTTAACTGTGTTGTACTTGCTGGGACTCGCATAGCGTGCACGTTGTCCGAAGCGTCAGTTTGGACCGTATCAGTGATCGGTGGTGAGTCTGATTTGTCAGGTCTCGTGGTCTTACCACTCCTCGTCATTACTACATTAACATGCCCTCTCGGGTTTGGTTCTGTGTTACCTGGAAGACTACCTTGAGGTCTTTCAGACAACATCTTGGCCAATTGGCCGACTTGATTCTCAATGGTTTGAATTGAAGCCTTCTGGCTCCGCATTTCCCCTTCTTGTGCCATGAAATGCTCCTCATGCTGCTGGTATCGTTTTTCAGAAATTTGATTGGCATTATTGGAGTTTTTTAACAGTTGTGCCATCATCTCCTCTAGTTTTGAGTTAGTTTGAGAGGTTTATGGCTGGGAAGTGCTTCCTGAACCTAAATTATTGTAACGTGGTTGAAAGGTTTGCCCTGATGGCTGAAAAGATTGTCCCTGTGGCTGAAAGGATTGCCCCTGAGGCTGTTGTGGCGCGGGAGCGCGTTGAGCATATCCGAGTGGGTTCTCGTTACTGGAATTGGCTTTCCACCCAAAGTTTGGGTGATTCCTCCAACCCAGATTGTACGTGTTGCTATAGGGGTTATTCTAGGGCCTAATTTGATTGCCCAAATAGTCCACCTCTTCGTGGCCTGTAAACATAACACCCTGCTCACATGTACATGGCTCGTGTGACACTCCACATAGCTCACATGATTATTGTACTTTTGAAACGTTCTGAGCTTGATCAAACCTTGCTGCCAAAGCTCCAATCTGTGTTGCAAGAGCCGTATATGTATCCACTTGATGAACTCCAGGAATAGATAAAGCTTTACTTCGTACTCCACCGTGATGCGAACTTAACTTCAAGGTAGCTTTTTCTATGATTGCATAGGCTTCGTTGGGTGTTTTTGTTCCAAGATCGCCTCCTGCATAAACATCTAAACGTTCTTGTGAGTTTTAGCTGAGTCCTTGGTAAAAGTTCAATACAAGTTGCCTTTTGGAAAACCCGTGATGTGGAACATCGATCAAAAGATCTTTGAACCTCTCCCAAGCTGCGTGCAGAGATATATATATAGTTTCCCAAGAATCCATATATTTTCAATGAAAATATATAATTTATATCAAAAGGTATGTTTTATTTCAAACATTGTTAAACCCTTTTATTGGTGTGTTCTACCCCTAAAATATATATAAAGCAGTAAAAAGAAAGGGGTTTAGTGACACTCACCTTTGGGTGCGTATTTTAAATAGCGCAATCCTAGAGATTGATTTTCTATACGCCCTAATATAGGAACGATTCTATATTAATATACATAATACAAAATCCTAAGTTTCTCCGCTTCTTAGAATTATCACATAACTTTGAGATTATCTCGAAAAGTTGTTATTTTTTATTATGTTGGCACATATATATATATATATATATATATATATATGAATCCATATATACATTTTTTTATGATTTTGCGACTTGAACGATTTTATTGGTGACCATTATTGTGTAAATCCGATAACTTTCCCGTTTATACGCAATATATCTACGATTTGCGCGTCGTAATATATATACATAAACGTTCATATAATTTAACACCGAAACACACGAAATATTGTTAACTTATCTATTTTGTCATTTTTAAAGCAATTATACATAAAATATCGTATATGTATCAAATTTCATGCTCGACAAACAAGTTTCACATCTAACACAATTTTCATTGTTTCTACCGCACAAAATGTACATGCATACATGCGTAAGCTAGATTTCTAACATCAGGTTAAAAACTTAACATATGTTCATGTTCTTATGTTTAATTCACATAACACATTTTGCCACATAAAGTTTACCCAAAATTTTACCCACACTAGTGTATATTGAAAAATACGTATTTTAGCGATTCGGTAACGTTTTCGGGCGTCGGAAGTCACGTATGACCAACCAAACACCAAATAAACTTAAATTTAGTTAAAATACTTATTTTTAAACTAAAAACATCAGTTTAATTACTGATATAAATCAGTTTTACAAAAATCGTTTGAAAAGCCGATTTTTGACCGTTTTAACGCATAGTTTTGCGTTAAACGTTACTATAATCATCCCAACTTGAAACGACTCGATATTTTAACACAACACATGTTATTTACTGATTAAAATAATAGTTATAATCAGATTAATGCAGTTTTTGTATAAATCACATAAATCATGTGATTTCACGTATTTTACAACTTTTAAAGCACCAAGTACAACATGCAAGACTAGTAAACATCATGACATGGTTATATGTCACTAAACACTTTAAAATAACTTTATTTTGTTATTTATAATCTGATTAAAACCATTTTTTATTAAATCATACTCATATGATCATTTCATGCCTTCACATCATCATGTAGGTTCACATATGTGCATCTAATGCACTCATACATCATCATTATCATTACTTATGATCTAATCATACTCTAAAACTTACTAACATCATGTTCTTACAAACTTTACACATATCATCATAGTCATACATGCTTATGTCTTTCATATTTAAGATTGTATAACAACTGTTACATGCATGCATACATATATCCATACATATATACGAAATTTATACACACACATGCTTCCAAAAATTTACTTTTCAATATAACACTTTCAAATCTCTAATCACTTTAGAACATTCTTGTATGACACTTAAAAGTTCCTCATGCATCATACTTTTCAAGGAATCGAATAAATCAAGAACTCTTTCATCAAAATTCAAAATACAACATATATACATACACACACACACTCTTGGCCATATATACATACATGCATACACCCATTTTTATTTTATTCAAAACTCATTTGTTTGGAATTTTCAAGTTAATGTTTAGATTTCAAGAATCAAGAGAAACTTTTACTATCATCTTTATCAATATGAATCAAGAACAATGTTTAATAAAATATGTTATACCTTCAAGAATTTAGATGGGTTTTTGATAGAAGATGGTGATATGAGACTTGATTTTGCTTGATACTTGCTTGAAAATCACTTCCAAACCCTCTTACAAGCTTAAAATCACCTTGATTAGCCCTTGATTCATCATGTTTTGATTTTGAAATTGAAGTGATAGTGTGGTTAGGGGGTGTTCGGCCGAGAGTTGTTCAAGAGAGGAGAGGGAGAGTGAATTTTGATTGTTGTCTTGGAATATGAATGTATAGATGCATGTATCAAAGATTATTCATCACTTCAAATCTCTAGGCATGACAAGTGTAAAAATTGCAAGAAAAAAGAATGTTCTGGCAGCCCTTAATGCCGCCACATTCACCCCCTCTCACACATAACAATTATACATGTAGATATTATATATAGATTAGCTCAAAAACAGGTATTTTACTGATTACCGTTTATTCTATCTAGCGTTTTAATCCCGTTTTAGTGCGTTTTAAATTATTTTTATCATTCTATAAAAATAATCACTTAAAATTATTACTGAAATAATTACCAGTTGCCTTGACTGGCTGTGTTAACGGTATTTTGTTTAATTCACGCAGTATCGCGTGGTACGCACTCAAACTCGAAAAATAGAGTTTCTTAGTGTTTTAAATTATGTTTCCTCACGGATATGATTAAAATTATTATTCAAATTATAACAGGATATTTTTAGGATTTTAACACTGATCGGGTGGTCACCGACGTTCGCTTCGCATTTTAAACGTTACGCGATAAGCGTTAGTTTTATCGTTGCCAACATGATTTTTATGCACATCTAAATTTACCAACACATAAAATATCATATATTAACATCACAGTCAGTCACAAATAGTCATGTTACATGTTTACTACACAGATTACTATTATCTGGTACGTCCTGAGAGGCCAGGTGTCACACCAAAGGATGAGAATCCTAAGGCTTTTAGGATGAAGGTATCCCGATTCACTATTATAAATGATGTTTTGTATAAGAAATCTCTTGCAGGACCATACCTGAGGTGCTTGGAGGATCCCAAAACTAAGGAAGTACTTCAAGATATACACGAAGGAGATTGTGGCAACCATACTGGGGGCAGATCGTTATTCTCAAAGGTGTTAAGAACAGGATACTATTGGCCGACGATGAGAAAAGATGCCGCAGAATATGCTCGAAGATGTGATGCGTGTCAAAGGCACATCAATATACTACATCAACCTGTTGAACCACTATATCCTATTGCTTCCCCTTGGCCATTCATGAAATGGGGTATGGACATAGTGGGAAAGTTGCCAAAAGCTCCAGGAGGAAAAGTTTTTATGCTGGCAATGACGGATTATTTCTCCAAATGGGTTGAAGATGAGACATTTGTTCAAGTCAGAGACCAAGAAGTAGTGTCCTTCATAAAAAGGAATATCCTGACTAGGTTTGGGATACCAGCCGAGATAATTTGTGACAATGGCTCTCAGTTTATCAGTAAAAGGACAACCAATTTTTGCAAGAGTTGGGGAATTAAAATGATCACATCACATCTGCTCCGGTACATCCTTAAGCAAATGGACAGGCAGAATCCTCGAATAAGATAATTGTCAACAATTTAAAGAAGAGACTAGGAGCTAAGAAAGGAAGATGGGCAGAAGAGTTACCCTTTGTTTTATGGGCCGACAGGACAACAGTAAAAAGTGCAACCGGGCAAACCCCATTTTCCTTAGTATTTGGAGCAGAAGCAGTAATCCCAACAGAGATGGTGATACCTACAGCAAGATCCAGCCACCGGGATCCTGAGAAGAATCCTGAAGCTCTATGCCAAGAGTTGGATACTGTCGATGAGACAAGGGATGCGGCAAAATTAAGAATGGCAGCTGTTATGGGTGAAATTCTGAGCCCATATCCTGGATAGTATCTTGAATTATATCTTGATTACGTAATATGTGTTCATAACCAGGATGCTGAATCAGGATATTAGTAACATCCTGATACTGTATCCTGAGGATTACTAACGGATTGTGTGCAGGAGTACGAGTACAAGTTCACAACGTTCATGAAGACCTCTTCCCCTGAAGACTCGTTCCAAGTTGTTCGAAGAAAAACTTTGAAGCCGCATTACTTGGTCTTCAATGTTCACATGGGAATATTCGCCGGCATCCCTATATTTTGGGAGATTTTGTTTTCATTTTGTAGCTATAAATATACGGATAAACCAGATCAAAGAGGACATCACATTCACTACTCTCGAACTCTAATACTTTCTCTCGCAATTCTCACACTTTCTGAAAAACATTGTAACACTTAGCAAAGATCTGGTCAATATCCTGCACTGTATCCTAACATTTGAAGTAATAAGAAGAACAAGGCAGTTGCGATTTTCAGATTGATTGATCAAGGGCTTTCCTCGTACATCTCATCTCACCCGTTTACTTTTTTGCTCACTATTTGATTATAGATATAGCTCGATATCCTGAGTTATATCCTGAAAACTATTTTTTTGCAAACAACCAAACCAGGATATTTTCGATACACATTCTTAGCAGACTACCTCACAAAACTAATTTGATCACTTAGTTGCTTAGGTAATTTTTGACCAAAACAATTTGGCACCCACCGTGGGGCAAGTGGTGCTATTTCTACTAAAAGCTTTCGTAAAATTCCTACTTGGTTTTCTGTTTTCAAAACTCTTTGCTACACAATTTTCAATGGCTTCAAAATTAAACATGAGCTCTTCTACCGTGTCTGCTACCACCTCTGTAACAGTTGGTTCAGTGCTTCCACCACCTCCAAGGACGCAAGCCTCTTCATAGCCTCAGGATCTTCCAAGAAGGATTGAAACTCATGTGGCTCGGGATATTATCCCCAATCAGAATGTTCAAAGATCTGCTGCCTCAGGGGGAACTCCTATTATGGCTTCTAATGATAAAATTCTAACTTTGTTTGGTAGTATACAGGATCAGATGAAGCAACAGCAGGAGACCAACCAAATGCTGATAAGAGAGATACAACTCTTAAAATCCAGCTTGAGCAGGCCTGCTGAGGATACTGTCACTCCCTTGCAGCCCAGGGCTTTAAACTTCAGCTCAGCAGTATATACTGAGGATAATCGTGGCAATATTGTACCTAGCCATTCCCAGAGCCATACTCCTGAGATACCCTCTTCGGTTAGGGTGTCAACTGTGAGAAGTTTAGGATATGCTCCAAGATATGGCCAGAATCCTCAGGCTGGTAACGTGTCTAATAATGCTAATACTACTGCTACTAATGGTATTGGATCTTTGCAGGATACAGGTGTGACATCGGCACTTTCCAGGGAGCTTCAGAAGTTGAAGAACATGATATCCAGTGTACCTGGGGTGGTCCAGCTGATCCCAGAAGTATCCCAGGATAGCCACAAGATATCCCGATTTGCATATCCTATATGTGATGCTGAAATCCCAAAGAGATTTCAAACCCCCAACATGATGCTCTATGACGGAACCACGGATCCTGAAGAGCATGTTGCTCAGTATAGGGAAAAGATGGAAATTAACCCTATCCCTCCGGATCTCAAGGAAGCATGCCTCTGCAAGGGTTTTGGCTCTACCCTAATAGGATCAGCCTTAAAATGGCTCTTAAACGTTCCACCTCATTTAATTACATCATTTGCTCACTTAGTTAATTTATTTAATAGTCAATTTTCTTACAATAGAGTTTTGAGAAACTAACCAGTGATCTCTACAGGATAACTCAAGGTCCACAAGAATCCTTAAGGGATTATGTGAACAAGTTTAGCAGGGAGTCCTTGGACATCCCACATCTTGATGTTGCTACAGCTGTGCAAGCTTTCAAAATGGGATTGCAAAGAAATTCACAATTTTATCAGGATCTTGTGATGAATCCTTGCAGGAACCTGGATGAAGCTCGAAATAGGGCTTTAAGATATATTCGACTGGAGGATGACAAAAAGATGCAAGAGAGGATGAATTCATCCTCAACCTACAAATCAACCAACAGGAATTCAGAATCCTAATACAAACCATATCGCTCTAAGCCATATGGCCGTAATGACAGCAAAAAAGTGAATGTTGTTGAAGATGAGGATCCTGAGGAGTATCCTGAATTATCAGAATATTGTTTTTCTGTTAATATACCTGAACTAATGTATGCTATGCAGGGTTTGGGAGACAAAGCAAGGTGGCCTAGGAAAAACCAACAAAAAGCTGATTGGAAGGATAAATCCAAGTGGTGTGCCTTCCATGAGGATTTTGGACATGTTACGGAAGATTGCATTGCCCTGAGGAAAGAAATAAGCAATCTGCTGAGCAAAGGATATCTGAAGGATCTTTTGGGAAGAAAGAAGAATAAGGGTCAGGATACTGAGAAGGATCCTGAACGAGCAGCATCACCTCCAGCCGACGCCAAGATAATTAACTTTATTTCAAGAGGATCCGACATTTGTGGAACTTCTTACTCTGCGGCAAAAAGACATGCAAAGGAGGCTAAGGCAGAAAGAGGAGATAAGCCAACCAGGATGACAACCCTCACAACCGATAAAGTGACAACGTTTGATGGTGATGACAGGGATACTGTCCAGGATCCTCATCACGATGGTTTGGTAATAACTTTATATGTTGCTAATCACTTTGTGCGCAGGATACTGGTGGATAATGGCAGCTCCGTCAACATTATTCAACTAGAAACATTGAAGAGGATGAATGTATCCCCGCTGGATATCACTTCAAAATCCACTGTACTTGTTGGGTTCAGTGGAGAGGCCAAGAATACTGTGGGAGAAATAAAGCTACCAGTATATGTTGAAAGAGTCAACGCAACGCAATGCAACGCTTCTGTGTCATGGACTCCTTATCCTGCTACAATATTATATTGGGTAGGCCATGGATCCATGATATGAAAGCTGTGCCATCGACCTACCATCAGTGTATCAAGATCCCTACCCCTTGGGGGGTTGTCAAGGTGGAAAGTGATCAACAGGAGGCGAAGGAATGTTATTCTTCCTCAATGAAATCCTCAACAAAGCCCAAGGCAGGATGGCAATTAAAGATGCGAGCCCAGGATATCGCGGAGGCTTCAGAGTAGGATGTTAAGAAAATTATCCTGGACTAGGATAATCTGGATATCTCGGTGCTCGTAGGAACCAATATCCCGCAGGATATTGAGGATCAGTTAACTGACTTTTTGAAATGCAGGATGTCAATATTTGCATGGAAGCATGAGGATATGACAGGTATTTCTAAAGATATTATCACTCACAAGCTTGGAATTGACAGGTCTTTCAAGCCTGTTCAGAAAAAGAGAAGGAAGTTTGCTCTTGAACGAAATACAATTATTCAAGAGGAACTTGAAAGATTATTGAAGTCCAAGATGATCAGGGAAGTCAAATTTCCAAAGTGGCTAGCAAATGTGGTCGTGGTCCAAAAGAAGAATGGGAAATGGAGAGTTTGTGTAGATTACACAGACTTGAACAAAGCATGTCCTAAAGACCCATTCCCTCTACCTCATATAGACTCGATGGTGGATGCAATTGCCGGTCATGAGATGTTAACCTTCATGAATGCATCCTCAGGATTCCAGCAGATCCAAATGGAACCTTCAGACCAGGAGGATACTGCTTTTATGACACCAACAGGTATTTATTGTTATACATCTATGCCTTTTGGTTTGAAAAATGCAGGTGCAACGTACCAAAGATTGGTGAACATGATCTTTAAAGACAAACTTGGGGACACCATGGAGGTGTACATTGATGACATGGTAGTGAAATCTAAGAAGGCTGAGGATCACCTCCAGGATATTAAAGGAGCATTTGATATCCTGGATCAGTATAACATGAAGCTAAATTCTGCCAAGTGCCATTTTAGAGTGGGGGCAGGAAAGTTTTTAGGATATATGGTGACTAAAAGAGGGATAAAAGCAAGCCCAGAACAGATCAAAGCCATCTTGGATATCAAGTCACCTTCCAACATGAATGATGTACAAAGATTGACGGGACGAGTAGCAGCATTAAACAGATTCATATCAAGATCCTCGGAAAAATGCAAGGAATTCTACGATATCCTGAAGAAGAATAAGAAATTCGAATGGGGAGAGAAGCATGAAGCAGCCTTGCAGGAATTGAAGCAGTATCTTTCAACTGCACCTTTATTGATGAAGCCCGAGGATGGTGAACCATTATCCCTGTATCTTGCAGTATCAGGGAATGCAGTAAGTGTTGTTCTGGTAAAGGATCACGAGGGTCAGCAGTATCTTGTCTATTATGTTAGTAAAAGTTTATTAGATGTTGAAACTAGATATTCTCATTTAGAAAAATTGATATTGGCCCTAGTTATGGCATCAACTAAGCTTAGACATTACTTTGAGACACATAGATTTCATGTTAAAACTAATTATCCTATTAAAAATGTGCTTAGGAAACCTGAGATGTCAGGGAGAATGGCTAAGTGGTCGGTAAAATTAAGTGCCTATGATCTAGTATATGAACCTAGAAATGCTATAAAGTCTCAGCCTCTAGCAGACTTTGTGGCTGATTTCAGTAGTGATATTCAAAATGAAGTAGACCTAGAAGTCCAATAACTAGGAGAACCTCAGAATCCTAGACATTATATACTGATGGTGCATCTAATGTGAGAGGTGTAGAATTGAGTATACTACTAAAATCGCCACAGGGGGACATATTACCCCAGGCTATTAGGTGTGAATTCCCTGCCACTAATAATGAAGTATAATATGAAGCTTTAGTTGCAGGATTAGAGTTGGCTAAGAAAATGAATATTAGAAGTTTTGTAGTGTATGTTGATTCATTCTTAATTACTAACCATTTTAATGGGTCCTATGCAGTCAAAGGTGAAAGATTAATTGAATATCTTGAAATTGTCAAAAAAATTAGCAGGATATTTCGAAGTTTTTACACTTGAACAGGTACCAAGAGAGGATAATGCTGAAGTAGATGCCTTGGCGAACTTAGGATCATCAGTCAGAATACCAAAAGGAACTCAGATACCAATACTACATATCCTATATCCTACAATGGATCTTTTCAAATCTCAGGATAAGGAAGTAGCAAGTATCCAGGATCCTGATGGTGAGCATCCCGAGGAGGATCCTAAGTCCTAGACGGCCCCAATCATGAAATACCTTAGAGAAAGACACATCCCAGAGGATGAGAATCCTAAGGCTTTTAGGATGAAGGTATCCCGGTTCACTATTATAAATAATGTTCTATATAAGAAATCTCTTGCAGGACCATACTTGAGGTGCTTGGAGGATCCCGAAACTAGAGAAGTACTTCAGGATATAGACGAAGGGGATTGTGGCAACCATACTGGGGGCATATCGTTATTCTCAAATGTGTTAAGAACAGGATACTATTGGCCGACAATGAGGAAAGATGCTGCAGAATATGCTCGAAGATGTGACGCGTGTCAAAGGCACAACAATATACTGCATCAACCTACTGAACCACTATATCCTATTGTTTCCCCTTGGCCATTCATGAAGTGCGGTATGGACATAGTGGGAAAATTGCCAAAAGCTCCAGGAGGAAAAGTTTTTATGCTGGCAATGACGGATTATTTCTCTAAATGGGTTGAAGCTGAGGCGTTTGTTCAAGTCAGAGACCAAGAAGTAGTATCTTTCATAAAAAGGAATATCCTGACTAGGTTTGGGGTACCAGCTGAAATAATTTGTGACAGTGGCTCTCAGTTTATAAGTAAGAGGACTACTGACTTTTCCAAGAGTTGGGGAATCAAAATGATCACATCCACACCCGTACATCCTCAAGCAAATGGACAAGCAGAATCCTCGAACAAGATAATTGTCAACAATTTGAAGAAAAGACTAGGAGCTAAGAAAGGAAGATGGGCAGAAGAGTTACCCTTTGTTTTATGGGCTGATAGAACAACAGTAAAGAGTGCAACTGGTCAAACTCCGTGTTCCTTAGTATTTGGGGCAGAGGCGGTGATCCCGACAGAAATGGTAATACCTACAGCAAGATCCAATCTCCGGGATCCTGAGAAAAATCCTGAAGCTCTGTGCCAAGAATTAGATACTGTGGATGAAACAAGAGATGCAGCAAAGCTATCGATAGCAGCATATCAACAGAGGATATCCAGAGAATATAACAAGAATTTAAGGACGAGAAGGTTTCGAGTTGGAGATTGGGTGTTAAGAAAGGCTTTTCTGAATACTACTAATCCTGCTGATGGGAAGCTTGCCCCAAAATGGGAAGGACCTTATGAAGTTGAATCAAAAGGAGCATACCGACTCAAGAATATGGAGGGGGATATATTGCCAAGATCCTGGAATGCTATACACCTCAAAGCCTATTTTAAGTGAGTTTAGAATTTAATTTCTAACTCATAATGGTATGAATTCTATCTCTTTTAATTTTATTTTATTCCTTTTGAACCCAATACTGACTTAAGCATCGGAGGGGTGTTAGCCAAGCTAACACCCACCTTAGTTCAAGGTTATTTTGCAGAATATGCTTCAGGATGTAGCTCAAGGATATACACTCGGGATAATTCGAAAGATTAGATGATTGGCCCCCTCTCTTACGTTTAAGGGATCCTTATCCCTTCAAAGGTTTAAAGGTATTCACCTTTCTCTCGAGTTGGGTTTAAACACCCCGCCTGGAGCGCAAGTTATCCATGAATAGTTCAAGATAGCGGGACCAGTTCATGTAAAAGTGGCTGACAATTTCGTTATTATTGGCTATATCCTGGATCCTTAAGGTATATGGGGATTGATCACCCTCTCTCACGAAAGGGTATTTTCATACTCTCTAAGGTTTAAAGGTTTTCTCCTTTCTAAGTCTTGGAGTCTATACACTCCCGCCTGTAGCGCATGAAAATTAGGGTTTATCCCCAGGATATTAAGGGTTTATCCCCAGGATATTAAGGGTTTATCCCCATAATATTAAGGGTTATCCCCAGGATATTAAGGGTTTATCCCCAGGATGTTCAGGGTTTAACCCCAGAAAAACTAAAGTCTAAGGACAAGTTTCAAACAAAATATGGCTATGTTAGCATTGAGAAGTTCCTAAGTATTCAGATATGCTGAACACAGGGGACTTACGCCTTAATACACTTCAAAGGATGAACTCAGGTTCCTGAATGTGCACAGGGGACATCCATGAGATGGAGGATTGGAATCAACTCTCTAAGAATTCTTTGGTATGATCTCTCCTTTTTTATCTTTTGGAATCTCATCTAAGTAACTTAAGTTTTTAGTTATGTATTTCTGAGTTTAATAACAGTATCCTGATCAGGATATTTTTCAGAATACTTTTCAGGATATTTTCCCAAAATGTTTCCTAGGATATTTAAGGAAAAATGCCTTTGAAATCAAACACATGTAATAAAAATACAACAACAAAGATAAGGCTGAAAGGTTAGTTATTATTCACAAACAAAAGGTTGCACTATTGGCTTCATCTCAAAATGAGACCCATCCACCAATAGTGCGAATAGTTCTAAAATATATTTACCTAAACAGTTCAAGGCTTCGTCTTGGAACCCAAGATCCCTCCACCTTCAACTGTTGATTGTTCAAAAGCATGCAGGAAATATAAATTGTTCGGGTGTAGGAAAAGTAAATTGTTTTGGGGATTACAGACCAACATTCAAATTTAAAAAAGTGGGCTCCGGCCTAGGCATCAATATCCATCATCGCCCACTTAAATGTCCTCACACTGTGGCATCATCACCAGCCTTCTCCGTCTTCTCAGCTTCAGCATCCTGAGTAACATCCTCCCCAGCATCCTCACCAGCATCCTTTCTGGCGTCCTTCTTCTCTCCAGCCTTGTCCACCACCTCGGCTGCCTTAGAAGTCTCTCTAGCCCCGGCTTTGGCAGGATATGGCACAGGATGGCATGTTCGTGCTCAACATGGACGGCTTCCAGCTTGACTTCGGCATCTTGAGTGACCTTCTTCAGCTTATCCTCATAATGTCGGGTCTTGGCCTCAGCAATGGTGCCCTAGTCAGCTATGGTGGTCTCCAGTTGTTTGATCTTGGCCTCGTAGAGCTTGGCTGTACCGTAGGCATTAGTATAAAGATGGAGCAGATGCTGGAGACCCTGCAAGTCAAAATTCAGGTATGAATTAATATTTGCTAACCAGGATATTCCATCAGGATATATATGCAGAATGTAGTACCAGGATATTACCTTATTAAGGAAGGAAGTCATCGGCTCTAAGGAATCGGTAAAGCTGAGTTCTTCATAAGAGAACCCTTCAGAGCCTAGAGTGCTGGTCTCGGAACCCTTTCTCTTCTTGGCGGTGGAAGCACGGGTTCTTCGGTTAGGCTTAGGAGACGGGATCGGTTTGGAGCTGGTGGTGGCAGGAGTTTCCTTCTTGACGTTGACAGGAGTGGGATAGCTGTCAAGCTTATCAAGGTCCAGGAGGATTGGAACTTTGCTGGCATCTGCATACAGGGAGTGACTCTAAAACCCTTTTTATAACTATATCAAATAAAAAATATCTATGCAGGATATTGAGCAGGATTATTACCAGACATGTTTGAGCTGGAGTGTTGACTTGAAGATGCAGGGTACGGATTGAAACTTCTTTCAACTTCTGGAAGAAGTCTGATGGTCTCGATTCTCTTCTGTGAGTCGGCAAGAGGAGGTGCAAGCTTCCTGAAATCAGCTGTATATAAGAAAATAAAGAATTAGTTCAGGATATAAGACAAGATCATCCTAAAACCCTAAATCCTACCCTTTCTCAACCACTTCACCGGATAGTCCGCTCCACCAGGGATCGAATCTCTTTTTACAAAGAAAAATTTAGATTTCCATTCTTCCTCGTTCCTGGTGGCACGGAGTATCAGTGGATCACTGGAGGTAGAGTAAAACAAGAATCGGCAAGAGCCATGGCATCTAAGCCGGTATGCTAAAGGGAGATCATGAACAGAAAGATCAGGAATGTGGGTGTTCTTGATTCGATCAAGAATAAGCAAGACTCGCCAAAGCATTGGCATCGTTTGACTGAAGCTATTTTTTGTGATGTTGAAAAACTCAGTAATGAAGTCAGGGAAAGGAAATAGTAGCCCTAAGGTAAATGGAAAAGCGTTGAAACACGGCCATTTGTTAGAAAGCATGTCCGATCGGATTTCCCGATCAAACTACCGGAATACTGTCCCCTCCGGAAAGATGCCGGAGGTTTTGAGGGCCGACAGGTGAGCACTATCGAAGGAACATATTTCCTTCTCCGGATCTTGTAGGATATGCTGTTGAATGAAGGAAGGGGCAGAATCGCCAGAGCTGGATCTCGTTTGCCTCGCCATATTTCGCCGGAATAATGTGCAGAAAAGAGGAGAAGAGAAGTGAAAATGGAGAGAGTATTTTTACCTTTTTCCTTCGTGATGGAGGTTAAATGGAGATAAGGATGAGAAGATATAGGAAGCAATGAGTAAATATAGACTGAGCAGTTACAAGCGGTCACATCAAAGTCCTATCTCTTAATTACCTTGGTTATCGTGAAAAATGTAACTGATAGCCCCAGGTTCCTTAACGGTAACATTTTTGGGGACAATTGTTATGGGTGAAATTCTGAGCCCATATCCTGGATAGTATCTTGAATTATATCTTGATTACATAATATGTGTTCACAACCAGGATGCTGAATCAGGATATTGGTAACATCCTGATACTATATCCTGAGGATTACTAACGGATTGTGTGCAGGAGTACGAGTACAAGTTCACAACGTTCATGAAGACCTTTTCCCCTGAAGACTCGGTCCAAGTTGTTCGAAGAAGAACGTTGAAGCCGCATTACTTGGTCTTCAACGTTCACATGGGAATATTCGCTGGCATCCCTCTATTTTAGGAGATTTTGTTTTCATTTTGTAGCTATAAATATACGGATAAACCAGATCAAAGAGGACATCACATTCACTACTCTCGAACTCTAATACTTTCTCTCGCAATTCTCACACTTTTTGAAAAACATTGTAACACTTAGCAAAGATCTGGTCAATATCCTGCACTGTATCCTGACATTTGAAGTAATAAGAAGAATAAGGCAGCTGCGATTGTCAGCTCCCGAAGTTTTGTGCCGGCGATCTAGATTGATCAAGGGCTTTCCTCGTACATCTCGTGTCACCCCTTTACTTTTTTGCTCACTGTTTGATTATAGATATAGCTCGATATCCTGAGCTATATCCTGAATACTATTTTTTGCAAACAACTAAACCAGGATATTTTCGATACACATCCTTAGCACACTACCTCACAAAACTAATTTAATCACTTAATTGCTTAGGTAATTTTTGACCAAAACAGCAGCATATCAACAGAGGATATCCAAACCTAAGGACGAGAAGGTTTCAAGTTGGAGATTGGGTATTAAGGAAAGCTTTTCAAAATACTACTAATCCTGCTGATGGAAAATTGGCTCCAAAATGGGAAGGACCATATGAGATTGAATCGGAATCTAGGAAAGGATCATACAAACTTAAGAATATGGAGGGGGATATATTGCCAAGATCCTGGAATGCTATACACCTCAAAGGCTACTTCAAGTGAGTTTAAAATTTAATTTCTAACTCAAGATGGTATGAATTTTATCTCTTTTAAATATAATTTCATTTTATTCCTAATGAACCCAATACTGACTTAGGCATTGGAGGGGTGTTAGCCAAGCTAACACCCACCTTAGTTTAAGGTTGTTTTGCAGAATATGCTTCGGGATATACATTCAGGATAATTCGAAAGATTAGAGGATTGGCCCCCTCTCTCACGACTAAGGGATTCTAATCCCTTCAAAGGTTTAAAGGTATTCACCTTTCTCTCGAATTGGGTTTAAACACCCCGCCTGGAGCACAAGTTATCCAGGGATAGTTCAAGATAGCGGGACCAGTCCATGTAAAAGTGGCTGACAATTTCGTTATTATTGGCTATATCCTGGATCCTAAAGGTATATGAGGATTGATCACCCTCTCTCACGAAAGGGTATTTTCATACTCTCTAAGGTTTAAAGGTTTTCACCTTTCTAAGTCTTGGAGTTTATACACTCCCGCCTGTAGCGCACGAAAATTTGGGATTTTCCCCAGTATACTTAGGGTTTACCCCCAGAATATTGAGGATCTATCTCCAGGATATTTAGGGTTTGTCCCCTGTAATACTAAAGTTATACATAAGTGTAAGATCAGTTGCGATTGATGCACAAAAGTTCCTAAGTGTTTAAAAACGACGTGTACAGGGGACATTCCTCTCAAGGCATTGTGAAAAGCTTAAAGGATCAAGTTTAGGCTTGGTTCACTAAGTTTCCCAAACTGGGGACATTTTCAATGGAAAGGTTGCAAAAGAATTGGAGTTTAAGGATAGAGGTGTATTCTATTTCTGGTATGATCTCTCCTTTTTATTCTTTAAAAGCCTTATCTAAATTATCTAAGTTTTTGAAACTGTGTTTGACAAAAGTCTTGATAGAATAATTATGAGTATCCTGACCAGGATATATTCTCAGGATATTTGGTCAGAATATTTGAAATATTATACTAAGATTAAAATTTGAAACTACGTTCGAATCAAAAACACATATCAAAACTTGCAAAGTAAGAATGAACAACAATAAATAAGGCCAAAAAAAGTTAGTTTATTAACATTGCAAAAGGTTGTGCTTTTGGTTTTATCTCAAACCGAGACCCATCCACCAAAAGCACAATTAGTTTTTAACCATATTTACTTAAACAGTTGAAGGTTTCATCTTGAAACCCAAGATCCATCCGCCTCCAACTGTTATATTGTTCAAAATAAAGCATACAAATTGATGACCATGGGCTTCGTCCTGAAACTCATGATCCCTCCACCTTTGGCTATCATATTGTCTAAGTGCAGGAAAGTAAATTGTTTAACAGACAGGAAATTAAATTGTTCGACAACCATAAACCATCAAATTTAAAAAGTGGACTCCGGCCTCGGCATCAACATCCATCATCGCCCACTTCGCTGCTTTTAAGGGGCAGCACCCTCTTCAATCATCGCTTCCTCAGCATCCGCCCCAGCATCCGCTCTAGCATCACCACCAGCATTATTCCCAGCATCCGCGTTGGCATTGACCACCTTCTCAGCCACCTTAGCAGGCTCCTCAGCAATTGGCTTCACAGGATGCTCCACGAGATTGCCACCAAGATCCCTTAACTTCACCTCCCAAGCCTCAACATTCCATGAGGGGCATTCGAAGCCCAGGTCCTTGGCCTCATAGGCCATTTTCAACCTAGCTTGGAGGAGGGAGATGATAACAGAATTCTTGAGGCCTTCCCGGTATGAAGCCATATCCTGCTCATGTTGGACCTGGGCAGCATCGGACTTGGCTTGAGCCTCGTGGGTGATCTTCTTGATGGCAGCTTGGTGCTCTTGGGTCATTGGTTTATACTTGGCTTCATAATGCTCCGACTTGGCAGTGGCAATTGCTGCTTGGTCCACGATGGTGGTTTCAGCCTTCTTCAACTTAGCCTCTAACATCTTGTTCAGCCCGCATAAATCCTCGTAAAGGAACACTAGCCGCTCGAGGCCCTGTAATCAGGTAAACAAATATCAGTATATGTATTCAAAGTATATGTTCAGCATATATGTGCAGGATATAAGACAAGGATACCTACCTGGTTGAGGAAGCCAGTCATGAACTTGCTGGACTCCGAGAATCCATGATTCTCAAAAGGGAAGACATCCGAGGCAGCAGGGGAGTCTGGTTCCTTCCTTTTACGAGAACTAGAGCCGCGTGGCTTTGAAGCAGTGGAAGGCTTAGGGACAGCGGCAGCCTTGGAACTGGTGGGCTTCGACGTGACTACTGGTTTGGGGTTAACTTCTTGCTTTACTTGCACAGGGCCAGAGTAACTATCCAACTCCTCAAGTTGGAAGCCTTCAAGATTAATGACTGGCACTACACAAAAGGGAGAAATACTTAACTTTTGAATACATATAAATTGTAATTGATTTAATATGTATAAATGTACCTACCAGACATTTCGGAACTTGATCTTTGACTTGAACTAGCGAAGGACAGGGAAAAGGTTCTTTCACTCTCCGGGAGTCGGTAGATATTTGTGATCCTTTGCTCTGATTCTGCACTCGGAGGGGCTAGCTCTTTGAAGTTTGCTGCACAGGAAATAAGTATATCAGTTTAGGATATAGTTTCAGGATACCTTTGGGGATATTCCTAAAACCCTAAATCCTATCAGAGGTCAACCACTTCATCGGAAGGTCAAAACCCTTAGTGATGGAATCCCTTTTAACAAAAAAGAACTTTCGTTGCCATTTATCCTCATTCTTTGTGGCCTTGAGGATAAGGGGGTTTTTGGAAGTTGAAAAAAGAAGAAAACAGCTGTTGCCATGAGAACGAAGACGATATGCGACAGGTAGATCCTCTATGCAAAGATCAGGGATATGACGAGATCTGATCTAGTCCAAGGTAACTAGCACACGCCAGACCATAGGCATGGTTTGGGCATAACTAAGGCCAGTGAGTTCAAAGAAGCGGCAAATGAAAGCCGGAAAAGGATACCGGAGCCATATGGAAAAAGGGTAAGCCAGAAAGCACGCCCACTCGTCGGAAGATACATCCGATCGGACCTCTTGGTCGAATGAATGAATGATTGCGTCAGCAGGGAAAGCACCGGAGGCTCGTAGGGCTGCGATGTCGGCATTATCGAATGAGCAGACTTCTTTTTCAGGCTCTTTGAGAAGATGCTGGTCTTCAAAAGTTGGAATCGAATAGGCTGTGTGCGATCTTGTTCGGTTGGCCATGGAGGATCTTAGCAAAGAAAGACAGAAAAGAAAAGGAAGAGAGAAAATACCTGAGATTTCTGGGTGGAATGGATGAATATCAACGAGGAAGTGAGAAGATATAGGGGCACAATAGATAGCCATTGAGTATAAATCGCAATAGAAGTTGCACGCTGTCACTTCAACCGTCTCTTCAACTTAATTTCCTCGATTCAAGAGATAAGATTTAAAATATATCCGTTTGAATCTGGGATTCCAACAGATATATTTTGGGGACAATTGTTATGGGTAGTTTTCTGAACATATATCCTGGATTATATTCTGACTCTGTTACTTTTGATTGTGATCAGGATACCGGAGCAGGATATTGGTTACATCCTGATGTAGTATCCTGGTAATGACTAATTGTTCACGTGCAGATTAGCAAGCCATGCTTATAACGGTCAAGAAGATCGCTTCTCCTGAAGACTCAAACTAGATGGTTGGAAAGAGAACGTTGAAGCCGCAAAGAAGGGGTCTCCAACGTTCTAAAAGGAATATTCGGAGCATCCCTTATTCTTAGGATAGTTTGTTATTTCCTTTTACTATATAAAGGAATGTACGGATCATAGGAACACACAACTTTTTACGCACACTTTTGCTTTCTACTAGCTGCAATCACTCTCAATCACTAACACATGTATTCGAATCTCATTGTAACACTTAGTTGATCCGCATCATATCCTACACTGTATCCTGACATTTGAAGTAATAAGAAGAACAAGGCAGCTGCGATTGTCAGCTCCCGAGGTTTTGTGCTGGCGATCTAGATTGATTAAGGGCTTTCCTCGTACATCTCGTGTCACCCTTTACTTTTTTGCTCATTATTTGATTATAGATATAGCTCGATATCCTGAGCTATATCCTGAAAACTATTTTTTGCAAACAACCAAACCAGGATATTTTCAATACACATTCTTAGCACACTACCTCACAAAACTAATTTGATCACTAAATTTCTTAGGTAATTTTTGACCAAAACAATGACGGTAACCGATTTGAAATCCGGAAGTCGTTTTCCGGTGTCGACGACGGAGCCGATCTCTGAAAACAAAAAGAGTACTCCAGTAAGCATCTCTATTTCCTTTTTCCATCATCTACTTCTAGATCTATTTAGCTCCGTTGAATCCCCGTCAAAAACGTAGTCACAGGTGAGGATGGCGAGTGGTGGTGTAGAGTCTGTGGTGGTAGAGATAAGTAGACCGATTTGAAGATGATGGTGGTGAGGATTTCAAGAAAGAGAGAGATGAGAGATGGGGTTTTAATTTTTAGGTTTTGTGTAATTGATAAAAGGTTTGCAACTTTAAAGACAGACAAGACAGAGGAGAGATGAGAGATTGGACATTTGAAGGAAATGACCAAATTACCCCTTATTCTGATTGGTTGAGAGTGGTTCTCGTGGTTCTTACAACTGGGGATGGTTTCTATTTTAGCGGCTCCCTACATATATATATATAGTAGGGATAGTGTACATTAATTCAAAAGTGTGAGAAGTGTGAGAAGTGTTTTAAACCATTAGATCAAAGATCTAATGGTTGAGATCAATAGGGACCAAATTATAAATTGTGTTTTAATTATTTGGACTGATTTGGAAATTGTAGGGGTAATAGTGTCTTTGTATATGTTTCAAATTAGGCAACCTCTCCTAAATTCTAGCGATTCAATTTTAAACTTATTTTAAAATTCGGACATTCTAAAAAATCCAGAAATATGTAACTGATACAAGAAATATATAACACTATACATCCATCATATAACACTATATAACACCGTATAACACCATATAACACCGTATAACACTATGTAACACCATATAACACTATATAACACTTTGTAACACTATATAACAATATATAACACTATACATCTATCATAGACATGCTATTAGATAAATATAACACTATATAACACTATATAACTCTAAGTAACACTTTATAACACCATATAATACCATATAACACCATATAACACCATATAAAACTCTAAATAACACTTTATAACACCATATAATACCATATAACACCAAAAAAAACACTATATAACATCAAAAAACACTATATAACACCATATAACACTATGTAACACTATATAAAAATATATAACACTATACAGTTCTGAACGAGATGACATAAATTCGTAGATTAATTCTTAATTCGTATTCCTATAATTAAGGGTGGCGGTTATGGTACGTTATCAATTAATTAAATCAATAAGAAAATTACTTGTTTACCCCTTTTGAATTAATTTAGATTGAGGACACATGTCATCACCATAATATTTCTCACCCTTCTCACACTTTTAGATTAATGTACAGGATCCTCTACCTATATATATATATATATATATATATATAGTAGGAGTTGGGTGGAAAGTCTATTTTTCCTAGAAAGTCTAGGAAGCAATAAGAATTGGACATGTGTAATTGAGGGGTTTTAACTAGAAGGGCAATCATGTAATTTCACATTTTAATTTTATATTTGGAATTTATCTTCATTAACTAACATTGCATGATCTCTAATGTAACCGATTTTGTCCCTGATTTTCGGAATTATTGTTGTTTCGAATCCAAATCTCATTCAAATCATATGTATATACAATTCTTTCTATCGTTTTCTTCTTCACCAACAGTATTCGTATTCAATAAATTTTTCAGAGAGAAAAATCATGGCTTCAAACACACTTGTTGATTGTGGAGATGGTTATTAACATTTAACTGCAAAACCATCAGCTTGTTCTTGGTGATGTGTTTTAACAGCAAGCAGATTCATACAGTTGTGTTTTAGCATTCAAATTCATACAGTAGTGTTTTAACAGCAAGCAGATTCATACAGTTGTGTTTTAGCATTCAAATTCATACAGTTGTGTTTTAGCATTCATATTCATACAGTTATGTTTTAGCATTCATGTTAGTAATGCTGGAGGATTTCTTAACGATGCGTTTTACTATTCAGATTCATACAGTTGTGTTTTAACAGCAAGCAGATTCATACAGTTGTGTTTTAGCATTCAGATTCATACAGTTGTATTTTAGCATTCAGATTCATACAGTTGTGTTTAACAGCAAGCAGATTAATACAGTTGTGTTTTAGCATTCATGTTGGTAATGCTGGAGGATTTCTTGACATTGTGTTTTAACAGCAAGCAGATTCATACAGTTGTGTTTTAACAGCAAGCAGATTAGCAAGCAGATTAATACGATGTGTTTTCTTGATGTGTTTCTTCTTGAAGGATAGAAGGAAGAGAGAGAAAGAGAGAGAGAGAGAGAGAGAGAAAATCGCAAGAAATGTGAGGTGGTTATGGAATGACAATTATTTCCATATTTAAAACAAGCTAAATGACATATCTATCCCTGATTAATTAAATAATCCTATTTTTAAGAAACACATATTACCAAAATGCCACCAAGATGATCTCAACCATTAAACACACCCATTGGATGGCCCAGATCGCTTCCTAGACTTTCTAGGAAAAACACACTTTCCGTAGGATCTCCACTATATATATATATAATTGAAAACTCATTTTATTGTGAAAGCTTGAAAACTAACTAAAAACGCCTAAAAACATACCAATTTTTTTATAAAATTTCGTTACTTTTTATATATAAAAAAACTTTTTTCAAAAAAAAACATTGTAGTGCACATGTGCAATAATGCACATGTGTAGTACAAGTTTTTTTTAAAGGTTTTTTTTATATTTAAAAAGTAGCGATTTTAATTAGTGGTTTTTAATTGAACCCTCCCCTATATATATATAATAGTGACTATTTTGTCATTTAGGTGTTATTTGTTTTTGCAGACATAAACTGTCTGCAAGCTGATTTCATCTGTTCTCATGTCTGCAACTGAAGATGTGGTCTGAAGCTCTGCAAGCAGAAAATATAAGACTGTTTGTTTTTACAGATTGATAATGTCTACACAAACCTTGTTTATGCTTGTTTATGCAAATACTTTCCCCTCATTCCTTTCATTTTAAACCCTAGCAAAAAACAAACAACCTCTTATCCTCTTCTCCCTCAATTGCATCGCGATCATCGATCCCCACTCACTTCTTCTTCTTCATAATATTCCACAAACCCTAATAATAACCTCTGCACAAATCACAATATTTTTCACTATTACGCAACTTTCGTCATCCACAACTGTCTTCTTCACAGAGGACTCATTCAATTCACCAATTCAGTCGTTCGTCAATGGCGACCGATGCGTACGCTCCCACTCCGTTTCCGATTCTCTGTAATGCCGCTGCTGGTGCTTCCGCTGGTTTGTCTTCTTATTTCTACCTTCGATTGTTTTTGTTTTGTTATTTGATAGTTAACCGTTAACGAATCGAAGATTCGAAGGCTAGGGTTTCGATTTTTTATTATTGAAGTGTGTTTTGATTGTAGGAGTTATCGTTGCTACGTTTGTGTGTCCTTTATAAGTGAAGGGGTGGTGGGGTTTGGTGACGGAAGAGAGGAAGAAAGGGTTTTGTGAAGATGTTTGAAGCAAGAGTTCTATAGCTTTTTTTAAGATGAAAGAAGTCATTTTTAGATCTGTTTAAAAAAAACAAACAGTCTTCAAGGCCTTATGTCTGCCCGCCTGCAGACATAGGCTCTTTACAAACGTTTTAAGCAAAAACAAACAGCCTCTTAGTGGGTATATTTATTTTTTTTCTTTTTTCTTTTTTCTTTTTTTATTATTATAACTTAAAACAAATTCAATGCTATAGTAGGTTTTCATTTTGTCTTTTTCTTTGTATTTTGAATAACTGATTTTTTTTATTTTTTTATTTTTTTATTTTTTTGTATTTTTCCTTCTATTGTGAAGATGTGAAATTTCTAGGACGCACACTTTTTGCCTTTTTGTTAGCATGGTATATTTGTTATATAATTATAAAATTATGAAGAGATATGCATATTGGAAGAGGATCATGAAAAAACTATTGTTTCATTAGAAAACTTTATCAAGCAATTGATATTTGTGTTGAATTTTTCCTATTGTTTAGTTTTTTTGGCTTTACTGTTGAGAATTTAATTATTAGAGTTTAGAGATTAACTTTTAATTATTACTAAAAAACAACTTCAATGCTACAATATGTTTCCATTTTGTCTTTTTCTTTGTATTATGAATAAGTGATTTTTTTTGTTTTTGTTTTCCTTCTATTGTGATTGTGAATATGTGAGATTTTTCGGACGCACACTTTTCACCTTTCTGTTAGTAGGATATATTAGTTTCTTTTTTTTTTTTTTTTTTTTTTTGAATGGTTAACGTTACTCTCCCAAACTACTATATTTACAAATAACTCACCCTTGCTTGGGATTGAACCCAAGACCTCCCACTAAGAGGCAAGAGCCTCTACCAAGTGAGCTAGCCCCACTTGGCATATGATCATAAGAAAACTTAAGAAAACCTTATCAAGGGATAGATATTTATGTTAATTTTTTATGGGGTTTAGTTTTTAGAGTTTACGGTTTAGAAATTAATTATTCGAGTTTAGAGATTAACTTTCAGGGTTTAGATTTAGCATTTAGTTTTTAGGTGTTAAAGCATTCACATCCTATCCACCATCTTCATTTCTATAAGTACAATAAAATTCACAACCTTTCTCTATCTTTTTCAATTAACAAATACTTTGTTATACATTTATCGTTACCTTGTCTCTCCCCTCTACTGATAACCACTTTCTAAAAATATTAAAAAATTTATAAGAGTGAACCCGTGTTTTTTTTCATATTTACAGATAAATAGTATCATTTTTCTCTTAACTCCACTCACAACCCATCATAACCACTATCTATTATATGGAGGAGTCTCTCACTGAATTTGGTGAACAGGATGTGAATGCTCTTAGTCTTTAGGATTTAGTGTGTTTTTTTTTTTTTTTTTTTGGTATTAGTGTTTATAGTTTAGGATTTAGTAATGGTTAGATAAAGTTTTATCTAGTTTTGTCACAAAGATATGTTTTCCAATGATACAGTTTTATCTAGTTTAGGATTTAATGTTAAACGTATGTAACTTGTTTGAAATTATTTGTTTTTCTGTAATAACTTGCGTTTGTTGATTAAAAACGGAATGCATGGTTGTTTTTAGTTTTTTATAAACGTTTCAATGTGGAATTTTTTCTTGAAAATAGAGTTGTATTTAAAGGCAATTTTTTTGTATCATAGGTTAGGTTATATGAGTGATGTTATGTTACTATGTGGTGAAGAACCCAACTGCTTATGAGTGAACAACGTTATTGTATTTGCCATAATAGAAACGGTATCGGTAACTAAAAAACGGAATATGCGGTTGTTTTTAGTTTTTTTTTTGTGTGAATGTTCCAGCGTCGATTGTCTTGAAATAATTCAAATTCGAGTTTTTTTGTATCGTAGGCTATAGCGAGTGACGTTAACGTTGCGACACCATGACGAACCCAACCGCATATGTGCGAACAACATCATTGTATTTTACCATAATGGAAATGGTATCAGTGTTTGCTTTTATATTTTTCGGCACACCAAACCGATGATCACCAAATTTCCGCCGCGTTGTGGGGAGAAAAAACGACCACACTCACGCTGCAAAGCAAGGAAAAAAACTTGTTAAACTAGTTCATAAAAATTTTGAAGAAATAAATTATCCAATCAAGCACTACCATCTACCGACATTCTACTTCAATCTTATCTTATCTTATATATATATATATATATATATATATATATATATATATATATATATATAACTTATTTATAGTGAGAAAACCTAGTAAACACTACTTATGACCATTGATCTACTTGATCTAATGGTTGAGGAAATAAGAGATTTTATTGATTTAAATAAACTACATTCTTTAGATTCAAAAGCACTTTAAAGGGTATTTAGGTAAAACCAACATGTCACAGGTAGATTTTATATATTATAATATATGTGAATATGTATTTACTTTCCCAATGCTCTCATTCTCTCTCTTCTTATACCTATTGTCACCATCAAACCATCATCACCCCATATCTCCTATTCTCTTTCTTCTTGATTCAAAATTCAAAATTTTAAATATCAAAACCATCATCACCCCTATATTCGATCTCTCCATGTGTGTGAAGAAAGTTGTTGTTTTAGAGAGAGAAAGTCGCTGAATAAGAAAGAGAAACAAGAATCTTCATCGTGTTCATCTAGAACACCAAGAACACACGCACAATTGTGTGAGAGAGAGACAGGTCTGAAATCGGTCGGTTCTTCACACCCACTATTTCCCTCATCTTTCTTCTCTATAAATCAAAAGCTTTGAAGTAGTGTATGTAATAGAAAGTTGTTGGTTTAAAGAGAGAAAAAATTGTTGTTTTTAGAGAGAGAAATTTGTTGGAATGCTAAGAACACACACACAAGTGTGTGAGAGAGAGGGTAAGGTTTGAATATCTTAATGTTGGGTTTTATGGGTTTTCACCATAACTTGGGGGTTTGTATTTAGTTTTTTTGAAATTATTGTTAAAAAAATTAAGTTCTCATGAGGTTTTTTTTTTTAAACATGGTAGATTAATTCCTAAAGTTGTTTAATGTGATGTGATTATTTACTTAATTTAGGTTTTTCAATTACATGGATGCGATTTGAGATCTTTTCTATAATAAAAATATATTAGATATGAAAATAAGGAATATTGTTACTATTTTGTGGTAATCTATATGCCAAAAAGAAAAAGGAAATGAGCCTGTTGGTTGAAAGCATATCAACAATGTACTTGGAAAGCGGGTGAATTGCATACATGTTACATGTGTAATTCATAGTTTGTTTTTTTTTTTTTTTTTTTTTTTGAAAGGCTAGTTTCATTAGAACTCAAAAGGGCCAAAACTATCTCCAAGACGGAAATAGCAAGGCCACCAAACAAACAAGATTATATCAGATCGAATTTACACCAACCCGCCCAATCAACAGAACTCGCCTTAAACCTATTCCTATATCAAATGAATCCCAACGCCTTCATGTCCGACACAATCTCCACCACATTTAAACACTTGTTGGAAAATACTCTCTCATTCATTGCCTTCCAAATTCTCCAACATGTCATAATCGCTATACCATAGAAGTTTTTTTCTTAACCGAGGAACCGCCAAAAAACTTGTGAAGCTCCAGAATATCCCTAGCCAAAAACACAAAGATAGGGGGAATACCACACCAATTCGATATGCCTTACCATACTCCAGCTGCGAAACTACAAGCCGAAAAAATGTGATCCGTTGTCTCTTCGTACTCGTCACAAAAGACACACTTCTCATCCTCCACGTGGATATTTCTCCTTCGTAACGCAACCTTGGTTGGAATCCTATCGTACACCACCCGCCACATAAAAATATTACACTTGCTAGGCAACCATTTACACCACGTAAAACAAAAATCTTCCACCACTACCCGAGCACTATACATCCACAATTTGACTGCAGCAACGGAAAAAATATTGTCGGGCCCCAAGTTGCAAGCCCAAGAGCCCACCAACCTAGATAAAGCTACCCCCGACATTAAATTGAGGCATTCAATCATCTCGCCAATTTTCTCTTGCGTCTCTGGAGTCCTTTTCCACAACCAGCAACCCGACCCAAGTGAGGAGTTACTACCAAACATGGTTGTCTTATTCTAACCGGAAGAGATTCGGGAACTTGTCTTTAACAGGCACATGGGACACCCACGGATCAACTCAAAAACAAATAATACAACCATTACCCACTTTTCCACGAAAAATATGATCAATACCAACACTACTAACCTTTAATCTCGAAGCAAAAGACACAATCTTGTCCCATGGCCCCGAAAAACGTATGTTAGAAGGAAGAGAGTCTCACCTTCTTTTAGACCCCTGAATAGCATCTATCGTCCTCCGACACAAAGCTTCTCGCTCATTCCGGTATCTCCAAATCCATTTTAATAATAACGCTTCATTACACAAACCAAGGTTGCTCAAACCCAACCCCCCATCTTTTTTAGTTCTCGTCACTTTCTCCCAAGCAATCCAATGAACTTTATTCACCTTTACATTCCCACCCCAAATAAATTTTTTAATCATTGACTCCAAGCTACTAATGACTTTTACCGGCACTTTGTACAATAAAAAATAGTATGTAGGGAGACTTTCAGGGACCGACTTAATAACCGTAACCCTCCCTCCAATGGATAATACTTTCGCCTTCCATAAAGATAAACGGGCATCGTAACACCTCCAAGACAGGATCCCAATTGCCTACCCTGTTAATGTTAGCACCAACCTTAATTCTAAGATACACAAAAGGAACCTCACCCGATTTGCACCCTATGCCTTCAACTTGCAACCTCACGTCTTCAATCGTTTTACCTACTCCAAATAATGTAGATTTATGCAAATTGATCTTTAGACCCGAACATAAAAAGAAAATTCTCAAAATGCGCTTTATATTTCTGAAATTAAAATTTGACTACTCTCCCATAATCATGGCATCGTCTGCACAGAGAATATGAGATAATACCGGACCCCCATTCGGCAAGTTGACACCATTAAACGCCCCAATCGCACATGCTTTCTTCAATAAACCGGAGAACGCTTCCATCACAATAATGAATAAAAAAGGAGAAATAGGATTCCCTTGCCGAATACCTTTGTGACAATCTGATACACTCTAATTTACACATATTTTAGTCCCCCGTTTTACCCCTATTTTATGCGTTTTTGGCCGTAAAACCGTCGTTCGGATACTTATTTATCTACATTTGTGTTTACAGGCCTAAAACTGCATTTCAGACAAGATGATAGCAAAAACGAGAACTTTCCGGACGAAACGAAGAAGCTGCGGATATTCTGTTAAGGATTCAGAACTGGGCCTGTGGAACGGTCGTTCCACCTGATGCACGACCGTGCATCTCCGACATCGAAGATCATCTCGGAACTGAACGGTCGGTGCGACCTGACGTGCAACATGTATAGCTCGGAACTGAACGGTCGTTCCGTCCCGAAGAACGACCGTGCAACTTCAGATCTGGTCAACGATCCGGTGACGTATGCAGTATGGCGACCCATCTTCAATAATTCAATAAAGTGAACGGTCGTTCCATATGGGGAACGACCGTGCAACAGCAAAAAAAGTATAAAAACTCAGCAGAAACTTTCTGCTCGACATTCTGGATTTTTGGAGAGCTCTCAGGCGATTTTCAGGCTCCGGAGGCATTAGCTTTCACCCGGATTCAAGCCACATTATCCCGATTAGCTCGATTACTACCCGGATCCTTAGTCTAGTACTTGTTTATGGTTTGATTTTCTAATCTTTCCAAGTTTTTGTTAATCTTTCAAGTACTTAGATTATGATTTATGTATTATTGTAGCCTTTGGGCAAAAACACAACAATCCCTTGCTAGATTATAACCATTAGTTTGTTAAACTTTGTTTGTAATGACATTTGAAGTATTTTCTATGTTAATCTTTGATGATTAGTTTGCAACCTTGTTATTGATATTGATTTCTTGATTATAAGTAATTGTGTTGGATGATTGATGCTTGGTTAGTTAAGATAGTTGAAAAATGAAGCTTAATTAATCTTGTATTAGTAAACTTTGAACTTGGTTAACTAGTTTAGCTTGGTTTAAATGTGTGCATCATGATACTAGAAATGGTTAGTGATTTAATAAAATGTAATTATTGCTAATCAAGAGAGCTTGCCGTCACGGAAGGACCTAAACGGGTTAGATGGTGTCGTTATAAATTCTTGCCATGATTTATTAGCTTCGTTAGTAGTTTAGGCCAAAATTGCTATCTTGGTGAATTATTGTGTAAGATTTGTAAAATGAACTCGGTTGTGATTTAATCTAGTTTATGCTTATCTCGGTGGTTGCATTGTGTTTATCGGTGTCGCTTTCCTTGTTTAAGTGAGGTTAGAATAATCCTAACGGCTGCCTAACTTATTTTTAAGAGATTTTCATAGACATTTATCAATTGCACGTTAAAGAACAATTTTAGGTGGTTAAAGTGTGTTTATCGTTTTAGCTTTCCGAATGATTGTCATGTTAGGATTCCCGAAAGGGATACTAATTGTTTTAAATTGGAAAATTGACCGAATGCTTCTAGTGCCAAAACTGACTTAGTTGACATGCTGTGGTTGTGTAGTTAGCAAGGCTTTTTATCTACTATCTATTATGTTTTTATTATGTATTTGGTTATGTTTACTTTAGTTTAGTTTAAATCGACCAAACCTATGTTTTTACCGGTAGTTTAGTGACAAAGGTCTAGTATTATTTCTCCGCCCATTTCCTTGGATCGATACTTGGTTCTTACCGATACTTTATTACATATATGACGGGGTACACTTGCCTCTTTCGTGTGTGTTTTGATGTAAAAGTAATAATCACTTTTATAAATTTAAAACCCAATCGTGTGTAATTCATTGCAAAAATTATGTATATATACGCACACGTCAAGTTTTTGGCGCCGTTGCCGGGGAAATGGCGAGCTTTAGGAACGACCCGAGTCATTGTTTTATCGGTGTATATACTTGTTAATATTTGTGAATATTTTCTTGATTATTTATTTGTTTATTTATTTGTTAATATTTCTTGCTTTTAATTCGATTTATTCGTTTTCGTGATTCTTTTGTACACTTGTAAATTTCTGTCCATTTATTTGTTCGAATCCTGATTTATTATTTATTTATTCTTTGAGTTGTCGGCTCTTAAAAATCATTTTTATACTAGCCGATTCGATTATTTTTATTATGTTGATTTTTATAAAATTTCGGGCCCATTTTTGGATTTTTATAAAATTTTCAGCCCATTGTAAATAATATTCTGTTTCTTTTCAGCAAAAAAAAAAAAAAAAAAAAAAAAGATGAAAAAAAAAATTGGTTGCGCCTATTTCCAGGAAAACTTCATTCACGTTGGACAAGACCATACACAGTAAAAGATGTATTTTCTTATGGGACTGTTGCAACAGAGAACGCGGACGGCGTTATTTTCAAAGTGAATGGGCACCGCTTGAAGCTTTACGTTACCAGGCCGATCGAGTCGGCGGTGGAGGTTATCGAACTCCACGCCCCGCACACATCATAAGTGTGGGGACATGAGTCTTGCTATCGACTCGCCGACAAAAATTTAGCATGAGTCTTGCTATCGACTCGCCGAAAAAAATTTAGCATGAGTCTACGCTACTGACTCGGTGATTAAAAATGTAGCAGGAGCGTCTTTGGCGCTATAAGGGTAAAATCATCCTTCTTTGTGCTTTTATAGTTTTAGAGTAATTTAGGTGTGTTTGGTAGATTTCGTTAGTTTGTACAGTTTTTAAACGTGCCGAGCGTAGGGTCAAGGTTGAAATAATGTTATAACAGCGTGCGAATGGTAAAAATGGCGAAAAATGGTCGATTCGGACGCTGAAACTGCATTCTGCAGTTAACAGACATGTCTGCAGATCTCGCACGGCCGTGCCATGGGTCGCACGCCCGTGCGATTTCGGGCTGGCCTGCACCTCGAGTCGCACCCCTGTGCATTACCGAGGTCAACATGCTAGAATGGGTCAACATCGGATCCGCACGCCCGTGCGAAAATCCGCACTCCCGTGCGCATGGTCAGGGGCAATTTTTTTTTATAAAAAAAAAAAATTCTATCTTTTAGTAGTGTATTTATCGGGTGTTCATTTTGGCTACTATTTCAAACACCCTCGGATTGTATTTTATTTTCAGACAATTTACTTTATGTCTTGTATTTGTTTGGATGTTAGTCTTATATTTATGTACATTACGGTTTATTTTTGTTTTTTCTGTTTCTGTTCTGTTTTGGTGCACATGTGACATACTTGCAGGCTTTGGGTATCAAATCTTGGACCGGAGCACGTGGCAGATACAGCTTCGGAAGTCTCGTTGCATCAACATCATCTTGAGGGGAGTACTATTATCCTTTTCTCTATATTTCGGGTCTCGCATTGGGGACAATGCGAAGTTCAAGTGTGGGGAGGGGGTTAACTTTGTTTGTCCTCATTAAAAAAAAATTAAAAATTAGAAAATCAGAAAAATCATTCATAAATACTTGTGTTTTGTATATATGTTGGTAAATAAACCGGTTGGTTATGTTTTAGAAAGCATCGGACTTGATAAAAACTCGACAAGCAAAATATTTTTGAAAAAGGAAACCGGAAAGCGTGACAAACAAAGAAAGACTTACATGATAGTTTTCATACTTTTACCCATTCCTTCCGTACGTGAGCATATTTGAGCCTAGATTGTTATATATTTGTTCATTTCGGATATAGGAGTGAGCCGGATGTTTTGTGCAATTTAGAACTTGTCACTAGTATGCTTGTTAAGACCATGAACGTGCGGATTTGTGTAAACGTGATAGAGGCACTTAGATTACCCCTTTGTTGTGTACCTTGTTCTTTGTGTTGTGCTTCCCGTTCACCTTATATTACCCTTTAGGATTAACCATGTCGAGCCTTCCCGTTCACCTTTGTTTACCCACATTATCGCCTACTTAACCAAATTTTGCCTTTTTATGTTTTTAACCCTTTTTAGTGTTGAAACTCGGTTAAAATAATAGTTTAACTAGCTTGTTAGTATTTATATTTCATTGTATAGTTTGCAAAAAAAAAAAAAAAAAAAAAAAAAAAAAAAAAAAAAAAAAAAAAAAACAGAAAATAAAACACCCTAAAATAGGGTGAAGTTGATAGAAATCGAGCAATTTTGAATTCTTAAATGTTAAAAATCTTGTTGATTAGCTCGATTGCGCTTTAGTCGCCTTTTTAAGGCGTTTGTTTGTAAAGTTGTATTGTTTATTGCTAGTTAAACGCTACTACCGAGTTTTAACCATTTGCGCCATTTTAAATGTCCACTTCCTTACCCTTCGCCCAAGCCTAACGTTACAACCCGTAAAGACCTCTTGATTTACACTTATTTGCATGTTAGTTGGTGGAGACGAGATCTTATGACAAGCTTATGATATTGCACATTTCATTGACTAGGCGTTGAGTGTTTACGCATACACATTTTATGTATGATTCATAAATAAAACCGAGTGTGTGTGAACATTGTGAGTTGGGTGAAGATTAACATGTGAGTCAATTAAATGTGATGTCACGGCTTTTTGGTTGTCACTTTATAATTGCATATGCTTGTTTGGGTTTGAATCTTTTGATGTTGTCTTTCGACAAACCGGCTAACCGTTTATATATTAGTTTTCAATAAAATAGTGTGTAAATTATCGTTCTTGTTTGTTTATGTCTTTTATTGCTTTTTAGTTTAGCTTGCTTGAGGACAAGCAAGGTTTAAGTGTGGGGAGATTTGATACACTCTAATTTACACATATTTTAGTCCCCCGTTTTACCCCTATTTTATGCGTTTTTGGCCGTAAAACCGTCGTTCGGATACTTATTTATCTACATTTGTGTTTACAGGCCTAAAACTGCATTTCAGACAAGATGATAGCAAAAACGAGAACTTTCCGGACGAAACGAAGAAGCTGCGGATATTCTGTTAAGGATTCAGAACTGGGCCTGTGGAACGGTCGTTCCACCTGATGCACGACCGTGCATCTCCGACATCGAAGATCATCTCGGAACTGAACGGTCGGTGCGACCTGACGTGCAACATGTATAGCTCGGAACTGAACGGTCGTTCCGTCCCGAAGAACGACCGTGCAACTTCAGATCTGGTCAACGATCCGGTGACGTATGCAGTATGGCGACCCATCTTCAATAATTCAATAAAGTGAACGGTCGTTCCATATGGGGAACGACCGTGCAACAGCAAAAAAAGTATAAAAACTCAGCAGAAACTTTCTGCTCGACATTCTGGATTTTTGGAGAGCTCTCAGGCGATTTTCAGGCTCCGGAGGCATTAGCTTTCACCCGGATTCAAGCCACATTATCCCGATTAGCTCGATTACTACCCGGATCCTTAGTCTAGTACTTGTTTATGGTTTGATTTTCTAATCTTTCCAAGTTTTTGTTAATCTTTCAAGTACTTAGATTATGATTTATGTATTATTGTAGCCTTTGGGCAAAAACACAACAATCCCTTGCTAGATTATAACCATTAGTTTGTTAAACTTTGTTTGTAATGACATTTGAAGTATTTTCTATGTTAATCTTTGATGATTAGTTTGCAACCTTGTTATTGATATTGATTTCTTGATTATAAGTAATTGTGTTGGATGATTGATGCTTGGTTAGTTAAGATAGTTGAAAAATGAAGCTTAATTAATCTTGTATTAGTAAACTTTGAACTTGGTTAACTAGTTTAGCTTGGTTTAAATGTGTGCATCATGATACTAGAAATGGTTAGTGATTTAATAAAATGTAATTATTGCTAATCAAGAGAGCTTGCCGTCACGGAAGGACCTAAACGGGTTAGATGGTGTCGTTATAAATTCTTGCCATGATTTATTAGCTTCGTTAGTAGTTTAGGCCAAAATTGCTATCTTGGTGAATTATTGTGTAAGATTTGTAAAATGAACTCGGTTGTGATTTAATCTAGTTTATGCTTATCTCGGTGGTTGCATTGTGTTTATCGGTGTCGCTTTCCTTGTTTAAGTGAGGTTAGAATAATCCTAACGGCTGCCTAACTTATTTTTAAGAGATTTTCATAGACATTTATCAATTGCACGTTAAAGAACAATTTTAGGTGGTTAAAGTGTGTTTATCGTTTTAGCTTTCCGAATGATTGTCATGTTAGGATTCCCGAAAGGGATACTAATTGTTTTAAATTGGAAAATTGACCGAATGCTTCTAGTGCCAAAACTGACTTAGTTGACATGCTGTGGTTGTGTAGTTAGCAAGGCTTTTTATCTACTATCTATTATGTTTTTATTATGTATTTGGTTATGTTTACTTTAGTTTAGTTTAAATCGACCAAACCTATGTTTTTACCGGTAGTTTAGTGACAAAGGTCTAGTATTATTTCTCCGCCCATTTCCTTGGATCGATACTTGGTTCTTACCGATACTTTATTACATATATGACGGGGTACACTTGCCTCTTTCGTGTGTGTTTTGATGTAAAAGTAATAATCACTTTTATAAATTTAAAACCCAATCGTGTGTAATTCATTGCAAAAATTATGTATATATACGCACACGTCACAATCCAACTCAAAGGTATGAGAACCATTAACTAGAACTGAAGATCTCGCTGAAGCCAAAATACCCCGAACCCATTTACACCAAACCGGAGGGAAGCCATATTGACTTAAAACCGACAACAAAAAGCCCCAATGAACATTGTCATAAGCCTTTTTGAATTCGATTTTAAACAAAAACATTTGCTTTTCCACCTTCCTCGCCCAAGAATGTGCCATCTAAAATGTACCTACCCGAAAGAAACGCCGACTGAGTCTCCGACGTTATCTTTCCCATCACCCCTTTCATCCTATTTGCAAACACCTTCGATATGACTTTACTAACCAACCCAATGAGATTAACCGGACGATACTCGCTAAGCTCCGTTGGATCACTAACTTTGGGAACTAAAGTGATAAACGAAGAGCCCACTCCCCTGCCAATCTCACCCGTCTCAAAAAAAAAATCCAAGATTTTGAAAAAAATCATCAGAAAACAAGCTCCAAAAATGCTTCAAGAATCTAAAGTTGAAGAAATTAAATACCTCTTTTTTTAGATTCTCAACTTTAGATTCTTGATGAAAAAATTAAATACCTCTTTTTTTTATTTCCACCAGCCTCGACTTCCACACCCCCATTAATCACCAAACCCGGGATAGAATTACGCGCTCTACGTTTATTAAGCAAGCCATGAAAAAACGAGTATTATCGTCTCCATATTTCGCCCACTTGCTTCTAGATTTCTGTTTCAAATCTTTATATTTGTGCTCCTCCAATTCCTTAATTCTCTTTTTTGACTCCTCAAAAACCCATACCTCCACTTCTGTGAGGTTTCGAGATTCCATCAACTCGTCCAAGGTATCCAATTCTTTTTTTAAGGTAACCTCTTCCTCTAATTCAGTACTTTTTTTATCCTTGCACCAATTTGATATTACCTGTCTAAGCCTTCGAGATTTAGACATGATGTAAATGTATGGCGGACCACTTCCCACAAACTCATCCACTTTATTTTTCACTAGCTCCTCAAAGTCACACCTGTCCAACCAAGAGTTGAAAATCGGAATGGTTTCAGCCCGAAGTTCTTGGAAGACACCTTCAAGACCAATGGACTATGATCCGATTTATCCCTCGAAAGCGCTCTATACTCAGCGTTCGGCCATTTGCTAAAAAATGCCAACAAACAAAAACTCTATCGATACGGCTATGTTTACCACCTGACGCGAACGTAAAATTCCTACCCCGAAGCCCGTATTCATGCAAGTCAGCCCCTTCTATAAAAGTGTTAAAATCTCTAGCATCCGTGACATTAAACATCGAGTTCATTCTCTTCGTGCGACATCTAACCGAGTTGAAATCCATCCTAGAATCCATAAACCGCTCCGCGACCCAAATAACTCTGGTAAAGTGTTCCAAAGACTCCGCTTCACGGCCACATTTTGAGGCGCATAAACATTCAACACATTAATTTCCACACCACTTCCTTTAATAATACCCGAAACCAAGAGAAAAAAATCTACTTTTCTAAACCAAGCTCATCTTGAATTGCTTCGGATCCCACAACGACAACAGCCCACATGATCTTCCCGTCGACTCAACCCACTCAGCATGAGACTCGCCAGTACCCCCGAAATCCGTCCAGGGAAAACCCATCCATAGACGCACGTTGAGTCTCTTGAAGCATTATAAAACCCACTTCTTGTTGAACCTGAAGATCCCTCACCCACTTCTTTTTACCCGGAACCCCCAACCCTCTAATATTAAGTGATAGAGTATTCATCTAAACCCTGATTGAAAGCCCTTATTACGAATCACCTCTTTAAGGTGGACATTAAAACCATCAATATTATTTTCCCCCAAAGTCTTACCCAAATTCATCGTATCTGACGTTTCAAGATCAACTTCAGCGTCCATATTGTTACCAAACAACACCCGCTGATGTTCACTCTGCTCGACCTCGACACCACTTCTGTTATTCACGGCCACATCTCTCGAATCCACCGATTTTTTTTAAATCTGGAGTTAAAAAATTATTGGACTCGTCCTGGGAATTATTCGCTACCTCATTACATACTGGACCCCCGTTCAAAATTCTGATAAAACAATCCAAGTCGAACGGGTCACTATTGTCTCTGGGCCTCTTCCTAGGTCTTTCTAAATTCTGTGGGGACACCGAACTTCTCCTATTTGAATTCTTTTTTTTTAATCTGCCATTTTTTCCTTTTACCCATGCATCCGTTATCTTTCCCATTATCACCCATAATATCTCCATTCTCAAAATCAGTAGCATTTGCATAGTTACCTTCCACATTTATGGTAGATTGATATTCTCCCAAAATCTCGCCCTCCTCGACATTAATGTTCCTACCGCCCGGCATCTCACCGTCCGACAAACCACCATCCAAACCTACACCTTCAACCACCAGAGGATCCGACCGATCATCCTCCTTGTCGAAGTCTTCAACACAGTCGGGGATCAAACAATAAACCTTTCCACTTCAGAGAAATCTTGTCCTCAACTCAGTCCACGTTTTTCCGAAGAACACCTATGCAAACATACGAAAAGTCAATGTCTTCCTCTACAACCTGAGCCGGTTGAACAACAGTGCCGAATCTCTTCCCGGTCACGTTGAGAACTAGGCTCATCATAAGGTGGAACGGCACACCGTATATCTTTATCCAAGCAATTCTCTCAAAATCTCATACTTGGCCCTCCCATCTACATAATTTCTCAAATAACATAGACCAAGAATCCTTAACCGATAAGTAGTCAATGGTTTCATCCTGGTTGGTAAATACTAGAAGAACATGTAAACCTCCTAAATATATAATACCAACACGAACAATGCCCTTTTCCTTCAAAAGTTTCCTCAAAGCCGTAAAAATCCCAAAATCAACAACCCTTCCAACCAACGCATTCACATACCAGTTAGGAAAAGCCTGAACATTATCATCGATCTGATGTAGTTGTCATAGGCTAATAAAAAACAAGTATTTTATAACTTAAGTACCTATACAAGTACGGGTAAGTAAGGTCGTCTCCACAGGGAATGTGTGTTTAGTGTTTAACTAGATTATCTAATTAATTAACTACTAATCTTAATTTGGGGGTTTTGATTGATTTGAAGGAAAACTTTCTAATTAAGAGAAAATATATCAGACTTATAAAACGTAACGTCCTCCAAACTTCAGGTTCTTGGTTTCACAAAACTCAGTTTACTCATTTAATTGACCACCACATAGACATGATGCTGGAAAGTTGGTTAATTTAAGATGGTAATAAAAATGGGTCTTTGTCATCAGATCTTTTATAGTTCGATTAACCCTATTTACTAGTATGAGTCAACCTACTCTATGTCACCCAACAAGCTACTAGGTTTTGTCATCAACCAGAACAGGTTGTAAAGCAAGAACTCAAAACACATGCAAATAGTTTAAAGAAACCAACACATCAATTATTCATACAACTTTGTTAAGGTCTAAAACACATCCAAACATGCGTATAAACTGAGAAAAGTAAAGACCTAAGTGAACGGTCCGCCTTGAGGAAGCCGTAGAGAGCCTAGCCGCCCATGCTTGTTGGGCGCCTTGAACCGTGTAGAGTAGCCAAAAGGTTGCCCTAGTTCTGTGTCGTGCCAAACTTGCGAACCCTCTGTCTTGTCTTCCCCCAAAAATTGTCGTATGCGACTCC
This sequence comes from Helianthus tuberosus, assembly GCA_030545235.1. Classification (NCBI taxonomy): domain Eukaryota; kingdom Viridiplantae; phylum Streptophyta; class Magnoliopsida; order Asterales; family Asteraceae; genus Helianthus; species Helianthus tuberosus. The sequence continues at coordinate 97,795,006 of CM060393.1, read as the reverse complement.
CCCTCCTTCTACCATAATGCGTTCTTTTTAAACACAGGCCCACATCTCCTTTAGTGGGCTTGGTCTCTTTTCATAATCGTGACCTATTCATATTACTTGGGCTACCACTCGATATCTCCACTTTTATATATATTTGTTTGTCATCTGCAACAATTAAATCCACTTTAATTCACATACCATATCAAATCACTTAGAAATAAACTAGACCAATTAATTTCATTTGTTGCAAAGTTACGAAAAACATTATTTTCCTTTTTCTTTCTTTATTTTGTATTTTTATTTTATAATCATTTATGTTTATGAAATTAGTGCACTTGTATCATAATTAATATTCAATAACGTGTGCTTAAAATGCCTTCATCAACAGTTATTGTTACACATGTTACTGAACATAGGTCATTATATATGTGTTACATATGCTAAATGAAAAATGAAGTAATTGAATGAAAAATAATAAACAACTATTAAACGTGTCAGCTATTGAAAATCATGAACGGGTGAGATTAAAACTTATGTAGGGAAACTGTATAATAGAAGTAACTGAATGAAAAACAAAGGACTGCAGTTGCACATGTGTTAAAAAAACACCGTTACATATGTAACAATGGTCGTTACATACGTAATCTGTTGAATGAAAAAAAATTAAACTACTACTAGTGGGAAACCCGCGCTACGCGGCGGGATCATAATTTTTGCTGATACGTATTGTAGACACTGCGCATATGATTTGTTAATTTGAATGATTTGAACAATTTGGATTATTCATAATTTGTTCCCTTCTATGTGTGCATTTTAATAGTGCTCTGGAAAACAAATGTAGCGTGCTGAAAAGTAACAATGCTATATTTATTACGAAACGGAAAATCATTTGCTTGTAAATACACCGGAGGAAATGTAGCTTGGATGTTGAATCAGTAGGTAAGGTATATTTTGGTATACATGTTGTCTCCTCCGTTGGTGAACTGCAAAATTTGTAGTATATGGGACATGAGGTTAGTATTGTATGGTTTGCAATAAATGAAGAATGTTTTTATGTTGCCGAAATAAAATCTAATGTTATGGATAAGAGTAGCAAATGATGGTATATGTTAGGTTGAAGTGATGTACCTTTGTTTTTAGTCGCGTAAAACCTCTTGGTAGACGACATTTGAGGTGAAACCCCCGTTTTTGTTATGGCTGTTGGTTGGATGCACTAATACCTTTGTGTTCTGCCTTGTTGTGCATCGTGACAACGCCACATAAAGTTGGCCATGTGAGAATACAGGTTCGGGGAGGTAAACACCGACGTGGGGAATGGTTTGCCCTTGCGCTTTATTTATCGTCATGGAGAAGCTAAGCCGGACTGGGAACTGTTTTCTTTTTAGTTTGAATGGAAACATATCGTCTTCAGAGGGAGTGAGGGGTATTCTTGGTAGGAAGACCTGTTTGCCCTTATGTTCTCCAACCGCTATTTCCGCATCAATAACACTTCGCTCGAACCGTTTACATATTAGTCTGGTGCCATTGCATAGGCCATTTGACGGGTCGATGTTTCGTAACAATATAATTGGGCATCCAATTTTTAGGCGTAGTTTGTGTGGTGGGATGCCACTTACTGTTAGTGAGTTTAGGAACTCAATAGGGTACAAATGGTGTTGGTCATCATCAACCTCATCGAAACTATAGTAGTGTCTTTCATCTCCTTGGAAAATGTCAATTAAGTGGTTGTTAATCTCGTCGACACTCTCATTTCTCGTTGTTAAAATGGCTCTAGAGGTTATGTAATCGGGGGACTGGGCATTTGCGTTGAGGGAGGAAAAAATGGCTTTAATGAGTTGTTTGATGGAGTTTTCCTTTGTGGTGAATGGGATTGTCATGTCGTCGGGGATGCGGATTTGGTTTCCATCTATGGTCTCCTCAATTCCATTGCCGACTCGTAAAAGGAATTCCGAGAACCACGAATCAGTACGCGCTCTCATGTTTATGGAGAGGCATATTTTCGTAGTTAAGGTCCAAAGAGGTGACATGCGTAGGCTGGCGTCTACGATTTGCGCTCGTGTGCCTCGTCTAATTACCGGTAGGACTTGCCTAAAATCGCCTCCCAATACCATTATCTTTCCTCCGAATGGGAGGTTAACGCCTGTTATGTCTTGGAAGGTCCTATCAATGGCTTCAATAGACTGTCGTGTCGCCATAGATGCTTCATCCCAGATGATTAGGTTTGCTAACCTGATAAGTTGTGCACGTGCACCTTGTTTTACTATACCGCACATCGAGTTGTTGTCTAGTTTAGTTGGGATCTTGAATCTTGAGTGTGCTGTTCTCCCACCTGGCATGTTGTTTGCTGCAGCGCCTGAAGAAGCGGTCACGAGTGCAATGTGGCCACGTGATCGAACTTCTGCGAGTAATGCTTTGTATAGGAATGTTTTCCATGTTCCACCTGGGCCATCTATGAAGAAGACGCCTGGTAGAGCGTGATTGACATGTCTCATGATTTCATCGAAGGCCTTTTTTTGGTCGCAGTTAAGGGAGTGCTTCGCATCTAAGTGGGCGGGGTAAACAACTATATTGTACTCCTCTTGTATATCACGGTGTGTTACGTTTTGGTTGTGATGTTGTTGTGATATGCGTGGGAGGTCGAAGTCATTCAAAGTTTTACCCATTGATTGTAGGTTGGTTTCGATTTCAGCTAGGACCAGATTGTTGATGTGTTCGATGTTTTGAGAATGTAGGCGATGATCTTCTGAAAGGGCATCAAAATGGTCAGTCCATAGCTTTCGAACATCGCCAGGTTCACAGAATATCAATATGGTTGCAAACAACCTGCGAAGTGCATTGGGGAACTGAAATATAGCCGCCTCTTCCAGGCATTGCGATAAGATGTCGTCGTTTTCAATTAGTCCTAGTTGTTGTGCAGCTTTGCGAAATGTAGGATGTACAACATCATTGACCGTCCGAATATGTACAAAGGAAGTAGGCCCTCTGATATTTGTCAGGAGGAGGCGTAAGTAGTATCGTTCCCCTTCTGCCGGGTTTGCAGTAACGATACGACCTTTTCATCCTTTGTGAATTCTACGGTTCCAACAGCACGACATTTTCGTCCTTTGTCTAGCCATTTACCCGCGCGATGCAGCGGGAGTGGCGATTTACAATTGGATATTCGTTTACCGTTAGTTTATCAGTCGTCTCGTGATATATTGTGTAGTACTTAAGTTAGTTTTCTTATTCGTGATATGTTGGCACTCGTTTTTCCGTTAGTTTATCGATTCTTTGGTGATATACTTTTATAAATTTTTTAAGTTGTTAGTTTATCAATGTTTCCATCAAAGCAATCATAAGTACATAATGATTTAACCATAATTCATTAATCGATACAAATACGAAATGTAATATGCTGAACATTATAAATTTGCTAACAAAATTACAACGATAAACATTAATCGATAAAAAATAAACATTATAAACTTGTAACAATAATTACAACGATTTGTTTCTTTGTTAATCTCATTATAATGTTTTTTTTTGTAATTTTTCTTTGCTTTGTAGGAGGAAGATGGATGCTTCTCTCAATAGGGCATACAAGACATAGGTTATTGTTGGGAGCCCGCCATACTTAACATATAAAGTTTTTTATACGTCAAATATGGCGGGTTGCGGCCAATCTTGTATGCCCTAGGAGAGAAGCACCTATCTTCCCCTTACAAAGATGAAATGTGTGGCCTGTAGAGGGTTACTTGCGGGTTTCTTAAGCCATCTGCTATAACTGCTCTACGGGCTTCCCCCTCAAGATGATTTTGAAGTTGTTGAACTTTCTAAGGTACAACATAGAAGCGTATGCCTGAAAAGAATCGTTATATATCGTGATTACACCAAATTAAAAACATGTTGAAAAGTATTATTTTTTACGACTTAATTGCGTTTGTTTACGACTTAATTTCTGCATCAACAATATACAATGCAATTTGGTATTCTACTCCAACATCATCATCCATTGCCTCTTTCCACCTAAGAAGATTGTTAAGATTGCAGCAAAAGATAGTAAATCAAAATAGACAAGTATTTTGGAAAATTGGAAAGGGAAATTTAGTTAAAACAGAGCGGGTACATTGAGGCCATGGGTTATAATAAAAGATCTTAGATCAATGTGGTAACAGGAATAAAAGAAGAAATGCTTCATAGTCTTTTCTATAACTTCTTATATAGCAAAACACTAAAGACATAATTTTTTTGTTCTCTAACAAGCTAAAAATGTAAAAGTAACTAAAAACAAAATAGGTCAAACCATGAAAAAGATTAAACGTTGTACATGGCAACACTAACTACTACATCCTGTAGCATTTAAAAGGATTGGATCATTCTTTCAATAGTAGATCTCCTTTAGTGAAAGAGTTGGTTACTACTGGGTGAAATTTTCCCTTTTCATAATCGTAGTTGATAAATTAAGGCTCATCTTATTCTCATACCCCTATAATCTTATTTTCAAATCGTTTCCACTCTATCTCTCTACATATATCCATGTATATATAACAAGTGATAGAGGGGAGGGGTGTGAATATAACACCCATTAAATAATGATTTAGAAATTCCCAAAATAAAAGACCAGTGTCGGTGGGTTTTATTTATTTACAATTAGGACCCTAGACAATAAGTTAGGTTCAAAACAATAAGGAACTTTAAATGCATTTAGTGTATTTAGTTAGAAGTTTATTAAATAATGTATTAATGTGTCTTAAGTTTTGGGGTAAATTACAATGATGCCCTCCTCAAATGAAGTTAAATTACCTTGTTGCCCGTCTAATATGTATTATCTAGTAGTATAGATTATACGTGTCAGCTATTGATATCATGAATGGGTGAGATTAAAACTTATATAGGGGAACTGTGTTATAGAAGTAATTGAAATGAAAAACAAAGGACTTCAATTACACATGTGTTACATACGTTAAAAAACACTGTTACATATGTAAATTGTTGAATACAAAATATTAGACTACTATTAAACATGCCAGCTATTGAATATTCATTACTACTTAATAAGATTGTCATTACATAGATATACTGTCACACCCCCAAAATACCACCTAGGGAATGTCCCTGCTAGGCGTGTGACATATCAATAACGAGCCACTAATTACATTGAACCCATACAAGTTTCACGATAAAATCCTCAATTATAAATGTAAATACCATTAACGAGTTTAAATGAACACCAACATGTTCAGCGGAAGCAATTAATAAACCAAGATTAAACTGTTTCAAAACCAATGTATAGTATCAAGAAATTAATCACATGAATCCCTCCAGTCGACCCATGACCACTCCAGCTACTCCAGACAGCAAGTTCCAAATCCAAGACATCTAAGGACCTGCGAGCATGCAACAAGTGTATCAGACAACGCTGGTGAGTTCAAAGTTTTGTTAACGCGTTTAGTTACCAGGTATGTGTATAAAACAGTTCAACAGTTCCATAGTTCAATAATTTGATTTGATGTTGTTATTAACTCGATTACCGCAGATGGCTACAAGATGTATTTGCCCAACCCCAATGTCTCTATCAAAACATTGGTCATGCTTTAAGGAAATTAGTTCATGCCCGTCCTCCTCGGTACGGTGTGAGGGTGCCAAACCTAATAGCGCTATCAACTAATAACCTCGTTGCCTCCCCAACAACTATCGGTAGATGTAAGGGGTCTTATGTGATAGACAATGAGTGTAATAACAAACATCCCATTAACCTGACGTTCCTCCCCGGAACGTTACCCAATATCCCTCCCCGGGATGCATGCTTGGAAAAGAGCAGTGAACTCACCTTTGATTTGCGCGATAAGATTAATTTTCTTGTTTAAAGTTGGTCAACCAAATCCTATTAGGGTTACCAGCGACAATCAGTTTCACAAGTCACAATCCTTAAGTACACATTGCACACGTAGCAATAAATATAGCACGTATTATCACACAACACATTGATTCATAATATTTATCGTATAGTCACATAGTAGGTGTATGGAATTCAGGTACAAGTAAATTAGGTAACAGTACACGTATACTAGCATGTTGCTCCCAAACATGTATCATGACAGTTAACGCATAAACGCGTATTCAAGACCCAACAGTGTACTCGTTCAAGTGTGCGGTCCCACCTAGAGTCCGTTAAGAGTGTGTGAGTCCAATGCTAGTGTGCGAGTTTACATAAATGCGGCCCAATTTCTAACCGAATGTATGCGGCCCATTAGTAGAGCCCAACAGGATAAACACTAGATTATATTAATTCCATTTAACAAACTAGTGGTCGACCTATGTTAGTTATGAAGTTTACTAAACATGTTCCAGGTATTCAATTGTCAACACAATTTCACTTTATCACATAGTCATTCTCATCATTATCCTATTCAACATATAGTTATCACCATGTCAATTCCCATGCAACCTTCCCTCAATCACACTCACATGCAAGGTCCTCATAAATACTAGGTTACTGGCAACATTAAATGGAACTTCCACTTTGTTTGATGAACACATGGGCCGCCATTCTTCATTCAATTTATCAAGCTTTATCCATCAGTTGACATTAATTCTATTGGACCGCTACCCTACTGTTACATCAAGATTTATAATGAATCACCTAATATACATCACAACATCAGTAATCAAAAAGTTAACAATCCCTATTCTAGTAAACCCAATGATTTCTTATTTCCTATATGATCCACCCCCCTCCCAGACGTTACCAGCCGCAAACAACATCATGATCATGCAAGTTTCTCTATCATAATATCAAAACATGATTCCTACTTACTTTGCGACATAAGGATTCACATAATCATCATACAAATCGGCAACGAGTTTACATGCAAACAAGTAGGATCAACCAGATTTAATACAATTACAATTATACTAACCAAGTAGTCGTTGAGTTCGAGTTGAAACGAGACGGGAATTGCTTCGAAAAGAAAGTCCGATCGGAGATCAGAAGTTGCCGTCGGGTTTGGTGAGAGGAATTGTCAAACTAGGGTTTGAATATGCTTGTAAATAAGTTGTTACGTGAATCTCATGTGCGTATATACGTTGAAGTAGTGAGCCGGCCCAATGCTACCATCCATTTGGGCTTTACAAAGAACAAATACAGGTCCGATGTCCTTGGGAGTATCCATGTGTTCAGTTTGGGCTCCAGGTGTGCGTGTGCATGTGTGTTGATACGGGTAGTGAGCATGAGACCCAATATGCGTGGCCCAAATATACCAGCATGCTAGCTAACCGAGTTATCATAAGCGTTTAAGTTTAATGGAGGTATAGTATAGCAGCACAGAATGTTTAATACATTAGAAAGAAATAACGAGAAGTTATGATCGCAAGATCAGCGTTACCAACCTTAAAAGTTCGGGTTGTCACATCATCCCCAACTTGAAAGAAATTTCGTCCCGAAATTTGGCAAGAAAGCACAAAGGAGTGAAGTAATAAATCAAGATTGCTGCAGATTTTCCCCAGGTGCCACATCATCCCCAACTTGAAGAGGAATTTCGTCCCGAAATTCACCAGTAGTACCAGAATTGGATTGGTCATCAGGAAAAAGTTGAGGATACTTAAGCTTCATCTGATCCTCGCGCTCCCACGTGAACTCCGGTCCACGTCTTGAGTTCCAACGAACTCTCACAATCGGAATACGGCTATGTTTACGCACCTTGACCTCCCGGTCCATGATCTCTATGGGTTCTTCGACAAACTGTAACCTGTCGTCAATCTTGAGCTCTTGAAACGGAACAATCAGCGTTTCATCAGACAACCACTTCTTCAATTGCGAAACATGAAAGACATCAAGAACGTTACCCAGCTCAGCAGGTAACTCAAGTTTGTAGGTTACGTTACCGATTCCTCCTAGACTGTTGAATTGTCCATCGTGACATCAGTTAAGCTCGCCATGCTTCCCAAGCATTCCACACCCTCCAGGGTGAGACTTTCAACATGATACGATCGCCTACAGCGATCTTCCAGCGTTTCCCAAGTTTATCAGCTTTCCTGATGGTCGCGCGTTGCCGCCAAACGATTTCTGATCTAAACAATCTCCCCACGTGGTTTGAGTACAAATCCTGAATCTGTGATTAGGTGGTCACCCACCTTAGTCCAACAAGGATATTGGCATTATCGCCCATGCAATGCATCAGACAGAGCTGTCTAAATAATAGAATGGTAACTGCTGCAGTGGAACTCAAACAAAGGTAAATGTCTTTCTAACTCTTACTAAAGTCAATTACACACATGCTCGCAGCATGTCTTCGAGTGTCAGAATGGTTCGTTTACTTTGACCGTTGTCCCATGCTCATGTCTAGACGTGAGCCATGGGTGTTGTGTGCTGTCTGTCACAAATCAAACATAGATCAAAATTAGAGGTAACAGGAGTTGGCACCTCATGCCTAAAAGCCGCCTCTCTCAGAGGAATATTCACAAGCTGTGACGACTCGTTAGCGTCCTTGATTGCAATAAAGTGTGCTGGTTACGTGAGACAATCATCGATCACCCAGGTGATGTTGTTTCCGTTTCGAGTTGTAAGCAGACTAGCGACAAAATCCATGACAGTCTGCTCTCATCTTCTATATGGGTGTTGCACTGTGCTGATACTCCACATTGACTTTCCCACAAGTCAAACGTCATACACATACATAGCTAGGTGGGTGTTCATGCCCGATCACCAGTAAAAGGTTTATAGATCCTAATGTCTCTCATCAAAATCCAGACGACTAGAATATCGAAGCCGGTGTGCTTTGGTCAACACAAGTTCCCTAAAGTTGCCGTATAATGAGATTCACATTCGTTCCATGAGGTAGCGAATATCATCCGACCTGCCAAAGGTTGCTTCTCCATGCCCCGCATGGGTTCAACTTGAAAATCCTCTTCCTTCAGTTCTCCCGTTTAAACAGAGTGAGTCTGATCAGGTAGGTTGGAGTCGATAGTGAGCTGCAAAGCTCGTGCACATTCAAGTTTCACAGTCGTAATCATCCAAAAGTTCCATCCAGCGATGTCATTAACTGATTTAGCTCTTTCGAAACCAGGGTACACGGGAGGCCCTTGTGATCGGTCTAAGTAGTGCATTTGGTACCGTCCAAGTAATGCCTCCAGCTTAAATCCAAAGATCATGGCTTCTACTGCAGGTTGTGTGTCGTGTAGTTCCCCCTCGTAACTCCATTACGTAAGTCATCACCTTCTCGTGTTGCATCGGCGTGTAATTGGGGCTCTGATTCGAACCATCAGGGTATACCACTAGATCACCCGTACTCCGGGTAAGGACGATGCTCACTGTATTGTAGAGTCGTGCTTCAAAAGCTGAGAAGACGCCCTCCTGTTCTGTCTCCCACGAATACACAGCACCATGCTGTGCTATATAGGGATTAAAGTTGCGCGATCTCCAAAAATCCCACGATGTATCTACGATAGTATTTAGCTAGACCAAGAGATTACTGTATCCCTGAAGGACTCTTCGGTGCCGGTCAAGTTCTTCTAAAATGGATCTTAGCGAGATCCACGTGTGTTCTCATTCGTTGACCACGTGCCCAAGAAAGTGTATTCCTTGAATCCTGAAGTCACACTTTGATGGACTTTGCGTGGAGTTGCTCCTCCCCTATGAGCTCTAAGATAAGATGCAAGTGCCGTTCATGGTGTCCCTTTCTCCTGGAAGTGATTCCATGCACCATCAATAAACACGGTTGATAGTTTGACGAGATGAGGTTTACACATACGGTTCATGTGGTCCATAAGGCTGCTGGTGTAGGGAATAACTTGAATGTCATACACAGAAAATCGTGATAGCCGTACTGTGTTTGATATGTCGTTTTAAGAACATTCTCCCCTTGGAATTCCATCTGATGATAGTTCGCTCGTCCGTCAACCCTCGAATGGAAGTTTGACCCTCACAACTGGTCGACAGATTGTCCATACATGGTCGAGGCAGACGGTTCTTGACTGTCACCTTGTTAAGTTCTTGATAACCAGTACACGTACGGTAAGGCTTGTCTTCATGGGTGTAACTGGGGCTCCCCAAAGCGAAAAGCTAGGTCCGCCAAAACTCCTGTTCAACAGTTTCTGTAATTGATTAGACAGTTCTTGCAACCCTCCTGGTGCAAAACAGTAAAGAGTACAAGCAATCAGGGTTGCCTTTGGCATGAGATCGAACTGAGATTCTACCTAATTAGTTATGGAAGTAAACCCAAAAGTTCCTCAAGCAGCACGCTGAGTGAAATTACGAACAATTGGGGGATCCTCGACCCTCTTTCCTTAGCCCAAACATTTGTAATAGTTGCCGACATAGCGGAGTAATCCCTCCGTAGACGCTCCTGACTTTCATTGCTGAAAAGATACTAACCTTTACACCACATTGATGCTTTAGGACAACCGACGATTCCTTACAAGGTATATCCTGCGTTATCTGGATAACCAATCCACACGAACTTACTACAACAAAACCATCAAGGGTAGATGTCGAACACTTGTCCCACAAGCTCGAGTTTGCATCCCAACGAACATAGGAGGTTTCCATTAACTTGCCATCAGTCGGTTCCACAACATGTTTGGTTTCCAGAAGCACCAGCGTTAAACAGGACAGGGGCGAGGCGTTTAGTTACCAAGAACGTGCAGGCCACCATGTTGCTATAATCCTGCCGTTGCCCATGCCAATCCTAAATGCCCTTCCACGAATCATCATTTCCAGTGTTGTTTTCGTTACAAGGAATCCTAGTACTGTCGTCATCCCCTTGGTTGTTGTCGTCTTGAATTATCAACGGCCAATCCCTGCCGTAGACACCTTCATTTCCATACTGTAGGCTAATATTACAAGTACCTTGATGTGCCATGACTGTTGCTTCTAAGGTCGTTGCTTGAAACGGAGTCCTGCGGCCTTTCACCGATAGGGTCCACTTTTTCACATTCCGTGTCACGTCCTAAGGCGCTACTCATTGTGCTGGCAGTTACACATTCTACACCATGGCCGACTGTCATCGTTTATGTCCCGATTGATTTGTGAGAGTTGACTCTCATAAGTCGTTGTCTAGGGTTTAAGGATTCAGTTGAAGTCAATTTGCTGGTGTTCGCTGCCGGTAATCAGGGTCCTTCTAGTACTGAGGTTGGTAAGGCACTACGCTCATCCTCTTGTCCATCGTTCTTGCATGTTGACTGAGTACTACACAACATGTTTCCGGAGTGTTGCAGAAGTGATCGCACTTCGGGGTCTAAGACGTTAGTACAGTGAGTTCCAGCAAACAAGGAGGAGTGTGAGAGGTATAGACCAATCATTGATGTTGCAACATCCAACTCAGGGGCGTTCGTACAAGAACCTAACATTCTACATAGTTCGCTAGGCGTTCAGATGAGTGTTCAGGTGATACTCGATAACATCGAGATTCGTAAGGATTCAGAGAGGAGTGAAAAGATCACGTTCGAGTTGGAGACAATCACTGCTATGACTCCTACAGATTGTTGTGTTTCACATTGATCAATTAACGGGACAGAACCCCTTTTTCACTTGTTAAGCCTCACTGGGACTGACATGCACCCCACATTATTATTATGTGTGCACCCACAATAATACTGCGATTTGCATGCTCATCTCAGTTCCTCTTAACTCATGTCAAATGGTTCCTCCAACTCGAGTAGCCAACAAAGAGCATCACGAAACGTGAGTCATGAATGTTTAGGGAAATAGCACCCTATCAGTCACATAACACAGGCAAGTAATACATGAATTCATACTGTTATGCTAAACGTGCAATCACATGCAATATCATATGTAAGTGTTCACTAGTTATGCAATACAATGAGTATACGAGAGACGAACCTTGCAGTCTGGAGCTGAGTGTCATGGTCAATTTTCGAAGTTGTTCGGTTATAGTCTGGTTTTATAAAAACGTTTTAAAACCTAGTTCACTATAACCAGTGGCTTTGATACCAAACTGTCACACCCCCAAAATACCACCTAGGGAATGTCCCTGCTAGGCGTGTGACGTACCAATAACGAGCCACTAATTACATTGAACCCATACAAGTTTCACGATAAAATCCTCAATTATAAATGTAAATACCACTAACGAGTTTAAATGAAAACCAACATGTTCAGCGGAAGCAATTAATAAACCAAGATTAAACTGTTTCAAAACCAATGTATAGTATCAAGAAATTAATCACATGAATCCCTCCAGTCGACCCATGACCACTCCAGCTACTCCAGACAGCAAGTTCCAAATCCAAGACATCTAAGGACCTGCGAGCATGCAACAAGTGTATCAGACAACTCTGGTGAGTTCAAAGTTTTGTTAACGCGTTTAGTTACCAGGTATGTGTATAAAACAGTTCAACAGTTCCATAGTTCAATAATTTGATTTGATGTTGTTATTAACTCGATTACCGCAGATGGCTACAAGATGTATTTGCCCAACCCCAATGTCTCTATCAAAACATTGGTCATGCTTTAAGGAAATTAGTTCACACCCGTCCTCCCCGGTACGGTGTGAGGGTGCCAAACCTAATAGCGCTATCAACTAATAACCTCGTTGCCTCCCCGGCAACTATCGATAGATGTAAGGGGTCTTATGTGATAGACAATGAGTGTAATAACAAACATCCCACTAACCTGACATTCCACCCCGGAACGTTACCCAATATCCCTCCCCGGGATGCATGCTTGGAAAAGAGCAGTGAACTCACCTTTGATTTGCTCGGTAAGATTAATTTTCTTGTTTATAGTTGGTCAACCAAATCCTATTAGGGTTACCAGTGACAATCAGTTTCACAAGTCACAATCCTTAAGTACACATTGCACACGTAGCAATAAATATAGCACGTATTATCACACAACACATTGATTCATAATATTTATCGTATAGTCACATAGTAGGTGTATGGAATTCAGGTACAAGTAAATTAGGTAACAGTACACGTATACTAGCATGTTGCTCCCAAACATGTATCATGACAGTCAACCTATAAACGCGTATTCAAGACCCAACAGTGTACTCGTTCAAGTGTGCGGTCCCACCTAGAGTCCGTTAAGAGTGTGTGAGTCCAATGCTAGTGTGCGAGTTTACATAAGTGTGGCCCAATATCTAACTGAATGTATGCGGCCCATTAGTAGAGCCCAACAGGATAAACACTAGATTATATTAATTCCATTTAACAAACTAGTGGTCGACCTATGTTAGTTATGAAGTTTACTAAACATGTTCTAGGTATTCAATTGTCAACACAATTTCACTTTATCACATAGTCATTCTCATCATTATCCTATTCAACCTAAGCATATAGTTATCACCATGTCAATTCCCATGCAACCTTCCCTCAATCACACTCACATGCAAGGCCCTCGTAAATACTAGGTTACTAACAACATTAAATGGAACTTCCACTTTGTTTGATGAACACATGGGCCGCCATTCTTCATTCAATTTATCAAGCTTTATCCATCAGTTGACATTAATTCTATTGGACCGCTACCCTACTGTTACATCAAGATTTATAATGAATCACCTAATATACATCACAACATCAGTAATCAAGAAGTTAACAATCCCTATTCTAGTCAACCCAATGATTTCTTATCGCCTAGATGATCCACCCCCCTCCCTAGACGTTACCAGCCGCAAACAACATCATGATCATGCAAGTTTCTCTATCATAATATCAAAACATGATTCCTACTTACTTTGCGACATAAGGATTCACATAATCATCATACAAATCGGCAACGAGTTTACACGTAAACAAGTAGGATCAACCAGATTTAATACAATTACAATTATACTAATCAAGTAGTCGTTGAGGATGAGTTGAAACGAGACGGGAATTGCTTCGAAAAGAAAGTTCGATCGGAGATCAGAAGTTGCCGTCGGGTTTGGTGAGAGGAATTGTTAAACTAGGGTTTGAATATGCTTGTAAATAAGTTGTTACGTGAATCTCATGTGCGTATATACGTTGAAGTGGTGAGCCGGCCCAATGCTACCATCCATTTGGGCTTTACAAAGAACAAATACAGGTCCGATGTCCTTGGGAGTATCCATGTGTTCAGTTTGGGCTCTGGGTGTGCATGTACGTGTGTATTGATACGGGTAGTGAGCATGAGACCCAATATGCGTGGCCCAAATATACCAGCATGCTAGCTAACCGAGTTATCATAAGCGTTTAAGTTTAACAGAGGTATAGTATAGCAGCACGGAATGTTTAATACATTAGAAAGAAATAACGAGAAGTTACGATCACAAGATCAGCGTTACCAACCTTAAAAGTTCGGGTTGTCACATATACTTAAAGAAATACATAATAAAGAACAACCAACTAAGCAGTCATCACTTCCTTAGCCTTGGCGATTGCCATTTCATCTTTCTTTTCTATGTTGCTTAATAATGCAGGGATTACCATCTCACACCCATGAACTAGTGGTTGATTTGTGCGACATTGTTCTTCAATCGCCTACGAGTCAGAGGAGAAGGAGAGACAAGTTAATCAAGTTCAGAGCGTACGTAGGTAACATTGTGCTAGTTACATTTGTAACTATGCGTACCTTTGACGTTGTACAGTGGTGTTACCCTCTAGCGTAACAAAGGACTTTAATTACACATGTGTTACATATGTTAAAAAAACACCATTACATTTGTAAATTATTTAATAAAAAATATTAAACTACTATTAAACATGCCAGCTATTGAATATCCATTACTACTTAATAAGACTGTCATTACATAGATATACTTAAACAAATACACAATAAAGAACAACCAACTAAGCAGTCATCACTTCCTTAGTTTTGGTGATTGCCATTTCATCTTTCTTTTCTATGTTGCTTAATAATGCAGGGATTACCATCTCACACCCATGAACTAGTGGTTGAACCGTGCGACATTGTGCTTCAATCGCCTACGAGTCAGAGGAGATGGAGAGACAAGTTAATCAAGTTTAGAGGGCACGTAGGTAACGTTGTACTAGTTACATGTGTAACTAGAGTTGTTTTTCGTAATGTAACACGTTTAACATATATACTCATGCGTATCTTTGACGTTGTACAGTGGTGTTACCCTCTAGTGTAACACATGTTAGAAACATGTGTTACATATGTCCAGCCCCTTGTTACCAAAAAAGGGCTGGTGTAAATATAAGTAGCATGTGTAAAGTTAACACTACAGTTTGTGTGCAAAAACAAGTGTAATGTTGCATGTGTACCGTTGTTTACATATTAAAATTAAAACACATTATATGATGCGTAACATGTGTAGACATTGAATTCAAAAAAATATATAATATTTTATGAAAACTCATAAGCTCAAAGAAAAAAATGTTTTTATGAATATATATATATATATATATATATATATATATATATATTGGCACCGTCGGACATACGGATTTAAAATAACATGTGTAACATGGTCAAAAGGGTCCCTACATTATATCATGTAAGTACTTATGTGTGCACTTGCAACATCTTCTATACAACGTGTGTAACCTGGTTAAACATGTTTTGGTGACACATTTTATAATTGTAACATGTGTTACTCTGAAATGTTAACACATGTATTTTGTGTTACAAAATAATTTAAACCTTCTTCGAAATGTGTACTGAAATCAAGATATACCATCCCGTAGAATCACCAGCCACCTAGTGATGATAAAAAAGACACTTTTTATTCAAAATAGCATCACCAAGAACACATAAAAAAAACTCAAAAGTCATGAATCAAATATCACATTTGTTTCAAACACATATGTTTGAAACACATGTGGATCTGAAACAAGCAAGAAGACTGGATTTTTATTTCAAACACATATGTTTCAAATGCCAAAAACAAAATATTCCATGTAAAAAAGATATCACAAACCATTAACCTATTCCACATATGTTTCAAAATAAACCAAATCCATTTTAAAAATCCCAACAAATTCCAACTAAAAGAACCCACCAAAAATTCTAACTAAAAGTATTCACCAACTCAAGAATGCTGGAAAAACAATTCTGAAATTCAACATTCAATTTTCGTCAAAAAAATTATCAATGGACAAAAACCACATCTGCCAATTCAATTTTTCGTCAACAAAACTTAGCCAAAAACACAAATACATCAAATATAAACAAAAAATCTCTGCTTGAAAACCCAAACGTATTCAATCTCTAATCACTAAATGGTGTTGGTTAGTGGTTGCCATACCACCTAATTAAATTAGCTCTTTGAAAGCCTTAATTTGATAAGGATATCAAATTTTATGACGGGTTCACCAAGCAATTTTTTTAAAGAAATATCAACCTCAAACGTATTCCTATTACCATTTTTATAATCTCTGGCCAAAAACCCTCATCCCAAACACTATGATCCTCTACAATTTTGAAAAACACGAATCTAGGGCTTCAATCTTCTTTCAACCAATTTGAACTCAATTCTAAGCCGTTTGAGGTATATCTTGAGTCAATTCCACTTCATTTTTTATGCTCTACAAAAGCCTTATATTAATTCCTGTTGATAGAATGCAATTGTAGTTCGTTTAAATTTTCATGAATTCTAGGGTTCATAAGCATTTGGGGATTTCTATATTTTACAAAACTGAATCAACTGATTTGTTCTATAGTTTTTCCAGACATACGTTAAGATGCAATTTTAGTAGTGTTCTGTAACACCCCAAAAATATAAATCTGTTATTATAAATACGATGTTGGTAAATAAACAAAATGAATTAACTAGGAATAAAATAACCTAGTTAGAGGAAAAGCCTTGTAGTGACATGCTAGTAGGTTAAAACACCTAAGATAAAAACCTGATAATAGATGGGGGATTAAAGTTGTTAAGTTTGAAACTTAACTTATTAAAAACAAAATAAAAACACCAAACACACACTTTGAGTGTGTGTCTGGATCGAATAGAACACAGGGGGGCGACCAAGAACCTCCATCAAACTCTAGATCACACAAATCTCACAAATTGAAGGCACAAATCAGTTCTAAAACGAAATCCGAGCTTAGATTGGTGATCTCCATTGTAAGGGGGTCATAAGGTATGTAAATTTCATAGGAAATCCCTATTTGAATTTCTGGATGAACTTAGAGAATTCGAAATTCATTGTTGCATGAATGTTATATGGATAGAATAGGAATGATATTGTGTCTAGGAGTGAACCCTAGACAATCATTTGTTGAAATCATGCTTAATTCTAGTGAATTTTATAAACACCAATGAAGGTGATAAGTAGGTTTTGTAGGAACATGATAAACACTAGAATTTAGATTATTGTTCTAGTGAAATTTGAGCTCTAGGAAGTGAATTCAGATTTTGTTAATGTGAAAATTGTTATGAACATTCCTAATTGATGTTAATTTTGGCTAAATAACAAGCCATGAACTTGGTAAAATTATGCCCTTAAAGTGTTTGTAAAATGCCTAAGAGAAGGCTAAATGTTGAAATGTGAACAAAAATGCATACTTGTACTAGTTGGTGAACTATGCGTTATATGATAATAAAAGGGTTCTAAACGGTTTGCGGTTGAACTCTATAGGAAAGGAAACCGGAACGTCAAGCGGACAAGCCAGTGGTGACGCGCGTTTGAAGGGTGTGCATTGAAGGTATGTAACTTGTTTCGTTACATTAAGTAATTTTAATATGTAAACCATGTATTGTTGTGTTTTAGAACAAAGGTTTGTGTTAATTGAAGTGACAATGTTCACTACTTGATTTAATAAGTTAAGATTAGATTAGGAAGCATTTGGTAGTCATTAAAATGGAGGATTCCATAAATAAGCCAAACGGATCGAATAATTGTCTGGTAATTAGTAATAGTGTTTGTTGATTAGCAATGGCGGTGACAAATCACAAGAGCATGAAGCCATAGGATTGGTAATGAAATGCTGGTGACAGTGAGCCCCGGATGTTGGGTAAAAGCGCCTTAAGGTTACTATCGCATTGGTAGTAAAATTGGTGTAAATTGGTGGGTTGAATAAATACATGGGGATTTTAGTAATTCGGTCTGTAAATTAAACATTTGGTATAATAAATGTAATAGGCACGTCGGTAATTTAATTACAAACGCGTAGGAAAAAGAATCACCTATAACGGACCTTCGGATCAATAGTTACGAGCATTTGAAGTTAGAATTGTGAAATTCGGAGCTGGGCAGGAAATGCAGGTCAAAAACCTGCACCTTCTGGAAAACCGAGTCCCCCGCGCCACGCGACAGGATCCACTGGACCTGGCGCAACACGCGAGAGCCCTCGCGACACGCGAAGGAATGGAGGAAGTCTGGCGCGACACGCGACAGACTAAATTCTGAATTTTTATTTTGTTTTCGATTGTTTGATTCTAGAACTTGTTTATATGCATTATGACAATGTCAAAACTAACTATTTAAGTGTTTTTGACTCTAGGTGATGTTGGAAACATATCGGATGGCGATCAAGCACGTTTTCAAGAACCGAACACAAATTTTGAAGCTTCCGCATCTACTTAACTTTGTTAAACAAAACATGTTATGTTGTAAACACTTAACTTATCATTTTGGGATGTTAAAACTAGTTGGTAGTTAACTCAAATTCTTTTATTATGAATATTTCCGTTTTGGTCTATCAATAGGAAATTAAGTATTTCTTTCGAAAATGCGTATTTTATTTAAAACTCCTAATTTAATGAGACGGGTGTTACAAGTTGGTAATCAGAGCTTAACGTTGTCAACAAAGTGTCTTTGGTTCAAGCTTGATCAATCATCTGGTAAGAATTAATTATTTTAGTAAATCTTATCATATGTGAGAAAAAGGGATGTGAATTAATGTGCACGGGAAGAGCGTGTTAACACACTCAAACCCGGAAGGTGGACTAAATGAAAACGGTCAAAGCAAGTTATGAACTTGGCTAAACCGAAACAAATAAAGCTATGTTATAAATGAAATGTTTAATAATTGATGTAAACATTTCAGTTTCAAGATGACGGAAAGGGGTAACAATGATCCGGTGCCGATAGTCACCGAACAAATGAAAGAGGTGATTGCCGAAGAAGTAGGGAAGGCAATCGAGGGTAGTCTATCCGGTTTTATAGA
Organism: Helianthus tuberosus; assembly: GCA_030545235.1. Lineage (NCBI taxonomy): Eukaryota > Viridiplantae > Streptophyta > Magnoliopsida > Asterales > Asteraceae > Helianthus > Helianthus tuberosus. The sequence goes on along the minus strand of CM060393.1, from coordinate 97,775,988 downwards.
CAAAATCCAAAATACAGTGCTTTCGTTAGTGGAGGAACGGGTTAAAAGGTTGGAAGACAATGTCAACCTTGTGAAAGAAAAATCTGTAGAACGTAAGGGTTGTTCCTACAAAGAGTTCATGGCGTGCAAACCGCCAATTTACAACGGGGAAGTTGACCCGATAGTATGCCAAAGATGGCTAAGCGATGTTGAAGGGGTGTTTGAAAGGACCCACTGCGACGTAAACTTTTATCATTTTGGCAAGACTAGTCCTTGTGGTTTCTAGTGATACTTTTGACTCTTAACTATGTGGAACTTGACAATATGAATCTTGATACTTTGAATCTTGACTCTTGTGATATGTGAAACAATGTGAATGAGGAACTTGACAATATGAATCTTGATGTGACAGCCTCGTCAGATCCAGAAGCTTCTAACTCGTTCTAAGGCACTTTTCTTTCGATTTCAAGCGATTCTTGTAAGTTTTCTCCATAAATCTTGTACTTCTATCATCATTACACAATTCCCCACCATTCCTTCCCTCAAAATCACTGGTTTCCTTCACGAAATCACTCAATTTGGACTCTTGAAGGTGACACCATCACGGGTTTCTTATGTAATCAGGTGAATGACATCATCTCATCGGGGATGGTACAGATCCATCTGTATTCTGCACATTTAAACACGAATCTTTGCAAAACCTAAACAGTTTCTCAAGGAAAATTCATACTTTCAACTTTTCTTCAAATTTTCTTAACTTTTACTCAAATCGATGGAATCTGGACCCAAACAGGCCTCGGACTTGTTCCTTAGTCTGGAGTCGGCTCGATAACGGATTCCCACCAGAGAGATGACCGATCTACGGGTCATACATGAAACGCCGTCAGGGACAGTTACCCTGATCGAATGGGGTGGTTCCCATCCGATCAGACAAACTGAACCTTGGAGGGTTTCTTTTGTCTTGATACGTTGCCATATCATCTCCGTTAAATTCGAACTTAGAAATTTTACAAGAGTTTCAAAGGAATAAGATCACAACAGTCGAATGATCATCCGATCGGACGATCATCCGACCAAGCGACTTGTTCCCTGTAACCCTCAGCACTTAAACTATTTGAATCAGAACTTCAAACTGTCAAAATTTCACTCGAATAGTCATCCGATCGAATGATCATCCGACCGGATGACCATCCGATCGAACAACTTGATCTTATACTACAACGAAAACTTCAAAATTTGAAACGATCTGCAAACACACCACTGATCGGATGACCATCCGATCGAACGGGGTCTATCTGGCTCGAAAGGTCATCCGACCGGATGACCATTCAATCAGGAAGCCTGTCAGACACTTTTATTCGATTTTCGCACGATTCGACATCCTGTTCAACACTCATACTATTATCTATAATCAGGCTAACTCCAGCGCTCCCTTCGATCCAATTAGTTGGTGTTGGTACTTAGCACCCACTGTGAGTAAACTTGATCCCTTTTTGTTTTAAACACTTTTGGGATGCAACATGTATTCTATAAACATGACACTTGACACTTGAAACTTATTTGGAAACATACTCTATCCGCTGTGAACATGAAACTTGAAACTTGTGATTCTTGAGACTTTTATGCTATGTGAACGTTTAATCCTTGTGTGTAGTTCCGCCTTAACAATGGTAGCGATATAGGGGTAATGCACCTCCCCGTTAGTCTTTAGGGTATTGTTAGGAGGAGACATTTAACCTCCCGTTAGTCTTTGGGAAAGGCATTTAACGCATTGCAAACTTGGGCTATCACCTGGACTGCGTAAACTAGCATGGTGAAACTTTTTATGTGTTTACATGATGGATATGAGCCTTTTAAACTACTATGCTACTATGTACTCAAACTTGTATACTCGCCAGCATTTTTTTGTTGATAGTATTTTAATACATATTGCAGGTTGATAGTAGCTGAGGAACTCAAGAAACAAGCTAGGATGATGCTTAGAAACCCATTCTAGCTAATTAAATAATTTGAACTTTATTTGGCTTGTATGATCTTTTGATACTTTGTGATGTGGTTGATGTTTTAGACAAATTATGAAATCCTGAATTAATTTATATTGAAACAATTTAGTGTTGTGGAATCTCTTGAGCAATCTGAACGCTTAGTGCCGCGCCCCGATGTTTCCGCCATCGGTTGGGGTGTGACACTCAGCAACCTAAAAGTTCATTTTTGCTTGCAATCTTCTAGGGATGAGTCTAGGACCTAGAGTTGTTCCATCCGTGGAGGGTATTGAAAAGCTAAAACATATTTGAAGTAAGTTTTTTTTATAATTTTTTGTATTTGTTTTTTATGATTAGCTTATTGTTTTAGTTAACTGGATCTATATCTGATTGATGGTGTGTTGCATTTTGTTGGTGTGGTGTTCTATAAGTTGGATTTATGATCAAGAATGCATTTTGATTTGTGGGTTGTTTTAATTTATGAGGTTTTGGTTAGTTTGACTGTCCTTTCATTGAGTTTTGAATGTTCTTGAGCCTAAATCAATGATCGAGAATGCATTTTGATATGTGGGCTCTTTTGATTTGTGAGGGTTGGGTTTAATTTAACTATCATTTATGAATTTGTTCAATTTGATTGTGTCTGAGCTTGAATATATGATAAACATGCATGACTCCATCTTTGTTATACAATCCCATACCACCCAGCTAACTAACATGAGGGTGTTGCCCAGATGCTAGAATTTTAATCTTGGGTTATAAGCTAGGTCAGACTTTTGAAACTAATCACCTCCATATGTTTGTAAATAAATACGTGGGAAGCTACTTACTAATTTTAGTGAGTGATTAGTGACAACAGTTTCTATGCACCATTAATCAATTCTCTAAACTCCCCATCCGGCGCCCTCTCCTATATATATATATATATAAAGGGTAAGGTTCATGCGAGAACCACCTTTATTGCGAGAACCAATGTGAACACAACCTAAAATAGCTAAAAAACCTAAAAAAACCTAACCCCCCCCCCCCCAAAAAAAAAAAAACCTACCCCCCCCCCCCCCCCCTCCAAAGCTAAAATGCTAAAAACAAATAAAAAAAAATCTAAATTTTTTTTTAATATTTTTATGTTAAAATCGCTACTTTTCCTAGCCAAAAAAATAATTAATAAAATTAAATTTTTTTTTATTTTTTTTTTGCTACGAAATTTTTTTTATAAAAAATATTAAAAAAAAATTTGTGTGATTTTTAGCTATTTTTAGGCATTTTTTGTTGTGTTCACATTGGTTCTCGCGGTTCTCGCAATAAGGGGTGGTTCCTAACGGATCTTTGTCCTATATATATATAGGGGATGGTTCAAATGAAAACCACTTTTAACGCGAAAACTCGAAAACTAACTAAAAAAAGCCTAAAAAACACACAAAAAAAAAATTTTTTTTTCAATTTTTTTAATAAAAATCACTGGTTTTTATATATAAAAAAACTTTTTTTCAAAAAAAAAAAAAAAAAAAATTTGTGTAGTGCACATGTGTACACATACACATGTGTAGTATTACACATGTGCACTACACAAAAAAAATATTTTTTTTTTTTTGAAAACTTTTTTTTATATATAAAAAAACCTGCGAAATTTGGTTTGCAAAAAAAAAAAAAAATTTGTATGCTTTTGGCTTTTTTTAATTAGTTTTCGAGTTTTCACAATAGCTAGTGGTTTTCATTTGAACCTTCCCCTATATATATATATATATATATATATTAGATCGTTAGATAAGTTTATTGTATTCTATATATGCACATATATGATACTTATTAGCAGATCTTCTTTTCAATTAACTTATGTCCACCTTATGGTCCTTTTGTTTGATTAACTAGATGGTACTTGTAGGCATTGCGGCTAAGCTCTACAAGGAATGGAATGCAAAGATGGATATCCTGGAAATCTGATTCCGAACCCATGTCCAACCTATATATATTTTTGGTTGGTACGTCATTATTTACATTTACCTTCACCTTCAACAACCAGAATGAGCTATACGGGTGCATACTTTTCTTTTAAAACGCTGGTCGGTTACTCCTCAGATATGATCAGCCATTACGACATACATTCATCCTCATGAATATATAACACGGTGTTCGCTTGCTTCATTGGGCACAAGAACCTTTTCGAGTTTCTCCGCTTCATCTGCCCTCCCTACGACGGCTCTTCTTTTATATGTTATACAACACCGTGCGACACCAGAGACAGGTTTCAACGTTGTTGTTTCGGTTTCAGGTAACACCACCCCCTGCCACCGCATTCCGCCACAGGTCGATTTCTTCCCGACCTATTGAGGTTTAAGCTCCTACATCCTGTTTCGGTTTGAACTCGGTTAGGTTGTGAGTTGGTTTTCCGGCGACACGTATTTGTGAGAATATATGGGGGTGTGTGTTCTGAGTTTGATCTTATACATATGAGGAATTTTATTGTGAAATCAAACATAGCTAAGTTGCTAAATGAACACATAGAAGATGTTGAAGTATAGGGACTGTTTGTTTGATTGATTCATTAGCTTGAGATCGAATATAGATACCGATTTATAAATCAGTTTATATATTTTGCTCAAGCATAGCCACATTTTGTTTGGAACTTTTATACTTGATCATTGTGCCATGTGTGGCAATTGGCATCCTTTAGAAGATCACAATTGACTGTAAAATAATTATATTTTTTATATGCACTATTTCAAGTTGGTAGAAACTTCATAATGTTTTACAAAAAATAGTTGTAAAAATTATGGGGAATCTTTTTATGAATTCAAAGAGAGTTTATTCGCTAATTGAACACACAAAAGACGTTGAAGTTTAGGGGGACTATTTGGTAATTGATTCATAAGCTTGAGAAAAGGGAAACCAGGTTATCATATAGTTATATATTTTGCTCATTCATAGCCACAACTTGTTTTGAACTTTTATTCTTGACCATTGTGTAGTAAAGTGGTCACAAAATTTTGTTTACTCCAAGGTCTTGAAGAATTTGTACCGATATACGAAACCCGGCCCTTTAAGAATAACATGTATGAGATGGGTTTTGATCACAGTTTTGGCCTTTGGTTTATCACCATTTATAAAACCCATTGTCCTTGTCATTCTCCGTATTTAAATCCGCATGTATAAGCTTTAGTTAATTTTTGTTGGTCCAAACTTGGAGAAATAAATAGGATTTATACCGCGTTCGTTTATAGTTTATATTACTTATCACCGCCGCATCGTGCGGGTTTCCCACTAGTAACAAATAAAGGGTCACCTATAAAATCGTTCAAAACGCAAAAACCTTAATGTGTGTGTGTGTGTGTGTCTATAAATGCCAACATAATCAAAACAAAGACTTTTCGAGAAAATCTCAAAGTTATGTGAAAATTCTAAGTATTGGCAAAACTTATTTGTTTGTAGAATAATTGGTTATTAAATCGTTCTTATTTAATTTAGGACGAATAAACCAATTTGTGGGATTGCGATAATATAAAACGCACCCAAAGGTGAGTGTCACAGAAACCCCTATTTTTAGTGTTTTATATATTGTTTTGGGGAAGAACACGCCTTTAAAAAGGGTAATTAAATGTTTTAGTGCGAAACATGATTTTGAGACAAATGTGTTTTAGTGAGTGTCACATAAACCTCTTTTTTTAATGTTTTATGTACTTTTTGGGGAAGAACACGTCATTAAAAAGAAAAGTATATGTTTTCATGTAAAAATATGCTTTTGAATTACATAAAATATATTTTCATGGAAAAAATGATTTTTGGAGTATTATAATGTGTTTTGTGGAAAAACATGGATTTGAACAGGTGTATGACTTAAACTGTTTTTGAGAAAAACAAGTTTTATTGATGTTTCGGGGAGAAACGGGGAAAGGGTTACGATGTTTTGAGTAAAACAGGCGTAAATAAATTAAATTGGGTTGGTACGAGTTCAACTCAGCTTCCAGGAAGTGGCCGAAACTTGTACAACCTACAATATTAAATTGTTATTCAGTAGGTTATATATATTGATGAATTGGGGAAAGCAAGTGGTTTGCTAATTGCGGGAAACTGGGCACAGTCACTAGCATTTAATCATTAAGTAATGAACACGTGGAATCATTGATAGATCTATTGGGTTGATTACCCCGTCGTGATCGGTCGCTCCGATCTACATAGAGGCGAATTGAATTCTTTAATTGTCTAGTATTGATTAAAACCTCGATCATAGTATATAGCTCGTAACGTCTAGCTAACTTACGAAACTGAAGTTATAACGGAAATATAATATCAAAATAATATCATGGATAATAGCTTTCATACGGAATGCGGTGGTAGTGCCAATTCTGATGATTTCTACCATGACATCTTACAAGGAAATATAAAATGGTCTTTCTTAAACATATGTGAATGTTTTAAATCATTAAAATGTTTTTATCAAGAAAGATTTTTCCTTACACAAGTTGTTATAAAATTTGATATGTGAACTCACCCTCCATTGTGTTGACACTTGATTTTTACGTGTTCTTCAGGTACATGAGTTCAGCTTTGGAATTTTGGCATATATTGTGGTAGTGATGCTTGTCGTGTTTTAAATTATTTTGGACAACTTTTAAAAACTAATTTGGGACCATGTGTATTTAGATCCATAAGGATCAAGACAACTATGTTGTATGGACTGTATTCGAACTTTAAACTCTAAAGTCATGTTTTAAATAAGTGTATGTCTAAAATAAACAATGCATCGTCTACTAAGATATTTATGGGTACCAACCTCCGTCACAGCCACGTTTGTATTTCCACTGCGACGTTTTTGGGGTGTGACAAGTAATTTCAACCAAAACCACTAAACAAAGATCATAAATCGTGTCAAGAACTTGTAACAACACCATCTAACCCGTTAGGGTCCTTACGTGCAAGAAAGTACTCTTGATTAACATTTGATTTAACTTTTATTAAACCAATACCCATTTCTAGTTTCATGGTGTAAACATATTAACAAGTTAATAGCTTACTAATAAGTGCTTAATCAAGGAGTTTTTCAACATATCTCAACTAAACATTCATTAATCATCCAAGATAACCAAATACAATCAAGAATCCAACATCAATGAAACATGTTTGCCATATGATCATCAAGATTTAAACATGAAAAGTAGCAAAGTTTCATACAAACAAGATTAACATACTAATGTTTGTTCATAAGACAAGTAAACTGGTGTTTTTGCCCTAAGGCCACAATAATACATAATACATCAAATCAATGTTTGAAATGTAATCAAAATCATGGAAAGAACAAAGATTCAAACCAGAAGAAAACAATGATTAGATGGATTGGATGATAAATAGGCTTCTTTGCAACTTGGAGGCTTGAATCCGACCAAAGCAGGCTGTTTCCGGAGGCCCAAAATCGCCCAGAAGATGCAAAAATATCCAATAATTGATGATATGTGTCTGTTCTGTTTTATAGGGGTTTTCATATCTGCACGACCGTGCACTGACAAATGGTAGGGTGACGTCAATTGCAGAATGGGTCAGGCAAGTAGATGATTGGCCGGCAAAGTCAAACCAAGTGCACGGCCGTGCACTTGATGTGCACGGTGTCTGTTTCTTCGAGAATCAGGTAGTGCACGGGGGTGCACAGGGACGCACGGTCGTGCGTGTCCGAGAAGTCAGTTGCACTGCCATGTGCACCGCCAGTGCCTCCGGTGTCGCGCGCCTTGCATGGTCTTGCAGATGGAGTGCATAGTGTGCATGATCTGTATCTTCAATAGAATGTGCAAATTTCATCTGAAATGCCTGAAAATTTCTCTTTTTTCTCCAACTTTGTCTTTGGTACGCCGTTTAAGACCTGAAAATCCAAAAGTACCTGATTAAGTACCTAAACATCGCAGTTTTAGCCAAAACGCATAAAACGGGAGTAAACGGGGGACTAAAACATGTGTAATTTAGCTTATATCAATTGTATATGTTACTTATCTTACGTAATTTTCGTGTATTATGATTGTTGGTAACTACAACTTCTTATTTTATATTGTGAGAAACGAAAATAGTTATTCTCTTGTTGATGAGGATGTGGATATAGACTTTTATTTAAAAAAAACTTTGTTGGAAAATTGATATTTAATTATGGAATTATGTAGTTATGATTATTTTTTGAGTTAATGTTGTATTTTTAAGAAATTATAAGGAGTAAACTTCAGTTTGCGTCCGTAAGGAAAGAGCCCGATGTCAACCCCGAGTCCCTAAAATGAAAATTTTGCTTGTTGCGTCCCCAGTCATGTAAAAGCGCTACACTTTGAGTCCGTGAAGCCAACTCCGTTACTTTTTGTCACTCAAATGACTACATTACCCTTATATTCTATTTGTTTGCGTCCCTATGATTTATAACCCATTATCCTTTGTGTCCCCGAGCTTAATTTTTTTTTTGTTTATTATTGATATTATATAAAATCAAATTATCATTATTGTCATCATCTTCAAATAACCTCACAAATCAATTTTCATCATCTTCGAATAACCTCACAACATACACCAGAATTCAAGATCCATACACTAGAATTCAAGATCCATTATTATTATTATACAAAATCAAATAACCTCAAATTTTGTAAATAGCATATAGAGAGCAGAGGAGAATCACATGAAATTAGGATACAAAACAACCTTAATATTCCCCCATTTTCTCTCAGCATCCACACCCATGTGTACATTGACCATTAAACTATCAAAACCCATATTCTTTTAGTAAAAAACAAACCCCAATTCAAATCCGAATCCGTTAAAACCCTCAAATATCTCTAATTTCATGAACTAACGCTTTGTTCCTGAGTTAACTTAACGATGGAAAAGAAAAAAAATGTAAAAGTGAGAAAGGAAAGGAAGATAAAGGAAAAAAAAGATGTCTTTTCTCCCATTTCCTTCCAAACCGGAAGGAAAGAAAAACTATAGAATTTAGCCTAGTTTTCCTTTCTTTTCCTTCCTTAAATGAAACTCCGGAACATAAAATATTTTTACTTTCTTTTTGTTTCTTTTCCTTTCTTTTCCTTTCCTTCCATTAGTAAACTCTGGAACACAGTGTAAATCAAAAAAAGCTTTGTGGGATTTGTGAAAATGGATGCATATTATAAAGGGTTCTTTGCAGAAGTTGAAAAGGTTTCAAGATCCAGGGTAGCGGTTCGGACAATTGAACCAAGCTGAATCTACGATTTACCTGCAACTTGATCATCAAACCTTCAATTTTCAGAGAGAGAGAGAGAGTGATGGAGATGAATCGAACCTTAAATTTTCATGATGATGATGAAGTAATGATGATGATGATGATGATGATGAGGTTTTGTTCTTTGTGTGTTATTGGTGAAACCTCAGTATATTGGGATTAAAGAAGGGAGATTGAGATGGTTCGGACATGTGAAGAGGAGGGAGACTACATCGACAGTTCGAGCAGTGGAAAACCTGAGTATGGATGGGAGAAGGATTAGAGCCAGGACTAAACTAACTTGGGATGAGCGGATTAGACATGGTTTTTTAGAGTTGTGCCTATCTTAGGACATGATCCAGGATAGGGGTTCATGGAGACGTAGGATTAAGGTTAAGGACTTTTAGGAGATGATGCAACAGGTAGTCGAACTTTGGTTAAGGGTGGAATTGGCATGTGATTGTCTTTTGATGAATATGTATTTATGTTGTGTTATGCAGTTATAGATGTTTGTGTGTTATTCTCTCATTCTTTTTGTTATTTGGTAGATTCCTATCTCTATAGTACCCGCCTATTGTTGTTGTTGTTGTTGTTGTGTTCTTGGTGAAACATTTTGATGAAGATGGGTAGATCTGGGTTCTTTGTCCTTGTTTTTTTAAGATGATAATGTGCAAAGTTATTTAATTGATGATCTGGAAAATAATTGAAGTTATGGATACTTGAAGATCTTGAAAATAATTGAAGATCCACATTTTGGAAGTTATTATTGAATTTGTTTTTTCTTTTTAATTTTAATATGGTGAAATTACTAAAATGCCTCTTGACTTAACGGTCAAACTAACGGATTCTTAACATAGGGACTCAACATGTAGCGATTTTTTAAAGACAGGGACTTAGGCAACGAAATTTTCATTTTGGGTACTCAAGTTGACAGCGGGTTCTTTCCTCAGTGATGTAAATTGTAGTTTACTTAATAATAAGGTTGACTAGTAATAACTAAACTGCTCGGTACAACCAGTTGAACTGTTTCTGAGCCTAACCTGGTAAAGAGTAAAAACTAGTTTATAAAACATCGGATGGCTCTCACAAATTAATTCTATTTGTGGTCGGGGACTAAATAGATGATTTTTTTCAAACTTTTGGACTAAAGGTGTAATTCCTAACAAACTGGGATCATGTTCAAAATAATAAACCACATGGACTATCTATATACTTATACTATCTTTTATTTTTAAGTTTTAAATCCACCTAATGCTTTTATATTTTCATAGCCTATTATAGATACGATGAATTCTTAAAGAGAAATGTTGGTGACAAATTCACTATTAGGTAGTGTTTTGTATGCAGGAATGATAAGTGGAATGGAATGGATGATTACGAGGGAATGAAGAAAATGGTATTTGGTTGGTGAATGGAATAGAATCACCCATTCCAAAAGACATTCAATTCCCTCAAAATCATTCCTTCTACTGTTGGTACACTTTATGTGGACGCGACTCAGTTCGGTTCAACACGGTTAGGTCCGGCTCAAGCTCGACGTAGCGACATTCCTCCGTCGTGCGCCCCAGATTTCGACACGCGAAGCACCGAGAGCCGTGAACCAATCCCGCTGACACATCATCATGACATCATCATGATGATGTCACATGTTTAACTAAACTTTGCAAATATGAATTTGAGAATTCATACATACGTGTATGGTCTTTGGGCCAATCAAATCATGTGGGCTTCCATGTGGGCTTGCTTTTGTTTGGGCTTCCAACGAAGACTGCAATGTTGGACGAAGACACTATATGACGAAAACACAAAGGTGACGAAATCACATGTGATTTCGTCGAGATATTGGATTTCGTCAAACCGATTTCGTCCAGAACTGGTTTTCGTCACTGTGTTACTATATAAGCCTAGACAACAGACAGAAACAAGGACGGAAGTCTGAATAGATTTCGTAGCGAACATTGTAAACACACACACACTGAGAGTTTATGAGAGCATCTTGTAAACATTGCTTTGTAACCGTTTCTACATTAATACATTGAGTGTTAATCGTTGAATCTTGTGTCTTACGTGTTTGTAACTTGGTTTAACTTACCCGTTTGGATTCCGCACTCTCGGGTTCGTCGGAAAACAGGGAATAGAGGTTTAACTCGATCCTCCGGGTGGACCTACAATTGGTATCAGAGCATTGGCTCGATTCCTTGTTAAAACCAAGTTTGTGTTCTTGATTTTTTCTTAAGTTTTTTTTTTCAAGATTTTTAGTTTAAAGTTCATGCATTTCTGAAAAACTGTTTAAAACCTTTGAAAATCTTGATTGTTTTGCTTCTAGTTCATATAAAACCTTGTTAAAACTCTTGTATACATGTTAGTATTGAGTTTTTGTTGAACTTTATTTTCAAAAGTGTGTTCAGAAATTTTCAGGTAACTTGAATCTTCATCCAGTTCATCACATCTTCAAACTATTCTTGAATATTATTTTTGTTTGATCTGATTTGTGATTATATTATTGTTGTTGTTAAATATAATATTGAGGTTTGAAAATTGTGTACACATGAATGATGGATAGTTGAAAAAGAAGTCTGATAAGGGTAAGGTGGGTTTTGACAGAAGTCTTTGTGTCAGAAGTAATGGATAAGATTTGATTTTATCTTTAAAATATCTTTAGACTTGGACGAAATCACCATTTCATATAGTCAACGAAATCTAGTTTGTTATCATTCTGGAAGAAATCAAGTTTGTTATCATTTTCAACGAAATCTCATCCAGTCAACAACATCAAGCTGGACGAAAACAGGCTTGGCGAAATCACTCCCTGGCCGAAAACACTCCCTGGACGAAAACTCTCCCTGGCCGAAATCACTTGTGCTTGTCTTGTCTTGGACGAAATCACATTGTTTCATCAAAAATCTCAGCGACGAAAACACTTGTCAAGCGACGAAATCATATCAGCGACAAAAATCCTTCCTGATTTCGTCAAACAGCTCAGCGACGAAAACCCATTGATTTCGTCAAACATATTTGTGATATTTCTAACAGTAGCCTTTTATTTCAGTGTTAACCATTTGATTTCAAGTTCTTAAGCAGGTACAATTGTTCTAATATCAAATATGAGTTCTAATCCATTAGATTGGAGCATTAGCACAGTCCCTGATATGGCATGGGTTAAGTCTTTGATGCCACAAGAAAGAATTTCGGCTAGTCAATGGGCGTGCGTGGCAAATCAAAATCAAAGTATCCAAAATCTTCTCATAAGCGAAAATGAAACGGGTAGCAATAACCGTCCGCCAAAACTCAACCACATGAACGACTATCCATCGTGGAAAGGTCGTTTTCAGAATTATGTTTTAGGTCAAAACACCGAGTTATGGACGTGTTTCACCACAGCATGTAACGACGCTCTTGAGGAAGCCGGATCAAATGCTACAACTTTGGGGGCCATGTCTGAAAATGACAAGAAGGCGTATGACCTTGAAAATAAAGCGTTTGCTATTCTTACGCAAGCATTGCACAAAGATATCTATCATCAATTCGCCCATTGTACCAGCACCAAAGCCTTGTGGGACATCCTAGTTAACAGAGGAGAAGGAAATGCGGCCACACGGAAGACGCGTCATGATTTACTAAAGAAGGAATTTGAAGGGTTTATGTTTGTGCAGACTGAAACACTGAATGAGATGACAACTCGTTTTTATCATTTAATTAGTGAAATGATTTCTTACAAGGTTATTGTATCTTCGCAGGAAATAGTCGCACGGTTTGCTGATGCTCTACCACCAAAGTGGAGCCCATTCATTGAGTTGTTAAAGCATACAGGTGTATTGGATACTGTCAGTATCTATGAGTTTGTTCAAAAGCTGGAGAACAAGGATGCAGAAGAAATCAGAAAAGCTAAACTAATTCCTGTCCCTTAAAATCCAGAGATGTACTTTGGAGGGATTGCTCCGGCTGCTAGTACAAGCTAGCAACCAAAGATACAAACAGCTTATGTGTCAAATGCTTTCGACCCAAATTCCTATTTTGGAGGAGTAGTTGCACAACCCCAATTTGACATAAATGCCTATCTTTCGAAACCTCAAGTTGCACCAACCCAACCCCAATTTGATCCAGCTGCCTATTTTTCTAAACCTCAAGTTGCCACACCTCAACCCCAATTTGATATAAATGCCTATCTTCCGAAACCTCAAATTGCCACACCTCAACCCCAATTTGATCCAAGTGCCTATTTTTCTAAACCCCCACCACAAGCCTAACCACAACAAGCCTTCTATGGTAACAAACCTGATACTTCAAATCTTTCCAAGTGAGTGTAGAAGCTGCACGGGATCACATTGAAATTCTTACCACTATGGTTAATGCCTACAGCGGATTAGTCGCAAGTCAAATTGGCAACACTAATTTGATAAACGAAGACTATCAGCAGATAGACAGGGACGAAATGGAGTTAATGGATATCAAGTGGGCGTTTGCGAGTGCTGTGAGAAGGGCAAAGGATTATATAAGCAGAACGGGGAGAACCAGCTTGGAAAGCAAAAGGGATACCAAGTACGGGTTTGACAAGGGTGTTGTCACATGCTTTAATTGCGGTGAAAAGGGTCACTTCAAACGTGAATGCACGCGACCGAGCAAACACGACAACCAACAAGGCAACCAAAATCCCTTCCAAAATCAAACAAGTGCTTCAAATCAAGCTAACAACGAAAGAGGGATAGTAGCTGCTAACAACCAAACCAACCAGTCAAGGCCTTCAAACCCCAACCGGGCATTAATAGTACAAGCCGATGAGGGATGTGATTGGTCCGTACAGTTGGGAGGAGGAACTGCATGTTATGAGAAGATCATCAGTCACATCAAGCATGTGCACAAAGAAGAATTTTCTGAATCAGATGATAGTTCGGGATACAGTGGCAGTTCGGATGAAGAATCAGATGAGAATGAGAGAACTGATTCTGAAGGTGATAGTTTGATTGATGCTGAGGAGGTCAAGTGTCAGAAATATGTCTTGATCAAGAAAGCTGATGCTACATCAGAAGAAATGGAGAAGATTCTCACTGAAGATGGATCTTTCTCTTCTCAGACTGCCTTTATGGCTAATGTCTCAACTTCTACAAGTCAGGTACAATCTGAAACTCCTAGCATATGTAGTGATTGTGCTGATATGAAACATGAATGTGCTGATATGAAACATGAATGTGCTGATATGAAACAAGAATCTGAAAAGATTCACAGTCACAATCAGAGTTTAGTTATTGAACTGTCAAAGTGCAAAGAGGCAAACATGGCCTTAGCTCGCAACGAAAAAGATTTTAAATCGGTAATTGAAACACTCAAGAAAAGTATTTCTGAGTTATCAAAAACGGTTTTTAATAAGCAAACTGGTATTAATAATTACATTAATATCATCGAGGCAACTAAGAAAGAGCTAGCCGAGGCGAAATGTGAGCATGAAGCGACCAAGCTCAAATTGGAGAGTTACTCAAACTCCCGATATGTGCTTGATCACATCATTGACGTTCAAAAACTAAAGGGTAATGTTAAAGGCATTGGGTATAAGTCGTGTCCGCCTCCTTTGAGACACAACTATACCAGAATGCCAGATGAGGAGGAAATGTCGCGTTTTGAGCCAACTGTACCTCTTGATTATGAGGAAGTTACAACTGGCTTAGGGTTCAAAATGGACAATTCATCGGAGGGCTCATCTGATCGGAAAGAAAAGTCATCATGTGCTTCAAATCAAAGTCCTCCAACCGTTGAGGACTATGATTCTTCGGATGATGAATCAGATGTGAGTGATGAGGATAAATCTCTTGACGATAGAAAAGGAGTAGAAGTGCCTTTTGAGAATCACATTCTGTGTGATCCTCTTACTCCTGCTGTGCAATCAACCAGTGCTAAACAAGAGATAGATCCTATCACTGAGACAGTGTTGATGTATGTAAAATGCAACACATAAATTACATCAAATGAGGCATAAAACTAACCCTTTTTAAGTACTAATATTGGAAAAAGAGTGTTTTTGTCTTCCTTTTGTATTTTCAGGATTAAATGAGCTCAAAAACGCAAAAGAAGCAAAAAGACAGCTAAATCCAACATAAATACAAGAAAAGGAATATTAGTGGACTGCCCAAACCCTCAACGGCACCTTCCAAAGCAAAGTAGAGAAATCAGAAGACTGAACACGCCCCGTGCTCAGCCAGCACGGGGTCGTGCCCAAGAAGCAGCAGAAAAGACAAACCTATAGAAGCTTCTATTGCCCATCATGGGCCGTGCTCAGCGGACACGGGGGCGTGTCGAAAGTACAGCAGGCGCATTTATTGTAATTGCGAATTACAATTAATGAGGAGAGAGATTGTCAGACGGACACGGGGCCGTGCCCAGCGGACACGGGGCCGTGTCCAGCTCTCTGTTCAGCCTATAAATAGGAGTGCTTGGATTCATTTCATCTCATCCCTTGGCACACCACCTCTCTCACACTTCATCCACCACCCACCACCATCACAACACCATCATCCACCACCATCATCCATTGTCCATCGTAGAGTGTGTGAGTCGTGTCGGGATCCAAGATTGATCGTAAGAGTTCTTGACAATCAAGGCCATGTTTGCCTAAGTCTCTTACATCACTTGGTGAAGACAAAGTGTCTAGTATAATACTTTTTATTTCTAATCTTTTGCACTTTTTATTTGGTTTTGTATTAATGACTTTAATAACTAGTTACTTATGTTGAAGGTGATCTTTCCTTATCGTTTGTCCGTGGTGTCTTGGCATTATTTTACTGTCTATATAAAATAAAGGATTTTCACCATTCATATCTCCACGGTCTATATGGAGATATGTTGGCTACCTGGTAGGGGGTTAAGGGAACGGTTTGGTAAAGGTCTTGCCATTGTTCAGCGTTTAGAGGTCCTGCAATGGACCTGGGTCAAATTTAGTAGGACCTCCTTCAATACTTCACGGTATTGGATGGCGGGGGTCCAAACTCTTTGATCCCCTCATAAGTTAACTACTATTAGTACTATAACCCGGCTATTTAGGACTGTATCCCTGCTGACTCAGACTACTTAGCCGAGGGTAACGTCACCGCCAAAAGCGGGGCCTACCACAATACTGCATTAATAACTTAATTCATTATCTTCCAATAATCCACCCTTTTAGGATTGTATCCCTGCTGACTCAAACTACTGGGGTGAGGGTAACGTCACCTTCAAAAGAGGGGCCTACTACAATAACTAAGATAATCTCTTAATTATGTGCAAAAGTGCGGAAACAATCAAAGGTTATACTAGATACGAGTCGGAACCAAGTGATTCATCTTGTCTATATGTTTTTCTTTTATTTTTATTTTCAGCATTTTAGTTAGTTTTTAATTTTCGTAGTTTAAAACAATTTTTCTAAACTTTTATTTTGGTTAGACGTTGAGGATAAACCGGTACTAAAAGCTCTTGTGTCCTTGGACGACCTCGGTATCTTACCAACGCTATACTACACTCAACGATGGGTGCACTTGCCCATATGTGTGTTTAGTGTTAGTGAAATATCGTGTTTTATAAATTTAAAACTTGGCTAAAATAAGTGTTAAAAAGGGCTTAAAATATACACCTAATATATATAACACTTCACACGCATCAAGTTTTTGGCGCCGCTGCCGGGGACACAAGGATTTTAAGAAAGTTTAAAATCGATGGCCTAATCAGTTTTTTCAAAACCTTTTCAAAACTCGCGCACATTTTTCTGCATTTTAGTTTAGTTTGCATTTACAGTAGCCTAAACACGGGGCCGTGCTCACTGAACACGCCCCCGTGCTGCATATTTTTAGTTAGATACCCAGATACAGAGTCTGAACACGGGGCCGTGTCCGCTGGACACGCACCCGTGCTCAACGTGACCAGTAACTTTAATTAAAACGCCCAGATACAGATCCTGTACATGGGGCCGTGTCCAGCCTTCTGTTTCAGTCCTTGTTTTCATTTTCTGGTCCCGAGACTCAGTTGTGGTCTGCTGAGTGATTCTTATGGATCAATACTCAGGAGGTTACAACTACACCTATGATGAGGATGATTATAGGGGTAATTATTGCACTAATTGTCGTAATACACGTTCGATTCAAAATAATCGCTCATATCAACCATCCAATTCATACACCTACTATGAGGAGCCCAGGTACGAGCCATCAACTTCATACACATCCTATGAAGACCAAAGGTATGAACCTCCTCCCTCATACTCATATTTTGATGAACCAAGGTATGAGCCTTCATACTCATACTTTGAGGAACCAAGATATGAGCCACCACCTTCGTATGCTTACTATGAGGAACCTTGGCGTGAACAACCCACCTCATATGAGTATTATGAAGAACAAAATTACGAACCTTATCCATCATATGCTTACAATGAAGGACAATGGTGTGAACCATCAACTTCATATGGGTATTATGAGGAACAAAGGGTCGAACAACCGGATTCAAGCTTAGGAAATAATGATTCTTTTTCTATAACCGAAGTGACCGATAGGATATTAGAACACATCAGAGTTATCGATCGATGTATAAAAGAAGCTCGCGCAAGGGAAGAGGAGTCCCGCGCAAGAGAAGAATTAAAAAAGGAAGAGATAACTAAAAATGAAAAAATGGGAGAACAAATAAGTGAAAAACCGACACATGAGTTAAAAACCGACACATGAGTTCAAAAGTTCAAAATTTTGAAACGTAATAGTGATAACAATTACACCCAACACACAAACGGGTGTGAAGCTAGTACCTCGGGGTCTACAAATTCAACGTCAGGTCATCGAACAGAATCTCCTAATTTTGTTGAAAGGAGATCATGTTTTAAATGCGGGGAGTTTGGCCACATTATCAGAAATTGCACAAACTCTCCGAAACCAAATTTTGTAGAAAGAGCCCCTTCTGAACAAGGTCACCAACAATGTCGTCATGTGTCACCAAAAACTGACAAACGCACTGTTAAAGAACAGGAAACAAAACAACGACGTCAAAATGTGAAGGTGATCGAAAAGGCTTTAAAACCAGAAATTGTTAAAAGGAAACCAATTTTGTCGCAACCGTTAAAACCGGAGATTTCTAAATCTGTAAATGATATACAATCCGGTAAACGAAAACAAGCTTGGAAACCTAAAACGGATAAAGTTTCAGGGGGAGTCTCACCAGTTCCAGGTCATCGCGAAGTTGAAATAACCTTTGTCGATGAACAGGGGTAACCCAAGTCTATGAAGGCTTGGGTCCCCCTCTCCAACTAATATCTGAGTGAGTGTGCAGGATGTTCCAGGAGGAACTATCGATAGTCATCGGATTGTTGATAGTGGAGTGTCCATGCACAAGATCGGCGACAAAGAAATTGTTGCCTTTGATGGAGAGAAAAAGAAAAGAAGACAGAATTGTCTGTCGAAAGAAATTGAAAGCTTCGACAAAATGAAAATCTTTCCAAAGTTTGATTGTTAAAGGCTTTAATCGGGTCCCAAGGATAGATTCAATCAAAATGTACGCACCTGCAGCACGTCTGATGTTCAAAATCAACAAGATGAACGTGCAGTGTACATCGGTGTGATTGAAGAAAATGTGTTTGTTGAACAAATAAACCGGGTGTGCGGATGCCTTGGCGTGGATTGAACAACCGCACACTACTTTTCAAAGAGAAAGACAAAGACCTTCGCTGGTGCAATATGGAAGACCAGCCGGACCCAAAGGTTTATGATCTTGTTGTTGTAAAGAGATTTCTCAGTAGCTACAAAATCGACTTTGAAGTCCACACCGGGTGGATATCTAGTTTGGGAGAGCACTCAGATTCCTTGCAATGCATGAAGCAGTTGCAGGATACGGTTTTAAATTTCTAATCTCTCATATCCTTGTCGTTATTTAAGCTGCTTTATGAATTATTATCATCTCGTACAACACTCTTTGGCCAGACACGTTGAACACGAATATCACCTCACACGTGATCGTTTCAATATGAAACTCATCAATGTTGTCATGGTCCGCACCGATTACCGATGTGCCAACTGATTTTTCCAAAATTCGATAAATCAATTCTGATTAAAATTAATTTTGGTAAACGGCATTAAGGTAAAACATGAGTTAACCGACATCGGGAAATCCTTTTTGTAAATATCTTTGTGTCTTTTAAATTTATCTTAGTTTGTTGATTTTAGGGGGAGTAAATCCAAAAATTGAAAATTCAAAAACATCGAAAAATTTCAAAACCCAAAAACATTGGAAAAACAAAAATGAGTTTCCTGGCGAGAAAAAGAGAAAATGATAGTAGATCAGTGGTCTGTCGAAACCTTTTTTAACTGAAATGCAAAATGAAAAACGATAAGCAGCTCTATATAAGATGTATCGGTAGGCTCACAATCATTTTAAAGTGTGCAGGGTGATATAAACCTTAATCGACTGAAGACCAGGTGGGAACCGCACATTGGCATATGGTCTTAGTACCGAAATTTCGTTTGAGAGATTGCCGAGGTTCTGAGATATTTGGTCTTTATGCTGTCTTATCATATGGGTATCATGGTTGTATCAAACTGTAAAAATAACGGAGACGAAGTCTAGATCTTCCATGATACTATACATACGTGTACATATTGCATACGACCTCAATAAGTGATCAACAATCACTTGTCCAAACAAAATAAGTGATAATATATCACATTTATCCGGGAGTCAAGTTCGTCTCTTTGCTGTACGAAAGTACTGACCTGTTCACGGACTTGCTCCTGTGCCCTCATGCATCGAAAATCAAGTTCCTCATCAATAAGTGATTCTATCACATAGGGCTTGTTTTTCAAATCAAAATAAGTGAGTTTCTCACATCTTTTATACGGTCAAACAGATAATAAACGGTATACTCACCGGTAAGATGAACTCTCGTGCATACCTTGATACTGGAATGTGCCGTGTATGGATGAACACCGGTCGGTAAGTATAAATCATACACTAATCGTATACCCTCGCCATGATTACATCTGATAAGTTGAGCTTATGTGGACAACAATACCGATAATTGTTATAGGATGCTTATCTAAATGTTAACTAATTGAACAAAAAGAGCGTTTTGGCGTGACCGTACACTGATATGATTCTCTTACCCTCGAAACTCGAAAAAAGAATGTCTATAAATATTTATTTACTGCTTTCGTTTCTGCATCTTTGTATATATTTATTTATTGCTTTCTGTCTTTACAGTTGAAAAATGAAAAATTCCAAAAAGATTTTAGGTGTGTTTTAATCTAAACTTTTTAAAATCCAAAAAGATTTTGCTTCTAGTTTATTTTTGATTGACCGATGTTGGAACTCGAGTCTATCCTACCCAAAATCCTGATCGTAAGCCGGAAAACAATTGCACCTTCATAAACTGTCGAAGTTAACAAGTTTTGAAAGTTAAGGGATTCAAATTGATTATTTTCTAAACTTTCAAACTATTGTCAGTCGGTGTTTAAATGAGATTTGATCTCATATGTGTCTTTTGTTTAATTTGTCTATATTCCAAACGGTTGTTCTCATAACGTGTTTAGCTTTCTTGTATGTGCAGATGCGACATCAAAATCTGCTAAAGGCGAAGAGAACGTGTCAGATGACAAGCCGTAAAGTGAAGACACGACGTTGATGCAATCAGAAGATCAAGATGATCGGGTTGCAGTTGATCACTCATCAACACCACAAGGATCTAAAGTTTTGAAGTTCAAAAGATTCACGAGCAACATTCAAGGGGGAGTTTGATGATACACTCCCTGATTGTGTCACGTGAAGACCTTATTAAAGATCCTCCAACACAAAAGACATGGAAGACGAACCATCACAAGTAGCGTCCAAAGGGGAGTTTGTTGGACACTTTATGTGGACGCGACTCGGTTCGGTTCGACTTGGTTCGGTTCAACACGGTTAGGTCCGGCTCAAGCCCGACGTAGCGAAATTCCTCCGTCGTGCGCCCCTGAGTTCGACACACGAAGCACCGAGAGCCGCGAACCAATCCCGCTGACACATCATCATGACATCATCATGATGATGTCATATGTTTAACTAAACTTTGCAAATATGAATTTGAGAATTCATACATGCATGGTCTTTGGGCAATCAAATCATGTGGGCTTCCATGTGGGCTTGCTTTTGTTTGGGCTTCCAACGAAGACTGCAATGTTGACGAAGACACTATATGACGAAAACACAAAGGTGACGAAATCACATGTGATTTCGTCGAGATATTGGATTTCGTCAATCCGATTTCGTCCAGAACTGCTTTTCGTCACTGTGTTACTATATAAGCCTAGACAACAGACAGAAACAAGGACAGAAGTCTGAATAGATTTCGTGGCGAACATTGTAAACACACACACACTGAGAGTTTATGAGAGCATCTTGTAAACATTGCTTTGTAACCGTTTCTACATTAATACATTGAGTGTTAATCGTTGAATCTTGTGTCTTACGTGTTCGTAACTTGGTTTAACTTACCCGTTTGGATTCCGCACTCTCGGGTTCGTCGGAAAACATGGAATAGAGGTTTAACTCGATCCTCCGGGTGGACCTACATCTACCCCCATGTTTTTTTTTTCATTCCATCCCCTATTGCACCATTCATCAACACACCACAACCCACTACATTCGCCAAAACCCACCACCACCACCCACCACCGACGCCATCGCCGCCACTCGCCACCACCTCACTCCGACAGCCACAATCGCCGCCGCCACCCACTCGCCACAGTTATCACCCACAGTCGCGACCAACCGCCAACGCTACTCACCGTCGCCGCCCACCACCATTGTCGTCGCCAGCACCACCGTCACCACCAACCGTTGTCGTCGCGCCACCCACCGCCACCTCTGCTGCCACCTACCACCAACGGCCACCTTGCCGCCACCACCACCACCCATCGCCGCCGCTGACACCCACCATCGCCACCTATAACCACCCACAATTACTACCACCGATCACCACCACCACTCACCACTTATTTTATTACTCCGTTTTTCTTGCCTACCGAACAATACACAATAATAATAATTCATTCCATTCACACATGGTAACCAAACAAGACATGGAATGGTAATGATCCATTGCATTCCCTCGTCCATTCCATTACCTCGTCCATTCCATTCCTTCGTCCTTTCCATTACCCCATACCAAACAGACCCTTATTAATCTTCAAATTTTTCACATGAGGCACATTCACTAGTAACTCTCAAACTTTTGACAATATTCACTATTAACCCTTAAACTTTTCACATAAAAGACAATTAACCCTCGTATTCAAGTAAGTTACACATTCACTTATAACTTTTGATAATTGACAAATTTTCCCATCCAACATTTTATACTTAATAACTTGACACATCCTTTTAGTTAAATTACTTTTACGGTCCTCATCTTTAAGTAAATTACACATTCATTTTTTACTTTGGTAATTGACAACTTTGACCTTTTATCCTTTTCTGCTTTTTTTTTTGAACGACGATTGACTCCAACAGTCGAGAGGATCACACCCACATTGCATGGGTCCCTAGTCCCCCTCGGGCGAGGCATCCGAGTTTGACCATAGGCGCTCCACGAGAAAATTTCCTGCCGACAGCCACCGCACTCAAGAGCCGGAGTAACCGCACTGTAATAGAAAACTCGTGTGCGGCTCAAGACTCGAACCCGGGCTATTACGCACTCAAGGCTCTTATCCATCATTGCCATGACTCCTCAACCAAGGTTGGGGTCATTTACCCCCAAATGCAACAGGTGGGGATCGAACTCGGGTCTCCAAGGAAACCCAAAGTTCTTTCCACCACACCACTACAAGTGGGGGATATTTATCCTTTTCTGCTTAATAATCTGACATCTCATTTTATTTAAATTACTTATACAACTTTATACCGCAATGTATGATACATTATTATACTTTTTTTATTTATGCCTAACGACGTTACGTTAATATGTAAATTATTTTTAAAATTTACATCACTCTTTAAGATTACTTTTACGACATTAGATCCAAAACATAGTCTTCACATCATTATTAAACCTCAAATAAGTTCATTTTCACAAAATTAAAAAATTGAGTGGTTTTGTCTTGTGATTAAAAAAACGAGTAATTTTGCAGGAAGTGGTTAGCATTTTATGATTTTTTTTTTCTTTAAGATCAATTCAGATTTTTTGGGTTTGCCTTTGGCGAGTGCTCTGTTTTGTCGTATCGCTCAGAATATTGGATCAGATTTCTGTACGACCCCCCGTCAGAACGCCGTCCTAGAATGCTTGCGGGGCCCCCACGCCCAAGATTTTCTATCGGTCATCCCCATCGAGGGCTTAGGCCAAAAGATGTCAGCCGTTGAATATCGTGCTATCTTAAAATATCGGCTCATGATTCCTTTGTTCCCTGATGATGAGCAATGCCCAATTTGCCGGAAAGCTTGCTTAGACCAATTTGGGGAGCATGCTCTGCACTGTAAAGAACTGCCAGGTTTTAAGTATAGGCACGACTGGGTGCGGGATGTCTTGGGGGACATCCTCAAACGGGCGGGGATCTCGGTGAAGAAAGAAGCCCCCGTAAACTTTTTGACAGATCCGAGGGAAGGAAGATCCACATTGCGCCCCGCGGACGTTTTAGTTTTCGGGTGGGATGCAGGTAAACACGCTTGTGTTGATCTTACCGGGGTTTCCCCCCTTGTAGGCTTTCGGGATACAGGTTTTGTCCCTGGTCAGGCGATTGCAAGGGCGGCAGCAAAGAAAATGGACAAACACGCAAAAGCCTGCGAGGATAATCAACATTCCTTTATCCCTTTTGCCTTTGATACCTTTGGCTCGCTAGCCCCAGAAGCCATCCGATTTCTTGAACGGGTCCAACGGGTTGTTCACAGCAACATTTCGTCTCCTAGAGATCGGGGTTTCGTTTTTACTAGGTTAGGTTTCGCTATTCAAAAGGGGGTAGCGGCGCAGCTTGTTGCCCGCTTACCGGCTATCTTGGTGTAATTTGTTTGGCCTTATATATATGTTATTATTATAAAAAAAAAAAAAAAAAAAAAGATGAAAAATTCAAAACCAACCGTCCAGATTGTTCCAAAAAATACGAACGGTCAAAGATCATAATCCGCGTCATTTATATCCAGCCAATCACATCAATCCTCTGCAGCCTATTTATACACATTCACTTGTTACAACACCACCCATCTCTCCTTCACATTCTCACACACATTTTCAAATTCCCCTTTTCACCTTCACTAACAGCAATGGCGCCAAAGGCCGCAGCCGGAAAGAAGCCAGTGGCTGAGAAAGCACCCGCAGAGAAGAAGCCCAAGGCTGAGAAAAAGCTTCCAAAGGAGTCGTCTGCATCAGCAACCGACAAAAAGAAGAAGAAGCACAAGAAGTCGGTAGAGACGTACAAGATCTACATCTTCAAGGTTTTGAAGCAGGTTCACCCGGATATCGGGATCTCGAGCAAGGCAATGGGGATCATGAACTCCTTCATCAATGATATTTTCGAGAAGCTTGCTCAGGAAGCGTCGAAACTTGCAAGGTACAACAAAAAGAATACGTTGTCGTCGAGGGAGATTCAGACTGCTGTGAGACTTGTGCTTCCTGGGGAACTGGCCAAACATGCTGTTTCTGAGGGTACTAAGGCTGTTACCAAGTTTACTAGCGCTTAGAGGAGATTGGTTTGTTGGGGTTAGGTTTTGTTTGGTTTATGAAACTTGATTTTGGTAATTTGATGTAAATCCGCTGTGTTTTGATGAAAGCATTATGAAATTATGATGAAAAACTTGTGTTTTGATTAGTTGTTAGACGCGTTCATTTTCTATTTACAGTTTGTTACACATGGTTAGGGGTGACTTCTGAGGTGAATTTGCTTGTATATGATATAATTTTAACCCTGCTTATAATGCAAGGTATGTGGTGGTCTTATATGGCTGTGGGGTTGAAAATGTATGTACCAAAAAATTTCTATAAAATGGGGGGTTGAGAACGTATATACCCAAAAAAATCTATACGAAAACGACAGAGTGAAAAGTTCGGAGGGTCGACCGCTCTTGCTATGCTGCGCCCATGCTTAAAACCAACAATTCTATGATTGTAGCTGAATTTAGGCAGGGTCGGCTCAAGGGCGAATGAAATAGAGCAAGGAATTTAAAGCAATTTTTTATACAAAGGGCCCAATTTTATTATCTGCTTTAGGCCTAAATTTTTCTGAATCAGCACTGAATTTAGGCCTATACCGTGTTGGGATGTGTTGTTAAATGTAATAGCACGATCATGTGCAAGGAATAAGGGAGCATCATTTGCGAGTGAGAAGCAAAGTTTAAGACAAATTAGGGACAAAAGGGTACGTGTCTCATCATCAGTGCATGATAACTTGGATAATGTCTTTTACATCAACATATGTGTATTCTATTACTATGTATGGATAGTTAAATGGGTACTTTATGGAAGTCCTGAATTGAATGAAGGCCAAGAACATTTATGTGAATGGTGAATTTAAATGCCATAGGATGTTTGATCGGATGAAGATATCTCGCTTATGTTGGACGGGTGAAAACAGGGTTATGAATTGCTGATAGCAGTCTATCATATGGGTGTAAGAATTCAATGGATCTCAAACGTTTGGCTAGTATTTACTATGCTGAATTACTGTTGCTGGTATACAATGATATTTTGGTTCTTATTGTGGGTCTATTGTCAGAAACAGGTTGAATCGCTGAGCAATTGTTTTTGTTTGTATAACTGGCGTCAACTTCTGTAATTTGTTGTTACCACTTGTTAGATGAATGACGATATGCTAATGAATCTAAGAGTGCAGGTTATTTTGGATATAGATTGTGTCTGGAAGTGTCTTTGTTTAAGGAAGCTTAGTGCGACTGCTGATCAAATGGTTTTGTTGTGTTTGAATGGTACAAAAGTCAACAACTACTGGATTGTTACGACTGATATAATGTTTGTTATGTGTAATTGACTTAAAAGTCAACATGGACCAACATCTTGAAGCTTTCTATTCTATTGTCAATTGTCATAATATCTTTAAGAGTAAATTACAAGTTTTGTCCTTTATACATCAAATTTCAGGCGTTATCCTTTAACGTAAAAATTGACAGGCGGTGTCTTTTACCTTTCAAAATCTTGCACGGTTTGTCCTTTAGGCCAAATCCAGCTAGATTTTTTTGGTTAAATCTAGTCATGTGCAAAGCACATGAGGGTACTATTGTAATTTCACCATTCAAGGACTATTGTGTAAGATAAATTATATCAATGGGCTATTATGTAAAAATAAAACAAAATAATTTAAAATATTATTTTATAACCATATATATATAATGGAAGTATCTATAGAAAACCCTTATAATTTAGAAAACTTGGGAAACTCTAACCTCCCGATTTTTAAAATTTTTTTTTTTACACATGTTATATACATGTTTTTAAGGGTTTTGGGCAAAAAAAAAAAAAAAAAAAAAAAAAAAACGCCGAGTAGATATTTAAAAAAAACAAGTTTTGGTGTAACATATGTTACACCAATACTTGTTTATTTTTTTTAAAATATCTACTCGGCGCATTTTTGATTTTTTTTTTTGCCCAAAACCCTTAAAAACATGTATATAACATGTGTAAATTTTTTCAAAAAAAAAAAAAAAAAAATCGGGACCTTTGAGTTTCCCGGGTTTTCTAACAAAAATTGGGTTTTCTATACATCCTTCCCATATATATATATATATAGGGGGCCGCTAGAATGAGAACCACCACGAGTTATGAGAACCGCGAGAACCGCGACCCGCGGGTGGCCGTTGACCACGAAATTTTTTTTACACCTAGATCCGTATATTTTAACACCGGGTGTAAAGTTTGGGTTCAAACGGCGCGCCCGAGGGGGTAGTTTTTTACGCCCAAAGTTTGGGTTTTTTTAATTTTTCTTTTTTTTAACCAAACTTTGGGCGTAAAAAACTACCCCCTCGGGCGCGCCGTTTGAACCCAAACTTTACACCCGGTGTTAAAATATACGGATCTAGGTGTAAAAAAAATTTCGTGGTCAACGGCCACCCGCGGGTCGCGGTTCTCGCGGTTCTCATAACTCGTGGTGGTTCTCATTCTAGCGGCTCCCTATATATATATATATATATATATATATATATATAGGGTAAGGTTCATTTGAGAACCACCCTTATTGCGAGAACCGTGAGAACCAATGTGAATACAAAATAAAATCTAAAAAATATCAAAAAAGCACTCAATTTTTTTTTAATATTTTTTTAACAAAAATCGCTATATTTAGTTTCAAAAAAAAAAAATTTTTTTTTTACGAGTAACAGTTATCCATTCACATGTGCATATGTATCATTACTTCAACAAATTCCGTAATACGTTATCAGTAATAGACAATTGCACTTTAATTTACAATACCATGTGTAATACACTACTTTTTACATTGCCAATATTCAAAATGCACATGTGCATCATTAGGTATAACCATGGTTGCAAAAGTCGCTAGGCGCCCTCTAGTCGGTCGACCGGGGAGTTGATAGTACTCGGACATGTTAATTATGAAGAAATTAGTTTTTAAAATTAAATATTTGTCATATAACATAAATTTACTAATATCTATAACAAATACGTTAGAATGATATTGATTCATTAATATGATAGACATAGATATTATGTTTTATTGTTTTTTAAAGTCAAACTCGGCCCGAGTTGACCTACTAGATCCGATTCTGACCAAGGTTGACCACGTTTGATCGATTCTGAGTAATTAGGCGGAGTTGAAGAAAGTCGCCTCGGCAAGCTACCTTGTAGCGCTTACTCAGGGAGTACTCGGCCTTGGAGACCTTGTTTTACAACCATGGTTGCAAAAGTCGCTAGGCGCTCCTTAGTCGGATTTGAGAGTACTCGGGATTACTCGGGAGGTACTCGGCCTAGGCGGAGATTACTCAGAGAGTAATTGACCTAGGCAAACAATACTCGGGCCTCGGCAACCTACCTTGTAGCGAGTACTCGGGGAGTACTCGGAGCCTAGGCGGGACTTTTACAACCATGGGTATAACCATGATATAACATGTTTTGGTACAAAAAAATTGTGATTTTTAATGGAGAAGTAGGTCCATATACATGTTTTTTGGTTAGTTATATCTAGTGGTTGATGGTTTGACTATAGTTGTTACTTTATGATGTAATATGATGATTGGATGGTATAAATGGTGTTGATATACATGTAATAAAGTCAAAATATTGGTAATGATATTGTATTATGGATGGTAGGAGGTAATGATATTTTATTATGGATGGTACGAGGTAATGGTAGTGTATTATGGATGGTATGATATATGAAAGGGAAAGTGTATTCAAAGTAGTGTACCAAAACACCTTATTTCATGTTAATACATATAGATGCACATGTGCATTTCTAATATTGGTAATGTAGAAAGTAGTGTATTACATACGGTAGTGTAAATAAAAGTGCAATTGTCTAATATTTGTAATGAGTTACGAAATTTGTCAAAGAAATGATACATATGCACATGTGCATGTTTATGTATTATGGATGGAATGATAGATGAAAGAGAAATTGTGTTCAAAGTAGTGTACCAAAACACCTTATTTCATGCTGATACATAAAGATACACATGTGCATTTCTAATATTGTTAACGTAAAAAGTAGTGTATTACACGTGGTAGTGTAAATGAAAGTGCAATTGACTAATATTTGTAATGAATTACGGAATTTGACAAAGAAATGATACATATGCACATGTGCATGGATAACTGTTACTCGAAATTTTTTTTTTGATTTTTTTATTAACAAAATATAGCGATTTTTCAAAAAAAAAAGTAAAAAAATAAAAACTTTTTTTGGGTGTTTTTTAGATTTTTTAGGAATTACTGTTTGTGTTCACACTGGTTCTCGTAATAAAGGGTGGTTCCTAACGGATCATTGTCCTATATATATATATATATATATATATATATATATAGGACAAGGATCCGTTAGGAACCACCCTTTATTGCGAGAACCGCGAGAACCAATGTGAACACAACAAAAAATAGCTAAAAAACACACAATTTTTTTTTAATATTTTTTATAAAAAAATCGCTACTTCTAGTAGCAAAAAAATTTTTTTTTTAGTTTTTTTTCGCTACTAAAAGTAGCGATTTTAACTTTAAAAAATATTAAAAAATATTTTTTTTGGTGTGTTTTTTTTGATTTTTTTAGAATTTTTTAGGTTTTTTGGGAGTTTAGTTTTTAGCATTTTAGCTTGGGGTGGGGGAGGGGGGTTAGGTTTTTTTAGCATTTAGCTTGGTGGGTGGGTGGGGGGGGGGGCTAGGTTTTTTTTTGGGGGGGGGGGGGGGTGGGTGGGGGGGGGGGGGTTTAGGTTTTTTTTTTTTTTTTTGGGGGGGGGGGGGTGGGGGTTAGGTTTTTTTAGCTATTTTAGGTTGTGTTCACATTGGTTCTCGCAGTTCTCACAATAAAGGTGGTTCTCGTATGAACCTTACCCTATATATATATATATATATATATATATATATATATATATATATATATATATATATATATATATATATATATATATATATATGAAATTAGCAACCACCTATCACCACCATCCTCCACCACCACCACTACCATCCTCATCATCTTATTTCTCATGCACGTTTTCGTAACATGAAACACAGACTCGTTCTTCACTTCCACCTCTCTAAATTACTAGATAAAGATTTCAAAAGCAATATCAAAATAGTGAAAATACATTAAACTTCCAGACTTTCTAAACCAACACCTACACTAATCAGGTATACATATTTAATTCAACTTTATAACTTGAATTATTCTCGTCAAAATTAAATTGTTTAAATCTGTATTATGAACCATCATCTCCAAATCAACTCACCAACCAAAACCCCCCAAAACTAATGATCCTCAAAACTCCCAAAAATTAAAATGAATCATCACTATAAATACAATCGGTAATTCCAACATCTTAAAATGAATCATCATCGGCACAAATTATTCAAGCCCAAATTCACAAAAGAATTTTTACCTTCAATCATAGCATCATCGGTCACCATCCACAAGCCACCAGCACTCCGGCCGCCACCACCTGCAACCGCCCCTAAAACTGTAAGGACCTGCCAAAATTCCCCAAAACGACCCGTAAGTGAAAACCCGGACCCCTGAAACCCTAATGTGCATGAAAACCAAGAAAACAAGATTTCTGGATTTCAGGCGGGCCGCGTTAACCATAAGGCAAGGTTACGCGGGCCGCGTGAAGACAACTGGTGACCGGATAAGCGAACGCGCCACGTGTCAGACACGTGGCGCACCTAGGTGTGACACGCTAGTCCTAGTTGTAGACTAGGTGGTCCTCGCGGGCCGCGTAAAAGTGTTGTGAGGGTTTACACGGGTCACGTAAAACCCTAATTTCAGCTATAAATTGACAGTTCATGGCCTATTCATTTGCACTCGAAAAACTTTTGAAAAGACGAAGTATACTGCTCAAATTCGAAATTTTACTTAGGGAAACGCTGCTACGAATACAGGGTATTAACTCGATCACTGCTACGATACAATGTCCGATCGATTGAAACCGATCCAATGGATGTTTAAGTGCTGCCCAAATCAGGGCTATACTTTGTCATTCGTCGTGAGGGTTTTGATATCGTGAGCTTATCATAAATGTTGTATTAAGTTACTGACCTAATTTCGTGTGCATTGTTATTTAAACTAGGTTACACTGATGTAGGCTAAACTCTGCCCGTCTAAACTTGCAATGTGAGTCATTCTTTTTTTTTTATCAACTGTTTTACTCAACCTCAAATTATTCTCAAAAGTTATAATTACAGGGATTAAGTCGTGGTTATCTTGAATCACTGGCTAGTGGGGTATTGTGCACATTACTAATCTCTCACGGTTAGGTTCACCAACCTAACAGTGATAATCATCACTACTTGGGTGAAAGGACCCAATAGTGGTATGACCATCGTCACCAGGGTGTGACACGGCACCAGTTAAAAATAAGATAGTAGCCATTGTAATCGCTCTTATGCTGTAATTCATAGCTATGTGTCGTTTTATCAAATTTGAGTGACTCGCCAGTATTTCACTGCTGATAAAATATTTTTAAAACATGTTTCAGGTGACCTACTGTGAATCAAGGAAAAGTGCTACGGAGCACTAATAAAGCTTGAAGTAGTGGCTCAGTTAAATAAATAAACATGTTTTGTAAAACAGGGAATTTCCTCGTGAAATTCCTCTATTGTAAATTACGGGGTTTGTCCCAAATTATGAAATAAAATAATTAGGCATTTTCAAGTTTTGAAAGATCCTGTTAAACTTCCGCTGTCAACACAAATAATAAATACCACGGGTTTCTGTCCAGCGGCTCCTGAACCGAGTAAAACCGGGATGGGGGTCGTGACAGAAAAAAGGTGGTATCAGAGCCACTGATTTAAGCTAATTAAGTATTTAGAAATACTTAATTTTCTGATTGTTATTATGTGAATTTAAGTTGATAAATGAGATTTTAACTTAGAATTGTGTGTGTTTCTTCATATGTGCTAACAGCATGAATGAGTTGTCTGAAGCTCTTCAGAATCTCACTATCTATTCTGCTAACATGGAAGTTTCCGGGGGTTTTTCTGGTTATTGGGCTGACACTGAGAAACCTATGGAATTCCAAGCCCAGCCTTAGGAGAAACCGAAGCCGAAAAAGAGAAGAAGACTCGTAGGCTGGAGGCGTATGCGTAGGAAGAAACCAATGGTACAGAAAGTTATAAAGACCGAGGATCCGAAGGATAAAGGAAAAGGAAAAGGAAAAGAGATCGGGGAAAGTTCCGAGCAAGCCCAGGAAATGCCACCGTGGGAGGAGCTGGACCGCAAATTGGAAAATAGCAACTTCATCGGACCTGCCCATGAAAACCTCTTCAATTACCCAGCTGAAGCACAACTTCCAGCCAATCTGGAACCTGCTATCCCAGATCCTATTGTCAACCCCCGACCATTACCAGGAGAGCTGGAAGAATGGTGGACCACTGACTGGCAATTTCAGAATCTCTTAAATAACCCTAACACCTTTTTCCCCCAGTTTGACCCTGAGCCTGCACTAAACCCACCTATGAGCACAGAAAACCTGGCCGAACTCCGCCACTATGGCGAGGAGCTGGCAGACGCAGGAAATAGAATCCGGGAAGTTGGGGAGAGGATATCATGGAAATACGACGAGAGGGAACGTCGTTTCTAAAGTGCCAGCTGACGGGATCGTATGTGGTTGTATGGTTACATGTTTAATAATAATAAATATTAATAAAAATATAATCATGTAAAATAACTAAAAATAAAACTTTTGTAACATATCTGGTGTGTACGGATACATACTAAGATATATAAAATATGAAAGTCGCAAAGTCGACAATTTTGGCTATACGTGTTGACGTGATTATGTGCGATTGTTTTATTGTGTTTGATTGTTAATTATTTTGTGCTAATAACTTATATATATTAATTATCATATGGAACCCGCCGTCAATGAACCAGTTAACAAAGTAAACCAATCTGAGCAAAACAATGAGGACCACTTTCTTAATAGACAAGATATAGAAAATATTGTTGCTCAAGGAATAGCCAATGCTATTCCAGCAATCTTTGCTGCTGCCCGAAATCCAGTTGAACCTCCACCCAGTA
Organism: Helianthus tuberosus; assembly: GCA_030545235.1. Classification (NCBI taxonomy): domain Eukaryota; kingdom Viridiplantae; phylum Streptophyta; class Magnoliopsida; order Asterales; family Asteraceae; genus Helianthus; species Helianthus tuberosus. The sequence goes on along the minus strand of CM060393.1, from coordinate 97,743,193 downwards.
AATGTACTCGCGATGACAACTTTAGCGATAGTGTAAATGGAGGCGGTAACAATAATAATGATGATGTGATGCAAGCCCCATTTCTTAAGAAAATGAAAGCTGCAACACTTGGTTGCACTTACAAGGAATTTCTTGCCTGTAAACCAATTGAATTTGCAGGCAATGAAGGGGCAACTGCAGCACTGCGTTGGTTAGAGAAAACCGAAGCAGTAATTAAAATAAGTAAATGTGTCGAGGAAGATAAGGTCATGTATGCGTCACATCTTTTTAAAGAAGAGGCGCTAGAATGGTGGAATACGGTACTACAAGCCAAGGGAAGCGATGTGGCCTATGCCATGAATTGGGAAGAATTTAAGAGCCTAGTGGAAAGGAAATTATGCCCCGAATATGAAAAGGAACAAATGGCGAATAAATTTCTGACCCACCGAATGGTGGATGTTGACTGTCGAGGGTATACTTCGAAATTCTTCGAATATACCAGAATTGTGCCCACTCTGGCTTCGCCAGAACCGGTACTTATTTCTCACTACATTTGGGGTTTAATTAGCGAGATTCAGGACATCGTCAAAGCCACAAGACCCCGCACGATTGACGATGCGATGGAATTAGCCTACACCTTGACCGACGGACTGATACGCACAAGAGAAGAAAATCGGAAGAAGGAAGTGGCCCAAAAGATTACCCAAGGATTCCGTGTGGGTAATAGTAGTAATTTCAAGAAAAAGGTTACTGGGCAATCTTCCAGTGTTCCATTTTGCAGTACCTGTAAAAGAAAGCATTTTGGAAAATGCAAAGGGTATTGCAATTTCTGCAAAATTCCAGGGCATCAAGAGGAAGACTGCAGGAGGAAGAAATCAACAATCTGCTTCAACTGTGGAGAAGCTGGACATTTTAGACCAGACGGCCCTAAACTGGTCAAACCAGCGGACAACAAGGCCAAACCAGCAGAAGGAACTACCAAAAAGAATGCAAGAGCATTCCAGTTAACTACCCAAGAAGCAGAACTAATCCCTGATGTGATAGCTGGTACGTTCCTAGTTCATGACGTTTATGCAAAAGTATTATTTGACTCTGGTGCAAACCAAAGCTTTATAAATACTTCATTCTGCCAAACTCTTAACCTACCTTTAACCAAACTTAGGCAGGTTTTTACGGTAGAAACCGCAGATGGAAAGTCTGTTCACAAAGATAAGGTTTTGCAAAAAGGAAAGATAGAACTCTTAGGCCATAAATTTTCTGCAAACCTGTTACCTATGGATTTAGCCGGATTCGATGTTGTGTTAGGAATGGATTGGTTGGTAGCCAACCATGCTCGAATCCTCTGTGATAAGAATTCCATAGAAATTCATACACCCACAGGAGAAATAGTGGTGATTACAGGAGATAAGCCACGTAAGCCAATGAAATTCATTTCAGTAATGAAAGTGGCGAGTTATTCAAGAAAACAAGGAATAATGTATATGATTTCGGTAATCATTAATACTAAAGATAAGGAACTTAAGGAAATTCCAGTAGTATCAGAATACTCAGATGTATTCCCAGAAGAACTACCTGGATTACCACTCGACAGGGAAGTAGAATTTAGAATTCATCTAATTCCTGGAACGACACCAATAGCTAAGGCACCTTATCGGTTAGCATCCACCAAAATGTTAGAATTGAAAAAGCAGTTAGATGAGTTGCTTAGTAAAGGATTTATACAACCTAGTTCATCCCCTTGGGGAGCGCCCATGTTGTTTGTGAAAAAGAAATATGGTTCGATGCGAATGTGTATCGATTACAGGGAATTGAATAAGGTTACAATTAAGAATCGATACCCATTACCTAGGATTGATGATCTTTTCGATCAACTTCAGGGAGCTAGATATTTTTCTAAGATAGATTTACGCTCCGGATATCATCAATTGAAGGTACAAGAAGAAGACATACCTAAAACTGCTTTCAGGACTAGGTATGGTCATTACGAGTTTACAGTCATGCCATTTGGATTAACAAATGCTCTTGCAGCATTCATGGACATGATGAATAGGATCTGTAAACCGTACTTGGATAAATTTGTAATTGTCTTTATCGACGGTATACTTATTTATTCCAAAAGTCAGGACGAGCATTGTGAACACTTGCATGCACTCTTAACATTGTTAAGAAAAGAAAAGCTTTACGCCAAATTCTCGAAGTGTGAATTTTGGCTATAGGAGGTACAATTTTTAGGACACATGGTGAATCACGAAGGCATTCATGTAGATCCCTCCAAAATAGAAGCAATCATCAAATGGAAGGTTCCGCAATCAGCTATGGAAGTTAGAAGTTTTCTAGGATTAGCCGGATACTATAGAATGGTTTATTAAGGATTTTTCCAAAATAGTTATTCCATTAACTAAGCTAACCTGTAAAGCAGTGAAGTTTGAATGGGGATCTATGTCACACCCCAACCGATGGCGGAAACATCGGGGCATGGCACTGAGCGAAACAGATTGTCCAGAAGTTTCCATAACGATTATCATTACCAATTAATTTAAAGTAACATGTCCCATACCATGTCTTAAAAGGCAAACAAATTATTACAGACAAATCTAGTCAAGTAGTCTTGTTCCGACAACTTAGATTTATACATAGATAGTTTATTTATTATTTTCTAGGACTCCGTCCCTAGCCTCAATTTCATCACCAGCACACAAAGCATGTAAACATCCTAAGCACCTGTCACATACGTTAAAGTAAAAGTCAATACACATAGTGTAAAGGTGAGCATACAAGTTTGATAATAGCATATAGAGTTCGAAAGCGTTACGCATAACCAGCACGTACACAGAGTGAAATGAGGCATGTTAGATATCGACATGAACCTATCGATACCAATGACTGCGGGTTGACTGCCCAAGGCAGTTCGCGATACATTCTCACCACTGTGAGCCATGTAGGTAATTGTCCTTAACAACCCCCGAGTGAACGGGTGCTGAGTCCAAACTAATAGTATTACCGTTGCTAAGGCAGGTAGACAGCATTCCATGTGTAAACATAACAAACAAGCATTCATTTAGTCACGTATAACATGCGGTAACGGTTAGCGTTTAAAGTATTGCGTAGTGTGTTCGATGTGATTTAGTATAAGTAACGTATGTAACACCCAAAAGTGCATAAAGCAAAAAGGGATCAAGTATAATCACAGCGATTGATGGATTGAAGGGAGCGCTAGAGAGTAGGGTTAGCCTGAATAGATTGATAGCATAACGATAAGCGAGGCGTAAAACGGTGCAAAGTACAAGTGGTTCGGACAGCTGTCCGTTTGGATGGTAGTCCGATCGGACAGCCAGTCGTGCGGGTGGTTGTCCGTTCGGACGGTCGTCCGGTCGGATGACTGTTCGAGTGGATTGTTTCTTCCTTTGGGAAGGATGTGTTTGTGTATGATGGCTTGACTTTTGAAGTTTTCGCTGTAGTATTTTGAAAACATTGAAATACCTCTACCTTTCAGGTCGGTCGATCGGACGGTCGTTCGATCGGACGGCAACCTGTTCGGTTGGGCACTTCAGTGAGAACAAATTAACAGCAGGGTGTCACTCGCTCGGACGGTTGTTCGATTGGGTGGCATCCTTTGTGCATTGAACATGTTGAAAATTGTTTACGTGTTGAAGTTTAAATGTCTCATGGTTCGATTGGCAGTTCGATCGGATGGTAGTCCGATCGGACAACAATTCGTTCAACATTAAGACTTCAAGTGTTGGCATAAATGATTAAGTGTGGGACCAAGGTGCAAGTCGTATGGGTGGCCAGTCGTGCGGTTTGGCTGTCCGTTCGGACAGCAGTCGGTTCGGACGGCACTCCGTCCTTGTTGACCTGTTCGTCTTACACTTGGTTGTTTTGATAGTTTGTTGTTTTATCGAGATGCGTTGATATCGTGCCAACTAACAGAACTCCATCCTAAGCTCTAGTGACCCGATCAAACATGAACCACCCAAGTTCGGTCAGTCCACCGGTTCAGGACGATTGTTCTTGGTTAACCCGGAATCGTTAATCTCGTGGGTAGGATACGGATCTTGAACCAGTCATAACCACAATAATGAGTAGTAAGCCGACTCAAGTTCCGATTCTATCGGTTTTGAGTGCATTGAGTGTAAAAGAGTTGATAGAAAGTTGGGAAAACCATCTTTCACTTCTTTTCATTGCGAATATGTTTAGATCTATGGAAGATCTTTGTTAGTTTATGTGGAAATCGGTTAGATCTAAGTTGTTCTTGGTGGATTGAGGCCAAAACATGAAGTTCTTCAAGAACACATGATGACGTCATCCTAGAACACCTTAAATCTCGATGATTTCACGGTTAGAAGTTAAGATTTAAAAGATAGAAAGGTGTAGGAGTGCGTGTAGATTAAGGAAGTACAAGATTTAGGACGAGATCTTACCGGAATCGTGAGAAATCTGAAGAAAAGTGAGGAAAACGAGCTGGTCGGACGTCACTTGCCAAAAGTAGAAAGTTTATAGGGTTACCCAAAGTGGAAAAGGGCTAGTCGAACGGTTAGGCAGCCCGTGCTGACAGCCTGTCCAATCGGTCGGCTGGTCGAACGGCTGGTCGCCTGGTCGATCAGTCACCTCATTCGAGTGTTCTGTGTGACAAGTTTTAATGTTTCGATATCGATTGCGAGCGTTTCGATGCGATAGAGTTTCCTAGTCAAATTACTTTTAATCCCAACTACTTATATATCGCACTATCTCTTTTCCACCAATTATCATACCATTTCGATTGTGATTGAGTTCGATTGCATTTTGATTGATTACCACACATAACATAAATAAACACGCACAAGTAACACATAAGGCACACACACACGTATACAATAACCAAAATGCGTATTTCGAGTTGCGAGTGCGATTGCGATAGCGATAAGCGATAAACAGCGATTACTATGCGATTATTAATAGATACTCCACATAATACAACTAAAGCAAAAATAAAATAGACTAATTACAAGTCACAGAAGTCAAAACAGGAATTGAGCAAGGAGAGATAGATCGCAATTAGCAATCTTTTCTTCCTTTGACTTCAATCTTGACTTTGACTTTGAATTCCGAAACACGGGGTGTTACAGCCTCCCCTAGTTGAGGGAATTTCGTCCCGAAATTAGGCCGAAGCCGTAACAAACAACTGCGGGTACTTCGCCTTCATGTCGCTTTCGAGTTCCCAAGTGAACTCTGCGCCTCGTTTGCCTTCCCATCGGACTTTCACGATAGGAATGCGCGAGCATCGGAGCTGCTTGGTTTGGCGATCCATGATTTCGACAGGCTTCTCCATGAAGTGCAGCGTTTCGTTTACTTGGAGGTCATCGAGGGGTACAATTAAATCATGCTCAGCCAGGCACTTACGGAGGTTTGACACATGGAAAGTCGGGTGGACATTACTAAGCTCTTCCGGTAGTTCGAGTCTGTAGGCGACTTTTCCGATCCTTTCCAGAATCTTGAAAGGTCCAACATATCAAGGCGCTAGTTTCCCTTTCTTGCCGAATCTGACCACACCCTTCCAAGGTGATACCTTTAGGAGTACGTAGTCGCCAACGTCAAATTCAAGGGGCTTGCGTCGTCTATCGGCGTAACTTTTCTGTCGACTTCGAGCTTTCAGTAAGTTGTCTCGGATTTGGAGGACTTTGTCAGTCGTTTCTTGCAATAGCTCGGGACCGGTTAGTTGCGAGTGACCGATCTCGTGCCACACAATAGGCGATCGACATCTTCTTCCGTATAAGGCCTCGAATGGTGCCATTTGAATGCTGGAATGAAAACTGTTGTTGTACGAGAATTCAACTAACAGTAAATATGCTTCCCAATTACCACCGAAATCTATAACACACGAACAGAGCATATCTTCAAGAGTACGGATCGTTCTTTCAGTCTGACCGTCGGTTTGAGGGTGGAATGCGGTACTTAAGTTAAGCGTAGTACCGAGAGCCGCTTGAAACGTTTCCCACAGTCGCGAGGTAAACCGAGCATCACGGTCAGAGATGATGTCGCGTGGCGTCCCATGATTACAAATAATCTCATTGGTGTAGATTCGGGCTATTCGTTCTACCTTGTAGTCTTCCCGTATTGGCAAAAAGTGAGCTGATTTGGTCAAACGGTCAACAATAACCCAGATGCTGTCGTGACCCGATGACGTGTGCGGAAGCTTTGTTATGAAATCCATAGCTATACTCTCCCACTTCCACATAGGGCTAGGCGGTTGTTCGAGTAAGCCAGAGGGTCATTGGTGTTCAGCCTTGACTCTTGCACAAGTCAGGCACTTTCCAACGTAGAGATCAATATCCCTTTTCATGCCAGGCCACCAGTACTTGTAGCGAAGATCCTGGTACATTTTGTCGGCACCGGGATGAATAGAATACCGGGATTTGCGGGCTTCGTCCATCAATATCTTTCACAAATCGGTCCGTTTAGGGATCCAAATTCGATCCAGATAATGGAATATCCCATTCGGCTTATTCACAAGCTGGGCTCCATGGTGATAGATTCATTTCCTTCTTTAGAGTGTGTTCATTAAAACATGCATGCTGAGCTTCGCAGATAAGGGCTTCGAGGTCGAATTGGGCTTGAGTATTACGAATGCTGAGCAAATAACTCCGTCTGCTGAGAGCGTCGGCAACAACATTTGCTTTGCCTGGGTGATAACGAATCTCACTGTCGTAATCGTTGAGAAGTTCTACCCATCGACGTTGACGTATATTAAGTTCTTTCTGATCAAAGATATGTTGTAGGCTCCTATGATCGGTGAAGATCGTACACTTTGTACCATACAGGTAGTGTCGCCAAATCTTTAACGCAAAAATAACTGCGCCTAGCTCGAGATCATGGGTTGTATAGTTCTTCTCGTGGATTTTGAGCTGTCGAGATGCGTAAGCTATAACCTTGTCCCGCTGCATGAGAACACAACTAAGACCAAGGTTGGAAGCATCACAATAGACAATGAAATCGTCGTTTCCGTCGGGCAATGTGAGAACAGGAGCATTGCAAAGCATGTGCGTGAGGGTTTGGAAAGCAGACTCTTGTTCAGTTCCCCAAACAAAAGGCTTGTCTTTATGCGTGAGAGCGGTAAGCGGCACAACGATCTTTGAGAATCCCTCGATAAATCGTCGATAATAGCCCGCTAGTCCGAGAAAAGAACGGACTTCAGACGGGTTCTTATGTGTAATCCAACTCTTAACTGCTTTGATCTTCGTCGGATCAACGTGCATACCTTGACTATTTATGATGTGACCCAGAAACTGAACCTCCTCCAGCCAAAATTCACACTTGGAGAACTTGGCATAGAGTCGATTCCCCTGGAGTAGCTTGAGAACCAAACGTAGATGTTGCGCGTGTTCGGCTTTTGATTTGGAATAGATCAAGACATCGTCGATGAACACGATGATGAAATGGTTGAGATATGGTTTACACACGCGATTCATCAGATCCATGAAAACCGCGGGTGCGTTGGTTAAACCAAAGGGCATAAAAACGAATTCATAGTGGCCATAACGAGTGCGAAATGCGGTTTTGGGTATATCCTCCTCTTGAATGCATAGTTGGTGATAACCTGAGCGTAGATCGATCTTCGAGAAACATGTAGCACCTTGTAGCTGATCAAACAAATCGTCAATGCGAGGCAGGGGATAGCGGTTCTTGATAGTTAACCTATTCAATTCCCGATAGTCGATGCACATCCTGAACGACCCATCCTTCTTTTTAACGAAAAGGACTGGCGTGCCCCAAGGAGAGGTGCTCGGGCGAATGAAGCCTTTCTCAAGTAATTCCTGGAGCTGATTCAAGAGTTCACGCATTTCGAATGGTGCGAGTCGGTAAGGAGCTTTGGCAACAACCCTCGATAAATCGTCGATAATAGCCCGCTAGTCCGAGAAAAGAACGGACTTCAGACGGGTTCTTATGTGTAATCCAACTCTTAACTGCTTCGATCTTCGCCGGATCGACGTGGATACCTTGACTATTTATGATGTGACCCAGAAACTGAACCTCCTCCAGCCAAAATTCACACTTGGAGAACTTGGCATAGAGTCGATTCCCCTGGAGTAGCTCGAGAACCAAACGTAGATGTTGCGCGTGTTCGGCTTTCGATTTGGAATAGATCAAGACATCGTCGATGAACACGATGATGAAACGGTTGAGATATGGTTTACACATGCGATTCATCAGATCTATGAAAACCGCGGGTGCGTTGGTTAAACCAAAGGGCATAAAAACGAATTCATAGTGGCCAAAACGAGTGCGAAACGTGGTTTTGGGTATATCCTCCTCTTGAATGCGTAGTTGGTGATAACCTGAGAGTAGATCGATCTTCGAGAAACACGTAGCACCTTGTAGCTGATCAAACAAATCATCAATGCGAGGCAGGGGATAGCGGTTCTTGATAGTTAACCTATTCAATTCCCGATAGTCGATGCACATCCTGAACGACCCATCCTTCTTTTTAACGAAAAGGACTGGCGTGCCCCAAGGAGAGGTGCTCGGGCAAATGAAGCCTTTCTCAAGTAATTCCTGGAGCTGATTCGAGAGTTCACGCATTTCGGACGGTGCGAGTCGGTAAGGAGCTTTGGCAACAGGATTGGCTCCAGGAATGAGGTCGATACGAAAATCGATATCACGACTTGGTGGTAGACCAGGAAGATCGTCAGGGAACACATTAGGAAATTCACGAACCATAGGAACGTCTTTCACTTCTGTCTTTGCTTTCTTTTCCTTCTCCGTTACTACAATGTTAGCCAAGAAAGCTCTGTATTCCTTGCGGAGATACTTGCTAGCTTGGACACATGACATGAGTTTGAGACCTTTCGAAGCAGTTTCACCATAAACACACAATAAATCACCATTCGTGAGCAAGAATCGAATCATCTTATCGAAGCACACACTTCAGCATGGTTTTCGCGAAGAAAGTCCATGCCTACTATGACGTCAAAACTTCCGAGTTGCATCAGAATGAGATCGATTGGGAAGATGTGATTGTTGAGCTCAAGAGTACAATCACGAAGAACAGAATTAACGGCAACAGTTCTTCCAGTGGCGACTTCAACATCGAACGCCGAGGGGAGATGGGAGCGTTTGCGACTAAGGAGCTTCTCGAATTCGAACGACACAAAGCAATTACTCGGCTCCAGTATCAAACAAACATGAAGCATAAATACCATTCACAAGGAACGTACCATTGACCACGTTGTTGTCAGTCTAGGCTTGGCGCACATTGATGTTGAAAGTTCTGGTGCATGCGGCTTGTTGCTGCTGCTGAGGCTGCTGCTGCTGTTGGGGATCTTGTTTCACAACCCTGTTCGGGCACATGTTCGCAAAGTGGTTGGGATCACCACATGCGAAGCAGACTCTTGCGTTGATCGCGGGTGCCTGAGCCGCTTGTTGGCCTTACGTGGCTGGGAGCAGAGCTTGATGAGCAGTGGCTTGAGCTGGGGCTTGACGGGGACCAGTACGGAAGTTAGCAGTGAAGTGGCTGTACATGTTGCAGTGGGCGCAAAAACGACAGGCGAGACCAACCGGGTGATGATAAGAACATGTTGGGCAAGCCGGGTGGGGGCCTGTGTATGCACGCTTTGCTGGTGGTGCATAAGTAATTAGTGCTGGTCGGTGATGGGGCTGCTGCTGGGCCGGTACGGCTTGGAGTGGAGCAGCAGTGGTGGTGACATCACAGTTCTTGTTGCTGGAGCTGCTGTTGTTGTTCTTCTTCTTGCGGTGTGAGGACTTGGACGATTGAGCGGTGGCGGTTTCAGCGGTTGGTGCGGCGGTGACTTGATGCAGGTTCTTTGAAGTTTTATCCCAAAAACCAGCTTTTACCCGCTTGTCGTTGATTTCAGCGGCAAGCAAGTAAGTTTCTTCAATCGTTACGGTCTTCGCGGCATGCACAAAATCCGCAACACAGTCGGGTAGGGCTCGGATGTACTTCTTGATCGCCATGTCGGACGTCTTTACTTGATTGGGACAGATGATGCTGAGCTGCTTAAAGCGAGCAGTCAGGGCAGCGTTGTCACCTTCTTTCTGCTTTATATTCCAGAATTTGTCCTCCAGCTTTTGGCGTTCGTGGGGAGGACAGAATTCATCCATCATTATGGCCTTCAACTCTTCCCATGTCAGCTCATAAGCTGCATCATTCCCGCGTCTGTTTCTCTCGGCCGTCCACCAGTCTAATGCGCGGGACTGGAAGACGCCGGTAGCGTTTAGAGTGCGGAGATTTTTCGGACATCCACTCTGGCGCAGAGTGACTTCGATGGAATCGAACCATTGAAACATAGCCGTCGGGCCATCTTCTCCAGTGAATTCCTTCAGACCGCATGCCTTGAACTGCTTGAAGCTGAAAGCAGTCTTGGTAGCAACTTTAGGAGCTTCGGTTCTAGAATCCTCAGACGATTTGCTGATGTTCTCGTAAATCTCACTCACGATCTGAGGCACAACCTTGGCCACTTGTTTCGTGAGGATGGCAGCAAGGCGTTTGTCCCTCTGTTCTTGACGAGAGAGTCGTGGGTGACGGGGTCCAGATGATGGTCCAGTTGACATTGTCTGCAACAGACGTCGTCATAGGTCTTAGACACATCATAATAGAATCTCACCTCACACATCTAATACTTACTAAAACTCAGGAACACATTGAAACATGTATCACATAAACACATAGGCACATAACCATAGATTCACATAAACACAGAAGCACATAAGCACGTAATCACAAGAGGCAGTTAGAATACAGAAACCTATCATTCAAAGCCCGTGCGCATTCGAGAATAGCGATCACGAATAACGTGTCGAGTAGTATAGTATAAGCGTATATAAGGTCGTCCATAATTTAGCGATTTGTCAGCGTTTTGAGATAGAAATGCAGTACGAGTCGTGCGTGTCGATCGAAGTGAAAGCAAAAATCGAATAAATCTCCAAAATTTAAACACATAAACAGGTAAACACACATACAAGCACACAAAATCGACAAATCATCAGAGTCAGCAGTTGCGGGCTCAGAATCGAAACACATAAAAATCGGGAAATAAATCGTCTGCGGCTATTAGACATTAACTATCCAAAGTGATTCGACTATTCTCAAGGACTTGTCGTACACGCTTTGACCTTCAGGACGGTGCCCTTGCCTCGATTCTTGGGCGTTTGGCACGCATCCCTTTAATCGTACCGTGACTTCAGGTCGTGGGAGTCCGTCGATACTTTGGTGAGAGTTTTGGAAAACCAAGTAAAAGTCGGAACAAGTCGGCAAGGTTAGGGTTTCACCCCTGGCTTAACAACTTCGTTCATGTTTTGATAAAATAAGAGAGAATTATGCATCAAAGTATGGATCTCACTCCTGATTCGACGCAAATTCTCGCGTTTATAGATGAAATGCGGGTTGAGCAAGCAATTTAATCGAGAGTTTGCGGTTTTCACACCTAATCTCGACTCAATCGCTCGTTTATATTTGAAAATTCGAGTGCAGTGATAGTGTAGCATAGGCGAGAATAGCGAGTAATAGCAGTAAGCTCATACATAATCCCTAACGGATATGCACACGTCGGTCTGTTGGTTCCTAACTATAGACTAGGTCTCTAAGACATCGACCCGGACTAGGTCGAGTCTTGCCTAATTCCCTATAGTTATGGCTCTGATACCAATCTGTCACACCCAAACCGATGGCGGAAACATTAGGGCATGGCACTGAGCAAAACAGATTGTCCAGAAGTTTCCATAACGATTATCATTACATATTAATTTAAAGTAACATGTCCCATACCATGTCTTAAAAGGCAAACAAATTATTACAGACAAATCTAGTCAAGTAGTTCTGTTCCGACAACTCAGATTTATACATAGATAGTTTATTTATTGTTTTCTAGGACTCCGTCCCTAGCCTCAATTTCATCACCAGCACATAAAGCATGTAAACATCCTAAGCACCTGTCACATACGTTAAAGTAAAAGTCAATACACATAGCGTAAAGGTGAGCATACAAGTTTGATAATAGCATATAGAGTTCGAAAGCGTTACGCATAACCAGCACGTACACAGAGTGAAATGAGTCATGTTAGTTATCGACATGAACCTATCGATACCAATGACTGCGGGTTGACTGCCCAAGGCAGTTCGCGATACATTCTCACCACTGTGAGCCATGTAGGTAATTGTCCTTAACAACCCCCGAGTGAACGGGTGCTGAGTCCAAACTAATAGTACTACCGTTGCTAAGGCAGGTAGACATCATTTAGTCACGTATAACATGCGGTAACGGTTAGCGTTTAACGTATTGCGTAGTGTGTTCGATGTGATTTAGTATAAGTAACGTATGTAACACCCAAAAGTGCATAAAGCAAAAAGGGATCGAGTATACTCACAGCGATTGATGGATTGAAGGGAGCGCTAGAGAGTAGGGTTAGCCTGAATAGATTAATAGCATAACGACAAGCGACGTGTAAAACGGTGCAAAGTACAAGTGGTTCGGACAGCAGTTTGTTCGGATGGTAGTCCGATCGGACAGCCAGTCGTGCGGGTGGTTGTCTGTTTGGACGGTCGTCCGGTCAGATGACTGTTTGAGTGGATTGTTTCTTCCTTTGGGAAGGACGTGTTTGTGTATGATGGCTTGACTTTTGAAGTTTTCGCTGTAGTATTTTAAAAACATTGAAATACCTCTACCTTTCAGGTCGGTCGATTGGACGGTCGTTCGATCGGACGGCAACCTGTTCGGTTGGGCACTTAAGTGAAAACAAATTCACAGGAGGGTGTCACTCGCTCGGACGGTTGTTCGATCGGGTGGCATCCTTTGTGCATTGAACATGTTGAAAATTGTTTAAGTGTTGAAGTTTAAATGTCTCATGGTTCGATTGGCAGTTCGATCGGATGGTAGTCCGATCGGACAGCAATTCGTTCAACATTCAGACTTCAAGTGTTGGCAGAAATGATTAAGTGTTGGACCAAGGTGCAAGTCGTACTGGTGGCCAGTCGTGCGGTTTGGCTGTCTGTTCAGACAGCAGTCCGTTCGGACGGTACTCCGTCCTGGTTGACCTGTTCGTCTTATACTTGGTTGTTTTGATAGTTTGTTGTTTTATCGAGATGCGTTGATATCGTGCCAACCAACAGAACTCCATCCTAAGCTCTAGTGACCCGATCGAACAGGAACCACCCAAGTTCGGTTAGTCCACCGGTTCAGGATGATTGTTCTTGGTTAACCCGAAATCGTTAATCTCGTGGGTAGGATACGGATCTTGAACCAATCATAACCACAATAATGAGTAGTAAGCCGGCACAAGTTCCGATTGGTTTTGAGTGCATTGAGTGTAAAAGAGTTGAAAGAAAGTTGGGAAAACCATCTTTCACTTCTTTTCATTGCGAATATGTTTAGATCTATGGAAGATCTTTGTTAGTTTATGTGGAAATCGCTTAGATCTAAGTTGTTCTTGGTGGATTGAGAGCAAAACATGAATTTCTTCAAGAACACATGATGACGTCATCCTAGAACTCCTTAAATCTCGATGATTTCACGGTTAAAAGTTAAGATTTAAAAGATAGAAAGGTGTAGGAGTGCGTGTAGATTAAGGAAGTACAAGGTTTAGGACGAGATCTTACCGGAATCGTGAGAAATCTGAAGAAAAGTGAGGAAACGAGCTGGTCGGACGTCACTTGCCAAAAGTAGAAAGTTTTAGAGTGACAAGGGGTATTTATAGGGTTACCCGAAGTGGAAAGGGGCTGGTCGAACGGTTAGGCAGCCCGTGCGGACATCATGTCCGATCGGACAGCAGTCCGATCGGTCGGCTGGTCGAACGGCTGGTCGCCTGGTCGATCAGTCACCTCGTTCGAGTGTTCGGCGCGACGAGTTTTAATGTTTCAATTTCGATTGCGAGCGTTTCGATGCGATAGAGTTTCCTAGTCAAATTACTTTTAATCCCAACTACTCATATCTCGCACTATCTCTTTTCCATCAATTATCATACCATTTCGATTGCGATTGAGTCCGATTGCGTTTCGATTGATACCACATAACATTAATAAACACGCACAAGTAACACATAAGGCACACACACACGTATACAATAACCAAAATGCGTATTTCGAGTTGCGAGTGCGATTGCGATAGCGATAAGCGATTAAACAAGCGATGAACAACGATTACTATGCGATTATTAATAGATACTCCACATAATACAACTAAAGCAAAAATAAAATAGACTAGTTACAAGTCACAGAAGTCAAAACAGGAATTGAGCAAGGAGAGACAGATCGCAATTAGCAATCTTTTCTTCCTTTGACTTCAATCTTGACTTTGACTTTGAATTTCGAAACATGGGGTGTTACAATCTAGGCAAGAAGAGGCTTTTAAGATTTTAAAGCAAAGGTTAACGAACGCCCCAATTCTTGCCTTACCAGAAGGGACGGAAGATTTCAAAGTTTACTGTGATGCTTCTAAGCTAGGATTAGGATGTGTGCTAATGCAACGCAAGAAGGTAATTGCGTATGCCTCAAGGCAATTGAAAAAGCACGAAGAAAATTATACGACTCATGACTTAGAATTAGGAGCGATCATTTTTGCCCTTAAGATTTGGAGACATTATCTGTATGGAAGTAAGTTTACTATTTATACAGATCATAAGAATTTAAGATATATATTTGGGCAAAAAGAATTACACATGAGACAAAGAAGATGGATGGAGATTCTAAGTGACTACGACTATGATATTCAATATCACGAAGGAAAAGCAAACGTAGTTGCAGATGCCTTAAGTCGTAAGTATCATGAGAAACAACGACGAGTTCGTGCTCTTAGGTTAAGCTTACAATTAGATTTAATGGAACAATTGAAAAACATTCAAGAAACAGCTATCAAGGATGATGCTGAAGGAATGAAAGGAAGGATAAAAGACTTGGAGCAAGGGACTGATGGAATTTGGAGATTCCACAAGAAAAGGATTTGGGTACCTAAGCAGGGAGAGTTAAGAAATAATATTTTAGAGGAAGCCCATAAATCTAGATATACCATGCATCCTGCTAATAATAAATTGTACCAAGATTTAAGAAATAACTTCTGGTGGATAGGAATGAAAAAGGATATAGCTAGATATGTATCTAAGTTTCTAACTTGTTCACAAGTTAAGGCAAAACACCAGAAACCTTCAGGATTATTCCAACAATTAGAAATGCCTGTTTGGAAGTGGGAACTAATAACCATGGATTTCGTTACTAAGTTACCCAAGACCCGAAAAGGTAACGACGCAATTTGGGTAATTGTGGATCGATTAACCAAATTAGCTCATTTTCTACCCATGAAGGAAACCTTTAGCATGGAAAGATTAGCCAAATTATACTTAGACGAGGTAGTATCCTTACATGGAGTCCCACTCTCCATTGTATCGGATAGGGATAGTCGTTTCACTTCCCATTTCTGGACTAGTTCCCAGGAAGCAATAGGAACCCGACTAAATTTAAGTACTGCATACCATCCTCAAACAGATGGACAAAGTGAAAGGACGATCCAAACCCTGGAAGACATGCTCAGGGCATGCGTGATAGATTTTGGTGGAAACTGAGACAACCATTTGTCTTTAATCGGATTCTCCTATAACAATAGTTATCATTCAAGCATCGAAGCTGCCCCGTTCGAAGCACTGTATGGAAGAAAGTGTAGAACTCTAGTT